>CM023533.1:28362340-29594076 GCA_013350335.1 Chimonanthus salicifolius | reverse complement strand
CTCCATACAGCTTTTGTTAATCCAACGCCCTCAAGCCTTCCACTGGCCCCTGCTTCCTTTTCTTTCTACCAACCACCCACATCAACAAATCCAGCCAACCCCTTTCTTTATTATTGCCCACTTCATTTTCCTTTCCATTAAAGAACTTTTGACTGCTCCACATTAAACCACATCTACTTGGGCCTTGACGTATTTGTCCTTTTAAATCCCATTCAAACCCATTGTTTTATTTATTTTCTAGTTAACCCATTTAATCAATTTTGTTTAAATCCCATTAGCCCAGTCACCCGTTCAATTTTAACCTGATTCGAATCCATATCTTAAACCGCTCTTACTCACTGTGTGAGGATTAGCCTTTTGGATTGGAGTGGCCGACGATGTTCTATCAGCTGGAGAGCTCGTTCGAGGGGAGATTGTTGGGACAAGTCTCACATTAATTGCGAAGGGAGACTTAAGAACTAATAAAAGACTTAAATCACTTCACTTGCTGGACTAACCTTTTAGACTAAATAAAAATCTAGTCCTAACATAAGAAAACCAATTCAGGTAAAAATCTTCTAGGTAACATAAAAATTTAAAGAGAGTGTGTGTCTGAGAAAGAAATTTCTAATATAAACAAAGCAACATTCTTATCATATTTACATCATGGGTAACATTTAATAAACACTGAAACACATCATGAGCATGGGTAACATTTAATAAATACATTTATATCAGAAAAAATAATATTAATTCAAGCTAAAGAAGTTTAATAGATGAGAAATTGTATTAAACCCATTTGGGTCAAAGAATTAGGTAAGCGGGAGAACGGGATTGAGAGAGAGAGAGAAATTGATTCTTACTTAGAGGTGGAAGTTCCTGATTGTTGGGTGGTGGTGGTGGTGGTGGCAGGGGTTACCCCTGGCCATGGACGGCAGGTGCAATGGTTGCCTTCCTGAATATTGGCATGGACAGAGGCCACATGCTTTCCACAGCCTCCCCACGTAACCTTACCACATTGCTTGCAATCCATCTTAAAACACATCTTCTTTCTTCTTCTCCTCTGAGGAGAGATTCTCTCTTACTCTTACTCTGACTCTTCTCTTCTCTCTCCTTCTCTCTTTATACGACAATCACTGACACTTGAATATCATCGAGCCTTGTTGTCTCATTTTACAGATCCCTCAAGCTCCTTGATTCTATCGTTTGCTTAGTCATCTTTATCCAAGTTTCTCATTTGTAGCGTATTGAAATCACAAATGATCCTTGTTGCCCCATTGACTCGAAAGGCCCTCTTACCATTAGTTCCAATTACTTGGGTGTAAAAATTAGTGATTGCATGTAACACGAGAGGTACTTTTCTCTCAAAAGTTAGATTTTAAGAGTGACTTCTATCTCAAGGACTGTTAACATGGCATTAGAGTCGGGACACTACATAAATGGTCTGGGTTCTTATCTCTAGCCCTTAAGAAGCGAGAGAGTTAAATGTCTCCAGCCTTGGTGCTGAAGCGGGAGTGCTAGTATAGTCCCAGATTGTCTGGGTAAAAGAATTAGTCTGTATTAATATGAGAAGCATCTCTTCTCAATAGTTATTTTTTTTTTTAGAGTGAGATCTACTTCAAGACTATTAAAAGGGTCAACTTGAAAATAACTATGAATTAGTTTTATTGTCTAATGGTTGTATTAGCGGAAGGATATAATTAGAATCCTTTAATCAGGATAGTTGACAACTTCTCAGCACGGTAGACTTGGGTGGGTATGGATGGTAGGAAAAGAATTGGGAGAGAACAAGTTACGGGAATTTCAATTCTAGCTTTGATACCAAATAGAATTTTGACTCAATGGCCTCTCTCATTACACCTTATATAAATAGATGTACAAACCTCTCAAAGAAGAAGGATATAAGTACAATCTCTTAATCAAAGAAGCTGACAACTATATTAAATAATACATATATAGAAGATGATCACTTTCCTCTAATAGATTGTCCATTGATGTTTTTTTTTACTTGAATAGAGTACAACCCAAGCTCCCATTTTACTGCTTGAATTTGAATTGCTTGAAATGTGGTTGGGCTTGATCTTAGGTCTGATACAGGCCAAACCAGTGTCGTACCCACAAATGGCTTGATCTTAGGCTCTGAACATGCCCCAAAAATCTCCAATATTAATGATCTTGGCCACCCAATATTTTGCTTTCTTCTTTATTCCCCAATTATGAGAGCTGCCGGCAAGCATAGCATAGAACACTTCTCCATCATGCAAATATTCTTCTAGGGAGACTTTAAAAATAAGGTCCCTGTGGGGATCGATAAGTGTGGTGGATTTGCTGTGATTTCATTGGTTTTCATTTTCTTGTCTGTATAGTGTAGACTCTAACAATGGAAGGATGGGACAAAACCGTCCTTAGATATTTTTTATTTATTGGTAAGAAAACGACGGGACAAAGGAGAAAATGATCAAATGGGACATCGACTTGAGAAAAATTGATGTCCATTTCCATTTTATCTTCTTCGAATAACAAAACTACCCTTGCATGACAGATAATATTATTTTATGAGATTCTCTTAGAGGATTTCTTTCTCTTAACTGAAGATCTTAAGTATATAAAAGAGAGGCTTAGGCCCATATGGTGACTCAGTAGAAATTTGGAGTTGTTCTTTTGGATTCTTTTAAAAGCGTTTTGAGAGGAATATTATGAGAGCTCTTTCTTGTAATTTGATGGTTCTCTTGTATGGGAGATTGAGAGGAATAAAAGACTAACTTGATAGGTAGAGTTTTCTAGGTCCGTATAACTTCCTCTTTTTCTTTCCCTCTCACCGATATGGGACTTGTTCGTACCCAACAATGCTCTCTTCATACGAGGCTTTCCGGCCATTCCATCCAGTTAGGGGATCCATCGGTAGCTTGGGCCCTAACTCTGGTACTAATTATTGGACGTTGACTTTCATGCCAAAATACTAGCCTGATGGGTGGAGTTCTCCAGCCCCATATAAGTCCCTCTTTTTCCTCTCTTTCACCGATGTGAAACTTGTTCGTAACCCAACAAGGAGTGTTTAATTTGTGCTAAGCATGTGCAATTATCTCATTCTTTTTCTCTATTCCAATTAATGAAGTCGCCATCCCTTTTGCCCATGGATGTAGTGTTAAACATTAAATTCTTATCTTGACTTGTTCACATATCTATATAAATTAATTTTTTCTTATTTTTTTCATTGCAATATTTCAATTACATTGCCTCAACAATATTCACATGAGTGAAATTATGTATGAATGACTACATGTAAGAAATACATGGGATACTTATTTTTAAGAACGAACAGGGAAGGTTGGAGGCACACAATGAAAGCAGCGCAACATACTACAAAATGAGTTAATTCATTTCTTCAATTTACAACGATCGCCACTTATTAATTAAAAACCTTCTCTTCATATTAAATAACTATCAAATTAATTATAAAATATTTTAATACAACATTTCAAGAAATATGTAGATACTTATAAGAATTTTTATAATTATACTTGATTTTTTTTTAATTTATCTTCTACTAAGTTAAATTATTATTATCGCTCTGTCAATGATAGTAGATGTTTCTTTACTTTATTAATCAAAAGAAATATGGGATGTAATAATACATAATTATGTAAAAATTAAATACAATCTAGTTTATTGTTAGAAAATGAGAGACAATAAATTTTCTGTAATATTTTTCTCTGTTTATTTCACTTAATTAGAGCCAAATATATAGAATACATGAATGAATGACCAAACCATGCATCTCCATTGCTCTACTCATTGTCTTGTTCTAAAATTCATAGAGGAATTGCTTGAATTGGATCAAGTGATGGGATTGCAGTGAAATGGCTATGGAGAAGCTCCCATCCTCTGCAGAGCTCGGGATAAGGACACACATACCCTCGAACGGGAGGTGTGCAAATCCGGTGAATATTGGCCGCCCCCATCCAAAATCGGCGTCATGTATTGGCATATGAATCAAGCTTGTCACTCTGAGATTCGGTGGCCGGAAAGTTTCCGCCCCAAATATAGCCATCCTAATGTCAGGCAGCCGCTCCAGGTAGTCCACAGCGGACCTCAAATAGTCGTCGTCCATCTTCTCCAGGGCCTCGTGAATTATCCTGGCAGCATATGCTAGCGGCTGTTTCTTGAGGTCTCCAAAGACTGCAACCGGTGTCGCCGCAAAAAGGGCATTTCCGAAATAACCCGTCAATGCCGGGCGGAGTCGGTTGCGGCCATTGACGGGGAAGAAAAGCTTGGTCTCCTGGTTGTCTGTGAGGTGACGAGCCTTGCAAGCACAGCGCCACACATGGGCTGTCAACACCTGAAAGGTGGTATGGTGGATGCCGGATTCTTGCTGGGCCTGGGCCCTTAGAAGATGCATCTGATCAGGTGAGATTTTGAAGATAGAAGTGGCGAGGTTGGTGGAAGTTTGTGGTGGAGTGTTGAGAGTTGGTGGGGGCAGGTATTCAACATGGAGGAATGAGGGATTGGGTGGATTCCTTGCTTGTAGAGGGGTCCGGTCAATTGAAGGTGGGTTGGTAGGCTTGGGCAGTCCACGGTTAAGCCCAGACCATGTGTTGATGAAGTGGAAAGCTGCGGTTCCATCGCTTATGCTGTGGTGGACGCACACCACGAGAGAAACACCCCCGCATTTAAAATAGGTAACCTGTTTTTCAGTTCCGATAATAGTCAAATTCACAATTTTTCTAATACAATAATGACATAAATAATGCATGTATCATATGTTTTATATTAAATAAATGTGCTAGTTGAATGCATTTGAAAAAAAAAAAAAATCTTTATATATGAAGAGATATTATATTTATTTTAAAATTATACTTTTTTATACCTTTATAATTACGTAGTAAGTTATAGTTGCTTAAATTTTTATGAATTATACAAGACATAGATTATATAACTTTCCACATTAACATAGTGCAAAATATAGAAAAATACCATATGTTAAAAACAGACTCAGTAGGAAATTGAAGTGACTCGTTGAGTCAGGCGTTGTAAATATAGAACTTTTCAAGGCCACATGACTACCATCATCTTTAGCAGGGCCGGCCCTGAGATTTCAGGGGCCCTAGGCGAGATTTTTAAGATGGGGCCTTTATATACTCGTAAAAAATAAAATTATATAATTTTTTTTTACAATGCGTGAAGCTAAATAAAATATTATAATAAAGTATTATTTAAAATTTATTCTTATTTTGAGAAGCAAAATTACTAATTAAATTACAATATTTAAGTTTTTTTAACATTTATTTTTCAATAGATAAGATAGCTAATTTATTCAATATTTCTTGTGACATTTTAGACCGAAGATAAGATTTTATCAATTTTAATTTTGAAAAACTTATTTCTGCATAGGTAACTGTAATTTGTATAATTAATATTATTTTATAAGCAATTCATGCATTTGGAAAACAACAATTCATTCTTTTGGTAATGCATCTTTTATCATATGGAATGTGACATTAATGCAAATTCTCATTTGAAACGAATATATTATTATTATTTTAATTTTTCATTTTTTTGTATTTTTTAAAAAATTAAAAATTATCTTAATTATAATGATTTATAATTGTATATTAGTTCTAATAAAATCTACATTGATCAAATGAATAAAGTTATGTTTTTTCATCTCTTCAAATTTTAAAAGCTTTAAATTATTTTTAATTCAAAATTATCAACTCAATATAGATTTTTCTTTCTCTTTATTTAGATGATAGATATATTTTAAAAGAGTCTTTATTAATTAAAATTATTTTATTATTATTATTATTATTAAACTCAATAAAATGAGAATTATAATAATTATTATTATGATTGTTAGTATCATTATTTTAATTTTTTAAGAAATCTAAGCTTTTTCATTATTATTATTAAATAATTTGATAAAAAAAAATTACGAAATTATTATTATTATAACACAGCCGGGATTTGATCCCAGTCCTTTTTCTATAGAGGGAGAATTTTAACCAACCAGACAAGAATGTATATCTGCCTTAAATAGACATTATTAAATATTTAACATATAGTAAAGGAACTTATGGACTTGGGGGCCCTTTTTTATTTGGGGGCCCTAGGCGACCGCCTATTTCGCCTATACCCAGGGCCGGGCCTGATCTTTAGCATAGTCGCTTACCTGGGCATGGAGAAGCGGGTAGGAAGAGATGTCGCCGGTCCTTCTGTCGTCGACTTCGGGGCTCAGCTTTAATAGTTCGGTGCTAGGAGCAAAATCGCCATAGTCATCGATCGAAGAGTCTGTTTCGGCTTCGACAAAGAGCGCACCCTCGCCATTGCAGTCAACTGCAATCCGACCATCTTCACCCCTCTTCAGTCTTCCGGCCATTGGGTAGAAATATACGAGGGCATCGCTCAGTGCCCGTTTAAGTGAGGATGCATCGAAGAAATCCGGAGATCCGTCTGTACGGTAGAAGAAGATGTATTGGACATGGATCGGCGGCATGATCAGGTCAATGTTGGATAGCCATAAGCTTCCGTCCGGAGTCTGCGCTGCCGGGCGAACTACGGTCGACTTTCTCAACTTAATTCCCATCTCTGCAAGAGATAACTGCTTCAATGGTCTTGTAAAAGGTATCTATATATTCTATTGGGAGCCCAAGTTCAATGTAACCAAATGGATTAGGTAAGGAAGCTTGAAGTGCTGTTAAACACCCTTGGAGGATTAGGTAAGGATGGGTGAAGTGCTGTTAAACACCCTTGGAGGATTAGGTAAGGATGCTTGAAGTACTGCTAAACACCCTTGGATTTTGACGGATATAAGCATTCTTTCTACTTAGGAATGTTAATTTGTAACACAAATGTAGAGATAAAGTGTGTATATTTCAAAATTTATGGGCTCATGTAGAAATTTTCTTTGAAAGTCAACTTGTTGAGAGAGATTTAAAAGAAGAATAAAGAAAAAGTGAGAGAGAAGGAACGAGGAAAGTGAGGATAACCAATAAATTATATATTCACTCCTTAGGGAGACTAAGTTATCAAATGATGACTTATTCACAAAATGGACGCCTTCCGCCGGCCCTCCTCTAGGATTAACTATTAGAAAGACCTTTATGACTCATTGATGTATTAAAAATGAATAATATTTTTAATCATCTAATTTAATATCATAAAATAAATAAATTCAAAATAAGGATAAACTTCAGCAAGTCTGGGGAGCTATTCATTTTGGTGTATATTCTATATGTGAAAGTGTGAAACTCATTTAATAATAAATCTAAATTATTGAATATTTTCTTATAACGAGGAAACGTAAAACTTTCTTATCTTTGTAAGTACGAGAGCATTGGATAAACTCTGAATACAAATAGGCAATTTGACATGAATATCGTCAGATTTAAAAAAATTCTAATTTTTGATTTAGTTATTAAAATCTCAATTCACCTTTAGATACTTAGACAGTTACACACAGACTTGATTCAAGGTTGACTCACGATCTAGATCAAGAATTAATTTTTTATTTTCTCTTAGATTTTTTAGATTACATGTAATTTTTTAGATTACATGTCTCATATTATTTGCACTTAAGTTATTTAGATTAATGACTTATTAAATTCAAATCTAGCCACATCCAAATCTGGTGGGATCTGAATCCAAAATTTTGAACAAACCTACGTTTTGCATTTAAACCTTTATACTTTGTATTCGATTTAAGCATTTTCAAACTTTTGGATATTTAATTACATACTAATGTATATAATAAATGAAATAAATAAAGAACAGATGAAAAAAAAAAAAAATCTATATTTTGAAGCTTTTAAAATTATAACTTCATTATTTTAATCAAGGCTAGCCATTCTAACATGGACAAAATTTGTTAGGAGACACGAAATTTAGTGAAATTCCCATTTTATCCCTATCGATGTGCTGCTCATCAAGTATCGGTGTACCAATAACACGCTATTCTGCATATAGGTACACCAATACGTTATGAACGGTACACCGATAGAGATAAAATGGAAATTTCACTCTATCCCGTGTCTTCTAACAAATTTTGACCGTGTTAAGATCAGCGTCCTTTAATCAAATAATTTTTGTGAATATAAAATTCAAGCATAGATATATGATGCCATGAAATTGGCCCGTTGTACTGTTCTTACTCTTGCCTAGGCTGCGGTTGCCCATGAAAATGCCTCGTGAGAAATTGGGCTCAACATTACCAGGGTTTAGGATGGGCTTCTTTAGGCCTAGAACAAAACGCCCAGAAATAAAACTGGGATGAGCCAAGCCTATTGTAATAAAAGATCAAAATTCCACTTAAACTCAAAAACCCAATATTATTTGAATAAGTAATATATATTCTCAGAAACATTATCATTAAATGTTAGATATATTTAATTCATAATTATATTTTGTGAGCATGGATAAATAAATCCAAACTAAGCCTTAGTTTGGGAAAAGAAAAGCCAGAACCTATATAAGCCTGACTATACAAGTCAATTTTAAAATCCAACCTTGGTCTTATATAAATAATTAAATATATTAGGCCCGGCTCAAATTTGACCCAATTGGGCCAACCTAGGCCCAGAACCTAGCTTAAGTGATATTTTTTTTGGCCTTGGACGATAGTAGGCCTAAAGCCCAATTTTGCCAACTCAAGTCGCATCTCTCATCCGTACTGATGAGTACGCATATTTACTCGTTATATTCTTATTGCCATATTATAAATAATTCATTGAATATTTATTTTTCATAAGAGAGATATTAACACATCTCCTTTTAATTGCTAAACATATACTATAGTAATATAAGAAACATTTTTATTGAAAAATCCTAAGGGTGAAAACCCGACCCAAGAAATATATGGGTTTGGGTTTTGTTCTTTTTATATCTAGGGTCGGATCGGGTTGGGAAAAATAAATCTACATGAAATTTTAGTCGAATCGAGTTGAAAACTTTAAAGCAACCCGATACGACCCGAATGCACCAATTTATAAAACGGCACTCGAGTTGAATCGGGTTAGAAATTCAGGTCGGATCGAGTTGATTAATTCGAATCAGCAATTTGAGTCGGGTCGATGCGGATTCAATAAATTTTTACATAGACTGAGTTGGATTTATTAAAATCCAATCCAACTCAACCCGAGTTTCAGCCCTAAAAAATCCTATGCTCTTATAAGAAAATTAATATATTTAACCATTCATTTGCTTCTTGTGTAAATCCTTCTGCCAATATAAAAGGGTGACTTTTTAGAATACTAAATCGCATAGAGATGTTTGAGCATTTTCTAATGGTATCGTAGATCTCTCTTGCGGATTTACAGGAATTAATTTAAGAAAGTCTAATGAATTTAAAACAATTAACTCAAATGCATAGTCCATGTCCAGAGCATGTTCTATCACTACAACTAACAATTGAAATATTTTATTCTCACTCCTCTCTCTCCATCCATATTCTTCATCATTTCTAACAATATTCTAAGATAATAACATGATGAATTCACTCAAAGACCTAATCAACATGGAGTGGGGATTGCTGTCATCACATGAGGATTGAAGATCCAATTTGCTACGTTGGATACCCCCAACCAATTTTCACATTTTGTACTTACTAAAAGGGTAGCGATTCTCTAAAGGGCATGTAATCCGACACGGACTCAATTTGCCCTTTGAAAATTTTAAAATAGGAGAAAATCTATCTCTAGCATTAAACAGAGCACCCTTCACTGCACTGATTGTAGAGAAAGTCCTACCGCAGAAACTGGAGAAGAACGAATGGAAAAGGGGTTGGGTTTTTGCATTATTTTTGAAAATCCAACATTTTAGATGGTTCTTAATTCAAAAAATTGGTTAATTTCAACTATTTAAACATAATTTTTGCATCGAAGCCCCTTTTATAGACGCTGCTGAGCTCAGCCACACTGTGATGACGAAAAAGGAGAAGAGAAGCAAGCAAGAGAAAGCTATCAAATAATTTTGGGAAATGATTTATGCACCCCATCTTTACCCAGTCTTTACGAGTGAAATGTCAGTTTTACCTTCAACTTTTCTGCTTTTTCTCTCCTGTCCTGTGTCATCCGTTCTCTCCTGCATTTGTGTTTTTTTCCTCCCCTTCCCTTCTGGTTAATTCGTGCGATCCGTCCTCAACATAGATATGCTGAGCCACTCTCTTCCATGCAGTTACCACCATTGCTCTCTCTCTTTACACCGCGTCGTTTTTGTAGCTTGGCTTTCCTCTCGCCGACGCTCACCTGCGATCTGCTGCGCGACGTTCCCAACTGCTGCAGGCCACACCTCTCTGCTGCGTGCCGCTCTTCGTTTGTTCTCTGCGCACCCCTCCTCCGACTCTGGGCGTCACTGGTTGACGCTCGCCTCTACTGCACTTCTCCTTGCTCCTCACATCCTTCTTCTGCCCGTCTCTTCTTGCGCTCGCATTTCTGCCCGACGAGCTATCCTTTTGCACATGGGATCCTTGGGCAACCAAGACCTCAAGGCGGATGTCTTTGTGTGGGTTGGCGATGGGTTCCCCGCAGCAGCAGTTCTCAGATCTGAGAACAAAACTGCCATTAAACGTAGTAAATACCTTAGATTGCTCAGTTTTGTTGGACCTCATTAAAATACTAGAATTCATTTGAAGATCAAATTCTTTGTAAGGTGGACAATGTGTTACTTGGTCCACTTGGTTATTTGCCTCTTTTGTTTGCCTGATTTGCTGACAGTAACAAGTGAATGTAATTTACATTTTTGTTAAATGAATATATGGCTGTCTGGAACTGCAAAATTTGTGTTAGTAATGCTATCTTTCAGATCGGTGGAATTTGTTGCCGCAGATCGATTTGGGTGCATCGGACTTGTGCACCCATCCTCCCTACTTCTCTGTTCTTCTTCAGAGAACCCTTCTGCGCCTGATTTGTAAATCTCTCATCTTACCTGCACTCAGTCTCCTTTCTCCCCCACTACAGGTTGAAACCGGACGTGAAAGTAGGGAAGAGAAGGAAAAAACACGGATGCAGCATGAGAGAAAAAATAGAAAAGTTGAGGGTAAAACTGGCATTTCACTTATAGGGAGTGCACGCTGGGTAAAGATGGGGGTTGCACGAATCACTTCCCACAATTTCCAGTGAAACCCAAAACGAAAAGCCACTTAATTTAAACGATTTTGATTAGTTAAAACTTAAATGATTATCATCGGCTGAAAACAAATTTTAGAATTTTATTTCAAATGGTCAAAATTTGAGCTCCTGAACTCAGATTCAGTCAAATTTAAGTTCATTGGAAAGCTCTCTTCATGTTCTATGCAATGGATTAACTTTAGATCCTAGAATTTTAGTAAGAATCTCCTTATTTTGTGTGATCTCGGTTCAAGTTATTACAATTAATGTTCATTTATATATTATTGATCATTTATTACTTTTATT
Organism: Chimonanthus salicifolius; assembly: GCA_013350335.1. Taxonomy (NCBI): domain Eukaryota; kingdom Viridiplantae; phylum Streptophyta; class Magnoliopsida; order Laurales; family Calycanthaceae; genus Chimonanthus; species Chimonanthus salicifolius. Next base: position 29,582,692 of record CM023533.1, on the reverse strand, counting down.
GCATTATACATTTTTTTTTAAACATGGTATCACTACTTCAATTAGAGGTGGGACTAATCCCATGAGCATAGGGTAAACCTCCCAATTTATACAACTAGTAAGTTGATGAGTACAAATCACATGGGAAGTACTTTAATTTTTTATTTTAAATATATTATAACAGAATTTTATGACTAATACTAAATAACAAATTTTCCTTTTGTCAATCTCAAAAGCTAAAAATCTAAAAGTGCCAAAACCCATTTATAAATATGAAAATGTTGACATATCAATCACTAATTGAGTGCAGTAGCAGCAGATGATACTATTTTGAATTCTAATAGTGTGTAAAAGACAAGAACCCAAGAGAGAAGGCAAAACTTCTTAAAATGTCATCACTGACTTCCACGCCATCGCTCATTCATTTTAAATGTCATTTCTTCATAATCACAGACACAAACAATCCAATCAAAGTTTCCACCTTACATTCCCGACTACGACGTAATCACGATTTATTTAAAAGCCAAATACGCATAGATACGTCGGGAAATGGCGCACGTCCAGAATGCCGGCAACACCCTCTTCACTTTCCGTCTGCCTTGGTCAACGAAGTGACAGTGACCTTCGAACCCACCGGGTCTGTGCCTATCTCCGCCGCAAACGAGTCGTAACGGAGGAAGAACTCCACCACCAACAGCCTCCCTATCAAGATGACGAAGTCCTTTCCTGCACACTGCTTGTTTCCGAGCGTTGGATTCTCCGTCTCCGGGCCGTTAGACCAGAATACGTACTTGAGCAGCTTCGCTCCGTCTCCTACGAACCGGTCTGGTATATATTCCTCCGGGTTATCAAAGACCCTTGCATCTTTTGTCGCGAAAGGCTGGAAGCCGAAAAGCATCTCACCCTTACGGACATCATACGCAGCATCGTGGCTCTCAATGACCAGATCCCTCTTAGCCTTCCCGTACTGGAACATGACGGGAGGCTCGATCCTAAGCGCCTCATACACGACCGATTTCGTCAGTGGCATGTTTTCAATTGCAGACAGAGTTACATCTCCACCTTTGGAATTGACAGCGCCCCTGATCTCATCTGCAAGCCGACGGTGCAGTCTATCACCAGCCAACGCGACATATTTCATAATTCCAGGGAATAAGAGTTTCATGCCACCGTAGGCGTTGAAGCAGGCGGCGAAGAGGATGTTGTGGCAAGCTTCGTCTCTCTTGAGGCCCATTTTCTCTGCCTCATCCAGGACAGGTACTGCGGCCTCATAGAAGAAGTCGTACAGCTTCTTGTAGTCAGATTTGACGAGAAACGGAGGGAGGTGGAAGGTATGGAGGAGGAGTTCTTCCACCAACCTGGGCAGACCGAGTGTCATGAACGGATGAAGCTGGAAGAGAAGCCACTTGGCTATTTTCTTGGGACCCTCGGACCCGAGCTCGCTCGCTGACGGGTTGGCACCGAAGTAGGCTTCTGCAACGTAATTAAAGGAGTAGATATCGTTGAGGGCATTAAAATCTGCCTTCCCTTTACTCAACAGCTCGCTTTCTAAGCTGTCAAAGAGGGAAGAGAAGCTGGTGTGAAATTGAGGGATGAAACAGTTGTGACGTGAAGAGAGGAGGTAGAAGAGGAGCTGCTTGATCTTGGCGTGGTTGGGCTCCGACGGGTCGAGATAAGCGAGGACTCTGTATCCTCCAGTGAGGGAGGTGGAAGGCACGTACGTGCCGGTTAAGACGTCGCGCTTCTCGACTTTGGAGACGTCGAAGAGCACCTGAAAGGAAACCGCATCAAGAAGGAAAACCACCGTTGGATCCCGCGCCATGAACGGGCCAGGTGGCATGTTGGATCGGAAGACCGTCGTTCCGTACTTCTGGACTCGAGTACTGAAGAAATTGTCTCGACCCTGATTATAGTAGTAGTCTAGTCGGTCTTTAATGGCCCCTACGAATGGGAGACCATATCCTCCTGGTATTTCCCGTATGGGTAGTTTTGTTGGTGGGTCTTCCTTCTCAGTCGAGATTGGTTCGTCTCTGTTTGAAGACATGGTTGGTTGCTCTTCTTCTTCTCCTCTCTAGGGTTTTGATGGTAATAAAAACAAGGCTGGAAGCCCTCTGTCGTCTTCTTTTACGCAAGGTTTTGATGGAAATGCGGAGAATGAGAATGCGAGTAGCGGACAACTTATAGCAATTTTCTTTTGAAAGTCAAAATGTGAGAGAGATTAAAAAAAAAAAAAACTGAGAGATATATTGACATAAACAACTTTACAAATCAGTGATGTATTAAAAGATCATTAATATTTTTAATCATCTAATTTATTATCATAAGATAAATAATTCAAAATAGGGATGAACTAAAGCAAGTCTGCGGTGCTATTCATTTTGGTGAAACTCATTTTATAATAAATCTGAATTTTTAAAAATTATTATTACTTTTGTTAGATTTGGATTTGCATCTATTTGATACATTCTCATCATTAAAATAATTATAATAAATAAACATATTCATTTAATAATTTATTTTTATTTCAATGAATTAGAAAACAAGATGTTATTTTTTTTTAATTATAAGATAAAACTCACGTTATTAAGGATGTACTGGGTCAGACTTCCGAAATTTTGAATCTAAATTCTAATTTTGGATTAATTACGAAAATTTCAATCCACCTCAAGATAGTTGCACCAAACTTGATTCAAGGTTGTCTCACGATCTGGATCAAGTATTAATTTTTTAGTTTCCCTGTATGCATATTATTTGCTGTTCTCAGTTCTCACTCTTGCCTAGGGCTGCGGTTGATCACATGAAAATGCCTCCTGAAAAAATTGGGCTTAGCCATGGGTACAAATTTCAATCGATATGTATTGTATCGGTCGAACTAACGAATATCGGTCAAGATCTCGCCGATAACGGCTAATACACACCGAGATTTTTTTAAAAAAATTGGGAGAGAGATATCAGCAGAGACGCCGATATTTCAGTAAACCCGAATTTTTTACCCCAGGGCTCAACATAAACTGGGTTTGGGTGGGCTTCTTTACGCCTAAAACATAATGCCCAGAATTAAAAGTGGGTGGGCCAAGCCCATTCTAATAAAAGTTCAAAATTCCACCCAAACTCAAAATCCAATCTTCTTTGAATAAATTTTATATATTCTTAGAAGCATTATCTACAAATGTTAAATATATTAATTCATAATTATATTTTGTGAGCTTGGAAAAATAAATTCAAACTGAGCCTTAATTTGAGAAAAGAAAAACTTGAACCTATACATGCCTAACTATACAAGTTAATTTTAAAATCCAACCTTGGATTTACAGTTTTACATAAATAAATTAATTAGGTCTTGACCAAACTGTTTTTCGTGTAAATCCTTCTATACATGTGATATAAGAGGGAGACTTTTTAGGGTACCAAATCTCACTTGCAGATTTTTTGAGATTAATTTAAGAGATTTTGATAAATTTAAAACAATCAACATAATCCACGTGGAGAACACGTTTAATCACTAATTAATTAAACAATTTGAACGCTTCTAACAATATTCTAATATTATCAACATGGAGTGTGGATTGATGTCATCAAATGGGGATTGAGGATGGAATGTGCTACATTGAGTCCCCCAACTAATTTTATGGGGCTACAAAATACTTATCATTAGAGAAATATTCTGAGATTAAGGATTCTATGGAAATTGACTCGGGATAACACTGAAGAGTAACAGCCCCAATATTTTGAAAAGAAAGAGATTGGGCGTTCACTTGGAGATGAAAAAACTTGGGCTCGAAGACTTGTATCGAGGATTTGAAAAGGACATCTTTATTGAAAAATTGTGAGAGGATTTTGAAAATAAAATAAAATAATCTAATAATAGAAATGTATTGGATAGTTCTTCACGAAATCTTTCGACGTGGAGAAAAATCGGCCGATATTTTTGTTTTAAAAATTGCTCCATTTCCACGGATATCTCGCTTGAAGAGTTTTTTTTTTTAATGAGTATTTTATAGCAGTAATCGTCGATCTCTCTTGCAGATTTATTGAGATTAATTTAAGAGATTCCGGTAAGTTTAAAACAATTAACTCAAAGGCATAATCCACGTGGAGTACCCCCAACTAATTTTCACATTTCATACTTATTAAAATGGGAAACAGAAGGATAGTATTTTATGATTTTTCGTATTTGTATTTCATATTATACTTTATATGCAGTTTTAATTTTAGTATTTAACATTTTATTTCTATATTCAATAGTCAACTTCAGTGTTCAATATTTTCTCTTTGCATTCAACATTTTATTTAGATATTTAACATTTTTGTGTCAAAGGTGACAATTGAATACTAGATTTAATTATTGAATCTTAGAATTGATTACTGAATTATGAATTTTAAACTTAAATACTAAATACTAAGATAAAATATTAAAGTGTGTGTATTATAGAATCAAATCTTTGGCCTCACAGATAAAATGTCTGTCGGTATGAATTGAGATGCTTACTCATGCCCGTGAAATTAGTTTCATATCTAATATAGCTATTCGGGGCACCTGTCTCTCATCTGCTCCAATGTCCTGTATTCTCTCTACCTCTTTCGCTCCACTCACTCCTTCAACTAGAAAACCTTTGTTTTTTTTTACTGTTTCTGTTCTTATTCTCTCTCTGAATTATTTTTTTTTCTAATTTTGTGACTTGATTTCTTTTATTCTCTTTCCGAACAATATTTGGTTTCTGTTTTAAAGGTTTATACTTTTGACCTAATGAGTGTCCTATCTCATCAATTCTCTTTCACAAGGAGCCTTTGATTTTTCTTTTTTGTTTATTTATTTTTCTAAATGCCTCTCTCGTGTGAGTCCCAAATTTTGGCCAGCACTGAAATTCTGATTGAAATTTTCCGATTTTGATATTGGCCAAAATATCTAATTTTGAACATTTTGGCCACTATATAAAAATTGGGCCTAAATTTGTAATTGAATTTGAGCTTTCTCTGTTTTTCTTTCCATTGTTTTATTCAAAAATAATATAATTTGTATGAAAGTAATTTAATTAGTTTAATTTATATATTGAATTTTTTTACTTTAATTTATTATGAAAATGATTTCACTATTAGGAACACTCATTCAGAGATGCCGTCGTAAATTATTTTTTTTCTTAATATAATCTACACAATGTAGGAGTCATACTTGACAGGGGTTATAAATTCGTCTACTTATATATTACGGACTGTGAAAGCATATTGATGATAAATATTTAATACTCTTCTCTGTTCTATTAATTTCTTTAAATTAGAAAATAAAAGAAACATAAAAAAATAGATAAAAATGGAAATTTCTGGTGTACTCTAAGGGCAGTGGGTATCACCCGTGAGGATTTTACGCTGGGTTTCCTACGGTTTCCCACACGTAAATTCAAAAAAAAAAGAAAATAGAAATTTACTATACGCATATTTTTGTAGAAAAAAATAGTTCTTTTGACAGTATTAAGCTCTTTGAGAGTCAAATTTTTATTCGGATAAAGTATTTTCTAAAAGTTTGAATAAGCTCTAAAATTTTAGAAAACTGAAAATCGTTATGAAGAACACTTAATAATATGAATTTCATGTTTTCTACTATCTCAATGTGACACATATCTTCTATTATAATTTATTAATTTTAATAAAAATGTAAATTTCATTAAAATATTGAAATGTTAGAAAAATTATACAAGCACCCTAAAAACTATATCAATCGCATTAAGGGGTGTTTTATTTAATTTCATAAACATTTTCATATTTTTTTCTTAAGAAATCTCAAATTGAGAACTATCTTAGAAACTTACATTTTATTAAATCATTTTCACAAAAACCCTAAACTTGAAATTATCCTAGAAAACCTGGATTTCATTAAGGGCTCTTTATTAAATTCCATAAACACACAATTTTATTTCATTAAATTATTTGATCAAAAACTTAAAATTAGGATTATCTTAGATAAAAATTAAAAAAATTATGAAAATAACTTAAAATTGACAACTTTTAAAGGGAAAAGTGTGGAATGGACAAATGCTTTTTGTAATTGAAGAACTCGTTTTTAAACTTTCTTAAAAAAATACTTCATGTGAAATTCAACTTGAAAGATATTGAAACAGATTTTTTTTAAAAATTAAACTAAAATTGATAATAACAAATACTATACCATATCCCCAATATGATATAGTATTTGATAGCTCATAAAAGCCTCTTGCTTTTGAGAAAGAAGAAAAGAGAGGGGAGGAGGGAAATAAGCCCAAAATTGGCCCATTGTACTGTTGATCGCATGGAAATGCCTCCTGGGCTTAACGTAACCTGGGTTTGGGATGGGCTTTTTTAGGCCTAAATCAAAATGCCCAGAATTAGAAGTGGATGGGCCAAGTCTGTTGTAATAAAAGTTCAAAATTCCACCCAAACTCAAAACCCAATCTTATTTGAATAATTTTTTATATATTCTCAGAAACATTATTTATAAATGTTAAATATATTTAATTCATAATTATATTTTGTGGGCTTGAATAAATAAATTCAAATTGAGCCTTAGTTTGGGAAAAGAAAAGTCTGAACCTATAGATACCCAAGTTCCACACAAAAATCTTGGTATCGGTCGAGATATCGGCCGAGAAATTTTTCTCTCTTATTTTTTTGACAAAAATCACCAATATTGGTCATATCGGCCGAAATATGAAGGTTTTAATCGGCCGAGATTATTACCCTTGTGCCTAACTATATAAGTCAATTTTATATCCAACCTTGGTCTTAAATAAATTAGGTCCGGCTCAAATCGTGGATCTCTCTTGAAGATTAATAGAGATTAATTTAAGAGATTTGAATAAATTTAAAACAATTAACATAATCCATGTGGAGAACATGTTCTATCACTAATTAATTAAACAATTTGAACATTTCTAAAAATATTCTAATATAATCAACATGGAGTGTGGATTGATGTCATCACATGGGGATTGAAGATTGAATGTTTTACGTTGAGTTCCCCGACTAATTTTCACATTTCATACTTACTATAATGGTGAAACAACAGGATAGTATTTAATGATTTTCAATCAAGGGTGTAAACGGACCTGGATCTGGCCCGCGGACCGTCCGGCCCGGCCCGACAAATAAGTAAACAGGCCGGATCCTAAGGTCCGCGGACTCGGACTCGATTGTCCATTTATTTTTTGACGGTCCGCGAGCCCGTCGGACTCTTTACTGTTTACTCGATTCTTTGCGTTTTCGAAATTTTGGGATAAGTGGCGTTTCGAAATCATAACGGAAAGAAACCCTAACTCTTTACCTTCCCTTCTCCTTCCCATCGTCTCTCCCTTCTTCGCCCCATCGTCGCCCCATCGTCTCTTCCCTTCTCCTTCGACCCATCGTCTCTTCCCTTCACTCTGGTTTGCTCTCTCCATCTCTTCCCTTCTCTCGCCGTCGTTCTCGATCGCTTTCTCCCTCTCCTCCCTTCTCTCGCCGTCGTTCTCGATCGCTTTCTCCCTCTCCTCCCTTCTCTCGCCGTCTCTCTGCTCGGATTTCACTTCTTTCTCTCACTCAATCTCTTCCCTTTTCTCTCATTTCTCTCAATCCTCTCCCTCAGCCCTCTATTCTCTGTTCGGATTTGCACCAGCCAACGCCGTCCCCCTACGTCCCTTTGCTGCCGCCTGTGTTGCTACTTGTCCCCGCCCTACCCATCCGTCACAGGTAACCCTTTTTTCACTTAATTTATTTTATTTATTTGCTTTTATTGTTTGGGTTTCATCAATCATAGATGACCATAGCCTAAAACAAAATTTGAATTTGATGTAAAAGGTATTATTAGACCATGTTGGATGCCAGATCTGTCTTCTTCTTCTTGGTACTTCTTTTTTTCTTTATTTAATGAAATGGTGTAAATGTTATTTTGGGTCTTTTCGAAGCTCTAGTTGCATCTCCCGATTTCGAGTGCAGCACAGATTTGTAGCCCTTAGACTCTTTTTTTGTTTGAGGTTCCATCTTTTCCTCGCTCTGTTTAAAGCACTCCTCCATGCATTCTACAATCAAATTGAAAATTATGTGTTATCAAGAAACCCATATTATGGTATTGTTTGCACTCAATACATAAACTGATTTAAGAGACACAAATTTGAATGGTAACTGCAGCTTAATGAAACACACCTTGAATGCAGAGTGCAAGTTTGTCAAACTTGGAGACCAGAGACAGATCGACTCTGTGCAACATGAGAATCGTTTCACCCATGCAAGACCAATTTCTTTAGCCCCATTTCCTCAGAGAAATTTCATTGGACTTCCATGACTTACAACATATGATTTGTAAATGCAAATTATATGGGTCTGGTCCATCAGGTGAACAGGCCTTACAAATCATGGTATTGCAAACTTGAGACGTTTGTATATGATTCTCGGCCTTGAGTTTGTAATGTAAACATGGGTCCCAGATGATCCACACCATTCACTGATCAGAAAGGGACCATTACCCAAATTTTCTACCTAATATACTCCTTCCATGATCTTATATTTGTAAGCCACAGATCAAAGGCTATTGCTTGTCCCACCAATTTTGAGTGTCATCCATCCAAAGTGGAGCCCATGATATCTACAGTCCTTTACCACTCAGAAATGGGTCCTGCTTGCACAAACCCATGGCCACAAGAGTGTTTAGATAGAGTCATGCTTACCAAAGAGAAGACTGAGAAGCTAATGGCAATAGCCCTGCCAAAGACAGGGACCTTTTGGGCTGCGAGTGCTGTTAAACAGCCCAACCCACCGCCTAAGATAGTGCCCATCCCACGATTTAGACCTTTGCTCAGTGTGCCACCTGGAAGTACTCACACCATAATCATTATGAAATTACAAATATAAGAGACAAAACAATACACTGTAAGATTGAAAAAGAAAGAAAGAGCAACGGTATGAGGGGTCAATTTTTCTTTCCTCAAGAATTGGGATATGATAGTGGTGCACCTCATGTTTCATTCTCTTTTTTTAGTAGTTTCATCTTTTTAATGTTATTTATCTGATGAATGATATTCACAGCTAAAGCCGTAAAGGTAAAAGAGAGAGACAGAATATGTCTCTATCATAAGCCAAAGCTTTTGGTGGTTCGATTTTCATGAATGTAGTGCATGTTTGTGAGATTGTACTGATCACCAAGTGGACCAAGGCTTCACCATTACTTAGACAATTTCAAACTTAGGGATCTTAACATTCAATGGCAGGGATCACTTGCAATTTATCCTATGTGTAGAGTTTCATGTGGCTCAGGATCTCATATTATTCCCCTTTAATACAGAGAAAAAAAAAGGGTTCCCTTAAAACCTTGTAGACATGATGAAAAGATAAAGGTTGGGTTGGAAACAGAGCATGGGGCATTTGCTTCTTTGTGTAGAATCCAACATTCCCTGCTCATGGCCATTCATGAACATCCCAAGTTCCTTCTTTTTAAAGTAGGATAGTAAATAAAAGTAAGTAGTTGTTGTCAATCTCAAGAGAGGAGATTGAGATTGGTGTGATGCCACAAAAGGTGAGAGCATGAAATTTTTGTTGGGCTGTTTATTTATTTGTTGAAGAGGAATTGATTGCTCTATGGATTTTACAAACAGACCAACTCACATCAGCATTCTCACACACGGTCTGTATACAATGGGACCTAAATGATGCACCTTTCAAGCTCGAGGAGGAATATCTAGCTAGGCTCAAGGCCCTTTCCACAACTTGATCTAGATTTAAATTTTTCATATTTATAAATTTATATTTCATGTTATATTTTACAAGCAGTTTTAACTTTTGAATACTAGATTTAAATATTGAATGTTAAAGTAAAATATTAAATATTGAAATAAAATACTGAATGTTAGAATTGATTACTAAATTATGAATTCTAAAATGAAATACAAATGCTAAGATAAAATATTAGAGTGTGTATTATAGAATCAAATCTTGCAATATATCTCAATATTTGAGATTTTTGTCTACTTTTTGCTCAATTTTTTCTTATTATTTCTTTTTTTTCCTGACTCTGTTCTTATTCTCTCTATCTGATTTTTTTTTTCTGAAATTCCCTAATTTTCTTATTATTTCTGACTTGATTTCTTTTATTCTCTTACCCAGGAATTTAAATCTCAGATATCGGCCGATATCCGGCAGAGAAATTTCTCTCTCCTACTTTTTTTTTAAAACCACATTCATCGGCCAAAATATCAAAGTTTTAAAAACCGCGAGTTATATATTAGATTTGTAACGCCCCGTCCATGTTATCTTCGAAATAACACAGACATTACAAAAAAGACGGATATCAGGATTTTTTTTTTTTTTGGGAAGCGGGGTAACTACCTCCCGCTCGGAAACTATAAGTCCATAATACTATGAAACATAACAAGCAACCATAAATTGTTCAAATATTGTTATACAGTCACCCGAACAAGCACCTGCTCAAGGGGCCTGCTTGGCCCCTCAGTGTTTGGGGTACTTGAAAGGTAAGGGGTGAACTAACCAGCCCAGTGAAGGGATAAAGCATATCACTTGTCAGCAACATAATTATAAATCACAAGTATGAAATGTAATCAACATCTTAATAAATTAGATGTATATGTACATAAGTAATCCACTGTACCACTAACCAATGGTCCCACTGATCAGTCTGAGGCATCACCTCCATAACTCACAATGATCCTCTAACAACTCTGGCTCCCTACCAATATAAACAAGAGGCCATGCAATATACAACCGTCGAAATGCAACGGGGAAACCCGCATCTCCTATGGGGGTCACAACCGCCGGAGCATAACGGGGTAGTCAATCTCAAGGGCATGCACCTCAATCGCCGGAACGCAACGGGGAAACCCGCATCTCCTATGGGGGTCTCAACCGCCGGAGCGTAACAGAGAAGTCCTCCCAACAACTAAACTCATCACGTCATCATAAACATATACACATGTAAACAATTCCTCAATCTCAACACCCAACGGCACACTGTTCGTTGCGAGTTACCCCCATGCATATACATGATATCTTGGTCATGTCTAACAATGTAATCATGCTCTGATATGATTAATCAAGGTTAACAACACATACATTGTGTGTAACAAAAGGCATATAACAAATTATCTAAACATATATCTCCATGCTCATCATAATTATGTTCACATGTTGTAAATAAACACACAACATTTTGTCAACAAGCTTTCAAACCTCATGCTCATTACCCAACGTACATCTCATTCTTATCGTAAATTCATATCCATGTTATGATTGAACATAAAACATATTATCAACAATTTTCAAGCATCATGACCAATATCCAGTGCATGTCTTAATCTCATCGTAAATCCATTCCCAAAGAACAATTAAACAAACAACATGTTACCAGCAAGCTTCAAAGTTCAATAACCATTCATCCAATTAGAATCCTCCATTAATCGCATATAATTGACATGAGTGCACCCGAACGGATTCCTTGCCACATATTCATTTCAACGGTTCCCTTACCGAGTGGATTAATAAACGAAAGATCTCATTCAGGTCACTCCATGTCCAGGGTCAAAGGTTAAGTAAATGCGAATACATGTTAAAACAGTGATAAGTCCCCTCAGTGTGTGTGAGTCAAAAATCCGAAGCGAGTAAGCGGCTTGATGGGTTGAAGGGAGTTCAATCTGTTGAAACAAAGAAAGACGAATAAGGAAAAAAAAAAAATTAAAATGAAGCCGAATGAAAAATGGGCCTAAAACTGGGCTGGGCCCAAACCGGGTGGAATTGGGCCGAGTCTAAAAACGGGCTTGAAAACGAGTCGGGCCTAGAAAGGGCCCAAATCGAGTTGTGCTTGAAAACGAGTCGGGCCGAAGAGCTGGGCAAGCCAGAATTGGGTTGGACCGGGTCCAAGACTAGCTGGGCCAGATCAAGGACTGGGCCCAAGGTTGGCCTAGGCCGAATAGGACAAGAGAATGGGTTTGGGCCTGCACTTGGGTCAGGCCTGAAGACTGGACCAGATCCGAGTCTCAGCCTGGCTGGGCTAGGCTGAGTCTGGGCCCGAGTTCCAGACCAACTGGTGAACTGAGTCAACTCGGCACACCACTGATCTGGCTCAGTGATTCGACCGAGTCGACCCAACTACAAAGCCGAGTGAAGGAAGGGGAAGAAGGGGAGGAAAAAATCAGAGGAAACAAGGAAAATCGGAGAAATTCATAAGAACGAGGAAAATCAAGTAAAACAAGGGAAAACCAATGAGGAAAATGATGGAAATCAAGGGAAAACCCTAGAGAGAAAAGGGGAAAAGAGGGAAGAAGGGGTACCTAGAAGAAAGGCGAGGAGGGGGGGGGGGGGGGGGGGTGGATGGGTGTGTGTGCAAGGAATCCGGCAGCCGAAGGCGAAGGTTTGGGCGGCAAGGGCTGAGGCTGGGATCGACTGGAGCAGTGGAGGGGTAGAAGCGTGAGAGAAGGGAGAGAGAGGGATCGGAAGAGAGAAGAGAGGGGGGTCCGAACAAGTGCGGCGGCACTGTAGCTGGAACCAGTGTTATCAGAACCGGACCGAACCTCTATTGAACCGGAGGTTCAGCCGTGACCACAGGATCTGCGGTTCGGTCCACTCCAAAAACCACCCTTGGGTCAAAACCGCATAAAACCTGTCAGACCTGCGGTTTTTACCCAAAGACTATGAATCGTGAACCTCGGTTCAGATATATATATATATATATATATATAAATTTTTTTTTAATTTTCCCTTAAAAAATGTATATATTTGAAATATAAATGTTTATTACTATTACTATTTCATATATTTCACCGTTTTGGTATATTACTCAAAGTTTGAATGTTATTTTTAATATTTATATTAATGTTATTGGTAAAATATATCTTACTTAATATTATATATAATATTTATATTATTTTAATACTTGATCGGCTTTGACCGCGGTCGAACCCAGTTGAACATTAGCTGGAACTCTACAGTGTTGTGAAAACATGGGTTTTAAGGGGGCAGTAGGGTTTAGGGTTTCGTGGGTATTTTAGTCTTTTTACTTCTTTTTTTTTTTGAAAATAAAAATCAAGGCTTTTCAAAACTTGTTCCTAGACAAATTAAGAATTAAAATAAAGTCGAAAACCCGAAAAATCTCGAATTTTGAACATCGAGTGAGAAAACGTGTGATTTTTCAACAATTTCTTCCCTTTTTTTTTTAACAACATACATAATTATAAAATTACTAAAAAAAATCCTTGGAGTTCTCAAACTCGAAAATCAGGCAAATTGGGCCCCACCACAGAGCCCACAACACCTTCAATGCCACCAAAGCACTAAATGCGACTCGAAGATCTACAAAACTCTGTAGGACCCTGAAATATAGGGTTAGATCATTACAGGATTTTTTATGAAAATGATTTAATCTGGAAGGGTTATATGCTCTGTCTCTTCTACTAATTTTTTTTTTAGATAATCTTAGATCAAAAAATTTAAAAAGGATAACAACAACTCAAAATAGACAAATTTTAAGAGAAAATAATGTAGTATGGACAAATACTTTTTGTAATTGAAAAACTTACTTTAAACCTCCTTAAAATCATATTCAATATAAAACTCAAGTTGAAAAATGTTAAAATAACAATTTAAAAAAAAAATTGAAAATAATTAATACTATATCATATCTGCCCATATGAGTCGATATTATACTATCGACAAAATACCTATATAATATATTAATACCTATATGTTAGGTGGAAAAGGGGCGCTAAGGGCAGAAAAACAAAGTTTGTGGTTGAAGGTTAGAACTGTCACTAACCTTTTTTCATAAAGAAAATAAATAAAATATACATATTTACATGTGTTAGTTAAGGGGCAAGTCCAAGTAGGATTTTTTTAAAGCTTGGACTGATGGTCATGTTGGTGGTATGTCACTTAGCAAAATTAGGAAGCCGTTATTTTCTGTTTAAAAACTCATAGTCAAAGATTATTTATTGAGATTAATAATTATATAAGATTGGATGAAACGTGTCAACAGCTATATTGAAAAAATATTTGTAACTTTTACTTCCATCAACCGCCTCTATCTTTATTATACCGTTGTGAAAAATCAATAATTTATATATAGATTAAAATTACAAAACTCGATTAATCAAATAAAGCCTTTTGCACAAGATATTTCTCATAATTATTACTTTTATTTTAACAGGAAAAAAAAAAGTCTCTTTCTTATAGCTCTAAGAAAGTTTTAATACATTGTTATGAAGATTGAAGAATAAGAATAGAATATGCAAAGCCAATGTCGATGTTAAGACCTAAGGTTGAAATATCGGCCGATATATATCGTATCAGCCGATATGTATCGGTAGTTTAATACCGAACGATATCGGCCGATACAATATGGATCGGCCATACATACCGAATATCGGCCGATATTCGGTCTGAAATATAGGTCACAATATCGGCTGATATTCGTATTTAAAAAAAATTTTTTTTTTTTTTTTTTAAATACCGATACGGTTTTTTACGGTTTTTACACAGTTTTTTGCAGTTTTTAACGATTTTTCGCGGTTCTTCACGGTTTTTCGCAGTTCACGGTTTACTGCTTTCACGGGTTCTTGCGGTTTTTGAGGTTTTTTGTGGTTTTTTGCAGTTCTTCACAGTTCATCACGGTTCGTCACGGTTTTTTTGTGGTTTTTTCACGGTTCCGATATCGGAGGAGAGGGAAAATGTCGATATCGGGAGGAGAGATAAAATTATCGGCCGATATTTGTATATCGGCCGATATATCGGTTTCGCTGTTTTTTCAACCCCTGGTAAGACCATTGATATTATATATGGCTATATTGGTTGATACTTGATACCATAAGCATGTCGTATTAAATATACAATGTGTATCGATAAATCTATCGATATTGGCCAAATTTAAGAGGCACTTTATGAGGAATTTAATACAATGAAGCTGTCATTTTATCTCCTTTATATGTATCTTAACCATTAAATCAAATGTCATAAAATAATTTATTTTGATCTTAAAAATAAAAATAAAAATTATTTATTTTGATCTTAGAAAACCAATATCAATTTCTATACTAATAATGGGGCCGTACTTATCATAGCTCATCAAAATACAAAAATACTTGAACGACCAACTTCCCGTTTTTAATGAAGAAATGTATGTCTGTTTTTCAGAATTTAAGTAATTCTATGGGTGAGTCTATTATCCCTAGAGAATACTAAGGTTAGGTCATGATTGTTTAAATCTATCACCTCACGTTTCTTGAGACGGAAGACAACCAGTTGAGTTAAACTTATATGGGTCTGAGAAACCACGGGATAGCATAAAACCTTCACGAGTAAGTCCACTACTCTTAGACCACACCAAGATTAGGTCATGAGAGCTCGAACCTGCAATCTCCTATTTTGTGAGACGGGAAATTACCAATTGAACTACATCATAGGTGAATTATGTATCTCTGTTTTGCAGCCAAATGTGTCATCTTTTTTTTCTTTTTCACCTCTCTTCCTTTTTATTTTTTAAAAAATCCTCTCGTTGCCTATTCTTTCTATATGTGTAGAAAGGTTTTGTTTAAAATATTTTTAAATTTTATGATGCAGCTTGGACAGGATCGGGTACAGAATAGGGACGGGTGGCTCAGTTAAAGTGATAAGTAAATGGAATTAGGTGGGATGTTGAAATGGTGTAATGGAAATAATGGGATTTGGTTGAATTATTTAATGGAATAAATGGATAAATAGGTTAATAGAAGGGTCAATGGCAGTTTGGTAAATTAGGAAAGAAAAGGCTAATGAGTTAATTAAAGCACCGAGGATTGTTGGGAACGGTGGTGATTAAGTGGGTCAAAGGAGGATGTTTGGCACAAAGAGTTGGAATGTAAGATGATAGGACTAAAGAAAGGAGAGGGTAAACAATAATCTGTAAAAATACATTCACTAATTTGGATTTTAAAGAAAAACCTAACTATAAAACTAGCAAATAGATCTTAAACAAAAGTCAAAAAAAAAAAAGAACTAAAAATGGAAGCTTCTTCATCTGTGGAGGATGGTTTTCTATTTCTTTTTTCTCTTCAAATCTGGTGCTACATCACTTTACAATCTA
The DNA here is from genome assembly GCA_013350335.1 of Chimonanthus salicifolius. NCBI lineage: Eukaryota > Viridiplantae > Streptophyta > Magnoliopsida > Laurales > Calycanthaceae > Chimonanthus > Chimonanthus salicifolius. The sequence continues at coordinate 29,566,656 of CM023533.1, read as the reverse complement.
AATAAATCTTCATTCATATATTATTGATCATTTATTACTTTTATTCTATTATATATTTAATGGATAATTAGATTAAGTACTTTAAAAAAGTTATTTTAAATATATTATAATTAAACAGAATTTTAGGACAATTATAAAATAAATAACAATTTATTCTTTTGACAATCTCATAAGCTGAAAAATCTAGAAGTGGCAAAGCACATTTATAAATATAAAAATGTTGACAAATTATTCAGTAATTTACTGCACTTGGTAGTGGAAGATGATGATTTCATTTCTAATAATGTGTACAAAGACAATAACACAAGAGAGAAGACAAAAGTAAGATAAAAAGGAAATAGTCGAATAAAATGACTTACGCGCCATCGCTGATTCATTTCTAATGTCATTTACTCATAATCACATTCAGAAAAGTCAATAGTCCCAACAGAAATTTCCATTGTTCGAACCGACTACGACGGAATCACGACTTATTTTAAACGCCGTTACTGACTGATAATCCCAATTATTCAACGTTCTTCTTTTTAAAATTTCCACGCATAGATACGTAGGAACTGACGCACGTCCAGAATGACGGAACACACACCTCACTTTCCGTCAGCCTTTGTCAACGAAGTGACCGTCACCTTCGAACCCAGCAGCAGTGTGCCTATCTCCGCCGCAAATGAGTCGTAACGGAGGAAGAACTCCGCCACCAAAAGCCTCCCTATCAAGATGACAAAGTCTTTACCTGCACACTGCTTGTTTCCGAGCGTTGGATTCTCCGTCTCCGGGCCGTTAGACCAGAATACATACTTGAGCAGCTTCGCTCCGTCTCCTACGAACCGGTCTGGTATATATTCCTCCGGGTTATCAAAGACCCTTGCATCTTTTGTCGCGAAAGGCTGGAAGCCGAAAAGCATCTCACCCTTTTGGACTTTAAAGGCGGCGTCGTGGCTCTCAATGATCAGATCCCTCTTAGCCTTCCCGTACTGGAACATGACGGGAGGCTCGATCCTAAGCGCCTCATACACGACCGATTTCGTCAACGGCATGCTCTCAATTGCAGACAGAGTTACACTTCCACCGTTGGAATTGACGGCGCCCCTGACTTCATTTGCAAGCCGACGGTGCAGTTTCTCACCCGCCAACGCGATATATTTCAAAATTCCAGGGAACATGACTTTCATCCCACCGTAGGTGTTGAAGCATGTGGCAAAGAGGACGTTGTGGCAAGCTTCGTCTCTCTTCAGGCCTAATTTCTCTGCCTCGTCCAGGACAGGTGCTGCGGCCTCATAGAAGAAGTCGTACAGCTTCTTGTAGTCAGATTTGACGAGGAACGGAGGGAGGTGGAAGGTGTGGAGGAAGAGTTCCTCCACGAGCCTGGGCAGACCGAGTGTCACGAGCGGATGAAGCTGGAAGAGAAGCCACTTGGCTGCCTTCGTGGGCCCGTCGGACCCGAGCTTGCTCGCTGACGGGTTGGCACCGAAGTAGGCTTCTGCAAGGTAATTAAAGGCGTGGATATCGTTGAGGGAATTAAAATCTGCCTTCCCTTTATTCAACAGCTCGCTTTCTAAGCTGTCAAAGAGGGAGGAGAAGCTGGTGTGAAATTGAGGGATGAAATAGTTGCGACGTGAAGAGAGGAGGTTGAAGAGGAGCTGCTTGACCTTGGCGTGGGTAGGCTCAGACGGGTCGAGATAAGAGAGGACTCGGTATCCACCAGTGAGGGAGGTGGAAGGCATGTAGGTGCCGGTAAAGACGTTGCGCTTCTCGACTTTGGAGACGTCGAAGAGCACCTGAAAGGAAGCAGCGTCCAGAAGGACGACCACCCTTGGATCCCGCGCCATGAACGGGCCAGGTGGCATGTTGGATCGGAAGACCGTCGTTCCGTACTTCTGGACTCGAGTACTGAAGAAATTGTCTCGACCCTGATTATAGTAGTAGTCTAGTCGGTCTTTAATGGCCCCTATGAATGGGAGACCATATCCTCCTGGTATTTCCCGTATGGGTAGTTTTGTTGGTGTGTCTTCCTTCTCAGTCGAGATTGGTTCGACTCTGTTTGAAGACATGGTTGGTTGCTCTTCTTCGTCTTCTCCTCTCTAGGGTTTTGATGGCAAGAAAACCAAGGCTGGAAAGTCTGTTTCTTCTTCTTCTTCTTCTTTTATCTCAGGTTTTGATGGAAATGCAGATCTAGTGAATGCGAGTGAGGAGGAACAAGAGAAGGGGGGCTTATATATAGGCAGAGAGAGAGAGAGAGACCGACCAGGGAAGGGAAGGGAAGGGAAGGGAAGGGATTATTTGGTCACAAGACACGTGGTAGTCTTGCAGTAGGTGGCGCAGTATGCCAAGAGAAGAGAACAAAACAATGGCATGGCAATTATGCCCTAGAAAACAAGGCGATAAGACGACAACGAAGCCTCATAATTCATAGAATCATGAATGAAAACGTTGATAATGTGATGATTACAAGTTGTGGGTACAAATTGCCCTTTGTGAGATAAATTGTCGGTTCCCCAGTGAAAGAATCCAAATTTCGATTTAAATATGAAATTTTAGTTAAGTTTTTTTAAATTTGAGATCGGTCGAAATATAATATTAAAAATATTGATAATTTTTAAATTTACATTGGCCAATAATTATCATATTTTATCAAATTTTGAATTTTTCTCTTAAATTTCAAAAAATGTAGTTTATTGAATTTTTTTTCTCTCCCAAAAGACTGAAATTAATTTTGATTAAAATCTATACGTCACTGTAGCATAAGCTCGAACTGAAGCGTTTAAGTCCTTAAGAGGATGGAGTCTATTTTATGATAAAAAGTTATATAATTAAATAGATATCATGGAAGCTAGTTCAGTGTCAAAATTAGAATTTATTGAATCAAGTTACTTTTTATTTTTAAAAATTAAAAATAAAATATTAGATTTTTTTTTTATACAATGACCAATTCGATACTGAAAATACATCAATTGATTATAAAAAAGGTTGGGTCTAACTTTAACAACAATTTAGATTCATTATAAACTGGTTGTTGAATCTTGGCTGGGCTCTTGTACTTGGCCACAAACTCTGACCACCTGTAGTTTTTCCTTGTTTTAAAACTAAACTATTTATTAAACTTTTTTTTTACAAATTGGTATAAGTCAAACCACTTAATTATTTACTATTATTGTATTTGCTAATTTAGTAATTTTCTAGTTATTTGTATTTCTGTTTCTCCATTAATAAAATAGGCACAATATTATTTCCTTCAATTTTACTTGTGGCAGAACCTGATTGCCGGTCAAACTCTATTAGGTAACATTTCTTCTTTGAATCTTAAATTCTGCACTAACAACTTTCTATTTTTTTCTTTGTTATGAAGTCTTTAGATTTTTTGTCTGACCCGAGTTGTAGGCTTCTTTGTTGCTCTCGTTGTGGGTTCAATTTTATGTATTTTTTGGGATTTTTGCCCCTCAACTTACCCTTTAGCTAAAAAAAAAAATAGACACAATATTATTATTTTACATAACATAAGTTTTGTAAAGAGATTTTCTTCAAACCTGTGAGTGAAAGCAAGCTACCTCTATTCAACAAATTTGTGGTCAAGTCAATAACATGCTCTAGGTCGACGCCAAGTGTTTTGAGTTGGTTAAAGATAGAGGGGAACCAAGACCCCCTAATAAAGCGTGGAAAATTATTTCTCTAGAAAGTTTATTGACCCGCAAATAAAGCATGGAGAATTATTTCTCAAGAAAGTTTATAAAAAACATTTCCATTAACTTAATAAGCCAATTTAGTCAATTACATTTAAGAAAGTTATAATCCTTATTTGGACTCAACCAATTTACTGAAGGGCTCCATCCACTTTTCCATGCTTAAATGGTTCACACAACTCAGTTATTTATTATAAAATTAACTTGACTGGAGATGTGAACGGGTGACACTATGGTCAGGTTAAGTATGGTAAATTTGCATCCACTTAGAATTTATTGAATATAGATTCGAAATCAGATGCTGTTGAATCTGTAAATATAAATCCCAACTTGCACCCGTTTATTCTCAAATTCAGATTTGAATCAGATAATCTAAAAGTAGAAAGAATGACCATTGTCCTTAGTTCTGTACTCAATATGTGTAGATTGAAAGATTTATACACACTCTAAAGATTAAGCAATAGGACGTCTGAAAAGTTTGATTTGAAGAAAAAATACTATACAAATCATACCAAAAACGAATGGATGTTGGATTCATATTTAGACTCGGATAAAAAAAAAAAAAGCAGATTTATAGTTAGCCTCCAAAACCACTTATTACAAATTGGATGATTTTGAGTTTAGGATATCCACTTTCATCCCTGAACCTGACCCAAGCGGTTTTTGATGATTTCTCATCTCTACTTGATTCCATTGAATTACCATAAATACCTACATAAAACAATGACTGAACTCATTTTTTTTTTAAAAAAGGAAAAAAGGTGTTAAATAGACTATCAAAGAGAAGGTACCCATGTATTTATACACCATACATCCTGAAGATACTAAGGTAATGTGGGACTATGCTAAACTGCTAACACTCTCCCTCAAAGTCAGGACTAGAGACATCGGCTCCCTCCCTTTATGCAGAGCTGGACTGGAGACACTCGGCTCTTCTCCTCCATGCAGGACTGGAGATACGAACCTGACTCATCCGTGTAGTACCCCTAACTCTGATACCATGTTAAACCCGAGTAGAACTCACCCTTGAAAATCGACTGTCGAGGAGAGAGTGTCCATGTGTTTATACACCTCACATTCCGAAGGTACCGAAACGATATGAGATTATGCTAAGAAAAGGAACTATCCTCAATATATTTTGTAGAAAAGATAAAAGTGAGAAAAATTTTGGGTTTGACAATTTAAATTACTAAAAGTTTGTGAGAAAAATAAGTGATTTTTTTTAAAAAAAATTGAAAACAAACATATTCTAAATTAATAGGAGCCCAACCTTGGCGCCACTTTTTGATGGAACCATGTTGATTCCAATGATTAGTCTGGGTTTAAATGGCTCCATCTTCATTTGTGTTGTTGGATCCATTACGGTGCCCATCTTGGTTGCATTTATACATGGACTTAAAAAGTAAAAAGTGATTTAAGTGATGATGATTTATTCTTTTTTTCCAAAGCTCTCATTATAGCAACTATTTCAATTATTTGTATTTTTTTAATTTTTTTAAAATTTAAACAAAATTCCAAATTGAAATGAGCTGACATAAACTAAAAATTTACTTTATTAGACAAATATCTCAATTTGCTATAGTAATTTTAATGTCTCCAAGAACACAAAGATACCAAATTTGTATATTAATAGGTGGCCGATTATATAAAAAAAAAGACAGATATTCTTTCTTTTTTTAATTTATTTAGACATTACTTTGCTTCGATCATATGGTGGATTATCTTCATTGACTTGTTCCCCTACCTTAGAGGGCCAGCATTATATTAAAAAGAGTAAGTGGCATTTTGTGTAAATAAAATAAAATTATATACTGGTTTAAATATGAAGTTTGAACCGTTAGATATAATTCTTCTCAAATGGACGGTTGATGCCATCATCGGCTGACATTTCTAACTCACTTCTCCTTATGTAGAAGGTAGATGACATTAGTCATGATCCCATTTTATACTTGGCTATTAGGTTTGTTCATTATTATATAAAATTACTTGCCAATTCATTTTAGAGTTGAAGTGTGTAATTGAATTTGACAAATTATTTTTACGTGTGAATATCGACCTATTAGATCCACTCCTTGTTTGATACTTTGATGTGAAGGGACAGCTACCCATCCCATCATGTGTCTTATTAGATAAGATGGTGATATGAAAAGAATTTTATTTAAATACAAGGTCCACTAAAATTATTTTGATGAATCAAATCACATTTTTTAAAACTACATAGTTTAGAATTTTAAAATAATTAAACCAATCAAATTATATAGAGATTGAAAATCCTGGCACTTGATTGATTTATAAATATTTATAATATTAAAATAACCTCATCTTCATTAAAAAGATTAAGTATCAAATTTAAAATATTTATACATTAATTCATCTTTAAGACTAAATACTAGAGTGTAAGATAGTATGCTTAGTTTTAAGACCTATAAAAAATATATTATTGAAATCAATCAAATTATGATTTATAATAATAATAATAATATAAAATAACTAATTTTTAAATTGATTTATAAATCTTATTATATTTACACTTTTATATAAATCTATCAACATTAGTCAAATAGATTCATCATGAGGCCACCAATCAAAAGTATTTGTATTTGAATTTAGTGAAGTGGGATGTGATGGGCTCAGACTTTCATGAACTAATCTGGTGTGTTAGGATAAGAGGTATTATCAATTTAGGATTTTCATGCTGAGTTTCTTTTATTTTCCAACACGTAATTTTTTTTAAAAAATTATCATTTAATTGAAAAGAAATGATACTTTATATTTTAAAAATAAGATATCCAAATAATAAAGAAATAATAATATCTCAAATGACTATGGATAATGTATGCTGTAATAATTTATGGATAATGGTTTATATTTTTAATAATAATCAGCAAATATTAAATATTATCATCTTAATGCGGAAATCAATGGTCACGAGGAGCATGTGGGACAAAGTTTGACACGTTAACACTGTGGATGGGATGGGCTCGAAAACCACAACTGTCGGTTTCCTATCTTAATTTTTGCACCACAAACGAGGCGATAGAAATTTTTAGGTGAACCTATAACTATGACAGGCTTTCCAATCCCCATGCAGCACCACACAAATAAATTAGAGGGAGACGACTGAGATCTCTTGGAGGACATCGTCCAACGGACGACAAATCAATTTTCAAGTGCACGTGAGGGTATTCACACCAAAATCTACTGAATTTTTTTAAATTTGAATTTATTCTAGATTGATCTGACTATTGAACTAAAATTTATATAAATTCGAGGGATTTTTTTTTGATGAAAATATCTTTAAAATTGTATTATCGGTTGAATACGCCGGCAAAAACTAAAATTAAATAGTTATCTTTCAGACCCAAATTCAATTATTTTTTTAAACTGAAGTACCATGTACTGTTTCTTCCTATCTTAATTTCTTAGGCTTGTTTTAGGTGAACCTTTCACAATTTCCATGCAGCATCACATAAATAAAACAGTTGGGGACGATTAAGACCTTTCGGTTTTCAAGTGCACATGAATTCACACCAAAATCTACTGAATTTTTATAAATTTGAATTTATTCTAGTTTGATCGGACTAACGGGTAATAATCTCGACTGATAAAAATGATTTTTTTAAAAGAAAAAGAAAAGTAAAAGAGAGAAATTTCTCATATCTGACTATTAAATTAAAATCTATATAAATTTATAGGATTTTTTCTGGTTGAAAATGCTTTAAAAATTGTATTATCCGTTGAGTAGGTCTGCCGTCTGCACAAATTGAAGTTGAATAGTTGTCTTTGAAATCCACATTCAATAACTTTTTAGACCAAATTGCTCCACTCACAGAGGGCACTTACGAATGCCGACGGTAAAGGCTATGAGAAGGTACCATGTATTATCTTTTTACTATCTTAATTACTTAGTCTTTGTTGTAGGTGAACCATTAACTTTGACAGATTTTCCCAATTTCCATGTAGCATCACACAAATAAAACAGTGGAGACGATTAATCTCTCTTAGACGAGAGGTCTCGGTGCCGATTTTGAGATGTCTTGAAATTTTAGAGATTTTAGGTCAGTATATATTTTGAAATTTTAAGAGTTTTGAAATTTTAAGTAAAATTACTGGGCGCATTAATGAAGGTCTTAAATGATAATCAGATTAAAAATTTTAAAATAAAATCGACAAATATAATAAGTATCGGTCGATATTTTCACCTTTGATTTAAATTCCATGTATTGAAGTTATTTTTGAGTCATAAAATAAATAGTGGAGGTGTAAGTCTTTATTAAGTAATGACTATTTATTTATTTTAAAAAAAAGACTTTTCAATGAAACTTACTTTCAAAGTTAAAATTATTTAAAATCTCTTATTTACCTTAATAAAATTATTATGGCTAATGATTTAATATATTATCACAATAAACTGAATCACCTTCAGCCAATTATATCATATCTTCGTTTCCGACAAAAGATAATAGATTTTATGATGCCTCAGATAAAAATTTGATTTGATTTGGAGGTCCCAGTCATCATAATTCATAAATGCTTCTCCTCTCTCTCATGAGGGCCCACCGCCTTACTTTAAGAAAGCATATTAGAGGAGAAATCACATATTTATCACATGCTTAATCTTCAAGTAAAATTCATATTTTAGTCATGCACAATGATGAAATTGCTTTAGATCATTATCATTGTTAATACCCTTTTTATTAATTTAATGGTTGATAAGAAACATGCAGCATTTGTTGCGATTTTGATAATAAAGAATATTAAATTTGTCTTTTTATCTAATTATTATTATTAAATAAAAAACTTTAATTGATGTCTTTATAAAAGAATTTCTGAATATATTACAAGAGAAATAAAAAGGAATTTGTCTTTCCACACCACACAAAAGTGATGCTTACAATGATGGAATCCGAGTATGGATTCAGAGGATCTTTTTCAGCTTTTATATGGAAATTTCCATTTTTTTTTTTTTAATTATAAATTAATCATTTCGTAATCAGTGCCACCGAACTGGTCCAGCATCTCTTATCCTGAATTGCTGACAAGGTGAGGATTGAAACTGGGTGCTGCTTTGGCTGCATGCATTTAGCATAGATATGCGTAACTTTTTAATATATGAATATAATTTAAGATAATATAATATTTGAAAAAATATTTTTTATATATACAAGGTAAATTATATAATTTGTGAAATTTAATAAATATATATTAATATATTAATAAAAACTGCTATAGTCATATGAATCCGTTTTCATTCGACACGTATGTCTTTCATTACCGATGTATTGAAGCATAGAATTCATAAAATATCAAGTAATTTCAATAAAAAATGTGAACGATTTTGAAATTTTGAAATATTAATCAATACTATTTCTCTTAATTTTATTAAAATAAAGTGTAGAGGTTGATTTGACGGCTCAGAACTCCAGTAAATTGTGAGAGATTATGGGTTCAAATCCAATATTAAAGATAGCATAAGATAAAATATCTATCCATATTAACTGAAATGTATGAACTATCATTTTCCGCTTTTGAAAATTATAATGTAAAGTTTTCTTATTTAGAAAACTTGCTATTTGAATATTAAAGTATTGATCATATTTTTTTTTTGATGAAAGTATAGAGAATGATGAAAATAATGACTATATAAAATTTGAATTTTATAAGATTATATTAGTTGTCTGATTTTAGAGTTTTAAAATTTAATTGTTATAAAATCATTTATTGTCAAGTTAATCTCAGGATCAGATTGAAGAATTTTCTTGATAGTTATCCTCTATATAATTTTCTATTCATCTCACCGAACTATATGAAACCCATTTATGATAAATGTACAATGTTTTCATTGAAAATAGGAATCAAATCTCTCTATAGTTATTAGTTGAATTTTTTCCTTAATGTAAGCAAGTCGATTGGACAATTCACTCATCTTTCCATGTCTCTAAAACGATGATAAATATAGTCTTCTAGATTATTGGCTCAATCACCCTAATTTTTAGTATTTTTCTTAGCAGGTGTTGATACATTTTGGAATAAATATCATTTATTTTAAATGATTTTTTTAACTCATCTCTTTCAAATTACTTTATTAAAAAACTATACCATCAAAGATTCCATAACTTATTACATTTTTTTTTTACGGTACACCTTATCCGACTAATCTTTAAAATAAATATAAATCTCGTAATTTATTCACACTAAATAAATTTAGTGAAGAGTGATTATTTAAAATTGAGCATGAATTGAATATAAGATTTTTTAGTGAAGCAGTACACTTCTGGAGCAATAGTTGTTAACAAAAGTTTTGAAACAAAAGCATTTGGATCTATAGTTTTCATACTAACATCATCACAACTTGATTACTAACAAATTCCAGGCTCTCTCGTAGTTACTGAATTGTGCAATTGATTATTTGATATTACTTGTTTGTCTTTTTAGAAGTAATTAGAAATAATTTTAATGGACATAGTGTTAAGGTGAGTGGTAGATCACTTTAATAGGCCCAGTGGTTAATACGTAATATTTTTTATTTTGGTAAAACTTGCATTCTAAATTTATAAAATGGAGACTAGGATTTTCAAGTTTTAATATAAAGTAATCTCTTTACTCTATATAAAAAGATATAGTTTAAGACGACTATTAAATGGATCTTGACCTTCTGTTAATTAAACGATGACATAAAAAAGAAAAGAAAAAAGTCCTTCAAAAATAGCTTCAAATAGGATAAAAGATTTTAGAATGGAATTTGAAGAGTTTGAAGAACTCAATCAATTTTATTGTATGATTATCTAAAACTTGTATAAAAATTGACTAAAGAATAGAAAATGAGAATTTTATAATTATTTGCATTATTTTTTAAAAATAATTTTTTGTAAAATATAAATTAAAAAATATTCATTATATAATTTTGTACTAATATCATTTACATTCAGCGTCTACTTCTTGCTAATATATTTCATCAGTTTACGCCTTTACAGTGATAATCATATGAATGCTGCTTTTCTTATAAATTGGATTTTATAAACATTCATTCACTTTTCGTTTTAACAGGTGAAACTTTGTCAATTTAGGGTTGCAATTATAAATTCAAGGGGCGGGCAGCTTTTAGGTCTTACATGTGATATTGACGGTCGCATCAAAATAATTCGACCTTTAAAATATGGTGATTGTAAATGTGGAACACATTATTATATTTTTCATTTTCATTCGGATCGTGACACATTTTTCTTGTGACAGATTCGTATTTATACAAGGTTATAAAGATCTCTTTATCATCATAGAAGCATGGAACCTAGTATCTAAAGAAAGTTTTGATGGATTCCCACGTGCCAAACATTTTAGTTTTTAGGAAATCACTTCCTTCAAATAAGGGTCGAAGAGTTTCATAGTTTTTCAGAGTATTATCATGTATGTCGATACATATTATATTGACTATATGCAACAGTTATCAGTCGAAATAGCCGATATATTGGAGAGATATATCAGTCTGATATCGGTCGATATTCATAATATCAGTATTTTTTTTTTTAAAAAAATCAAAATAGTGGTTGGCCCGAGTTGATATCTTGACCGATATTGGCCAATATTCAAAATATCAGTCGAAATTATCGTTTTCAATTTTTTTTTAAAAAAAATCAGCTTTCTTTTGGATTTTTATTTTTATTTTTATTCAAAAAAAATAAAATAATAAAAAATACCGATATTAAAAAATAAATACAAAAGAGGAGAGAGAAATTTATCGATTGATATCTCGGCTGAGTGAATTTTTCACCCCTGCTTCAAATCCTAACTTTCTTGGAAATTATTTTGATAACATTGTTTTCAATGGTTGCCTCGCACGTTAAATTGTTTATGCAAGATGGACTCTGAATTGAATTAGAGAAAAGATATTGTGATAAATTTTAAAATCATATTACACGATTTTTTTTTTTAAATAGAAGGTTAAGATCATGAGAATAAAATAATAATTAAAAGATAAAAATAGTAAAATAAATTATAAGAGAGAGATTCTTATAATTTTAATATGTATTAAGTCATGCATCAGACCCATATGCCAAGTTATTTGTTTTAATAATGGTGATAGTGATAAATTTCAAAAGTTCAATTTTTCTTACCTACAAATAAATTTAGTGCAAATGCCTCCATGAGCCCCATGTGGGCCTACATTGATGGGTAGATTTGAAAGACTTTGACATGTATATGAGTAATTGAGTTTATAAATTTTTATCTTAATTGGATAAGATAAGTCGAGAAGGACATCCCTCGAGGAAATGAGGGAAGAACTCTTTGTCTTTGATCACTACAAGTTTAGAATGAAACCAAGGGTCAAAAATTCGGTCGAATCGAGATTTCGGCCGATTTTATGTATTGGCCGAGATTCTTTCTCTTCAAAATATTTTTTTTTGGAAATCTCAGTGGCTTTTTTTTTGAAAAAATTATTTTAAAAAAATAAAAAAGGTGTTTTTTTCTAAAATAAAAAAAATATATAAATATAAGCTGATATTCATCTGATATGGGCGAGTATCGGCCGGGCCCACAACCAATATTCTTTTTCCTTTTTTAAGAAAAAAGAAAGAAATCAGCCGATATTCGACTGAATCTTTTTATCTCTAACCAATACTTATCATGTCGGGAGAGATTTATACCCCTGAATGAAACCATCCAATATGGACTACAGGTTGATGCGTTTAATGCATTTGGACCCTCATTGCATAGATAGTAATCTTCCAAGGCAACAACATGAAGGAGATTAACACATTCACTACATTTCATCCAAGTCTATGTGGAAGATCCTCATTGGTTGACTAAATGAAGGAGTCCTAGTTGCAAGCCGTTTATTGGATGTTCGGATTCTCTCTCCTCTACATCATCATCCTAGGTTACATCATCATCCTAGGTGGCATAAACTATAGTATGAATGCACTTGGAGATCGAATCTATCAAGAACAAACAAGTGGCTTGGAATCTTCATTAATTCTCTCACAACTTATGCAATTAACTTGGATGCCCATGGATGAGCCATCCATGATGATGTGGGTGTCTCCCATTGGTGGGTCACAATATAAATCCTAGGTGGAGACTTCCTATTGGTTAGATTGTATGCTCTTTGCTTTCTTTGGTAAGATGGCATGACAAACCATCCAACCCATGTATACAATTCACACCAACTAGCAAATAGTGGACGTTTGTAAGGGTTTGAAGCATTAAGTTGTGGTGTTGAGCCTTGTGCACTCGAGTGATGAATTAAATTGAAAAGTTTTTCAATTTGTGGTATCCTTTTCAATTTTAAAATTAACAAGATATTGCCTTCACGACTGCATATCGCTGATATATTTCTAATTTTAATAGAAAATATTTTTTAAACTAAGTATAATTGCATATCGCTGAAATATCACCGATACAAATATGTATCACCAATATATCAATATTTAATTGTATCATTTTCAGACCAACATTTTTACCCTACACGTGAGGAGTTACTTAACAGGAATTCATAAAGAAACAAGAAAAGCATAAAATCATTTTTTGGTTGTATAGACAAAAAAAAAATCTATCATCTTTAAATTATTTAGGAAAAAAAGAGAGAAGATACTAGTGCCATCAGTGGTTAGGCACTACAGTGGTTTGGCCTCACTGGCCAAGCCCACATAGAGACAAGCTTGGATCTTACAGTATATAGTATATACAATAGGCAATTACTATTGGCTTGGAACTACATTTAAAAAAAAAAGACATTTACTTGGGGATGGATTCTTTCTCACTGTCAATTTCTTCTATTATATAAATATAACATGAATTTACATGTTCAATTTGAAGTATTATTAACCTTGATGTACTTTAGGAATAGTGAACTCATCTGTAGAGATTTTTATAAAGTTGTGTCTGAATTTTTCACACGTTAATTTAAAAAAAAAAAATTTAAGTGTTAGTTATTCGTGCCACCTTGACCAGCTGAGTTTATCAAACTCATTAAAACCTTCAAAATCACCGATACCAAATTGATAAAAGCTTGGAAAGGCCAATAACTAATTTATCCTATAAATGATGATCAGTTGAGACAATTACTTTTAGATAATTTTAAAATTTATATAAGACAAATAATTTGAAACACAAGTAAATTTTATGACGTATGATTCATGCCTCAGATAAAAAATTGATTTTGATTTGGTCGGTCCCATTCATCATAATTCATAAATGCTTCTGGTCCCTCATGAGGGCCCACCGCCTTACTTTAAGAAAGCATATTAGAGGAGAAATCACATATTAATCACATGCTTAATCTTCGAGTAAAATTCATATTTCAGTCATGCACAGTGATGAAATTACTTTAGATCATTATCATTGTTAATCCCCTTTTTATTAATTTAATGGTTGATAAGAAACATGCATCATTTGTTGTGATTTTGATAATAAAGAATATTAAATTTGTCTTTTTATCTAATAATTATTATTAAATAAAAACTTTAATTGATGTCTTTATAAAAGAATTTCTGAATATATTACAAGAGAAATAAAAAGGAATTTGTCTTTCCACCCCACACAAAAGTGATGCTTATAATGAAATTGTTAAATCAGTCAATTCGAAATGGATTCAGAGGATCTTTTTCAGCTTTTATATGGAAATTTCCATTTTTTTTCTTTTTTTTAATTATAAATTAATCATTTCGTAATCGGTGCCACCGAACTGGTCCAGCGTCTCTTATCTTGAATTACTGACAAGGTGAGGATTGAAACTGGGTGCTGCTCTGGCTGCATGCATTCAGCATAGATATGCGTAACTTTTTAATTTATTAATATAATTTAAGATAATATAATATTTGAAAAAAGATTTTTTATATATACAAGGTAAATTATATAATTTGTGAAATTTAATAAATATATATTAATATATTAATAAAAACTGCTATAGTCATATGAATCCTTTTTCATTCGACACGTATGTCTTTCATTACCAATGTATTGAAGCATAGAATTCATAAATTATCAAGTAATTTCAATAAAAAATGTGAACGAATTTTGAAAATTTTAAATATTAATCAACACAATTTCTCATAATTTTATTAAAATAAACGGTAGGAGGTTGGTTTGACAGTTCAGAATTTCAATAAACAGTAAGTGGTTATAGGTTCAAATCTTACTCTCAATATATAATGATCATTCTTCAATGATTTAGTCAAATTTTCTAAGAGACCTGAATAACTTAGACTTTAAAAGAAAAATCATTAAAATAAAAATACCAGATACCTCTAGATCTATTAAAGATGGCATAGGATGAAATATCTATCCATATTGACTGAAATGAATGAAATATCATTTCCCGCTTTTGAAAATTATAATGTAAAGTTTTCTTATTTAGAAAACTTGCTTTTTTTTTTTTTTAATTTATGTGTAGAAAATCTCGGGATACCCAACGTAAAATCTTTATGAGTGGACCTCTACCCCCAACTCCCCAAGACATACCAAAGTTAAGTCTATTTGAATATTAAAGTGTTGATCATATGTTTTTCTGATAAAAGTATAGAGAATGATAAAAATAATGACTATATAAAATTTGAATCTTATAAGATTATATTAGTTGTCTGATTTTAGAGTTTTAAAATTTAATTGCTATAAAATCATTTATTTTTAAGTTAATCTCATGATCAGATTGAAGAATTTTCTTGATCGTTATCATCTATATAATTTTCTATTCATCTCACCGAACTATATGAAACCCATTTATGATAAATGTACAATGTTTTCATTGAAAATAGGAATCAAATCTCTCTGTAGTTATAAGTTGAATTTTTTCCTTAATGTAATCAAGTCGATTGGACAATTCACTCATCTCTGTAGTTACTTGTTTGTCTTTTTAGAAGTAATTAGAAATAATTTTAATGAACATAGTGTTAAGGTGAGTGGACAGGCCCAGTTGTTAATGCGTAATATTTTTTATTTTGGTAAAACTTGCATTCTAAATTTATAAAATGGAGACTAGGATTTTCAAGTTTTAATATAAAGTAATCTCTTTACTCTATATAAAAAGATATAGTTTAAGATGAGTATTAAATGAATCTTGACCTTCTGTTAATTAAACGATGACATAAAAAAGAAAAGAAAAAAGTCCTTCAAAAATAGCTTCAAATAGGATAAAAGATTTTAGAATGGAATTTGAAGAGTGTGAAGAACTCAATCAATTTTATTGTATGATTATCTAAAAATTGTATAAAAATTGACTAAAGAATAGAAAATGAGAATTTTATAATTATTTGCATTATTTTTTAAAAATAATTTTTTGTAAAATATAAATTAAAAAATATTCATTATATAATTTTGTACTAATATCATTCACAGTCAGCGTCTACTTCTTGCTAATATATTTCATCAGTTTATGCCTTCGTAGTGATAAACATGTGAATGCTCATTTTAATTATCTCATTTGAAATATTTGTATTTTTTAAGAAACTCTCTATATAAAACTAGCATTTAATGTGATCTTATCTATTTTCAACACACTTTATATTATTCTAATATAAATGAGACAACTATTTTTAAATAATTTTAAAATATATATAAAATAATTAATTTGAGACAGAGAAAAAGTAAATTAAATTTTATAAACATTCGTTCACTTTTCGTGTTAACATGTGAAACCAGGGGTTAAAAAATTGCTTCGGCCGATATTCCGAAATATCGGCCGATAAGTTTTTCTCTCATCCGCTTTTTCCATTTTATTGCATGCTCTCTCCTCCGATATTCAAAACTGTGAAAACCGTAAAAAACCGTGAAAAAGAGTGAAAAACCGTATCGATTTTTGTTTTTTTTTTTTAATTTAAAAAATTTTAAATACCAATTTTTATGCGTATCGGCCGATATGGTGACTGATATTCGATCTAAATATTGATCATATTGACTCATAATCTTTTTGTATGGCCGATACGTATTGTATCTACCGATATTATTTGACCATGAAAAATGAAAACATATCGGCCGAGCGATATTTCGCCCTTAGAAGAAACTTTGTCGATTTACGGTGGGCAGCTTTTAGGTCTTACATGTGACATTGACCGGTGAGCGAAAGGTGTAAACAGTAGCGGCGGTCGCATCAAAATAATTCGACCTTTAAAATCTGGTGAATTGGTGGTTGTAAATGTGGAACACATTATTATATTTTTCATTTTTATTCGGATCATGACACATTTTTCTTATGACAGATTCGTATTTATACAAAGGTAAAGATCTATTTATCATCATAGAAGCATGGAACCTAGTTTCTAAGAAAGTTTTGATGGATTCCCACGTGCCAAACATTTAGTTTTTAGGAAATCACTTCCTTCAAAGATGAAGATATGAGCCGATATGTTGATTTTTCAGAGTCTTATTATATAAGTCGATACGTATTGTATTATATAAGTCGATACGTATTGTATTGACTGTACATAATAGTTCTCAGTCGATATGATCGATATATTGATAAGATATATCAGTCCGATATCGACCGATATTCATAATATCAGTATTTAAAAAAAACAAATCAAAACAGTGGTGAGTTCGAATTAATATCTCAACCGATATCGGACCAATATCTGTTGATATTCAAAATATCAGTCGAAATTATCATTTTCAATTTTTTTTAAAAAAATCAGCTTTCTTTTAAATTTTTTATTTATTTTTTAATTCAGGAAAAAATAAAAAAAATCAATATTAAAAAATAAAAAAAAAAAAGAAATTTATCAGTCGATATCTTGGCCCAGGCAAATTCTTCACCCCTGCTTCAAATCCTTACTTTCTTGGAAATTATTTTGATAACAGTGTTTTCAATGGTTGCCTCGCACATTACCAATTCTATCTAATGTCAAATCGTTTATGCAATCGATGGACTCTGAATTGAATTAGAGAAAAGACATTGCGATAATTTTTAAAAGGGGAGCAATTTATACACGGACAAAATTTTAAAAGGGGAGCAATTTAGACTCGGACAAAATAATTGTGCAGACACGTATTTTCCCTTTTTTTTTTTTTAAATTACCGTGATGTCCTTCTGCATGATCCGGACGTGAGATATACCAATATTATTCCATTCATCCCGATGGTCTGCATCTGGTATAGTAATACTGTATTATTTAAATAATATTTTTTTTTTAAATTTTAAAGTTATTTTTTAAGCACGGTGTATTTTCAAAATTTATCAAATTAAATGTCCAGACTAATTACGATAATATGATAAAAATAACTTAAGACTTGAAGATCTTTTGACACTCCCAAATGCTTTAAACACAGTGTTTTATAAATAAAGGTATTCTTCGGCTGTGCCGAAAATATATTTGGAAGTGTTTAAAGACCTTAAAGTGTTAAAGTATTTTTATCAAGTTATCGTAATTAGTCTGGATATTCAATTTGAAAAAATTTGGAAATACACAATGGTAAAAATATAAATTTAAAGTTTTAAAGGAAATTTTATTATTTAAATAATTTACTGTGCATTACTGTAGCATCGGCAACATAGACCGTTATTTTTTAAGTACTGTGTATTTCCAAAATTTCTCAAATTAAATATACAGACTAATTACGATAACCTGATAAAAATATTTTAAGACTTCAAGGTCTTTTGACAATCTTAAATGTGTTTTCGGCACAGCTGAGGGATACCCTTATTTGTAAAATACTATGTTTTAAGCATTTGGGAGTGTCAAAAGATCTTAAAGTCTTAAAGTATTTTTATCAGGTTATCGTAATTAGTCTGGATATTTAATTTGAGAAATTTTGGAAATACACGGTGGTTAAAAAATAACTTTAAAATTTTAAAGGAGGTTTTATTATTTAAATAATATAGTATTACTGACGTATATGCAAAACGTCCGGACGAATGGATTTACGCATGAATAATCGTCCGAGATCCGATGATCTGAATGATGGAAAAATGTTCTCATCTCACGTCCAGATGACTCTGACGCGGAAGGACAATGCGGTAATTTCCACTAAAAATTGCGAATCCCGTGCCTGCAGAAAGAAATTGCCCTTGTCTAAATTTCTCACCATTTTAAAATCATATTACACGATTTTTTTTTTTAAATAGAAGGTTAAGATCATGAGAATAAAATAATAATAAAAAGAGAAAAATAGTAAAATAAATTATAAGAGAGAGAGATTCTTATAATTTTAATATGTATTACGTCATGCATGGGACTCATGTGCCAATTATCTGTTTTAATAATGGTGATAGTGATAAATTTCAAAAGTTGAATTTTTCTTACCTACAAATAAATTTAGTGCAAATGCCTCGATGAGCCTCATGTGGGCCTCCATTGATGGGAAGATTTGAAAAACTTTGACATGTGTATAAGTAATTGAGTTTATAAATTTTTATCTTAATTGGTTAAGATAAGTTGACAAGGGCATCCCTTGAGGAAATGAGAGAAGACCTCTTTGTCTTTGATCACTGCAAGTTTAGAATGAATCCAAGGGTCGAAAATTCGGTCGAACTGAGATTTCGGCCGATTTTTTGTATCGGCCGAGATTTTTTCTCTTTAAAATATTTTTTTTCGGAAATTTCGGTGGCTTTTTTTTAAAATCATTTTAAAAAAATAAAAAGGTGTTTTTTTCTAAAATAAAAAAAATAAATAAATATTGGCTGATATTCGTTTGATATGGGCAAATATCGGCCGAGTCCACAACCAATATTTTTTTTAAAAAAAAAGATAGAAATCAACTGATATTTGGCCGGACCTTTTTATCTCTTGCCAATACTTATTGTATTGCTCGAGATTTATAACTCTGAATGAAACCATCCAACATGGACTACAAGTTGATGCGTTTAATGCATTTGGACCCTATAATGAGCCTGGTCTTGGGCTTGGGTCCAGTCTATATGGCCTTGGGCCTCTCCCAGTCCCAAATGAAGAAGATCCACTGGCCAGTAAGGCGTTACAATTTACAAGCAAGCCACTTAAGCAAGCATGTGCTACATGGACTAAAGCAGCTTCAAACTCAAGACAAAGGATCCATAGGTGTGTGCAACATGTGCTCCATTCACCCACATTTAATATGGGTCGTTGGACTCTCTCCCATGGTTGGAGTCTATGCAAGCCGTTTATTGGATGTTCGGATTCTCTCTCCTCTACATCATCATCCTAGGTGGTATAAACTATAGTATGAATGCACTTGGAGATGGAATCTATCAAGAACAAACAAGTGGCTTGGAATCTTCACTAATTCTCTCACAACTCATGCAAAGAACTTGGATGCCCATGGATGAGCCATCCATGATGATGTGGGTGTCTCCCATTGGTGGGTCACAATATAAGTCCTAGGTGGAGCTTCCTATTGGTTAGATTGTATGCTCTTTGCTTTCTTTGGAAAGATGGCATGACAAACCATCCAAACCTTGTATACAATTCACACCAACTAGCAAATAGTGGCAGTTTGTAAGGGTTTGGGGCATCAAGTTGTGGTGTTGAGCCTTGTCTACTCAAGTGATGAATTGAATTGAAGAGTTCTCCAATTTGTGGGATCCTCAAGTTTGTAAATTTTACTTTAATTTCTTGTTTCAATCTTCTGGTTTGAATTAAATGAGTTGTACGCATTTTCCAATTTTAAAATTAACAAGATATCACCTTGACGACTGCATATTGCTGATATATTTTTAATTTTAGTAGAAAATATTTTTTAAACTAGTATCATTGCATATCGCCGAAATATCACCGATACAAATATGTATCACCAATATATCAATATTTAACTGTATCATTTTCAGACCAACATTTGTACCCTACACGTGAGGAGTTGTGACTTAACAAGAATTCATAAAGAAGAAAGAAAAGCATAAAATAATTTTTTGGTTTATAGAAAAAAAAAAATCTATCATCTTTAAATTATTTAGGAAAAAAAAAAGAGAAGATACTAGTGCCATCAGTGGTTAGGCACTACAGTGGTTGCCAAGCCCACATAGAGACAAGTTTAGATCTTACGGTAGATACAATAGGCAATGCCTATTGGCTTGGAACTACATTTATAGAAAAGAAGACATTTACTTGGAGATGTATACTTTCTCACTGTCAATTTCTTCTATTATATAAATATAACAGCAATTTACATGTTCAATTTGAAGTGTTATTAACCTTGGTGTGCCTTAGGGGTAGTGGACTCATCTGTGGAGGATTTAATAAGACTGTGTCTGAATTTTCCACACACGTTAGTCCAAAAAAAAAAAAAATTGAAGTGTTAGTTATTTGTGCGACCATGACCAGCTAAGATTATCAAACTGATTAAAACCTTCAAAATCATCAATATCAACTTGATAAAAGCTTGGAAAGGCCAATAACTAGAATCCTATAAATGACCAGTTGAGAATATACAATACTTGCTTAGATCAGTACCTTTCAGCCACAGGTCTCGAAGGGAAGAGCCTAAGAAGAAAAGTTAACAAGGACCACAAGCAAACAATCCCAAGAACTTGCAAGACAACCAACATTGAAACCAGCGCACCGCTTTTTTCTAGTAATTCCGGGGTCATGCTAGATCCTTTCATCGAAAACATCAAGCTCTCAATGAGATGTGCTCCCCTGCTCAGCTGATAGAGCCTATAAACCTGCAAAATTCATTTGGAAGTCAGGAATCAACCCAAGGCTGTATTACATAATGGAAGGGTATTGACAAATCTGGTATTGGCAATTCCTTGGCAAAAAAATTAAATTTTGTGAACACCTTCATATATTTGGAAATCCTCATGATGATTAAAGATATTGAAAATGAAAACAATGTGGGTTGCTAACTTATTGATCATTAGTTGTGTTCTTAAATACATGTACATGGTTTTAGTTCTAGACCACTCTTATAGTGGTACCATACCAAGGCCTGCCACATTCATAGGACGACAGTTATCCATCAATGAAACAATTCTGCTGACAATGTAGACAATCCATGGATGAATCTCCAGTTGCATGTCTTCTTAAACATCCATGTCTTCCCTCGAAAGTCCATCAATCAAATTGGTCAAGATTGCCCAATCCACCTTTTCTTTTTGGAGAAATGGTATGTCCATGGTAGATTCACCAATTGAAAGGTGCAACACATGGGCCACCATGCAGGAAGCTTTCAATTCTTGATAAATATTCAGCTGATATTCACCTTTATGATATTGATACCAAAAGATCCTTATAATTCAAAATGAAAGAGAGAAATCTCGTGATAATCTGAGAGTTGTCATTCTATTGGGTGATATTTCTGAAACATCAAAACAGGTTCCAAATATTATCACCTGATTCATTTTTTGAAAGACCAAATTGTTGTGATTTTAATAATACGAAAGAACCTTGTCAAATGTCACAATTGACAGTAAGAAAGGTTGAAGTGCGTGGATGGGTTGTTACCTCAAATATAATAGGGACAAGAGGCCAACAAGATGACCGGTTCCTGTTGAGGCATGCTTCAAATGCCAACTGAGCAGCACATCCAAGTAGAAAAGGAGCCACAGCAACTGCAGCAGGCAGGCCAAGAATTGGCCAAGCTACAGAGACAGCTAGAAGAGGAACAAGCACCTTTACACCCATGGTGAAGAAGGCAGAAGACAAGTACCCTCTGAGGCCTGTGATAAGACTCCATCGCTTTGGACTGAATTCAAGATATGGTTGCTGCACATGATCAGTGACAAGCAGGAACGTGGCTAGGCCAACATAAAACATGACTTCAGAAATAAATGACATCACAATATCTGCAAAAAAAGTGGGCAGATGGGATAATAAGTTTTGTATATGAACTCCAACCATGAAGAACAACAATGGAATCATCATTGTCAATACCTATCAAATAAAAAAAATCTTAAGTAATTTTATACTTTCATAGATGTCAAAGTATCAAACAATGAAGTCACTAAGATATTACATGATGGGACAAATGGCTTCAATGAAGATCATAATGATGACTGGTAGAGGATACTTCAATTTTACAGAGTACGTTTTTTATTTCAATTAAAAATGTAAATGAACACAAATATATAGAAAAATGATGAGATGAACAGTATAATAACTACATTTTATGCATGTATTAAATCACCAGTCACAAAATTCATACAATCTCAAATCAGCTTCCAATCCACACACGAGTCTTCCCCATCCACATCTTGCTTTAACAAAATGTAAACAATCTAATTGCACACCTACTAAACATGGGGGAAAACAATGGAAAGACCTGATTCCACCCAAAATGATTATAACCTCACTATCACTGTCAGAATCTTTTTATTATTCAAACCCTATAATAATGTGATGATTCAATCGTAAAATCAACACAATAATGAGGTAGCCCAAAAGATTGAGTATTTCAAACATCTGAAGCCTCTTCTATTGTCAAGGGTTGTGCTTTGCTTAACTTCTTTCAACAGACCAGACACCCACACAAACAAAACCACCATTATCATTAAAAAGAGAAAAAACCAGCATTTCACTTCTATTTCAAAACATACATCTACCAAATTTAATCATCTGGATGGCTAAAGTGAATAATACACATTCTCACCAAACATGAGTATGAAGGAGAAAAAATTATGACATTCTTTCTTTGTCTACAGGACTCCAAAATACATTGTCTTTTAGGATTGTCCATTACCCTTAACTATTCTTTAAGCATCATACTACACTACACTAAAATTGTGCTTCTATCTATATTGTAACAAAAGAACTAAAAGATTTATTTCCCTAAACTACACTCTTACTGCATGATACATCGTATTGCTTATCCTCTCTTTCTATCGACAATAAAATTTCTTTCTTCATCTATTTTATCCTAATCTTCAGATATAGCTGCTAATTGTTTTGTCCCTTCTTTTCTTCCAAACTCCCAGAAAATTTACTCAAGACTTCATATTGGACTCTAACGGCAGCTCTCAATGCACAATGTAACCTTCCCAACCAACAGCTTAAAATTCTCCCACTAGCACCTGACCACTTATGCAACATCAAGGAAGACAACCAAATTGTTCTTCGAAGTATCTAACAGCATTGGTTAATGACCAAAGATATACCTGGAAATTATCATGTCAACTTTATGAATTATCAGCCCAGCAACATCTTAAACTGTTCTCTCAATTACAATTTACAAAAACATATATTTAGTCTGTCAATACAGGGTTATCCTGGTTACTGGACCATGCAAAACGTCCACATCACTTGTGTTAGTATACGCACACTTGATTCCATCCATAAGAACCCATATTAATTCTGAACTTATTAGAGAGATCTTTACTAATGCAGTTGCCCTTCTCCCCACACTATGGAACTTATGGTGGGAGTGGAACAATAGTGTTCAAGAACAAGGAAGAGAGGCTTTCAAATGTGCAGTATGGGCTTCATCTCTTTAAGAGTACAAAGACTTCTCCATTTATGAGATTTTCAGAATGTGGATGGAGTTTATTGGTCTGATGTAACCCTTTATACTGGTGTCATCCATCTCCTTGCTTTTGACTTTGGCTTTGAGATTGTAGTTGTGTGTTTTGGAGGCTTTCTCCTGTTGTAGTATCTTCCTTCAGTGCACTTTTTGTGCCTTAATGAAGTTACCATTTCAAAAAAAAGAAAGAGCACAACATCTTTATTTAAAATAACTTTACCATTTTACCACCTTCATCATCCTAATTTTGCATCTCTAATTATCCTGTTTTGTGCTACACAAACATTGTTGCTAAATCCATCCTGATGGTGTTTGAAGCTATAATCAATTGATCTCTTTCATCTAACCTCTACAGAGTTCTCTTTGGCCTTTGCTGCAACACACACATAAAAGCATACCAAATTCTTTAAGTTAAACCAATGTTAGGACATCGAGTTTGATTGAACTTGACACCTCATCCAGTTTGCCTTTTGGTTATTGATTATACCCTATCCAGTTAGGCCGAATTTTACAAACCCCTTTATTGTGGCTGAAACTTCTTGTTCTCTTCTTGAAGTTAGCCTACATAAAAAATCCTATAGCTATAATTCACCTTTAAACCAATTTCTTTTACCTAAATTGTACCTACTTACTAAAAATCCAATTGAAGTGATCATTTAAAAACTAATACCGTCTCAATTTTATCAGATATCTTGGAAGAGTCTTTAAAATTAAAACTGTCTTTTTTTTTTTTTGAAAATTTTAAAAACTAATACTGTCTCTAAATTATAAGAAATATATCACTATGTTTGGATGCATGGAAATGAATTAACAGGACAAAAAAAGAACTTACTTAGGAAATAACCATTTGTAACCATGGTTCTTAATTTACTTTCAAGTTTTAAGGAGAATCAAAATAGTATGGACATCTTAAACCTCTAGAATAAAAAGAGTAAATTTAAGGCACAAAATCATAGTCAGACAGCCATAAGTTCACCTCCAACCAACTAGATGTATATAACTTCAAATAATCAATGATGGAATAAAGGCTTTGATGACGATAATGAATCAAGAAATCAAGAGAAGAATTTCTTAGAAATCTAATTTAAAATAACTAAAGACAAAATTGAACTCATCAAAATTATTGAATAATCACAAATTGTCAAATGAAAACTCTTACATTCAATTAAAAAATAATGCAATTATGATGCCTATGATCAAAATCTCTCCATAAAGCATCACACCCTAAGGTCATAAATGTGGATTCTAAACAATAAAAATTTGAAGATTTAACCAATGACAAACCTCCTCATATGCTCAAATTATAGAGCACCTCACCGCATGGAAAGCCTATGCTCCCAACCATGAGCCCAATTAAAAAAACCCTCAACTTCTTTCATAAAAAAACTTTTTGAAAGACTCCTTTCATAAATAAATCATCAAACCTCTATAAAGTACTGCCATATTGCTGTTTGTATAGTTCAAAAGCATAAGAACAAACTTAAATCTAATCATACCATCCATTTAACATGATATGTTTTAATCTGAACCACAATAATCAGTGCAAAATCAAAATTGCTTCAATTGCCTTTCTTAAAAGAACTAACATAATTTCCATAACAGTGGGGTAATTGATCCAAAAATCCATCATAAATTACTCAAATCTTGTTGGAATTGCTCAGGACAAGGCATGTTGAGGTTCTAATACAATGGGCTATCAAAAAACATCAATTCCAATAGCAACTTTATGTCAAATTGTCATTTGATGCCCAAAATAAATCACAAGTACTTTCCCATCTCTACATCCAAAAGGAACCTTAAGAACCTATCCAGTATTTGTAAATCACAAGTACTTTCCCATTAACATTCCAAGAATTGATTCATGTCATGTTTTGGATATTACTCCTTCAAGTTTCCCATTACAATGCAATATCATCCAACATGGAAGAATGCTTTTTCATTTCTAATCTACCTTATCTAAAACCATATCCTCCATTGTTCTACATTCTATCGAGTCCTTTGCCCTTTTGACACAAGCCTTAAAGGGTCTACCCCTTCCCCAAGCCCCTCACACCTGTATCTATGAATTCTTTACAAGGGAGCTTTATGGGCTTTCCACAAACCAACTTGTTCAATAAAATTAAATTAAAAAAAAAGTATATATTGTGGTCTTAAAAAAAAGTGTTATTGAAAGTATATATTTAAAATAATCTTCTCAGTCACAATTGTGTCCAATATGACTGGTTGGCATTCAAACAAATGCACGTTAAGTGTATTTCAGCAATTACTTTTTTACATTTCATAAACATTTGAGGATCATTTTGACATTCAAGACTGTGCAGCAGTCTACTATTTGATTTTTGTAAGTGCTCATGTGGTCAAAATAATGATCTAGAGAACAAGTTTGTGGTTTTAATTACTTTTAATATATTAACATAACATTGTAAGAACTGCAATTCGCAGAATCCAATTTGCCAATTTTTGTGTTTTGATTGGTGTCTGTTACATCCATTTTGTCAATTCTGTTTCTGTTTATTCAAATGAAGTGATTGATGAAAGCTAGGTAGAAATTTGGAGACCTGTAAAATTAATTCAATGCAGATTTAGTCATACTAAATACGAGAAAAAGGAAGCAACTAGCATATACCTGCAAGGATCTCATCCTTGAGAACTGCATCTACTATAGTGCTGAGAATAAACTGTGGAAGTACCAATGATGATATCAATGCAATTGGACCCAAAACCCAAAATAATGACCCAGTGCCATCTTTGAAAGGTGAAGACACCAATTTCCCTTCCTCTACAAATTGGTGGGTCAGTCCACAAAAAGAAACTGAACCTGATTTCCCACGGAACAATTCCCTATGATCAAAAACTTCTTTAGCAGCATCCATCTGGGCATTTTCAATCTTATCTGAAGACTTCAATGTCCCACCTTGCTCAGCGACTGAAGCCACAGTATCAATTCCTAAGCCTTTATCTGAATTTGGTAAATAGAACACCACTTTTTTTCTTGTTGGCAAATTCTCAGATGAGAACATAGGCATCTTATGACCTAACAAAAGCAACAATAAGCACTCAGATGCTAAAATGAAGGTGATATACAGATTTCTGGAATACTACATTTGACAAGAAAAAGAAACATACTCCTTGAAACACTTAACATACATTTAACAACATCCCCCAGTTGAATTTTCTGTTGTCTGCATCTGATATAATTTCCATACTGCTCAAGTCGAGAAAGAGATGTAGCGGAAACCAGCAATTGCCAAATTGAATACAGGTTAGCATTTTGTATTATCCACTAAATCAACTATATGCAATACCACTTAACAATATAGACCAATTGGAAATGAATGCTGCAATCCAATAAATAGAAAAATAGCAATTGGGAACAGAATCCCGTTGACAAGAGCCTATAGCAGAGTGGGTAAGCGGTAACTGCAGGTTCAGTCATATGGGCTTCTGATGTTTAAACCCCTGTTTTTTTATAGAGAAACCCCTTCCCCATTGACACATTCCGCCAAACAATTAGCAAGCACTGAATCAATAGAGGAAGTTCCTGGGTGAATGAGAAAATAAGCGGGTGCAAATTTCAGTATCATTTTCAAGCGGTCAGAGAGAGAGAGAGAAACATACTAAAGGCGGAGACAAAGAAAGAATAAAAGATCCATTGTTGCTGTTGTTGTTGTTGTTCAGAGTAAGATTAAAGCGAGGGAAGATAGACTGCAACGCCATTTTCGCCGGCTTCAAATCACATAGGATGATTGTCTCCTTGCTGACCGTTTAAACCCTAAATCCTACCCGGACGGTAGTTACTTAGCACACAAAACCCTCGACAAGAACTCATCTGGCGTGAACCATGTGTCATCTACTAATTTTGTTGGGCTTATCCTTTGAAGGCTCATTTAAGTAAGTTGGGCCTCAAGGTTTAGGCCTAAGCATCGAGCCCAATAAACATAGGTTTGGGCATGGTGAATTCCACCCATGACTTCGATGAGGTAGGAACCTGATTAATCTTTTGTGAATAAGATCTAATTTATAATTCGCGTTTGAATTAAGGAGGAGAGATGATGGTGTTTGAGTCTGGCAAGCTCAAGATCTATTAAAAGCTCAATGGACTAAACTCGAAATCTATAAATTCAGATTATATCTTTACCCATTTAACATACATGCTCAACTTTTTGTACCAAGCCCAATCATTGGCCAAGTATGCTGGTGTCTCTTCATTATAATAATAATTATTATTGTCATTATTTAAATATGAAAATGAAAGTATGGGCCAACTTAGCCTGGGTAATAATCTCGGCCGATACATATTGTATCGGCCGATCGCTGATATCTGTCGATAAAGGTGATTTAAAAAAAAAAAAAAAGGTAGGGAAGAAAAATTTCTTGGTCGAGATATTTCCACTCCTGATCACTACAATTAAAGCTTCTCAATGCAGTGTAACAAGAGGAGTGACTACGCTGGACTAGCCCTTCTGGACTTTCTTTCAGCCTGTTATGGGCCAATTTTGAACAGAGTTACTGTAGGGGTAGCACAAACTAAGTCTCACTTAGTGTAGGTTGCGGCTGATTATTTGTATTTTACATCTAGGCCTCTTAGACCACTTGATTAAGTTCTTGGGGTGTGTGAAAACCTCTCTATCTACGCACTTGATAAAACTAAGGAGAGTAGTCCTTATATGTTAAGAGCAGGGGTCGAAATCTCAGCCGATACGCATGGTATCGGCCAGAGATAAAAAAATTCGGCTGATTTTTATTTTATTATAATAAATATCGGCGTGGGCCCAGTCGATATCTCTGCCAATATTGATACAGGCGAATATCGGCAGATATTTATATTTTTATATATTTTTTTAAAATATAGTCTTTTTATTTTTTAAATGATTTTTTTCAAAAAAAAAAAAGCCACCGAGATTTTTTAAAAAAATTGAGGAGAGAGAAAAATCTCGGCTGAGATAAAATATCGGCTAAAAATTCAGATGAGCCACCACTCATTCCCGACATGCAAGAGAAGCCAACGAAAAGCCACAAATATGGTAATATTTTTGGCATTGGGATAGCTATTCCTCCCATTTCGTCGAGATAAACAAGACGTATTCTATCGTAACTTGTTCCTGCCAAGAAAAAAAGTGCAGCACCAATAAATCCATGAGAGATTATTTGTAAAATGGCCCCATTAAGTCCCGTATCAGCTATGGAACCAATCGCTATAAGTGTGAAACCCATATGAGATACTGAGGAACAATGCCAAATTTTCAACCCTGGTTAAGAGCAGGCCTAGCCTAACTATAAGACAAGTTAGGCTCGGCCTTTAGGCCCTCATTTAAAAGGGCCCTACTCCTATTTTGATTGCATGGTGGACTGAATGGGATTGAGAGACAGAGCATGTGGAAAAGGGGATAAGACTAAGCATGTTCAGGTCCAGCCTAACTATAAGGGAAGTTAGGCTTGGGCCTTAGGCAGGGCCGGCTCTACCCTTAAGTGAGAAAAGCAACCGCTTAAAGCCCGAAGTGTTAAAAGACCCTTGATAAGTTATAAGGTTATTTTTTAAGCACTGTGTATTTTCAAAATTTCTCAAATTGAATATCGAGACTAATTACGATAAACTGATAAAAATACTTTAAGACTTTAAGGTCTTTTGACACTCCCAAATGCTTAAAACATAGTGTTTTACAAATAAGGGTATCCCTTAGCTGTACCGAAGCATATTTGGGAGTGTCAAAAGATCTTGAAGTCTTAAAAGTATTTTTATCAGGTTATCGTAATTAGTCCGAATATTCAATTTGAGAAATTTTGGAAATACACAGTGCTTAAAAAATAACGGTGCAAATCCTACATTAATGCACAGTGCATTAGTTAAATAATACAATATCCTTTAAAACTTTAAAGTTATTTTTTAAGTAATGTGTATTTTCAAAATTTCTCAAATTGAATATCCGGACTAATTACGATAACCTGATAAAAATACTTTAAGACTTCAAGGTCTTGTGACACTCCCAAATGTGTTTTCGGCACAGCCGATGTAACGACCCGACCCGAATACAGGGCTTAGGGTTTGACTCAGTAAGATATTGTCCGATTTGGGCCTCGGACATAGCTCAAACCCGCACGGTTTTGCATTTGGGCCTGGGCCCACATGGCCAGGCCCAAAACTCGTCTCACATGGTCAAGGGGGCTTGGCCACTTAAATCCCCCATTTTTTTTCCCTCCACCACCGATGTGGGACTCTTCACACATTGGTAGGTAGGGGTTTCACAATCAAACCCCCCCCCCCCCTTAAAAGCCTCGAGCCGTCCCCGGCTCGACTCCGGTCCAGCTCAACAACTCTAGGGAAGGATGATAGGCCCACACAGTCCAAGTGTAGAACCTCGGCTCTGATACCATTTGTAATGACCCGACCCGAATACAGGGCTTAGGGCTTGACTCAGTAAGATATTGTCTGATTTGGGCCTCACACACAGCTCAAACCCGCACGGTTTTGCATTTGGGCCTGGGCCCACATGGCCCGGCCCAAAACGCGTCTCACATGGTCAAGGGGACTTGGCCACTTAAATCCCCCATTTTTTTTTTCCTCCACCACCGATGTGGGACTCTTCCCACATTGGTAGGTAGGGGTTTCACAGCCGAGGGATACCCTTATTTATAAAACATTGTGTTTTAAACATTTAGGAGTGTCAAAAGACCTTGAAGTCTTAAATTATTTTTATCAGGTTATCGTAATTAGTCCGAATATTCAATTTAAGAAATTTTAGAAATATACAGTGCTTAAAAAACAACTTTAAAATTTTAAAGAAGATTTTATTATTTAAAATGCACTGTGTATTACTGTAGCATATGCAATGGAATTTAGACACGAATAATGGTCCGAACAACGAAAAAATGTTCTTATCTCACGTTCGGACCACGCTGACATGGAAGAGCAACGCGGTAATTTCCTTCAAAAAACTGAAAACCAGTGTTTGTAAAAAAAAAAAAACCCGTGTCAAAATAATTACCCTATAATAATATGTTAAAATTTTAATTAAATACTACTTATAATAATATGTTAAATACAAAAGAAGGCCCCGTTTAAATGTTTTGCTTTAGGCCTCCGCTTGTCTAGCCGGCCCTGGCCTTAGGCCCCCATTTAAAAAGGGCCCCACTCCTATTTTGATTGCATGGTGGACTGAATGGGATTGAGAGACAGAGAACGTGGAAAATGTGACAAGACTAAGCATGTTCAGATCCAGTCTAACTGTAAGGTAAGTTAGGCCTGGGCCTTAGGCCCCCATTTGAAAAAGGCCTCACTCTTATTTTGATTGCATGCTGGAGTGGATGGAATTGAGAGACAGAGCATGTGGAAAAATGGACATGTCTAAGTCTGTTTGGCTTAGATGAAAAATGGTAAAACCATTTGCAATGGGAGGAAATGCAAAGTATTCAATTTTTGAGGGATTTGTGAAGAATTTTTTTTTGAATTATGATAAGATATTTGGTAATAAATACTCTACAATTGAAATATGACTAGTTTTAGTAGAGGTATTCACCGAAAGTTAGGATATAGTTTTAGAAAATACTCAATCATTCAACTGAAGATCTCCAATTTTGATCATAGACCTAAAGGATCTTTCATCTAATAAGTGGATCAAATATTTCAAAAATTACATATGTTGGCAAAGAGATATAAGGGCTACAAAGCTAGAAAAATTCAGTAATTTCAAGTACTCAAGAGTCAAGAGGGGCCTATTCTGTTGATAAAATAAGCAATTGATTAAAGTACTTTAGATGAGGGGAATATATTTCAAGGGATTCTCCTAGTCATTTCTGGTATTGTTTGCATTTTCTGTGGGTGTTAATTTGTGAATTTGTAGAGCTGGGATTTTAGATTATTTTGTGCTTCTTTTGGTTTAAGTTTGTGCCTATAAAATTTTATTTAACAATATATTTCCTCTCTACAAATCATGTCATGATTTTTAATTTAGAGATCTTTGGTGAGTTAGTAGAATAATAGAGGACATTGTAACCATTCATCAATTCTCTTATTTTCACATTGTCATGTTCTATCGTTCTTTAACCTATCAATTTAGCTCATTTTAATTTTTCATTAATTTAAAGACTAAATGAATTAGCCATATTTGCAATTATATTTTAGCAAAACATGAATACAAAAATTTAATTAGTAATTTTACATCTCAGAAAGTAAGAAAAATAGGTTTTTGATAAAAATATTATTATATATAATTAAAATTTTAATTAATTATTACTTATAATAATATATTAAATACTAAAAAGGCTTTATTTAAATTTTTCGCCTTGGACCTCAACATGTGTCAAGGGGACTCTGGTTAAGAGTGAGACTTAAACGCAACTGTGCAACCTATGATGTATTCATGTCGGCCAAACTTCTCGTGGCCACAATGTAACGCAACTTATGGTCGTCGTGTTGCGGTTTTTAAAATTCCACTAAGCTAATACCAATGCATCAGTCGATATCTTCACTCATTAGACAGTAGTACAAAGAAAAATTTCTCTTTCGAGTTTCAATCTCTGCAAGTGAAAAACCTATTTATATTTTTCTTTGTACTGCTAATGAAAGAGGAGGCACTGCTCATCTTCAACAGGCTAGGCTTCCTTCCACCAAATCTATTTATATTTTTCTTGCTTTTTCAAGTTTGCCTTCCTTAAAACTTCCAAAATCCAAATGACTTCAGCGACCTAGCAACCTTAGTCTAAAACGAGTTGAGTTTCTGCGAGTTTCTGGCCACTTCTTCTGCCGAGTGGGGTTTTCTCCACGCACTTATTTTTTTTTTGAAAACCTAATAGATCAAGTTGAATTTGAGTTCTCAAACCATGAATTAATCCAATGTAATCCAACAGACAACAAGAAATAATCAGCTGAACTACACCTATGTAGATATACTTACCATGTAATTCATTCAAGATAAGGTGCATTCACTTGGTGAATGTAGCTATCAAGAGCAGAAGGGGATGTCGATGGGTGCAACCTAAGCTATCAAGAGCAGAAGGGGATGTCGATGGGTGCAACCTAATGACTCTACATCAATACAATGAAGTCCCAATTACATGCATTTTTCATTGTCATTGACTTTCTTGTCATTTCTCTCTTTTTGGACTTTGGGGCAGCCGTCTCTCAAGTTGGTGACACAGAGTCGATATAATAAATTTTCAAAATAAAGGAGACAAAAGAGGGTGTGACAATCAGTGGGGACACCAAACTCTGCAAAAAAAAAAAAATGTGTTCTATTAGATTTAATAAAGGTAACCTTATGAAGCTCAAAGAGAATCTGATAGAATTCTTTCTCAATTCATAATGGATTTTAATTTTACATGCATAAAATAGATTTAACATGAAAATGAAGATTAAACATTCTCATTTAACTACATAAATATTGTTAAATTTTAGAGCCACAGAATAATATCTTAGATATGTCAACCTTAGATCAAAAGAAGACATACCCATTTCTTCTCTCTTTATGATGCATAATTTTAAGTGGGTTCTCTGTATAAAAAAAGTTTTAAGTGTTGTGAAATTCAACATCATATTGGCCACTAAAAACTCGATATTTTTATTGTTTATGTCTAAAAAAAGTTATTTTTAATGAAAATAAACAAAATATTATCTCACTCAAAGGAATAAATCTCAGCCTCTATATATATATTATGACTTAATAAGGTTTATTTCTATTGAATATAAAAGCAAAAACCTCTTCAATGGACTCATTGTATCAGGTAAAAATGGGTCTTGCATATATTTGTTGACCCATATAGATTTAATCGATCTAAGTCATAATGTTTAAAGGCACACCTTATTTAAAGGCGTTAACCATTCTATCTTAAAATTATAATTTCAAAATTTGTATAATTTTATTAAATTTATCTGTGTATGCAAACCTATTTAAATTTAAAGCAAATAAATGTTTGAAGATAATAGCAGGGATGAGTGCAGATACCTAATTCAGTTTTTTTTTTTTTCCACACATTGATCTACTACAGCAGATGTTATATTTGTGGTGCTCGAGGACCACAAATTCCAAGTCTCCATCTGTGATGCGAACAAATTTTCTCATCCACAAAGAATATGACTACATGATGTGGATCAATTAAGATAATGAAAGCCACCATCTGCTTTTGCTGCTAGGAGATGTGCTTTTCGTCCAAAATACTAGCTTGTTACGTGGAGCGAGTCAAGTCTTTTATAAATATTTAGATCTCCCTCTACACTTTCAATGTGGGACTCATTGGCAGTATCCCTAACAATTTCTCCCTCAAACAAGACCTCAAGCGGAGAGAACTTCGCCAGCCATCCCCTTCGCCTCGGAGATCACCTGAACCCACATGAGATAACTTGAGACCTGGTATTGATACCACTTATTAAAAACATGAACTTTCAGTCCAAAAGCCTAGCCTGTTAGATGGATTGACCCAAGTCCTTTATAAACCTCTAGATCTCCCTCTACACTTCCAATGTGGGACTCTTTCGCAGCTGCCCCAATAATTACTTGGTTTTATTTATTTAATAACAACATTATATTTTCTTTATTTTATTTTACATTAAATACTTTGATAGAACCAATTTCCAGTGCAAAATATGTGGACTATACATCACAATCTCATATGATTATAATGCTCTCTTTAATGTTCATACATTTTTTTTTTCTTTTATCATTTCTAGGTAAGGGTGCAACTTGGGTGGTCGGTTAAGTTGAGGACTAACCTTAGCTACTTAGCCCTTATTGATCTGTCTATAATCAAACTAACTTTAAAAAATTAAGTCATTTTTAACTTGAACCAAATAATTTAATTACGGTCAACTAAGGCCACAAGTTAGACTATGTAATGCAATAAACAATTAAACTTTTTTTAAAAAAAATTTACGTATGAAAAACTACGGAATAGCCAGCACTCTAGTTAGACCAATAGTGAACTCTAGTTGGACTCAAATTAAAGCTAAATCAAGTTTTTAAATTTTAATCGCTACTCATGTTTAAAATGAATTTAGTTATTGTCCATATTTAAAGGTGGATTAGTTAGATTTAAATTCACCCTAACCCAAATTACATCAGAAATTATTGGTCTTCATATAACAAAATTTCATATTAGTAATTAAATTTTTTAAATATTATATTGTCTAAGGTCATTTGATGTAATTTAAGTGAGGGCATTTGACGCAACTTCATGGCCTACTTGCATCTATGAAGAAAATTCTTATGGCCATGGAGAAAATTCAAACCCCTGAAGATGTTGCTAACAGAAATTTTGGAAATGGATCGATGGTGAGTTACCTTCATATTTATTTCTTCTGAAATATTGCTTGAAGTATATTTTAAATAACACAAAATTTCTTCAATTTTAGACCACAATTTACATTTCCAAGTTATTTCTTGAGTGACAGCAATGGTTCTATTAATTCCATGGTCACCTTAGGCAATGCTTATTTAGTGCTTACATGGAGTGTTAGTACCTTCAAATTCAAATGTGTGAAAGCCAAAATTTTAGGCCCTTAATTAAAATTCTGATATTTTTATCATGTTCAAGTTGAAGATATGCTTAACTTAATTTTATTTATTAACCATTGAATTTTCTCATAGTGATCAATAACTATTATCTCATCTATTTAGGTTTAACTTTACGATTTTTATCTTGTAAGTTAGATTAAAGTATAAAGTAGAGATGCAGGAGGTCTTGGGTGTAGTTCAATTGGTTGCCTCTGGCCTCAGGAAATAGGAAATTGTGAATTCGAGCCCCATGGCCTAACCTTGATTTGCCTTAGGGGTAGTGGACTCATTTGTGGGGATTTTAGTAGGACTGTGTCTAAGTTTCCAACACATTAATCCAAAAAAAAAAAAAATAGAGATGCAGGAGGTTTTGAGTTTAAGTCACACTCAACATAAATTAGCCACTCTCCATAGTTTTACTCGATGTGTGTGGATAGAGAGGTTTGCACATGATCTAAAGATTAATCAAGTGCTATAAGAGATCTAGATATTTTGGTCTAAAAAAAAAGTTAGATTTAAGTAACCCTTGAGCTTAAAGTAGAATAATGTTTGAAGTGGTTGGGATACTCTAGTTTATGCTGGAGGTCTCAACTTCAAATTGTTATAAAGACTTATTCAAATACGCGGTGCAATATATCTGAAGTTTTACCGATGATCATCTTAAAGTGGAGTCGGGGTTTTCACGGTGAAAAAAAAAAAAAAAGGATAATGTGAGGCCAGCGATCGTCCAAGAAAAGAAGAAAGCACATGAAACAGGATAAACAAGAAAAGTCCAAATGGAGATTACCCTGAAGGGAAAACTATTTTTTAAATTTGTGTTTAATTGACTTTTTTAACATAAAAATATACTTTATAAAAGTATTTACCATCTTATAAAAATGTTGTCTCTCTTATTAAATATACGGTGGTGTTTATATCACTGGGCAAATATAAATATAAGAACTTTATGAAAAATGTTAACATGCATGAGTTGATTTGTCATGTAGTTAAGATAATTATTTCACTATTTTTTTAACCACGATTAATATAAAATTTGCTCATTGAGATTCTCATTCATCTGAATATTATTCAAAAAAATTACATCTCTGTTGAAAGTTCTGTCTTTCGAATTAGAATATAAACCATAACAATAATAAAAGATAATTAAACAAAAATATGCCCACTGGTAAATTTTCTAATAACTGTTCAATTTTTTTTTTTTTTGTAAATGTATCGTACTCTCCAAAACTTGCTACATATATTCTTCAACCCACTAATCCGTATTTACATTTTACAAGCAGCATTTAGTGTGAAAGGGGAAGGGGTCTCTATCTCTCTCTCATCTTACCAATAAAAAATAGAAAGAATAAAAATTTGCAATTTCAGTAATTTGGTCAAGTGTTAAAACGGCACGTGTCAAATTGCTGTATCTCACGGGAAGGACGGCTGCCGTCTTCTGTATGGACAGGTCATGTATCTAAATGTGAACGCACACGTAGGGAAGAATCTAGCTGGGTATCCGATATAATATGTTGCTTAGTTGGGCGGCCGATGTAAGAGATCGGACCGTACATTTTGTTGTTGCAGGTGGACCATGTGATCATGATGAAGAGCCCGTTCGGCCACCTTCCATACCTTCACCGACTTGTCCAAACTGCCGCTGTACACGATCCACCGTCCATCGGCGGCACCAAACTCACCGTCTTCTTCCACCGCCAAGCACTTGATGGGTCCCATATGACCGTTCAACACGGAAAGACACGTGTGTACTCCGCCTTCTCTTCTCCACACCGATATGGTCTTGTCCGCCGAACCAGTGAAAACCAGATTGCCGGCAGCGGCCAAGCACAGAACAGCCATCTTGTGGCCGCGGAGAGCCCCACCGTGTGATAGATGCTTCTCCATCTCCCAGAAATTAACTAGACCGTCCGATGAACCGCAGTAGACGACGCAGGCCTTCCGGTCGACGGCTAGAGAGGTAACAGCAGAATCCTGCCTCAGCAGCGTCTGAAAAAGCAAGTGTCTGACGTACTTCCCATACAACTCGCTCCTCCACACCTTGACCGTACCATCAGCAGAGCCCGTGAAAACCAGACCGTCGAATGCGGCCACCACGGCATTTACAGCATCATCGTGGGCGTTGATCGACTCCAAGCATTTGGAATCCGATATCCGCCAGACCTTTATCGTCTTATCCCAGGATCCGGAGTAGAGCAGTCCAAGATTCTCGTCCAAGCACAGGCAAGAAACAGCATCGAAATGCTTGATCCAGATCGAGCTCCGGTGCCGCCTCGTCTCGATGTAGTTGCTTGGATAGATGGACGTCTTGATGAGATCCTTGAGGCGAGGGAGCGTGCCGAGGCGCTTGTGGACTGTCGGATTCTTCGATGAGATCTTCCATATCCGGATCTTCCCGTCCTGATGGCCGGTGAAGATCTTCTTTCCTGCGATCACAATCGCTTTCACCAATCCACTGGCGGATTTGAATCCTGAGAATTCCTTTTGGTTCTGCCACACGCGTATGTTCTTGCTCTCCGATCCAGTGTAGAGCAGATTCCCCGAAGCAGCCAGGGAGTACACGTGGCCTTCTTCCCGGACCAGCGATCCGATCAGAAGATTCAGATTCGGATTCTGATGATTTTCATCTGTGTGTGGAATGGCAATGGAGCTGCCGAACCACGGAGACTTGATGTAAGGAGAAGGAGCTGCTGAATTGAATGGAGACATGGTGTAGGGCGAGCTCACGCTGCTCATCGGATTGGGATCCGATGCGTTGCTGATTCTTGAGAAATCACCATCGATTTCGCCGGCGACTTTAGCTGGCACGTTTGAATCTGAAAGCATGAGATCTGAGAGCTTCTGCCGCGTGATCGCCGGCATCGTTTGTTTCTTCGCATAAACAGAATAAGATTCAGAGGAGGAGACAGAATAGAATAGAATAGAAGTGAATGAAAGAAGAGATTGGGAGAGGATATGGAGGATATGGTTTATATAAGTAAAAGAGGAAGGAAGAGGGGTGACCGTACTATAAGCAGGGAAAGATGGACACGTGGAAGTGTGACGGGAGAGATTTGATCACTGGGAATCCGGAAGACGTGGCAAAAGAGGACAAGGTTTTGGTGTTTGGCGGCCTGACGGTAGCGACGCAACCGGTATAATTTGGTTAGCAAGGCAGTTTTCTTCTAGAGTCCCGAGAAGAGAAGAGGCAAAAGAGAGCGTGAAAAACCGTTTAAAGCAGCACACCTTTCATATTTGAGTTTGAACTTTGACTTTTCTAAAGCGATAATGGCAATTGACCTTCTATAGTTGAAAATTTTGTTGGTAGATCATTTTTTCTTTTTCTTTTTCTTTTTCTTTTAAGTTTATGTTTCGTGTTTGTAACTCTACAAAAAAAATTCTTGTATTTTCTAAATGGGGAGCTATATAGTCACCTGAGAAATCTTTCTCTGTACACATGTTATTCAAAAGTTGATGGAAATTACCCTTTTGTCTTTCCACTTAATTTCCATCAAAAGTTGATAGGAAATTACCCGATTTTGGTTCGATAGAAGGGTAAAAGGATAATTTTCATCAACTTTTGAAAAATGGGTGTTTAGGGAAAGATTTTCCGAGTGTCTATATAGGTTCCCTTCTAAATTATTTAAGTATTTAATTTTAGTTGATTCTAAATTTATATTTAAAATAATCAATTTAGAAAATATTGCATTTAGAAGACTTAACAAGAATACATCTAAATTTTACTTTATTATTTTTTTGAATGTTCAATATCTAATAAGTGATCTTCTTCATTTATAAAGAGTTTTTAAGATAAAACACCAAAAATAGTTTTGCGATTTCTGTCATGCTGACCTAATACATAACTTGCAGTTGATTTAATGTATTTGTACAATTAATTTCACTTTTAATATAGAGCAGGAAAAACATGTTGTCTCTAAAATAATATTTTTTAATTTTTAATGAACTACCTATTATATATTTCTATGTTATAAGAACCAGGCCGGACTGCACTCGAAACATTTCAATTTTTAGGATAGTTTGGTTTGTCATAAA
The DNA here is from genome assembly GCA_013350335.1 of Chimonanthus salicifolius. Taxonomy (NCBI): domain Eukaryota; kingdom Viridiplantae; phylum Streptophyta; class Magnoliopsida; order Laurales; family Calycanthaceae; genus Chimonanthus; species Chimonanthus salicifolius. The sequence continues at coordinate 29,527,115 of CM023533.1, read as the reverse complement.
ACTAGTACAATTTTTATTTTTCTCCCTTTTTCACTTAAAATGGCATATTTTAATAACATAGTATTATCATAGTCTAAAATTATTTTGATTTTTTAATATTTCATTTAAATAATATAGTCTAATAGTATACTGGCATATCATTTTAAATAATTCAAAAACGATTTAACTAACTAACTGAATTTAATTAATAATTTACTTTTTAAAAGATGAGATGAATGAGTTATGTCAGCGCAGTGTGCCTGGTAAATACACAACCGCGTAGAAACTCGGCTCTGATTCACACACCAACGCGGCCCGAAACGTCAATGCCTCCGCGTCAGGTGGCTTCCGCTTTCGTCGTCCTTGGCGACGGTTTTTCCGACTCATTTCAGCTTCGTGCACGTGGCAGTACGATAGTGGTTCATCATCGAGATACAACTACGCGTCTAAATGTTGTCATGCACCACTCATTCGTACGTAGGAGGGACTCTTTCAGTAGCGTGGTTATGAAGAAAAAGAAAATTCAATATTCAAATATTTAAAATATTAGTTTAGGATTTTCATATTGCACATTTGCAATATAATATTCTTTCAAAAAATACCGCAATATGACATTTTAGATTACTAAATTTTTAACAAACGAATTCGTGACTATATTTTTTTGTGTACAACTTACTTTAATTTTGATTGAAAATTGAATTTAAGTTAAGATATTTAAATATTAGTTTTTTCATATTTCAAAATGATGTTCTAAATTAGTAAAGATGTAAAAACGAACGATCAAGTGAATACATGCTTATTTTTGTTATAGTTTAATTTATTTTTTTGTTTTTTTAACTAAGGTGTTCAAGTTCTTAAAAAGCTTGAATAATCTTTGGAGCATATATAAACTTCCTTACTCATCTGGGACATATCAGATAATAACTTTATGTGAATGACCCTTTGGGATGGAGGGCATTTATAAAACCTTTATATATCGGCCGATATTTGTAGGTTTTGTAAAAAAAAATATAGGAGAGAGAAATATATCAGTCTAATTTTAAACCCCTGCTTTTAACCTTTTTGACTTAAATATTTACGTTTTTGTTAAAACTGCCATTCAACATACAATATAATGTATTGTAAAAGATAAGGTTAAAAAAATATGACATAATATAATGGGTGTAGTTCAACTAGTTGCCTCTCATTTCAGGAAGCAAGATATTGCGGATTCAAGCCTCCATGACTTAATCTTGGTGTGCCTTAGGGGTTTAAAAAAAGTTAGAGTAAATTTTAATCATATGAACCAAATAGAACATCTGATTATTTTCCGAATTAATATAAATTATGTTTAGAAAGTATATAAAATATAATATTACCTTAGTTAATTTTTTTTTTCTATTGTGCACTAAATTTTTTAAGACTGAAATTTTAATATTGTGTTGATAATTTAGGTCATGCCCATGTTTCATTATCAACTAATATTTAAAAGTCAGAATAAGACTTGATGCACTGATTACTTTGTTTGGGTTGACTAATTATGTGAATTTGAATCCAGTGATTTGGATCTTTGGTATTGAGTAAGTCTAAATAATGAAGTGGAGGCACCCGAATTATTTCTTTTTAATATCTAAACCACGTGGCATATATAGCTTTCAACATATATATATATCAATCTAGACTTTTTAGGGAATTTAATACTTTTATGTAGAGGTACCTATCAACAAATATAAATATAAATGTTATAGATTCACTTTCTAAAAACTAAAATTTTCCATTTGCCTCCTTATCTATTTACTTTTTCTATATTTTTCGACTATTTATCAAATGATATTGACGGTTAATCTAATAAGTGATTGATATATTTTTATTTAAAAATAAGTTTAATGTAAGAAATTGGATTTAAATTAAGGGTAGTGATACGCACACCATCAAAATTAGTCAGCATACACTAAATCAAACATTTTTTTTCCAAAAATTCCATTTTACATTCAACTTCATTACGGGATGGAAAAATGTGATGGAAGTAATGAAGTTGAGGGTAAATTTAGAATTTTTGAAAAAAATGTTCCATTTAGTGTACGTTGACTAATTTTGATGGTGTACAGGAATAAAATAAAATCATCTTAATCTAATTTTGAAGGTTACTCTTTAAATTTTCATAACTTTAGCTTGTTTCATTCTTACTAAACTTTTTCTATCTTGTATGGATCTTAATTTTGTCATTTATGATGGGCCTTTTAAATAGATCTTTTCATAATAATGATGATTATTATTCATGAACATAAGACTCAAAAGTCACGCTGGTTCAATCAATCATGTTTTTTTTTTTTAAGCTTTTCAAATGTTAACTACTTTAATTTATTTCTAAACAATAATTTTCATGCTATTCATTGAAAGATATTTCTAAGAATAGAAACTCCTTAAAAATCTTTTTTTTTATTTTAAAAATTATCTTTTCTAAACTCTCACAATTTTTATAACTCTAGATTATTATTTTTTGAATCTCTAACATTCTTAAACACTTTTTTAGTAGTCACAGCATAGCTAATACTTGCACTTTGCATGGATCTCACTTTAACTTAATGTTAATTAATAAACACATATATAGACTATTATTTAAATAGGGTTTTTCTACACCCCATGGGTTGTTACATATTTCAGCTTTTTATAGTCATTCTCAGACGTCTTTTAATTTTTCAAGCCTCATTTTGATCAAAATGGAGGTTGTGGGTTCAAACTCCCATGGCCTAACTTTGGTTTGCTCTAAGGATAGTGAACTCACCTGTATAAGTTTTACGTTGGGTATCCTACTATTTTCATTAAAAAATATATATGTATATTGATATAATATATACTTCAATTAAGGAGAGCAGCAATATTCATATTTCATATGTTTACCACCAACCAATTGGCAACTTTTTTTTTTTTACCATGACATGGACTGTGTACTTCTACATAACATAAAGTTTTGTTAGAATAATATTTGCTAGCGTATGTGCAAATCATATAACTTAAGAAGGAAGATAAGATGCTAATAATTTTTAATGACTGGTAAGCTGGGATTAAGGAGACATGATACGATGCTTCCTTCTTTCTGGGATTCATTTGTTCCTTCATAGTACAAAGAAATAAAAAATAGGTCAGTTAATTATTATGGTTATCGTTGTTGGGTATTAATTAATAGCAAAAACCAAAGAGATGCTGTGGTCCGGGATCTTTTAAACAATTAGAAGCTGTTATGGTATAATGAATTTGTGATTTCAGATGCTTCATGCGTGTAAACAAACTAATCATGATAACTAGCATGTATGAGTTTGCATAATTCGATTCGAGAAATTAATGGATTGAATTATGTTTTTGTATATATCGGGTCGGTTCGGATTGAGAAAATATAAACCCGTATAAAATTTGGGTTGATTTGAGTTGAGAAATTTAAAAGCAACCCGACCTGACCTAATCCGACCTGAATCCACCAAGTTATATAACAACACTCGGGTTGAGTCAGATTAGAAATTCAGGTCAGATCGGGTTGAGTATCAGCAATTCATGTTAAGTTCAATAATTTTTGACATGAATTGAATTGAATTTATTTAAACCCAACCCGAGTTTCAACTCTAAGTTTGCACTTAAATTTAAATATAAATTTTGAAGTATGGATTCTGCTATCAATTCAATAGATCTATTATTTTCTCACACTTATCTACAACTCTTACATTGCACCAGTATGACTATATCTAATACGTCACTAATCTAACTTATAAATATCGCTGATTTAAATTGTTGAATTTCTAATATTAGATAAAGTTAATTTTTTTGAGAATTAAAAAAAATATGACTTTTCTTATTTAATTAATTAAAATTTTAGAAACATTTCATAAAAGACTAAATCTTTCAAACTTATAGATTCGTGTAAATCCATCACAGTGTTTACACTAATGTAAAATAAACGCCAAAAATCACCCTTAATGAATCAATTGATGAAGAATTTTTTTAAGATAAGTACTATTCTACCATCCTTTTATAACATGTTTTAATGATGTTTGTCTACTCTAAAAGTATGAACCACTTTGGCTGGTTAGCCAAGCCTTGAACCACTATTTTTTTAAAGGTTATAGAATTTCTTTTTCATTGAGACAAAAAAAAAACTATCTTAGTCTTTATCAAGTTTTTAAAAATTTTAGAATTCTTAAGTTCAGATTTTCTCGAGTTTTATAGTGAATTTAAGTCGACTGTTGAAGAATTCTAACGTCTTAAGAATGGAGGCATAGATATAGTTAAACTCGATCGTTCGCCTTCATCAATTTTTAGATTAATTAAGGTTGATTAGAATAAGATCTAAACAAATTGTATTCCTTGTTACATAATATTAACATTTAAAGTAAAATATAAGTTTAATTAACTATTTAATGTAATTGTTATTATTATACTTCCTGTCCCAATTTAATTGTCTGATATGTATTTTGAAACTGTCTTAAAATAATTGTTTGATATACCATTTTAATTCTCTCTCTATTTCTATCTACTCTTGGAGAGAAGTTTATAAGCTTTTGAGAGCCCTTTCTTAAAAAATTCAAAATTTTAAAACCAAACAACTAAAATGGAACGGATGGAGTAATAATTATGATCATTATTATCATCACCATCATCATCTAGAGTTAGCTATAATCAAGTTATAATCTACATATCCTCCACCTAACAATAGAAAGAATTCATTTATGAATATCATAGAATTTTTTTATCGCACTAATTCAAAGAATTAATATTCATTAAGAATAAAATCTATAAATATCATTTCTATAGAAAAAAATCTACAGTAACAAAATCATGAACAAGTGGAGTTTCAAAAGATTTTTGGGCATTGGATTCTCACCATTGTTTATAAATAATTTTATTTTATAATCTCATTCAATCATTACAAACAGATGAAAAATCATATGTTAGATTTTGTAATTTACGGTAACACAGTAACTGCTTTTTAAGGGAAAAAAGCACGATAAACCTGTCAAACTCCATGCTTCCATGATAATAGGGGTGGTGATGATTCAGTCCTGAGTAAGAACGATAAAAGATAAAGTTTGTTTTGTTACTGAGTATGAGGAGTGGTCACTTGGAGTTTAACGTGAATCAAATTCAAAAATCTACTTTATGAGACGGAGTTCTTGGGAAGCCAAACCCTTGAGATGAAACAACAAATGAACCAATTAGTATCATCAATTTTTTTCTATTAGATTCAAGGTGATGACCACACCATTCAATATTCTTTATTTTCACGTCTGTACAGTTCTATGCCCTTACAAATCTTATCTTTCTATACGACCCCATAACATCTCGTTTATGCCACCCTTTTATCACAAATAATAAGGACCAATCGGCGATGCTGCATGTCACTTGGTTGTGGACATGTATGGAAGGTCAGATCCAAGTATGCAAGTCCGACTCAGTTCGGCATGCAGTTTGAGCAGGCAGACCATCGAAAATGGTCAGTATGACTCAATATATGACTCAAGTCAGTAGATGACTCGTCCAGTATACTCTTTCTCGGTGTAATATGCTTTCAAGGCATCAAGGGAGAGCCTGCGAGCGTGGGTTCCCCTCAGTTCTTCTCTATCCCCAAGAGGATTCTGGCGCAAACGGGTCATGCGGCCGCTTGTACTGCCCACTGGGTCTGCCTCCAAACCGGGGTCTATGAATGTGTCTCCTTCAATTACTTTGAGTATCTGATTCATAGAAAAAACTGTATCAGATCCTAGTGGAAACATCTGTGGCAGTTGAAATAGACGATCTTCTCTCAGATTTTTATTCGTCATTTAAGTATAAATTTGGTATTAAAGCCTTCCCATTTTTGCAGCATCAAAATTATATTACAACCAGATAGTGATTCCTGGTACTTCCAAACTGTGACCTGCTAAGTGCTAACAAGAGATACTAATCCCAATTGATACTGAAATCAGTGGAATAGCCATAATCAGAATACGGAAGAACTGGATTGGCCATAACATCCTATTTCAGGCCTACGAACAGTCCCAGAATTGTGCCAATTTCCTTGAATTCCACTGCATTCCACTTGATTTTACCTACCTGTTGGAGCTGCGAACGAGTCACATATTGAAAGTGTAGAGAGAGATCTAGAGATTTATAAGGGACTTGGATCAATCCACCTAACATGTGGTATCAGACCTAGGTCTCACGCTATCTCATGTGAACTCACGAGATCCTTTAGACAGACGGGATGCTGACCTCGTTCGAGGATCGTTGGGGTTTCGAATTAGTCTCATATTGAGAGTGTAGAGGAAGATCTAAGATTTATAAAAGACTTGGGTTAGACTAGTATTTTGAGATGGATATTCAACTCAAACACTACCTATCTCGTGGCCGATGCCTAGCTTGGAATAGGCCCATGTGTATTTAATGGTTGTAATCATAAATTGAGCTAAGCTTGCTCCACGTAAAGAGAGAGTTAAAAAGGGGAAAATAGAACTTTAATAAAAAAAAAATGGACAAATGTGTGTAATCAGGGATTAAATAACAGGCATCACTATTTTGTAAATGTGATGAACCAAACTCTCCAGGTATCTCATCAAAATCTTTATCCCTCTGTTTGGAATTACTTATCAATATTGATGTGGGACTCAATCATTGACAAGCTGTACTTGGACAAGCTCTGCCTGGAATTTCTCAAAGTCTCACCTTTTCTTTTCAGGAAAAAAAGAAAAGGGTTTTCATCTTTATTTTTAATTCAAATATGTAAGTTCAATGAATCCTAGTTCAAGTTGAAAAGAAAATGAGTAGGAAATCAGACCTTAGACATAATGGGCCTTGAATGTGGGTCACGACGAAGGCATAACATAGCAGCACGAGCCATAGCAAGCAATTGCTGGGGTACAATGTCGATTTCATATGAGCCCAATCGTGGATCCAACAGCCAATCCAAGGCCCTCATGGTCTGCCCTTCATGCTCTGATGAAAGAAAAGGACGGGCCCACTCAATCAGAAATTGTTGTCCCTTGGGTCTATTCAGGTCCACTGCTTTACGGCCCGTGATCAGTTCTAACAACACCACCCCAAATGCGTAGACATCGGCTTTCTCTGATACCTTACCGCTCTCCGCATACTCTGGTGCTAGATATCTGGTGATAGACTAAAAGTGAAATCAATTATTTTTGTAGATAATCAGTATTTGCTAAGTTGTCCAAGGGCTAAAATCAAATTTTTAAGGGCTTTCTAATCGCAATCTTGATGGGACTTCTGCACGCTTTTAGTTTCTAAATGTCTATCTTCTACTAATCTTGGAATGGAATTGATATTGACATGGATTGTTCCTTTGGTACTTGAGGGAAAATGTTTTCACTTATTTGTGTTTAAATTGTAAATTCTAATTTTACATATATAACACATATTACAAATTGTTAGAGTGAGTTTCAGTCAATATCATGCAGATTCCCATTGTTCAGGGTGTTGAAGATGAACTTTGCATTTTTGATTTGGAAGCAAATACTTGCTAGTAATATCTGACTAAATTCTGATAAGTGGAGCTTATCTCAAGCTCGAGTATAATTTAGCATTCATGTTAAGGTCCATGTTGCTCAAACTTGGCTTACCTAATGTACCCTTTATATAATTTTATTTTCTATTTTCAAAAGATTTATAATTTTAACTTTGCTAATTACCCGAAAGTTCCAATGACACGTGTCTCCACAGGAAGATCCCCATTCGGATGCCACCTTGCTAGGCCGAAATCCCCAACCTGAGATGCAAAATAGATGAATCAAAGAGATTGTTAGATTTTAAAATCAGATGAGTTTTTTTCTGCTAATTTTCTTTTTACATATATAAATACATCCCTCATAATTTAGACATGTATTTATGCAAATCTGATCCATAAAAGATCAAAGTATCTGACCAATGTCCTATTTAAATATGAATGCTGAATTTTTAGACTATGGTTAAAAGGATCAGAATCCCATTTCCCCAAACATAACAATTAGAATCAATTGAGCAAAACAACGAAATATTCAGGGTTTTAAAATATTGCTACATGCCACAAGAACAAAAAATCATTTGCAGGAAAGAAAATTTTACTAAGAAGTTATTTAAATCATCTGTTCTATCAACATGATATTAAATTGAAAGCGTAGGAAAGGAGAAAAATACCAGTGGCTCGAAATCATGAGTGACAAGGATATTGTTAGGACGCATGTCTCTGTGAACAATGCATCCAACTCTGCAATCTTCATGAAGATATCGCAAGCCACGAGCTGCACCAGTGGCAATCTTAACCCTTGCTTGCCAGTCTAAAGTTCTACCACGCCCTATTGACACAACCCAGTTGAAATAAATCAATAACAAATTATCTTCAACCATTAATTATTTACAACTGTATGAATAAGAGCAAGATTAGCCTAGTGCTTGGGGTGCGGATGAGAGTCTTATATCAATTGTGAGGGGGAAAAACTAATAACTTATATAGAACTTGGGCCACTCCACCTAATGGGCTAACTTTTTGAGTTAAATACTCAATCACAACAGTGGTATCAGAGCTAGATCCACACACATGTGGACCCAGGGATCCCCTACCCGATCGGGATGGTCGGCGACGTTCTATCATTCGGAAAGCCTCGTTCGAGGGGGGATTGTTGGGGTACAAAAGAAAGTCTTCCATCAATTGTGGGGATTGTTGGGATACGAAAGAAAGTCTTCCATCAATTGTGAGGAGGAAAAACTAATAACTTCAAATACAAAGTCATATTCTATTAAAATCACAACCATATTCATAGGAAAATAAGAATTGACAAAAAGAATAGGGTGAGAGACTTCTTAAACTCACCATATAAATGTAAGTCCAGCGATCCATTGCAGATGTACTCATAAACCAGAACCCTCCTCTTCCCTTCTAAACAGAACCCAATTAGCATCACCACATTCCTGTGTTGTGCACAGCTCAAGACCTCAACCTCTGCACAGAACTCAGCATCCCCTTGAGAGCTGGCGACTTTCAGTTGCTTCACAGCCACCACCTGACCATCTCCTAGAACCCCTCTATGTACTGATCCAAACCCACCTTCAGCCAGGAAATTCACTTTAGAAAACCCATTTGTAGCCTCCTCCAGCTCCCGGTAACTGAACCATCTTGGAGGTTTGCCGAAAGCTGGTGCCTTGTGCTGACAGATGGAACAGAGAGGAGGAGGAACTGAAGGGGAACTTCTACACAACGATACTGCCTTCCTTACATTAGAATCAGAAACGTAGTCTCTGTAGCGAGCCGAGTCGAGTCCAAGTCGAACTTCGGCTTCCCGATCGAATTCGGCGAATCGCTCAAGCAATGTCTTGGCAGTGGAAGATTTTGCATTGTTGGCTGTCTTGTGATTTCTACTGGTTTGGCTTTTCTCATCAATGTGATTTTGTGAAATCCAGTAGACTTCATGGTGGTTGTTATCTGCTGCTTTGTGCGATGACGATGTTGCATTTGAAGATTGCTTTCGTCCTGATCGCTCTGAAATGACTCTGGATAAGTTTCTGTGGACTGAAAAATATAATAAAAATAAAGAGCAGGTCTTTTAACAAATGAGTTAGGGTAAATGCACAGTAGATGAATCTTCAGTAAAAGTCATATAATCTCAGCATTTAAATTTTGATGAATATAATTCATTAATTTAAAAAAAATTAAAATCAAAGGATAAAATCATGACTAACAACTGAAATACCAGCATCTCAATAACTTTTTAAAAAAAATCAGAAATAAACTTTAAACTAGTATTAATAGACAATTATACGACAAGGCAGTGTCCGTGGTCTGGAGCTGTTAGTCGAAGATTGTAAATTACTTTTATCAAAAGATTAAAAGATTGGCAGCATGATGGATAAGAAAAAATATCTTTAAAATTTTAAAATTAAGAATAAATGATACGAGAGTGAAATGATGTATAATATTTTATAAAATAGAATGAAAAATAAAACTTAGAAATCCATTACAAATGAATGGAATTAATGGCTGAATAATAATATTAATTATTATTCAAAAAACACTATTTAATAACCTAATATATATGCAGCTGGCTTGCACAAATTGACTTGACTGCGTTTGAATCCCATTCAATTGAATATAGAGCTATTCTTTTTTCTTTTTCCTTTTTTGGAAGGGTGTCCTCACTGGTCAGGGAGGTAATGCCATTGGAAAAGAGGCAGATAAAAAAAGAAAAAAACTAAAAAGATAAAAATATACAAAGTATGGCTTACCTCTCTCACGACTATCCAACAGTGGATGATGCAACGAAGAGGAACTCGATCCTTCGTCCGAATCAAAATCTGTGACTGCATCCTCCCATTCCAGATTCTCCTCTTTGAAGCTGGATTCTCGCTTGTGAAACACTTCAAAAAGAGGGTTCCTTTCACAGAGGTAGAGAGGTAAGTCCCTCACATCAAAACTCGACATGGAAGCTTGAGTGGTGGTCCTCAAGGAGGTGTGTAGCTCCTCAGGGCTGCTCACCGGAGTTGAATGCTTAATCCTGTTTTCTCGTGGCTTGTCGCTTGACTCCGGCGACGAGAATGTTTGTTTAGGTTCGTTCAGTTCACCCAAGTTGAGCCTAAGAACTTTGGGTTGTGAACGTCTCATTACAACGATGTTGCATTGCAGCTCTTCCATGCAACTCTTCTCTTCCTGCCTCAATTGTCTGTGGGAACACCCAGATATGCTATTTTTAATTTCGAAATAATTACCACAATACATCTCTCCACAATTTCTAGAGCTTTGAGAAACACACTTAATACTTAGAGTCAAAGATGTCCGATCAAATAATATAACCGTCCGATTTAACCCTCCGTGGGTCAATTCGGATGGATGGTTACCTCTCACCTTAGGAAGTGGGAGGTGTGGACCCCATGGACTAATTTTGGTGATGTGAGTAGAGGTACTACCTGTGAGGGTTTAGCAAGACTAAAGTTTACCACTCATAAATTTTAAAAAAAAAATGTCCGATCTAATAATATATTTTAGAAAAGAATAGGTATATTAGTATTTTTTTTTTGATAAAAATAGATATTGATGTATCTTTTCCGTGTATAAGATGATGATAAAGACATACAAATGACAAGTCAATAGGATTCCTTATCATAAAAAATATAATTAATTGAAATATCTTTTTCGCAACTATTGTCAATCGTTTTCTAAAATATGTGGAACACGGTAACCTAACATGGCTTGGGTCATGAGTATTTTGTCACTAAGTTGAAAAATAATATTTTATAATGAATTAAGCTCATTAATCGTACAAAATCAAAAGAGTAGTAGTTTAGTAGATCCTTTGATTGTAATTTTTTTTTTTTCTAATATAAAAATAAAAGATTAAAAGACTGAATTTAGAAACAATATATTTCAATCTAAATCTATGTCAAACTTAGTCATCAACATTTTTTGCTTTATCAGAAAAAATAACTTTTAAAAAAATATTTTTAAAGTTAAATAAATCTGATAAAAATATTTAAATAGTAGTTAGAGATTAAAATTTTGAAAAAATATTACCAAATTGAAATGCATAGGGTCAAAGGGAGAATGAGTTCGTTCCACCCAGGGCGAAGCCATCAAAATCAATGGTCTGGAGTCTGGACTCTGGACTGTGGAAAGTGAATCATCCACTTGTCTTTTCATTTTCGTTTTCCCTGTACATAGGGGCACTTTTATTATTAAAAAAAAAAATCATTCAAATTTTTCCACTCGACACTTGATAATGTGAATATTTTTTAAATAGATCTTAAGTTTTATATGATTGAATATGCGGTAAAAAAAGTTATACAAATAAGATATCTATAAAATTTATTTATTTTATAATTTTAGATTTTTAAAAATCAACAATTTGTATTTATTAAAATTTTAAAAACTAAGATTAAATGATTTAGATGAGTAATTAGTGATAAGATTGACAAAATTTATATTTATATAATTATATATGCAATGCACCAACTATATAAGACTTATAGCTTATTTGATAGAAAAAGAGTCTCATTTTAAAAGTCCCATTTGTCTAACTCTTGATTATCTAAACTCAATATCACATAAATAATCATTTTGATGTGTGAGATAGTACTCAGTACTCAGTAGATCTTACTGTATTAATAAAAAATCAGATTCAAATTTCTATCTTTAGCCAACAAAATGTATATAGTTACTAAAAGGGGCAAAAATGACTTTCAACTCAATTCTTTCTATGAAGTATTCTACAATTTTTTTTTTTTTTTTCAATATGGTGAATGACCTACTATATGTAATTTATCAAAATTGTATTTTATATCAGAATCAAAGTAATATAACATATTATTTTTACATTTTCATTCTTAATTGTGGAACTAAATCAGAAGAGCTTGTGATATCATGGAAACAGACAATGGCTGAAATTCATCAAATCATATTAACTTGAAAAATATAATTAGTCTCAGCCGGGGTCAAAAAACACCCCGGCCGACATTTCAGCAGATAAGTTTCTCTCTCCTCCGATATTTACATTTCTCTCTCATCCGATCTTCAAAACCATGAAAAATCGCAAAAAACCGTTGAAAAACTGTGAAAAACCGTATCGGGTTTTTTAAAAAAATAAAATAAAATAAATTTTAAATACCGATATTTATGCATATCAACCGATATGGTGACCAATATTGTAGACCGAATATCGGCCATATCGGCCGATAATTATTTTGTACGGCCGATACCCATCGTATCGGCCGATATTGTTCGGTCTTTAAAAATCGATACATATCGGCCGATACGATATGTATCGACTGATATTTCAACCCCTGTGTCTCAGTTTATTGGAAATGCCTTCATTGAATAATAATCGCAAGGCTATTACACACTACTAAATTACCAATATAAGTGTGATTAGAGGGAGTCTTAAGAGAACATATAATGAAATTATATTTTGCAAAAAACTAATAAATATCTGTCAGTAAATCTTCATGTCAAAATGTACAAGTAGCATAAAAGACGGTTTTAACCCTGAGATGTAACGTAATCATGAAAATAAGTCATAAACAAAAGAAATTAAAAGATTATGAGATAAATATAATACTTGAATACATTTCTTTCAATGACTAAGAGTGAATTATACACTTAAGATATCCTTCTTTTAATATTATTATGTCATAATTTTGTAAGAGTGGTTACGACCCGCTGAAAACCAAACAATGTTCATTTCCAGCTAAGCCCTGACCACTCAAAACGGCAGAAAATACAAGAAATAGAAATAGAAAATGAGAATCAAATAAAGCAATAATATACTATCCAATAATCAGAATTAGGAATTAATACTTTGTTTAATTACTTGTCCAAAACGACCCAGTTGGCTCCAGCTCTCTTCGATTCGGCTGCCACCACACCCACTGATATAGCTGACACAACCTTAATCTTCACTTTGATCTGCAATTAAAGCGTCATTAACAAAACCCGTTATTTTTCTAATCCATCTCAAACACCGATAATGTCAGAGAGGAATGCAAGTATGCAACTGATTAATATAATGCCTGACCTTATTTCATTAAAGCAATGCTAGTGTCTTTACAACGTACTTCAATTTTCAAAATAATATCTCCTAAAATTAAAAATCTTACCCTGATATTCTTTTTGTTATATGAAAATTAATATATTTTCTCCTATTCGTAAAATCAACCACAATAAAATTCCACAAAGTTGCTCCAACAGTCTCTGAAAGATTTTACTATTTAGATTTCTTTTTGTCATTTAGAATATTGATACTCACGAAAGGACAATCACTTGGCTGATTTTCAACTGATCTGTGTAACGACTCTTGGATTTTCTTTAACAGCAACGATAGACGATTTCAAAAGGGCAGATGGCAGGTAGAAAGTACAAATAAAAGATTATTATATTTTATCAAAAAGATATAATATTTTATTAATAGATAAAGATACTTATAATATAATTAAAATGCCCGTTTTATATTTTTTTTATTCCATTGATTAAAAATTAAAGTTTAAAGAAAAAAATTAGAAACTTTAATTTTTAAAATAACTATATACTAAAAATAAGTCCATTAAAAAATTTATTGCCATCAAATCTGTTGAAAATAAATTTTATATTAAAAATATTTTTTTAATTTTATAGAACTAATAAACTCTGCTACTCTAGGGTGAAACATCTTATAATTCAAATTGGAATCATGGAAAGCTCGTGACTAAAGTCATGGCCCTTGATGCAATAATTCAATTTCGAAATTTCAGTTTGATTTTAAAAAAATAAAAATGCTGACTCGTTTACGCAGAGATCAGGGTTAGTTAAAGTAGTGTTAAACCCGTAGGATGATATATAATGACTAAACTACCCATGCTAAATACGGGGGAAGAACGCCGCAAGGGGTGGTGGTATTTTGGTCATTTGACTAACCTGGTTGGGATCATAGACCCCCTGAAACTGCAGCAGCATCCGCGAGCAACATTCCGAGATCTCATTTCTCCGCTCCTCTGGAGAACATCTCCTCCTGTATCCGCTCCCGCAATCGCCTGCCAATGTCGGGAAACTCCATACCTTCTTTCCTACAATTAAATTTAGACGGAGATAAGAGAGACAAAATTCGAATCCGGAAACAACCTTGAGAAGTATCGGAATCACTGAATTACCGTTTCTCTGGCCGGATAAGACAGCGAGAAGCACAACGCTGTCTCCGGGCCGTGCCACATGAGCAAGAGTCCACGACAGAGCTGTTCTAGAGATCTCCTTCTCCGCTTTGATTGCTACCACTACTTTTTCGGGAGCCTTGTCAGCGTTGCGGTGGCGTTCTGTACCCGTTCCGCGACGGAGTGGTTGAATTTCAGTCGATATCATCAGGAATGGACTCGTCGGTACCGGAGAAGGTGGAAGAGCGGGTGGGAAAGGGCTCTTCCAACTTGGTTTTTTTTTTTGCTGTTGTGTGTGAATGATGGAAATGGAACTGAAATTGGGAATGGGGGAGTAGAGGAAGTTAGTTGACTAACTCGTGATAAACTAACTCTAGTTTAATCAGACGTGGATTGGACAGCCCCAGGTCCAGGCTCCGGCCCTTAATTCCGCTTCATGACAGAAACTGCCCTACCTTTCTGACTTTGACTATCGTGATTGTTCAAGAGATACTAATGCTCTGTGATTGTTCAAGAGATATTTTTTAATATAATTTAAAAATATATATTAAATTGTAAAATTTCTAATTTTCTTTTAAATTTACGTGTGAAAAATCGTGAGATAGCGAGTGTAAAATATTCACAGATAAATTTACTACTCTTAAAATACACCAAAATTAGACTATAATTTTTAAAAATCTAAAATCAATAACATAAGTATGAATTTCAATCCAATCAGTGAGATTGATAATGGATTCAAATAAGGTGTGGGTAGGGTGTTAGCAGGGGCCTTGGGTGTCTGTGGGGTTAAAGTAGGCTCCAAGATGAGTTTGTTGTCGAGGATATCTTAACTCTTAAGTATATGCACCATTTTGCTTAAAGTTTTAGAGGAAAACGTAAAATGATGATTTATTATTTTTTCTCATAGTATCTTGTACTTCAATATTTATGATATAAAAATTTTAAAGTGAACATAAAAAAATTTTACACTTTTTATGTAGATTATGTCTTAAAAAATCATCCTAAATGTTTCGAACTATTAAATCAAGAGCATGACACTAGGACTTTTCATACCGTTTGGGTTCTTAAAAAGACCAGTTGGCTCCCACCTAAACACATAATTAGTTTTATAATAAATTAGAAAAATTCTAAACTTGTCCTCAAATTATATCATTTTGTATCTTTATGTTGATATGACAAGTCATTTGATTGATACAGTGAGAGTTCACCTAATTGTTATTTTGTCAAATAAATATAAGAATATAAAAGGATATAATTTGAAGGTATATATAATTTATAAATATTAACTTTAATATTAACGTAAAAGGATTGGAGTGATAGTCAAAAACCCATTTGAAAAAATGAGAGTCTCGAGTTCGATTCTTACTCCAAACCAACATGTCAGTTTTCGTAGACTTATAAAGTGTGTGTAGGTAGGGAAGATTATACATTGCTTTCAAAATTAATTGAATACTCTAAAAGACTTCAACATCTTGATCATTAAAAAATACTTTATAAATATTATATAGGCAAACTAGACTATTGAGGATGATCTATAACACATTAATAACTGAGATCTCAGACGACTATACTTGTTATTTGAAAATAGTTTAATTATAATTGAAAAACAAAATAAAAAGAATATATAAAAAGAGTGACTTCATATATAAGTAATTACCTATAAAATTAAGTAAAATGTATAGAAAATAAAATTTAATTATAACCAATTTTCTTAATTTACTATCTTAACTCTAGAATTTTAAAGCAGAAAAGTTTTAATTTTTTATATCCTATCTAAAAGCTAATTGATGACAGCACTTGTCTGCATTTGGAGGGTTATTTCCGTCAGTACAGAGAGAGGCAACCATCAATTGGGTGCGGTGGTTACAAGTCAAAGTAAACAAGTTAGAACTGTTATAAAAAAGGCAAGCCTTGTTATTTAGTTTAGGTGTTGAAGAGAAGCGTGAAAGCAATAATGAGAACCAACCAAACAGAGACAGCTATCATGTTCTCCTCTTGAGCACAAAAACAAAAATTAATTAAACTTCCAAATAAGATAATAACGTAAAAATATTTTTCTTCTCTTTGTTAGCTTGGAATACAATTATGTTAATATGGTGCAAAGAGGTGGGTTGGATGTTAATATTTTTTCCTTCAAGATTGTGCAATGATGGACGGTGGATAATGTGCCTATTTTGTTAAACGAAGATCGACATAACATTTAAACGATGACAAGTGAAAAAAATAAAAAGATTTAGTTTTACTTATTATTAATAATGTCCTATCAATTCTCTTCTAAGTATTTGATTAATTGGTTCATGGTGATTTTGCAAGAGTACTTTGATTTTATCATCGTCGAATGTCAAAGTTTCACTAATTTATAATGGTCTAGTCAATTACATTTATATATTTAATATGACCATTTCTATTAGTACATTATATTGTCAGAAATAAATAAAAATTATATTAGTCACCGTAAGCTAAGGTGTGACAGATTGGTCCAACAGAAGGTCCAATACTAGCCCAAATGAAATAGTCAACCTAAGTAGGACTATTGACTAATAATAATTTTAATCTATTCTTTATTATCTTTATATGCTATATAGCTTGTCAAATTCAACTGATATAAATGGATCCCAATCCACACTAGGGATGGGAATGGGCCTAGCTTTAGTTCAATTAGCAATTAAAAAGCTCGAGACTAGTCTGATAAAATCATGGTTAATGAGCTTGATTAGCCCAACTAAAATTCCAAGCAAAATATGATCCTGAAAAATAAGTATTTTATATGAAGTATTTGGATTAAAGGAATAATTACTAAATAGTAAATACACTACTTTTTCTAATGAAGTGTGAGTTTTTTAATTATTATTTAATTACTAAAATAAATACTGAGTAAACTGTATATTAGATAATGAGATCAAACTAAGTGTGACTTTGGCTTTTTTTTTTTCTGTTTTTCTCTTCTTCTTCTTTTGTGGAATAGTAAAAATTCAATTGGTTGGATTGAAAGCTAATTGAATGTACATGTAGATAAAATGTTATCTCAAAACTCAAATTAAAGTTACATTACTTTAATGGTCATAATCCCATGCGTCATTAGGAAAAATAATGTTGCTTTATGATTTCAATTTGAATTTTAATTGAAACATATAAGTAATCAAGTAAAATTTTAA
Source organism: Chimonanthus salicifolius (assembly GCA_013350335.1). NCBI lineage: Eukaryota > Viridiplantae > Streptophyta > Magnoliopsida > Laurales > Calycanthaceae > Chimonanthus > Chimonanthus salicifolius. The sequence continues at coordinate 29,509,383 of CM023533.1, read as the reverse complement.
TCTAATTCAAAAGCCTTACAAAATTAAAAGAAAAAGGTTCAATGCTATGTGCAATCTCGTTTCCCTAATAGATATATCATACATATTCCTAAAACGGGTCACATGATAAACTTGACCTGGGCTTTCAGACTCAAACATACATAAGCTCAAGCCCATTGCTAATAACAATTGAATTTTAATTTCTTGTCTAAGTCGGACTCAATTATTAATTAAACTAAAATTTATTTCAAGCACCCCTTTTTGGGTTTCGTTCTTTATCCTTATTGAGGCTGCTAGAGCGACATCTTCGTAACACACTTATTTAGGTTAAAATCAATGTTAAATAGTTTAGTTGATACATTGTATATCGGCCATAACGGTTGCAATGCATCAACCAGGGGTAGAAAAATCGGCCGGGCTGAGATCCCGACCGATTTTTCATATCGGCCGAATTTTTTCTTTCTCTTACCTTTTTTTTTGAAAAAAAAAAGAATTCAAAAAAATTACAGTAAATGCAGATAATTATGGGCTTATTGAATATGTAATTTTTTCATAAAATATCGGACATTTACATCTTATAATATATTTTTGAAGTTACGATAATGGGAAATTATATAATTAGTAATAAAATTGTGAAAATTAAAAGGAAAATGATATAAATGAGGAAAATTTGTAGAAATAATTTTATAATTTATTTTCTTAGTCAATGAGTGTTATTTTAAGTTAGGATATCCCTAGGGTGTGCCGAAAATACAGTATTTTACAAATAAGGGTATCCTTAGGGTGTGCCGAAAATATATATAGGAAAGTCAAAAGACCTTAAAGTCTTAAAGGATTTTTATCAGGTTATCGTAATTAGTCCGGATATTCAATTTGAGAAATTTTGGAAATACATAGTGCTTAAAAAATAACTTTAAAGTTTTAAATAATATTTTATTATTTAATACACTATGCACATTATTTTTAAGCACCGTGTATTTTCAAAATTTCTCAAATTGAATATTCGGACTAATTACGATAACGTGATAAATATACTTTAAGACTTCAAGGTCTTTTAACACTCCTAAATATGTTTTCGGTACACCCTAGGGATACTCTTATTTGTAAAATACTGTATTTTAAATATTTAGGAGTGTCAAAAGATCTTTAAGTCTTAAAGTATTTTTATCATATTATTGTAATTAGTCCAGATATTTAATTTGAAAAATTTTAGAAATACACAGTATTTAAAAAATAACTTTAAAATTTTAAAAGAGAATATTATAAAATAAACAATTTGGAAAATAACTTTGATACTCACGAGAGTTACCTCCTGTGAAATGGGTTTTCACTTAAAAACCCTAATGTTTTAATACCCTTCTTCTCTTTCACTCTCTCTATTAAACCCTAGCAGCAGCCGCCACTCTCCGTATTTTCCCACTCTCTGTATTTTTCCCATCAACGAAGAAGAGAAAGAAGAGAAGAAGCTGTAAAAGGTGTGCCATTTTTTTCTTCAATCTTTCCTCCATATTTTCTTTTTTTTTCTTTCCATTCTTGTCCACTATTTTTAAAAAAAATTGGGCTTTTAAAAAAAAAAAACTGAATTTTTAAAATTCGGCCGATATCATGACCGATATATCGGTCATATCGGCCGATTTTTTTTTTTTACGGCTGATACTATACGTATCGACCGATATAATTCGATGGTCGAAAATCCGAATTATATCGGCCGATACGTACAATATCAGCCGATATTTTGACCCCTGGCATCAACCATTAGGGCCGTCCGATGCAGCAGTGCAAAGGAGATGGGTCCGTCAGTTGACTAAAAACTATAGATTGAATCTGATTCTTGATATAGACCCTTGGTTAGACCCAATTACGAATCTAATCAAACTATGATGCAATTTAATATGTTTGGAAGTATTTGCTAGGATCAGTTGGGCCCAATTCGTACCTTCTTCTCATTTATTAAATTATATTTTTTGAATAATACAGATACTTTATGTAGGGGAGCCCATACACACTCGGAAATCCTGCCTCTACACATCCGAATCTGAAATTTCGTGGCAAATTACCATTTTATCCCCACATTTCCAATCATTCGAATGAATCCTCAAGTGTATTTTCAATTCATTCGAATGAATGGGTTGAATAGTAACACGGAATACTGCTCAGCCCCATTCATTTGAATGAATAGTAATAAAATGCCACCATTCTTTCTATTCATTCGAATGAACCGATCATTCATTCGAATTCGAACGTTCATTCCTTATTCGGTCTATTCGTGAACGAACGTTCATTCGATCAGTAGATTCATTGCTATTAAATAATAAAATTTATTTTAAAATTTTAAACTTATTTTTTAAGCACTATGTATTTCCAAAATTTCTCAAATTGAATATTCAGACTAATTATGATAATCTGGTAAAAATACTTTAAAACTTCAAGATCTTTTGACACTCTTAAATATTTAAAACAGAGTATTTTACAAATAAAGGTATCCCTAGGCTATACCCAAAACACATTTGAGAGTGTCAAAAGACCTTAAAGTCTTAAAGTACTTTTATCAGGTTGTCGTAATTAGTCCGGACATTCAATTTGGGAAATTTTAGCAATACACAGTGCATTATTTAAATAATAAAATCTCTTTTAAAATTTTAAAGTTATTTTTTAACTACTGTGTATTTCTAAAATTTCTCAAATTGAATATCCGGACTAATTACGATAACCTGATAAAAGTACTTTAAGACTTCAAGGTTTTTTGACACTCTCAAATGTGTTTTCAGCACACCCTAGGGATATCCTTATTTATAAAATACTGTGTTTTAAATATTTAGGAGTATCAAAAGACCTTGAAGTCTTAAAGTATTTTTATCAGGTTATCGTAATTAGTGTGGATATTTAATTTGAGAAATTTTGAAAATACACAATGTTCAAAAAATAACTTTTAAAATTTTAAAATAAATTTTATTATTTAAAATCATTAGAATGAATGAGGCCGATTCATTTGAATGATTAGTTCATACCTCATTCATTCGAATGATTTATTCGAATGAATGGGCTGAACAGTATTCCGTGTTACTGTTTAGCCAATTCATTCGAATAAATTGAAATTACACCTGGGCATTCATTCGAATGAGGGCATCCATTCGAATGAATACCAAAATGAACTGGACATTCATTCGAATGATTGAAAATGCAGAGATAAAATGATAATTTGCCATGAAAAATCTAATTTCGAGTGTGTATGAGCTCCCTTTATGTAGAGTTCATAACATGAAATGAACTCCAAACTCAATATATTATTTATTATTTTATTTTAAAACAAATTTTCTTAATTTATATTTGGAAAAGAAGCCCTAAAAAATATCTCTTAGGATGAAATTCTACAGATGTGAAGTTGTTCTAGGCGTGCACCTACTGAAATGTCTATTATTGGCCTTATGAGTGTGATCTGGGGCTGCACGTGTACAGCTAGAATGTTGTGGAACGAAGGGAGAGAGACAGTAGGGCACGTGTCCAGCTAGAATGTAGGGAACTAGGAAAGAGTACCTTACAGCGATTAATTTGCACGTGAAGGGAGACACACATTGCAGACATGAGGCGATGGAGATGCTATAAAAGAGAATTAATTATAAAAGATAATTAAATAATAATATAAAAATAAAAATATGCGTACATACTTTGGATAATTCATACCGGTTAAATTATATAAAGCATAACTCTAATTCAACCTAAATTTGAAATTGCTCAAACTTTTTTTTATCAGACCAACTCATATTTTAGATGGATTGGATTAGCCTATTTATTTTTTAGATTGGGTTAATTAGATTCAAGTTGCCTCTAATCCAAGTTATATCTTTAACACAACACAATTGTAATATGTCATTTCAAGATCTACTTATGGAATTAAAATTTTAATTTTTAAAAATCTGATTAAAGTGAAGACTCAATTTGCTATATTATTCTATTATTTCAACTTTCGGAAATATAATAAAGTCTTCTTTTAACCATTCAAACGGTGTTCATAACAGTTAATACAGGTCAACAAGGTGAAATACAAGGCAATCATTTTAGAATGGATGGTAATTACATTGTCGATTTATGTGGCTTTTTCTTTTCAAAATTGAAATCTGTTTACACCATTCGATATTTAATGAGAGATTATTACCTGCATACATATGGTCCATTGAAAAAGTTATAATGGATTTTTGTTTTGTGATTACCAAAAAATATTTTGATCAGATTATTAGACAAATATTTTAAAGTTTACAAATTTAAAAATTAAAAAATAACTCAATTTGATTGATTTAATTAAAGTAATTTATAATGAATCATACCATTTAGACTCGTTATCCCAACATTTTATAAACTCCATGACTATGAATTTGAGATAATATTGCAAACACTAGTGATGGCAATGGGTTGGGCCTATACTGCACCATGTAATCCACATTATCTAACATGTGCTGTGGGAATTCAGTGCTTTGTTAGACCACAGAAATTAGATAGTTACTTTGTTTGCATTAAAAAAATATTTTCCATTAAAAATAAATTAGGCGTTGTGTCTTTGAAATTTTTCATTAATTTTTTTTTTTTACTTTCTCCATAAAGTGTCATTCTTCCATAATAGAAGAAGAGAAGATGTAATTATCTTTACTATTTGTTCTCCTTCTTATGGTAAATGACAAACGAATCCTAGATGAAATATTATTAGTTGTTCACACCCTATATAATTGTACATAACAAAGTAAATTTTTGAGCTATGCATGTCACATACAGAGCGCACTATTGTTTTTCACATAAAATATTAAAATGCAGTAGAATCATAGGTGATAGTTTATTTTATAATATGCGTATCTCTATTTTATATTTGAAGCGAGATTAATTTCACATATTTATGAAACCCAAACCTTATGTATTAAGTAAATCTTAAAAGTTTAGAATAACTAAATTACCAACCAAGACAATATATATAGTTCTGAAGAGTAGACACTAATACAGAGCAGTGCTGGTCACAGCAAGATACTTGGAACTCTTATTTTGTTGCTTCTACTGTTGATAGAGGTTGAAAGGGAGACGAGGTGTGAAGAGTACATGCAATGGGTTTGCTTTGGGCATGGTTATTCCTAAGCTCTCTGTCATGTCGACGGGCTGGCCGGAGGGAGTCGCCATGTCGAAGCAGCGGAGCAAGCGAGCGAGCGTCAAGTGCATGACCTGGAGGGCAAATGAGATACCTGGGCACGATCTTCTACCCGATCCAAATGGAATGTATTCAAAATGCTTGCCTCGCACATCAAAGTTGGAATGGTCGGTCAGAAATCTCTCAGGCTTGAAATCCAAAGGGTCTGACCAAACACGAGGGTCCCTCTGTAGCTTCCAAAGGTTGGTGAGTATCCTCGTCCCCGCCGGGACGAAGAAGCCGTTAATGTGACAGTCTTCCATCGACAAGTGCGGCGCTGATAGGGGTGCAGCTGGGTAAAGCCGCATGGTTTCTTTGCAGATGGCTTGGAGGTATACGAGATCTTTTATATCTGACTCTTCTACATTTCTCTCCTTGCCAATGTGCTTGTCAATCTCATCTTGGGCCTTTTTCAACACATCTGGGTTTTTCAATAATAAGGAGAGAGCCCAGGTCAAGGTCACTGCTGTAGTGTCTGTCCCACCCAGGATAATAGCCTTCAAGTATATAATGTTCATTTAGAGAGATCAGAGTGGAACTATAATTTTCATCTACTTCTGAATACAAATAAGTTGGATTTCATTTAAAAAGTTAAAGAAGTTTGCATCTGTATTCATTTTAAAATACAGCAAGAAATCAGGTGTTTGAATAAAAAATCTTAATTCATGTTTCCATCCCATACCCAACTCAAAATTCTGAAAGGAGTTGAACACGGCCGAAATCGATTTTGTGTTCAATTCACACTCAATTTTAAAAAGTTACTCTTTTTAAAATTTACCAACTGTATATAAATTTTGAAGTTTATACATGTCTTAAAGATGAGTCAGGTGAAATGTTTGAAAACCTGATTAAAAAAAATAATATGTACAATTGAAATCAAATCTACACAAATAGAAATTTAATCTTAATAGACCATCAGGCACCGGTTAATTAGTTTGAGACATTTTTTGAAATTTAAAATTTGGACTTCTGACAAAAAAAAAAAGTAAAGTTACTCTGAGATTCAAATAAATTTTTAAAATTAATATACATTTTTAATAAAATTTATTGACTTATTTAACTCAAAATCCTATCTAAATTAATTTAGACCTGTTAAAAACTTTAAACTATAGTGTGAGGGCTGAGGTGTCTGCAACTAAGGCTGCGTTTGGATGGGGGGTAAGAGTTACCCCTTGTTACTCTGGTTTGATAATAAGAGGGTAAAGGTAAAAATTCAAATTTTTACCTCTCTTGTCACTATTTTGAATACCCCCATGGGGCTTGGGGTATTCATTCTTGAATACCCCTCCTTACCCTCCCTTTTGCTCTTTCATGAGATTTTTTTTTTTTACATTTTATTTATTTATTTATTTTGGTGAGTACTTGACTTTTATTTTTTTTAAAAAGCACTCCATTATTTCCATTTGATAAATTTTTATATCACCAAATAACAAATTATATTTTTTTATGAAGAGATATGCATAATTTTTTTATTCATTTATTGAAATTTAAAATAATAATAGTGGTTTTTTATTTATTTTTTATTTTTTAAGGAAACCTTTCCCTATTTATCCCGTGTCTTCCTCTATTTTTCAATGATATATTATATAATTGAAAAATTAATAGATTTTAAATAATTAGCAAATTATTTTTTATATTATATAGATTTTCAAGATGATGCATTTGGATGAACAATAATTTTATGAGAATTAATAATTTTATTAAATCTGTATAATGTAAAAATAAAATTTCTGCAACATTTTCAATGTGATGCATTTGGATGAGGGGTAAATTTTTACCCCATGCTACCCTTAAGTAGGGGTAATTGTAAGTAGGGGTAAACTGACATATTAACAATTTTATAAGAATTAATAATTTTATTAAATCTATATAATATAAAAATAAAATTTCTGCAACATTTTCAACGTAATGCATTTGGGTGAGGGGTAAATTTTTACCCTAGGTTACCCTTGAGTAGGGGTAATTGTAAGTAGGGGTAAACTGATATATTAACAATTTTATGAGAATTAGTAATTTTATTAAATCTATATAATATAAAATTAAAATTTCTACAACATTTTCAATGTGATGCATTTGGGTGAGGGGTAAATTTTTACCCTAGGTTATCCTTGAGTAGGGGTAAACTGACATATTAACAATTTTATGAGAATTAATAATTTTATTAAATCTATATAATATAAAAATAAAATTTCTGCAACATTTTCAGCGTAATGCATTTGGATGAGGGATAAATTTTTACCCCAGGTTACCCTTGAGTAGGGGTAATTGTAAGTAGGGGTAAACTGACATATTAACAATTTTATGAGAATTAATAATTTTATTAAATCTATATAATATAAAAATAAAATTTCTGCAACATTTTCAACGTGATGCATTTGGGTGAGGGGTAATTTTTTACCCCAAGTTATCCTTGAGTAGGTGTAATTATAAGTAGGGGTAAACTGACACATTAATAATTTTATGAGAATTAATAATTTTATTAAATCTATATAATATAAAAATAAAATTTCTACAACATTTTCAACGTGATGCATTTGGGTGAGGGGTAAATTTTTACAAGGGTTATCTTTGAGTAGGCATAATTGTAAGTAGGGGTAAACTGAAATATTAACAATTTTATGAAAATTAATAATTTTAAATTATAGTTATAAAAAAGAATCTATAAAAATTAGATAATATTAGATTTATTTAATGAATATTATTTAATAATTATATTTTATAAAATTTCTCATAAAATTGTTAATATCCTGCTAATAGGTACCAAATAAGATTTTTTACCCTTAGAATAAGTTCTTACTTTACCACTATAATTACTAAACAAAATAAGGGTAACTCTTTTTCAAAAGTGACTTCTACTCAAAGATGACCCCTATTCACGGGTAACCTCTATAAAAATTACCCTCCATCCAAACACAGCATAAGTCTAAAGTAAAGTAACACATCAACGTACTTGGACATGACTCAACGTTAAGGCTCCACGGTTCGTTTGTAGATGAGATATATCTGCCACTTACTTAACTCGACACAGGAACCATTAGTAGCAGAGATATCTTGCCATAGTTTTTTTTTTTTTCATTTATCAATCTACTCTGCATAATATAAGTGGCAGAAAATGATTCTGTTGCTATAATTTCAAATTGGTATGAATTGTGATAAATATTGTTTTTGAAATATTAATAAAATTGATATGAAAATTTCATGAAAAAAATATAATATTTTAAAGAATAACAATAAAAAATATCGATAATTTATTATAAATTTATCATAATATTCTCATTTATTGTGTTTTTAATACAATTTTATCAAAAATTTATTGCAGGGTCGATAAATCTCAAAATATTAATAATTATTAATATTTTACTGATAAAAATATAATAAATTTAAAAACATCACCGATATTTGTAATATTGTTCTTATCTAAGACATTAATATTAGTATCATAGAATGAGTGGGCATTCTAATACGGGTGTACGGGCACGGATTTTAGTGAACTTTCCATTTTGTCCCTCATCCATCTATAGAAATCAGTTTAATTATCGGTACAACGAACAAGTGCATCGACCGGAGCACTATACCGATTTCCTGTGAGTCCAAATTGGTACACCGACTGATTCATTTTAAATATAAATCAATTCACTTTTCAGTGAATCGATTTACTCATCTGTAAAAGTGATCCGATTTCTGTGGATTGGGACAAATTGAAAAATCTGAAAAACCCATCTATACTATTAACCCTATGAATCTATTAAGTATTAACCCTATGATCAAAAGTTGATCATCTTGTATATACATTTAATAACATACCAGAGAAGTAGCTTTAATGACACTGTCTTGATCATAACCACAAATTTGAGCATCCTCCGACATCGACAGCATCACGTCGATAAAGTCATCTTTCCGGTTCGAAATCCTGTCGCGGCGATGCTCCTCCACCCAGCAGCTGACTAGAGAATCAAGTTCCTCTCCAGTCTTCTTCATGCCCTTCAAATACCCTTTCAAATCCACCCACTTGAGAAAAGGAACTGCATCCGATGGTACAAACACACCGGTCAGATGAAAAAACTGAAGCATCGCCTGCCGGAACCGCCTCGCTTCGCCTTCATCACCTGTAATTTTTTTGCCAAAGTAGCGCTTTCCTGCAACCATCATAACAACAATATTGAATGTCAGTTCTCCAAAACTCTGTTTCATTTCCACTTGGACAGGCCTATTCCCATTCTTCACCCATGAATTGTACAGTTCCTTGATGTACTCATCGATCTCGGTGGCTCGGACATGCTTCAGGAATTCCAGTCGCTGGTTCGACAATATTTCCAGCGTGGCGATCTTTCGCAGCTCACGCCAATATGGGCCGTAAGGCGAAAAGCCGAACATGGCATAATCATAGCCCAAATACTCGGCGGCTGCCAGTTTTGGGCGGCTAGCGAGAGCCTTGTCGTTGGTCGTGAAGCACTCCTTCGCCGCCTCCCAGCTGCTCACCACCAGGGCTTTATTCACACCGAGGCGGAGCATGAAGGCAGGCCCATATTTATCAGCCATGGAGCCCAGGGTTCGAGCAACTGGCTCGCTGCCCCCTAGTAGATGGAGGTGGCCGATTAAAGGTAGAGCACCATTTGGCTCTGGTGGTGGAAGCTTGGCCTTGTCAGTCTTCTTGACTTTGGTCCTTGTAGTCCAAAATACAAGGATCAGAGCAAGAAGCCCAGCAATAGCTTGGAATGGAAGAGGCAGCTCCATGGCTCAATCTCAATGGAAATCGACTAGTGCACTCCTGTATTTATATTTATTTAATCTACACAGGGAAAGAGTAAGTGCAATACAAGAGGCTTTGGTTTTGTTCTGAAAAGTAATCTTTCAGAAAACATTTTAAAAAATAAATTTTTGTTCAATGAGATATCTTTTGGATGTAAAAGTTCTCATATCCTAGTGCACATTGAAGCTTTATTTATCTATATAGAGATTCAGTTTTTCTGTCTTTACACATCTGATTTAAAATAATAAGATGAAATTATCATTCTATCCCTCCGTATTCTATCATCCGAACGAACTGTCAGTTCATTTTGAGTTCGTTATAATCGTCCAAACGAATGGTGTAATTTCTGTTCATTCGAATGAATATACTCATCCGAACGAACTAATTAGTGTAATTTCAGTTCTTTCAGATTAGTATACTCATCCGAACGAATAGAACAGTGTAATTTCAGTTCATCCAGACGAATTAACTTATATATGTTTATTCGTTCAAATGATCCATTTAAATATACTCTAAAAATAGTATGTTCCTTTGATCAGTAAACAATGTGACATGGTAAATGTCAAAGAATACTGAAGTAAATATGGTGCAAAAGACACATAATGGAACATGGTAAATGTCAAAGAATGATGGAGTAAATGTGGTGCACAAGACACACAATGTGACATGGTAAATGTCAACGAATGCTGGAGTAAATGTGGTGCATAAGACACACAATATAGAGCTAGTTCTAGAGATATCAAGTATGAGTCAGCAATTCCTCAAAATAATTTTGGCAACTCCTATAGTATAGGTTCTTAGTGTGCTATTTCGGATCCTGTCTTGAAAAAGGAAAGCATTGCGATGTTTGAGTGAATGAGAATGCACATTCGTTCGAATGATCCTAAGTGATTATTCGAACGAATGAATATATATAAGTTCACTCGTCCGAACTAACACATCAGTGTATTTCAGTTCGTTCGGATTAATATACTCATCCGAACAAACTGAAATTACACTCATGTGTTCATTCGGATGAGTATATTTATCCGAACGCACTGAAAATAAATTGACAGTTCGTTTGGATGAATATATATAGAGGGGTAGAGTGATATTTTCACCTAATTTTTTAAAATCGAGTGTCTAGAGGCAGATTTTTTAATATCTATACGAGGTGCTTTTTTTTTTTTTTTTTATGGTCTTGAATTTGCAAAAATAGAAATTGATGTTTGGGTGTATGAGGAATTTAAAAAAAAAATGATGTCAAGGTGATATATGATCGAAGGACCTGTTTTTCAACGAGTAGGATAGGATAGGCTTAGGGCTCATAATATGACATGCGTTGCAGTGCGTGTAACAGGCGTCGTATTTTCGTTGGTTGAGTTATATGATTATATAATTGATGGCGACTGATTTGATGATTGTGCTGTCATTTAGTATGTCATAGATAAAATGATGATGCTTTATTGATAACGTGAGTAGATTATTATACATGTATGATTTGATATTATGTGATTTTGATATTATGTGCTGACATTATGTGATGATTAGTTTTTCTTGGGGGACCATTTAGACATCACAAGTTTGAAGATACTCATTTTCAGATTTTAAATGAGAATTATCATTCTTTCTTTCGTGCAGAATTGACCCGAGCTGAAAAAATGGATCAATTGAAAAATCGATCGATTGATCTGCTTCTGAGAGTAACAAATACTATAGTAATTATATTATTTAAATAATAAATTTTTTTTTAAATTATTTTTTAAATACTATGTATTTTCAAAAATTTTCAAATTTAATATCCGGACTAATTACAATAATCTGATAAAAATATTTTAAAATTTTAAGGTCTTTTGACACTCCTAAATATTTAAAACACAGTATTTTACAAATAAGGGTATCTCTAGGGTGTGCCGAAAATACATTTAGGAGTGTCAAAAGACCTTAAAGTTTTAAAGTATTTTTATCAGGTTATTGTAATTAGTCCGGAAATTCAATTTGAGAAATTTTGAAAATACACGGTGCTTAAAAAATAATTTTAAAGTTTTAAAGGAAAGATAAAACTTTAACGTTATTTTTTAAGCACCGTGTATTTTCAAAATTTCTCAAATTGAATATCCAGACTAATTACGATAACCTGATAAAAATATTTTAAGACTTCAAAGTCTTTTAACAATCCCAAATGTGTTTTCGGCACACCCTATAAATACCCTTATTTATAAAATACTGTATTTTAAATATTTAGGAGTGTCAAAAGACCTTAAAGTCTTAAAGTATTTTTATCAGGTTATCGTAATTACTCCGGATATTCAATTTGAGAAATTTTGAAAATACACAATGCTTAAAAAATAATTTTAAAATTTAAATTTTTTTTATTTAATTACTGTTGCATAAATCAACAGAATATCAACAGCAGATTGATGCTATCCACTGTTGCATGAATCAACAGAATATCAACAACCGATTTATGCTATCAATCGATGGAAGTAAATTAATAGAATCAATCGCAAATTATACGATGGACTTCTTTCGCTCGTGGGATCGATCGATCGAAGCATTCAGTCAATTTTGCACAGAAAGATAAAATGATATTTTTCACTTGAAATTTAAAAATCGGTGTCAATCGATTTTATACAGAAAAGTAAAATGATATTTTTCACTTAAAATCTAAAAATCATTGTACGGTGACAGACAGAATACTGAGATGTCTATGCATCCAACCATTTTCTCTCTCTTCACGGACTTGTAGAGCTCATTCCCGATTTCAAGAACTGTGCCCAGGGCGGCTCAAACGGGCAGCAAGTAAGGCAGTTGCCTGGGGCCCTCGATTTCAAAAGGCCCCAAATTTGGTACTCTCCAATTGAAACGGCCGCTCAACCGTATTTTCTCAGTGGTCTATATCTCTTTGTTTCTCTCTCAAATAATCTCTTCTTTCACCCTCATTTTTTCTATCAAACTCGATCTGTCAAGATTTTCAATAAATATTTTTATTAAATACAATTAAATTTTTAATTAAATAATACTTATATTAAATATTCTTTCTCATTTAAAAATTTTCCCTTAAGCTTTAACTTGTTTTGAGATGACTCTGATTGTGCTTGAAGAAGGTCTGAACGAACCTCCCTTGTTGTCCTAGAGACATAGGCCCTAGCTTATTCTATTGTAAGGGAACTTTGACAATGCATTAGAAATATGTTCTCTATGGTTGTAATAATACTTCACATGATCAATTCTTTACTTTCAGTTGGAATGTAATATGGACCTGGGGTTAAAAAAATGTTTTTCTATTATACCGGTCATTATGGTTGTTGCATCGTTACAGCACGTAATGGTATATAACGGCCGTTACAGATTATCTTTCTTCTTTTTTCTAAATTTAAAAAAAGGTGTAACGGTTTGTCACGGTCGTTACATATCCCAATTTGGCTTTAAATAGATATAACGGCTGTTTTAATCAATACATAACACCCGTGACATAGGGTGTATTGGTGCTACAGTGTACAACCACTATATGGTATAGCGTATCAGCCGTGATGTAACGCCCAGCAAGAGACATTTTTCACCTCAGAATTATGGACAGCTATGTACTCACGACACTAGGATAGGTTATGATATACTATATCAGGGGTACAAATATCGGCCGATACGATATATATCAGTTTTTCAGTGTTGATTAATATCAGCCTATACGTATTGTATCAGCCGTGCAACCTATTTCTCGGCCGATATAGCCGATATATCGGCGATATATATCTGTCTGATATTGGCCGAGATGATTTATATCAATATTAAAAAAAAAATATTCAAAACGGTGATGGGCCTGGGTCTAAATATCGGCCGATATCAACCGATATTTACGTTTTCAATTTAAAAAAAAAAAAAAAAAACAGTTTCTTTTTCGGTTTTTTATATTTTTTAATTCAGGAAAAAAATTAATAAGATAATACCGATATTTACAAAAACAAAAAAAACAAAAGAGGAGAGAGAATCATATCGGCCGAATTATCGTCCGGGGCGTTTTTTGTACCCCTATGCTATCTTATCTCGAACTACGTTATGCTATTGTAATACGACAAAGACTATGGTACCTTGTACCAAATTGATGTCAGAGTCCCGCATCGGTTTGGAAGGAAGAGGGGAGGGGGTTTATTTGAAGTCCACCCCTGGTACTCAAGCAGGACGCATTTTGGGCAAGGGCCCAAAAGCAAAACCGTACGAACTCACTTGTGTGCGAGGTTCAAAGCGGACAATTTTTTGCGAAGTCAAATCCTAAGCCCTGTGTTCGGGTCGGGTCGTTACAAATTTGGTATCAGAGCCGAGGTTTTACACTCGGACTGTGTGGGCCTTTCATCCTTCCCTAGAGTTGTTGAGCTGGACCGGGTCAAGCCGGGGGCGGCTCGAGGCTTTAAGGGGGGTGATTGTGGTATCCTGTACCAAACTGATGTGGGAGTCCCACATCGATTTGGAAGGAAGAGGGGTGGGGGTTTATTTGAAACCCACCCCTGGTACTCAAGCAGGACACGTTTTGGGCCAGGCTATGTGGGCCCGGGCCCGGACCCAAAAGCAAAACCGTGCAGACTCGCTTGTGTACGAGGCCCTAAAACGGACAATTTCTTGTTGAGTCAAACCCTAAGCTCTGTGTTGGGGTTGTGTCGTTACAGAGACGCTTAGTAATTGACTAATATTTTTATAATATAGTTTAATTTAAAAAATAAAATATAGATTCAATTTTCGAAAGGAGGAAACTAAATATATCCTTAAAATTATATCATGTCCGATGTAGCAAATAACAGTTCATTCTCTTTCAAGAGTTAGTAAAAAAATATCAATTAAATGACGTAAACATATTAGAAGCATAAGAATATGGAAAGGGATATTTGAATTTTGAAGGTATGTTAAGTATTTTTTATTTTAAAACAAAAATTGAAGTTTTGGTTGAAATTGACAAAAGTTTCACCTATTTTAAAATTTTAATTTAAATTTATTTGATCAAAATTTAAAAATCTCGAGTTTACTTTGATAGAATTACTAAGTTTAATGAATATTATAATTTTATTCTCTTTGTGCATCATATTAGAATTTTTGAAACTCAAAAACCTTCTCAACTTCTATCCCATTCAACTGGTGAAAGGCAAGGGTCGGATTTTAGAAAAAAAAAAAAAATTCAAATCCATGGTCATCAGAGCTTGAGAAAACGGAACAAGAGAAACTTGAATTTTGTTCTAAGGAATTTAAAAAGATTTGACAAAATCCAAACTAAAATTTACAGTGTTGAAATCTAGAGTTTACTAGATCTACGAAAAATCTCTCCATTGGTTCATAATTTCAAATGATTGAAAAATTGAACATTTGGAAACTTCATACGATTTCAACGGAAACTGAATGACAATTTAGAAATCTCTACCAATTTCAACAAGAAATTCACTTACAATTATGAAAACTTGGAAGATAAATTCTTAAAAAATTAAAGTAAAATTTAAATTCAACAAGAAATTATAAATAAAAAGATAAATTACTCATGCCTTTGGAGAATAAGCTTGAACTCAAAATTGATATAAGTTTATACTTTTCTACAAAACAAGATGGGAAGCGATCCTTTCATGAGTGTTTTATGTAATTCGATACGGGATTTAGGGTATTACCCATTTTACCATTCCACTACGGTATAAATCGGCTTACTGACCGGCTCACCGAATCACTGACCCTTCCATTGCAGTATAAATCGATTCACTTAGCGGCTTAGTGAAATTTATCTAAGTGATACTATTTTTTTCATATAAAACAGCAAATTGGATCACTGATCGGATCACTGGATTTTTTTTAAATGCTTTTCTACGGCAGTGGAAAGATAAAATGGGCAATACTCTAAATTCCATGTCGAATTACACAAAACACCCGTAAAAGAATTGCTGCTCGCCAAGATTCATCAAAATTGGACATCTAAAATATCTCCATCTAATGACATTGGCAAATGTCATGTCATCAATCTTATTCACACCCTTTACTCAAATCCTAAAGAGACTCGACACCATTACAATATTTTTCACCAATGAAAAATGTCAAATAAATAAATAAGATAAATACAACTAAAAACAAAATTCCTAAGACCTGTCACATTTATCCATAATCCAATCGACCCAATCTTTAACCTTGACCATTGACCAACCAACCCAACCCATGACCCATGGCCAACCTAACACTACCTATGATCTAATCTACAACTTAACACATGGCCCATTAATGTTGAAACTTGGGCAAGTCAAGCCGGGTTTTGACGTTAATTGAGTTTGAGCTCGAATTGAAATTAAAGGGCTTGAGTCCAAGCTTGGGCCTAGGTTAACCCAAATCAGTCAAACGGAGCCCAGATCAAATTGTATTTACGGAAGTCAAGTCTTATTTCAAGCTTGAAATTATTTGTAGGATCATCTGAACTTAAAGAAAATTAGAGTTTATAAATTATTGTTCAAGTTCTAACTTTAGAGCCAAACTTGAACTCTCGTGTACTAGGCCTGCCCCAACCCAAATTTTAATTTTGACTTGAAAATGAGCTTAACAACGCTCAGGTCAACTCGAATCCTATTTTTTGAGTTTTTTTTTCATATAGGCTCAGGTTAGGTACGGCCCAAGCTGCACCCCTATAGCCCATGGCCCATAGTCCGAACCAACTTAATTTCACCAAACTTATGAATTTTCATATTAAATCTAAGTGGATCGGATCAAAATCTGAACCAATTGTAGTTTTATTATATAATATTATCATTTTAAGTAAAATATATGTTGAATTGTTTATGTGATAGGAATACGAATAAAAGAAAAACGAAAATGAAATAAAATGAGAAAATGGATAGTGATTTTACTTTGAAAGGAAATTGAACTCTTTTGGTAATATTTTAGAAAATAATAAGAATTACAAATAAAATATCCAATATCTCTAAAATTACAAATAAATGTAAAAAATACCTAAAATACTTTATAAACCATAGATCTTATCATTGCAAATCTAACAACTTAGAAGATATTGAGTGCATATTCTTAGTAGTAAAGTAGAAAAGCTGCACCCCTCTTTTGGACTATTGTTTCTTCGGCTCATTCTTTTGTGCAGAGTTTTTTTCTTCGTTTATCTCTATACTTTGCTTCGCCCAGGCTGTGGATTCCTCTTTTGTACATTTTTAGACTCCTTATTCTCTGAATAAATTTTACTAACCATCGTTAAAAAAAAAAAAGAATTTGTCAGCCATTGAATAAGCACGTGACCCTCGTCTTCACCGGTAAAGTAAAATAATCAAAGTGGGTAGAAACAGTCGGTCCTTACTGAAGTTAAATTCCTAATCAGTGCACACGGCAAATGGGTCTGATCTAAATTAGGGCCTGGTGTAAATTCATGTCAAGCATTAGTCTTGTAGTTTGAGGGTCCAATTGACCTGACGCGACCCAAAAACCCGAGTTAAACTTTTAAATTTTGTGATGTCTAATATGTACTTTATATTTTATAGTTAATATTGAGTAATATATCATGATTAATTAAATCTCAATATTTGCACCTTATTAAATCTTACTCATTTATCTTCAGTTTAATATTACTCATTTTAAATTATCTTGTCATTCTCTACTTTTCAATTCTAATCTTTTTCCCTCCCTTGCAACAAACTTATTATTCTATTTTGAAGATCGTTTTGAGTGCTAGAATTTGAAACTAATAGGTTGTTTTTATTTTGGAGATTATTTATTTAGACTTTTATATAATGAGTTCATAAGAAATTAAATAACTTGAGAATTTAATTGATGTGATAAATGTAATAGTAATAATTATAATCATTGTCACAAATACCATTCTCGGAATATTAACGGCAATTGGTAATATCGAGATATTTTCAAATTCTCAGATTTTTACCGGAAATTTAATAGGAAAATCTATCGGCATTTTAGCGGGATATTATCGCGACATTACCATTTATCTTATTTTTAACTCGATTTTATCGAGAATTTACTGAGAATTTATCGTTGTGCTGATAAAAACGCGTTATTGGTAATGGTATTTTACAGATAAAAACGTGGTAAATTTGAAAATACTGCCAATATTTGTGACAATGGTTCTAATAATGATTTACGTGATGGAAAAATAAATTCTATCAAGAAATTGTGTATAATTAACTATAAATAAACACTACTTAATGCTACAGACTATTATTAGTAATTGATTTAAATTATATTAAGTGACTAGTAATTAATTTAAAGTATATTAAGTGACGACAAGAAAAACTGAAGGCCCATATATACACAGATTTATCTTTTAAGACCTGAGCCCGACTTTAAACAATTTACCTGCATAGACCCAATCCGATTATGATCCTATATTTGTAATTTGGGTCCTAACTTGAATTGACTTAAAACTCAATTTGGCCCGAGTGCACCCTTAATATTCTATAATTTTTTTCTAAAAATAAAAAATTGTGAAAATTCCATTTTGAATGGACAATCGGCCCAAGATTCAACAAATGATCAAATCTCCCAAAGCTCAGCATCTCGTATCCATGAACAATGGTCTAGATCTCTCTCACAAACATGGCCCACTCCGATGGAAGTGGCCAATCGAGATTGCTATGCCTAATCAGTAAACCCACACTCACCCGAATGCTGAAAAATTATCTGTTGTGAAGTAGTTTAATCTTTAATCAAATGACTCTAATTTCTATTAAGAATGTATTTAGTATGATTTTATCATTATATAAATAAATTCATTGCTAAGTTAAGCTTAAATTATCAGAAAATAAATCTTTTAAATACTTTAATGTGATTTTCAAATTAAATTTTATAACACTTTATATTAAAAATCAACTTATCAAATTAAGACATTCACATTTTCTAATATAAAAATATTAATCCTTCTGTGCGTATAAAGCCGATTCGGAACTCTGCTTGCGATCCTTGGTTCTTCTGGCTTTGGACTGGAGCTTGGTAAGTACGCCTGGTGAGGCCACGACGAGGGTGGAGGATGACGTTCTTTCACTTCTTCAACTGCGCAATCCTTACTTTCGGTCCTCACGCCGTCTACTATTCTGCAACTCCACTGTAAGTTCTCCCTCCCCTATCAACCTTTTTATAGATCTGCCATCGACAAATTGAATCCCTACCAACCCATTCAGGATCTCGCTGAGCAGCCCCAAATGTTTCATTATTACTTTGAATTGATGCTACGGTATTGCAGTTCTGCTCAAAATTGGTGCACCCAAAAGTTCTGATATTGCGATTTCTTAGTTAGATGCTCCTAGGAAGGTAGTCAGTGGATGGGAAGTTTTCCTCCCCCAAAATTAGGATATTGACGTTATTGATAAAATTCTTCTAAAATCGGGGTTGCTGTTAAATTTGTAAATGTCAACAATAAAAGTGAGAAGTAGGACTGTAGGAGCATTGGTACGGATGTAGAAGATGAAAGATGGCGGTCACTTGTAATTTCATTGTAGTTGGAACTTGGAACTATTGTGGCAAACGCACACTTATTCGTGCCCTGTACGGTGAATGCCAATTTGAAGGTCTCAACTAAGTTGATCCAAGGAAAGAATGCCCAACATCTAGTGTAGATTCAAATGTTCACACTCTCATCTGAATCAGAAACTCTAATATAGATGCTAACAAGACTTGCTGGGTTATTTTGGTATAATTTGAATAGAGAAAGACCAGGAAGATACTCCTTTTAATGAGAAGAAGGTAGGTGATGATAGAGAAAGTCTCAGAATTTCGGAGGGGTCCCAAGATAGATTATTTCCTATGAGAACTGTTTTTCTCTTATGTGTGGGAGTTATACTTATAACCCGCAACCTCTATCTAAACGTACAATAAAGTTGGGCCACATGCTGCACATTATCTCCACTCCCAGAAGTAGTAGCATAAGTTTCCATTAAAGTTTGACAAAAAAGGTAGTCGACTAGTAATTGAAACGTTGGGAACTCTCTCAAAAATTAATGTTCATATTTTGGGTGTAATATGAGGTCTAAATTACATGAATTTTTTAAATTAGATACATTGGATGGGTTATGTAATTACCATTCTAATGAGCTGAAATTTGTAAAATTCTTGCACACTAAGACCGGTGAAGAAGTTTTGGCCTATTTTCTAAAAGGATGTAATAGGTTATTGTATCATTTGGGTTTGGCTCAGCATCATATAAGTTTCAGTTATGTGATATGGTAGAATGTTATAGATACTAATGAAGAAGTCCATTGTTCAATGGAGTTCTGTTATTTTTATTTTTTTTAAAGCTTAGAGATTTAGCCTTTCACAACATGAAAGCTTTCATCCATGCTGTTCTTATTCTTTTTATCTTCTTGGGATTTAAAAGGATCATCAAGACCTAGCAATGTTTCTTATTTAAAACAAAAAGTTAAAGACCTAGATACCTTATTTTGTACAAGTTCCCCCACTTTGATTTTTTAAGTTTTCTTTAAGTTCAATGAGAGGATTTGACATGGAGATCCTCGGTTCTTGAGGTTTTGGTTTAAGGAGAGTCTCAACACTGTGTGACCCGGTCTACAAGTGAAGTGTTAGACACAATAATATCAAAAGTGTGTTAGCTGTTTTGAAGTATGCAGATGTCATAGGCTATTGCTTCTATTCTATGATGCACAAATACAACCATGGGCACGAGCGAATGTAGGGACAGATATATGACATTCCATGTTTCTAAAATCTAGGACATGGATATTGATAATGGCGTGAGCCGTTCAGAAAATATATTAGGTTTCATGATTCTTTACTTGGACATTTTACTCAAGCTATATTTCTTTTAATTTTGGTAATTGACGCTCTTTGAAGCTTGCTAAATGTTATGTAAGTGTCTATGTTGTAAAGACTTCTATAGCAAGATGTTTTATACCTTTTCTTTTGTAATGTCTAATTGAAAAAAAAACGCATAATAAAATGTTAAGGCATACTTTACAAAGTATAATACAAGTATAGCGGTATTTGAGATGGGTTAAGGAGTTCAACAAGATATGTTGACCATTTATGAATGTCTAGGCATCTTAACTTAGCATCCATGTATTTATGGGGTACTTAATGAGCTTCTCTGTTTCCGATGGTGAGATGAGAGAGTTAGAAAACTTAAAAGATCATTACCTACATTATATTATTATTATTGTTATTGTTTTTTTTTTTTGAAATGGATCGTTAACTACATTATTGCTTGCATTTTGTCAATAACGATAGATCTCATTGGAACTACTTTTTCTGAATAATCCTAAGAAAGAGCCAAAATTCTATCCTTGTTACTACTCATTTGTGGAGCATCTTCCCAAAAAGATCGTTTTCTTTATTTTCTCCTAAATTCCCCTAGTTGTCATCAAAGATAGCATTTTCATCAAACCTTGCCCCTCTAGGAAATGGACCCATGAACTAACACATCATAAGGAATAGAATAAATCATGGATAATGTAGGAAATGTTAAGGGATCAAGAGAAATTTGCAAAGGGCATAAGCTATTACACAATCCTCCATGCAATAATAGCTCTGATATTTGGATCTTGCAAAGTAGCCAACATTTTTGGATCATGTTGTGTTCAATATTTCTTTTCATCATCACAATCATCAAAGGCCAGTATCCCATCTAATTGGGGTTGGCTTCGGTTTTTCTTTTGTATGTGTAAAAAAATTGTTCTTTCAATTTAATGGGTTTGCTCCAGCCACTTCCATGCCATGTCTAGGCATCATAGAATAAAAGATGGTTGCTGCCCAAGAGATAAGGGTCTAAGGTATTAGAAAGATATTAGAAAGAATTATTTTTGTAAAGATGATCTATGCTAAGGATTTCATCATATGATCGTCTCCCACATAGTGCATTCATGCTAGGAGAGATGAGGATGCTTCACACCGGTTTGGAGAGAAAGGGCTATTTTAAGAGCCTACAAAAAGTTCCTTTAGCACAATTTCTAAATGCTTGTCATGCAAACCTTATAGATTGCTGGCTTGAGTTATGTCAAAGGGAGTTATACACTGCACGCTTGAGTTAAGTTACCATGTTAAAGGGAAGGATTTTTTTATTGGGGTTGTGTCTAAGTATTCATTAAGGACATGTTTGTGTGCAATTAATTTTCATGGAAATTGATTTCCTTGAGGATTCTTTTTCATAGAAAATGAAATCTATAGATTTTGTTTTCTATGGTTATCAATTTCTATAGTTTGGTGTAGCAAATAGGTTTCCATAGTGATTCATCAATGATTTTTCCCCTATTGTCAAGTGGGTGAGGCATAAGTTATAACTTGTTCAATTCTATTTTAGATGATGATGTCAATTGATGATTATCAACATCACAATAATCATAATAATAGCCATAAGAACAACAAAACTACTAATAATAAAAGTTAAATACATTATGCAGCTAATTCAACCTATTTTTACTTAAAAATGGTAATATTATGTAATAAGGAATTTGATTGGTTTCCTAGATTGATGAAATAAATGGCCTAGATAATTATGATGGTGAAGGAATTCAATTGGGTTAAGTTTTGGCCCTAACCTGCCTCGATCTAGCCTAGAAATTCATAAGCTAGATCACATTAGGTTGGTTCATAAGTTTGGTTAGGCATGGGATATGAGTCGAGTTGGGTCTTGGTTCAAGTAATAGATTGTAGATCTTGTTTTTAATTGGGTTGGACCATGGCCCATGGCCCATGAGTCATAGGTTGACTATGGACCATGGGTTGGTTGCTTGAGTCATGGATTGGGTAATGAATCGGGTCAATGGGTCAATTCGTTCATGGTTTTGGTGACGGGTCATGGTTGGGTTGGTTCTTGGGTCACGAATTGGGTTGGGCTATAGTTAATTCATTGGTTGGGTCCTAGACCTTGAAATCCTTAAGTCATGGAAATTGGTTTTTTTTAACCCCTTCGGCTGAGAATTCAGTTTCCACAATTCTTGTGGAAAATAACAAAAAAAAAACCAAGTTGTGGAAATAATTTTCTATAGAAAATGTTTGCATGGATCAATGAAAAACAAGTTCATTATGGAAAGCCTTTTCCATTTCCACCAAAGATGTTGCTCCCAAACATGCCTTAAATGTAGGGGTGCAAATCGAGTGGGTAGGGTCGGGTATTTGCGATCCCAACCCGAACTAACTTTTCCAAACCTAGACCCTAACCTACCCGAACTACCTGACCCATGAAAAATACCCAAGGATCGAAATCCAACCTGAAAAACCGAGCGACAATGAGAGGCTGAGAGCAGGGACGAGAGTAAGAGGGACTGGAAAGAACTTCGTGAAGATGACATATGTGAGTGGCGGAAAGAGTGAGAGGCTGAGAGGGATTAACTGAATTAAAAGATGAGAGTGATAGAGAAAGTGACAAGTGAGGCCGAGAGGGAATCACTCAATCAAAAGATGAGAGCAGCGAAGAGAGTGATGAGTGAGAGGCTGAGAGGGAATCGTTGAGGAATGGAAATGGAGAGTGAGAAACTGTGTTTGCATCTAATAGGGACTAGAGAGAGTGAGAAATGAGCAGCGATTTTAGGGTTTTTTTATAAAGGAATCAAGGATATATATCCTGTGTAGAAAAGTTAGGTCGGTCTGGGGTTTTGGCTATATTGACCCAAACCGACCCAAAAATTTTATGGGAATGTAAACCTTAAAACCGACCCAACGTTTTTAGACCCTACCCAAACTATTATCGGATTGGATCATGCGGGTCTGGGGAAAACCCAACCCAACTTGCACCCCTACTTAAATGTTTTCTTTTAGCAAGAAATGTTGGAATTTACTATTTGAATTCTATTTAAGAAGACAAAGATTGAATAATTGGGTTTATCCACACTGGGTTTTATTTTAACCATCCGGGTCAAGGAAAATGTTTTGATTCAGTGAGAAATCATTTTCTTGCTGTCATTGTTGTCATAACTTCCTATTTAAATTAATGGTGCTTAAGTGAGAAATTCTTCTTGATCTTCTTCTTTGCCCACTCTTTGTTATTAATTATGTTTTAATTTCCATTGGTTTTTGCCTCAGTAATTACTTTCTTTTTGATGAGTTAAATTTGCTAGTAAATACCCTGTTAGATGTTTCTTTATGGTGTCGTTGTATGTAAAGAAAATATTTTCTGCAAAATTCCTTATTTTGTGGGTTCTACAGCAACTCATCATAAACTTGCTTGTTATTTGTAGGTTTGTACTGTCAATATGATAAATTTGAAATTTCCTAAATACAGATTGAATTGATATGTACTAAGGAAATTAGAGCTTTAGCAGTATATAGAGCCCACATATGTTGCTCTCTTTTTGCCAGCTATCTTATGCCAACAGTTAACAAATATCTACATGCAGCTCCGAGTATGATACTATTGGAACTTCTGTTAAAGCTGCTCTAGTTTATCTCGGAACAGCTTTAGTGAAGGTTGGTTATCTGATTTTGGTTTTCAGCTTTGATTCATCATCAGAATGTGTTTGATGTTGCTTGACTTCTCTTTATTGATTTGGGATTATTCAAGTCAGAAATTTATCTGGATTATGTTAGATAGGCCTAACAATTTATTATTTATTAATTCTTGCAAGATTTGGATTTACCTTATCATTTTCTTTTTATAAGGATGAAGCTGTTTTATTTGTATTTTCTTTTTGAAAAACTACAAATGTATATTGGTTTCCTTAAATTCAGTGTCGTTCTCAGTTTGGTTTTTCTGTATATGGTTGCAGTGATGGTTTATCTGAATAATCTTGTAGAGGCTTGTACAAAGGCAAGATCTACAAATTTTCAAATATAATGACTCTAAATTCTTATGATTGCAACTATAAAGATTTGACATCTTATTGTTGAAAAATCTCTTGTTTGATGTGACTGCATTACTTCATTTTTTCAATTTTAGATAAAAAAGTTCCTGTTTGGTGAAGTAAGCCTGGTAAAGTGCCATTTTAAAGTAATATTATTATGAATTAATCACATCTTTCTAAGGTTTTAGACTCTATGATTAGAGATTTACTGTTGGAAAGTTCTTGGAGAATTTCTTTTGCCAGTTCAAACTTGGATATATGACACAAACATGGGTCACATGGATTCCTCTAAATGAAGTAGTTTTCTAGATCAGTCTCATACAAAATATCATCCCATCTTAGATTTTTAATCCTTCAGTCTAAAGTCATAAAATCTTACTGTTAATTTAATGGAACAATTTCAATTTTAATCTATTTTATAGGCTTAGATTAAACACCTAAAAGCATCATATGAAACAACTTTTGACATCTCCTGATCTAGAGATAAACCAATCTTATCTGAATGAGCTAGTGTCCCATTTAGATGCCAAGTTATTTTAAATTTCACTAAGGAGTATTCTACATTCTTATATAAGTTGATTTTCACTTTAACCTTTTTGTGTATGTGAAATGATCACATATGTACATGGTTTGCCATGCACATGGAAGTGGGCCCATGTTGGCCCTATGAAATGGGTTTATTGCTAAGTTCTACCCTTGGATATGAGTCCCACAAGAAATAAGCTTGATTGGATTCATAAAGCCATGTTTCTAAGCTCTCCAAATTTTTATGACTGTAAATTATTTTTTAATCCTAAGCTTTTATCTTTTACAAACATGGCTTAATTAATTAGATTAAAGTGATTTTTTGTGGACCCATAGTAGTCAAAAGCACGTTTTAATTGCACTTAAACCCTCACTTAAGTTCCCGATCCATTTTGCACCTTGCCCAATGCTTTTTGTGTCTAGGCTTCTATTAAAACCTTTTTTAATAATAAGCCAATTCTTTGAAGTTTTTAATAACGAGTAATTTTTTTTTTTTTTGAAAGATAATAGCTAGTAAATAATATAGTTAAAATGAAGCAATTTTTAGTCATACCTAATAAAGAAGTCTAATGATTCAACAATGTTCTTGTGCATGTGTCTAATACATAGATATAAAATATGCTTTGAAGCTTAGTTGCTAATATTTTTTGGTTTTTAGGTGATTGTTGTGGTATTTTGTCAATATTGATGCAATAAGGGCATAAATCCATAAATCTACACATATTTGAAGTATCTAAATAAGTTCGCCTAGCAAAATTAAGCTCATGCCTACATATGCACTTCACACTTGAAGCTCCAAGACCCCTTGGCGCCTAGATTGCACTTTGCGCTTTGACTACCATGGTGGATCCCATATTGAAGGATAGAACTTTCTAATGAACCAAATTACATGAGACTCATATGGGCACCGCACAGTTGTGAACAACATCTGTGGGTTGGGTAAAATTTCTTTACTGTGTTCATCATTGCACTTCTGTCTCTCCCTCCGTGAAGGGTACAGCTCGTTCACTGTCTCCTTCATCACAGATGTACCACCTTGAATGTCCCGAGATCTGAGGCTTAAAAATTAAAATTTATGGCTAGTAAATCTATGAAATACATGGATTACAGGATGCTCTTGAAAGAAATACATTGATTGGGGGTTGTATTTCGGACTTTTTCTCTGATTATATAATTATTTTTTTTTTGAAAATATATAGATTGGAATGTTGGGGCTGCTACTAAAAGAACCGCATCAGAGGATTTTCTTGTTTATTATGGAATTTGAGGAATGAAAGAAAGAGGAGAAAGAACCATAAAAAAAGGGTAAGATGGGAGAATAGAGAGATTCAAACTAATCTAAGGAGCCCAGATTTGGCTGATTGCAGGGATGGGGTTTAGCAGTTTCTTTCCTTCTGTCAATTGGGAGCATAAGAGAGAAAGAGAGGGAGGAGAGTTTTTTTTTTTCTCTTTTCTTTTTTCACCGAGGATCAAGCCTATGCTCCATGTGTGGCAGAAGACTGCATTTCGTCCACTAGGCAGGGATTTACACATCGCGGATATGAAATCCCATGGGGATCCCTGGTATCATAAATCTTCATGCTTAGCAGCACTCCTCACAAGGGACAAAATTTTATTTTGCCCAAATGGGGCCCACCTGGGCTCATTAACACGTTTCCCCATCGCAGACTTCTGCTCCCGTGAATAGGATCCCTACCCCATTTGAACTGATTTCAAGTTGATCTCACCGTTGGACTGAAATCCATCTAAAACTGTCCCCATTTTAATTGTTGATTGTTGGACCTATGAAAATAATGGTCCTTCAAATCCAATTGTACTATTTCTTTTTCTTTTTAAGGAAGAATCATCCTGAAAATAGGTTTCATTTGAGCCCACCTTCATTAAATGGGCCTACTGATGTGAGCCTCATGCACAGCGCCGCACATGCACAAAAACACTCAGCCAAAATCTTCAGACTTTGAGGATTTACAATCTTCAAAGATTTCAATATCCTTGAGTTGACATTGCAACAAATGTAGCTAGATTAAATCACTGAAAGTTTAGATCTTTGAATCCTTGAATTTTGTTCTGCACCAACAAGCCGGTGAGACAGTTTCTTTATGCTTAAAATTGGACAGCACTTCATGAGTTTCTTGTACATTTTTTGGTTTTTTCTTTTTCATGATTTAAAAAATTATGCTATTACTTATGTATCTATGCTTTTCTTTATGCGTTATCAATTTTTATCTTTATGTTGTCAATGGATATGGGTTGTCGTCATCATCATTGATATCAATAACGAAGGACACTCTTGTATGTCCTTCTTACCATATCATTCTAGTCCTTTATTGGTTTCCTCCTTTTGCTAGTTCCTTGTCACATACAACCGCTAGTTCCTTGTCATGTTGTTCTGGTACAAGTTATCTTATTTTTCTAATGGTATTTCGTTTTGCCACTTTTGAGTGCATGAATGTATTTCTTGCTTCATTTGCTTCCATTGATTGTATATGTGACTTTTCAATCTAGAAGCACTTTCAGAATTCAATTGAAGAGATTGAGAGAAAACCTTCGTTTTCAATGTTGGATTATGGGGATTTAAAACTTCTCAAGCCAAGTAACAAGTTTTCTTGGACTCGGTCCTCCTGGAAAGGGCAAAATCAATTTTCTTCTTTTTTAAATGGTAAAATGATTTGTATATGCAGCCGCTATGGTTGCAACTGGGAACACTTGCCATCTATACAAACTATTTACGTGCCAGAACTTTTTCACCTCGCTCCCAAATTTATCAAATATTAAGTTTCCTAGGAAGTCCAAAACCTTTTCACTGATTAAATCTTGTTTATCATTCCATGAATTATTACTTGATCAACATTTGGGACCTCTAAAATTCATTATGGATCCTTTTCTCCTGTGGAACTCCCATTCCTATTACTTATGTTGTCATAAGTTTATGCATATTACATTTCATTCGTCTTTGTGTGTGTGTGCGTGTAGCTGGCAGAAGTGCTGTTTTTCAATCTATGTAACCCTTTCCTTCTTTTAGACTTACTATGTTTTATTTGGCATTATTTCTTGATCTTGACAGCTTGTTTGCCTCGCAACCTTCCTCAAAGTAACTGAGAACGACAGTTTCGATCCATATCAGGTATTTTAGAGCCATGATAAAGTATCAGAGACCTTCTATTTCTGTTTTTGATATATGGTGTTTGGCAGGTATACTTGTCCACTGTATATAAGTGGTGAGGTGTATCACCTTCCTATATCAAATCAGCCCAAGGAAACCAATACTCTAGGGAGGTTGCAGGGGACTCCTTATTAAGTTGATGAAGTTTCACCCCATCTGATCGTCATGCCCTTGTGATTTTGGAGCTTAAAGATTGACTATTATAACTGATTTTTCATGGCTCATCTCACAAAGCTATGATGATTAGATGGGGAGTTTCCTCATAATCCTCCCATTCATGTAATCCTCTACATATTCCTCCAATATATATGGGGCCTAAGGTGCCTAACCCATATTAGATACCTCCACCTCTCTAGAGTTGCTCCGAGGGAAATTACTGGCTTTTTTCTTGAAGGAATTATTATCAGTGATCAAAATAAATCCAGATTTTGACTGTCAATTTTGATTTTCATAGAGAGATGTTTATGTATTGTAGGTGTGATACATAGGCATCTATCTACACCGAACAAGTAAGGATTGGCTTGTTTTTAACTTATTGTTCACGTATTTTTGTTTGAAGGAAAATATTTAAGGCAATCATTTGCTAGAAATGATTTGATCTCATGTACATTGAGCATGATTCCTTTAATTCCCCCAAGTAAAGTGGGTTGTCACTTTCCACTAGTAGTTGACCAAGCTCTTGCAAAATCCTCCTTGCAAAATTCTCTCTCACTCTCTCTCCCTTTCCAACCATCCATCCACATCTAGTTCTTGAGCTGCCAAGTGGATGTTATAACTCTTCATCTGGTTTTTCTTAGAGTGGCCATTTATAACCACTCCCCCTTGCATATCTAAGTCAAACAATGTGTCATGTGTCCCTGTTAAAAAGTATTTTTCCTAAGGCTAACCAACTAGCTAAGATTCTGTCCTCATTAGTCCAAAAAGAGAATGGGAGAACCTAAGCCACATGCCAAATTTGTGGAGGGGAAATTAAAAATCTTTGTAGGTGAATGCAAGAAAAGTTGTTCAATCGTTTCCTCCACTTCCCCTTAAATATTTCAGAGGGATTTTTTATTATTTTTTAACTGTTTATCTAGAATGAAACTTGCCTATTGTTTTTAAATAGAAGGCCTTGGACTTTTGGCCTAGTGGACTCTAGGAACATTCTTGGTGGAGTTTCGTTTTCTTTTTCTTCTTCCCCTCTTTAATGACAAATTTACATCCATATGCGTATTTTGTTAACAAATTTGGGAATCAATTTTGGTAGAAGCAACTAATTCCAATCTAGAATCAGGTGATTCCATATATTCATGGAATAAGAGAAACTAAAATATTTAAACTTTTGTTGCCTTGTGGATGACCAATGCTAAATAATTTGCTTCTTTTGGAAAAATTGAAAGAAAAGGTAAGAAATCGAAACCTGGAAGCACATGAAAAAGTGACTTAGACTTGGGTATGGTAAGGGTGCCATCTTACCACATTCTTTCTAGATTGTTAGAGAATGACTTTTGCTATTGTTGAGGAGAAAAATGGAGCTCAATTAGTGAGCCCTAGATAGATGGTAAAAGGCTTTAAATGATGGTGGTGATGAATCTTTGAGGATTTTTAACAGGGGAAAAAACAATTATTTCCACGGAAATGTTTACTGCTCCTAGAAGTCCTAGGGTGAGGATACCTAGCTGCTAAAGATAGAAAATGGAATGAGCTATAGCAACTAAGGCTACTCTGTTTTACCTTCTTTCTAGTTTGAGGTCACTAGTATCTTTTTCGTACATAATATAATTTGCTTTTTAATCGCAAGAACTTTTTATTCCTACTTAATATAGTCTTTCTTTTATATGAATGTGTCCTAATAGATTGTT
The DNA here is from genome assembly GCA_013350335.1 of Chimonanthus salicifolius. Taxonomy (NCBI): domain Eukaryota; kingdom Viridiplantae; phylum Streptophyta; class Magnoliopsida; order Laurales; family Calycanthaceae; genus Chimonanthus; species Chimonanthus salicifolius. Next base: position 29,479,232 of record CM023533.1, on the reverse strand, counting down.
TTAATTCTTACAGGAATTGTTGAAAGCTTTAATTGGATTTATAGATGTTGCGGGGCTTTATTTTGCATTGACACAGTTGACCCACCGAAACATATCTCAGAATCATAAATTCCAAGCTGTTGGACTTGGTGAGAACCTTGGTTTCTTCTTTATATATTGGTATACAACACTCTTCATTTATTTCTCATTGTCATTGATGTCAAGCAATCAAGCTTGATCACCATGTTCCTTTTTTATTTCCATCATGTGGTTGTTGGCAGCTAGGATAAAGGAAGGCTTTTGCAAATTTTAGGCATGTGAAACTCCTGTTTAGTCCAAATATGAGTTTTGTTATTACATTCAATGTATGGCTGGGGCTTTCCTATTAGTAGCACGATGTAGTTACGAATGTATGGCTGGGGCTTTCCTATTAGTAGCACGATGTAGTTACGATGACAATTGAACGAGGGTTGGCTAGGGCATTCCCTCCAAGCGATGTGTTGCAGTGGAACCTAATTGCATTGAAAAATAGGCAAGGGCTAGCTAGACCTTTTCCCCCAAGCGACAAATTTCAATATAACCCAGTTGTAGTGTTTAATATGCATAGGTCAAAATGAGTGGAGCTAAAAGAATGTAGCCTAAAAATTGCATCTGGCATCATAGAATGGCGGTACTTTAACAAGAGCATAGAATTGGAAGAGCTGTGAAAAGCAGGATTATAAACGTAGCATGTCTGCATTGTGAGAAGGCTAGGGATCCTGGAGATGGTTTTAAGTTGATTTATATATAAAAGAATAAATCTAGAAATGGGATAGGTATTGGAGGTAGGAATTTGAAGTAGAAGATTCTAAAAGTAAAGAGCGAGTAATTGAGTTACAATGCTTAAGGTTATATTAGATAAAGAAAATTAAATGTTACAAGTAACTATGCACCTTAATCTAGATTAAGTTAGATTGATTTTTTTTTTAAAAAAAAGAGAATTCTGGAACTTAATGGTCAAACGTGTGCTATGTATACCTGTAGGTGGAAATATAATACTTATATCATACTTCAATGGACATTTAGGGAATAAAATGATGATTATATGAGTTTATATAGAAGTGTCACTTTCAAAAAGTATATATAGAGAGAGTGGTTATGGAGAAAGGAATGAGATGGGGGGTGATATATCCTCAATTTCAAAATGGCTTTTAATCTAGCAATAGTTGATACATACTCCACTAAGAAAGAAGATGTAGAAAACAAAGAAGGAGAGATTCTCAAATATAGAACACAAATATATATATATATATATATATATATATATATATATATATATATATATATATATATATATATATATATATAATTTTTTTTTTTTTTTGAAGAACAAGGTGTCCAGGCCTCTTAGACACAAATATATTATTTTTTTATTAACACGTATAGAGCGAAGAGGGAGAGTCTCAAAACACAACGGAAATTATTAATTATAGATGTTTTTATTAAAATTCAACTAGCAAATAAGAGAGTGGGATTACTTCAATGAGATTGTAGAACTTGAATAGGGAAAATGCAACGACTTTTAGATAGACATTGAGGAATGAGAGTTGGAATTGACACATGGATCCTAATGAATGTTAGAATAAAAAAACAAGTTATCTATTAAATAAGCTGCTAAAGATGTGCTTAGAGAATCTAAAAGAAACAAGGGACAAGGGACAAACACATCAATGAACTTGGTGGTGGGATAAAGATCTCCAAAAGGCTATTAGGGTGGAGAAGGCCCATTTTAGGAAATGGTAGAGAAGTGTAGGAGGAAAAATATAAACTACCAAATGTAACGGTTAAAAAAAGTGATATGTAAAGCCAAAATAATTTGTATATCCATTTAGGAATAAAGGAAGAGGAAAAGTATATCCAAAAGTGTGCTAAGAGTAAAGAAAACTAGAGACCTTGATCACGTACAATATGATAAATATGAAATCAAAGATTGTTAATTAATGATGACATAGAATGTGTATTTCAAAGACACATTGAATACAAAATATATAACAAGTCAATCCTGAAATAGAAGCAAATAAGAAATGATTAATAGAATTTCTAAAAAAGAAGTAAAGATAGCCTTTGCTAAGATTAAAGGAAAAAAAAATAGAGCATTGGGGCTAGATGATATAACTATAGAAGCTTGGATTTTGTCGTGCGATGTTCAAATATGTTTGCTAGCCATGGTAAAGGCACCAAGCGCACTTAAAGTGCAGAGGGTCTTGAAGCTTAAAGCAGGTTTTATTTGTCATTGCAATTGAGCCTTTCCACATAAGGAGCATGTTTTATTAATGTATTAGTTTTTGAACTATGTAATGTAACAACTATCTCCATATTTTCAATACATCATGATATTTTTCACTTAATCACAAGAAATAGGAAAATGAGATAAACCTGATTCTATCTGTGGGAACATCAGAATATCATTAAAATCTAATAATTTCATGGTACTTTAGTGAACCTAATTTTTTACGTATAAATATTTTAGGCAATATTTTAAATTCTTTTATATTTTCTATTTTAGATATTTTGTTTGATGACATTTTGTCAATTATATTCTGCTCTACTGGGAAGAAGAAAACTATGATGTTGATAAATTATGGATATTTACTTCAGATGACAATGCTAAGAATAAGAATTGTGAGAATTCATGTATGTGCAATTGTTCGTGTGTTATCACTCTAATGCGTAGCTTTAGTGTGCATGTTTTCATATGTGGCACCTATTAGCTTTATGTTGGGAAAAATCCATTTCCTTCCAATGCTGATGATGGCCCACTTTTTCTATGAATTCATAGGTTGGGCTTTTGCTGATTCTGTTCTGCATAGGCTTGCACCACTGTGGGTAGGTGCAAGGGGGATGGAGTTTACATGGGAATACGTTCTTCAAGGCCTTGAGGCAAATGCGAATCTGGTTAGTTTATTCTATCACCTCGTCTTCTCTTGAATTAGTGGAGCTGGTCAGTTGCGCTGTGAAATACGCCTTCTTAGTGGGATGCAGTCCGATTCTGTCATGCAAGCTGTGGTTTTTTGAACAATGTATAGATGCTGAACAAATTATGGACACTTAATGATGATCATCATATGCATGTTTGTGATATCATTCTTAAGGTTTTTTACTCCATTGTTAGCCTATAGTTGAATACAGTGAACTCAAATCCCAGTCCATCCTCTAAGTTAACCATTACTTATATATACGGGCTTTTCTTGGATACTTATGGATGTATTTACATCCCTCTCTCTCATTGGTGAATAACGTGCAACTAATACTTTTATCATACACAAGCTCCTCTCATTGGTCACAATTAGGTGGATGCACATACATCCACAAGTGTGTATATATATATATATATATATATATATATATATATAGATTAGATATAGTTATATAAAGGGCATGATCCAATAAAACCAAGTGTGGTAAGAAACTTGCACAGACCAACTGTAGGTGTCCATATCATTTACATTACGAGTGCTATCACCTTTTTCGAAGCAACTTTTCAAGTATTTTGTCATTTTGTATATGTGGAATGATGTGTTGACTAAATTTAGGTTCATTAGAGCTTTTCCCATAAATAAATAAACAAATAATAGGAGCTCTCCCCTAAGAACGAGTCTGCACCAAGTTTAGTGCAAAAGGCCAATCAACGCCACCTTGGCCCACATGGATGGGTGGTTTTGAAAGGCCTTGGTTTGTATAAGGTGCCTTTGAAATTTCATCTTGATTGGATAAGAGAATCCATGCTTTTTAAGGCACTCAAAGTTTCACATCTATCCATTAGTGGAAATTCACCTGTTTAGATCTTTGGACTTTAGAAGTCAAATTGGTGTCAAATTCAGTACAGGTGCAATTCACGGGGGTAGCCTAAGAACAGTTCTCATTAGACTTTTGTGCAAACTTTGATTTATGGAGCCCACAATAGTCTCAATGGTTCCAATTCTCCCCTCACACTCACTTTCTCCTTGTGAATTGCACCATACCTGACACCAATTTGACTTTTAAAGCCCATTGATCTAACCAGATCAATTTTCACTGATGGATAAATGTGAGATTTTGAGGGTTGTAAAAAGCATGGCTCATCATCATCATCAAAGTCAAAATCCTATCTATGTCGAGTTAGCTTTTGAGTTCTCTATTTGACCCTATTGTAAACCATACATTCAATCACTCTGCTATCTATCATGTCTTTTATCATCCCTTTCCTCCATATTTTCAGTGGTCTCACCCTCTTGTACCCACGATTTGGAGGCTCTCAGCAATGTTGTCCTCTTTATGGTTGCTTTCTTTTGGATTCTTATAGAATTTGAGGGCTTTTCTTTCAAGTTGCGGTTCTTTTGGTTCCCTTTTTTTTAGTACTTGTTAATGGGGCGAATTTGTTGTTTCCTTTTCGATCTATCTCTGCATGTTCATCCGTGCTTTCTTCATTTTCTTGGTAATGGGAGTGGTAGCCAGCCAGGCACATTCAGAGTGCTTCTAATGCAACTAGTGTGAGCTAGAACCTAGCCCCCCAAGAAGGGTGAATGTGATACTATGCCATTGTATAGGCTGGTAGTTTCTTTAATTTTTAATTGTATGTGTTTCTTTATATTTGTGATGTATTGATGTTCCTCGTTTCTTTATATTTTGGGCCCAGGTGTTGACTGTGTCACTGGCTGCATTGGGATCTTTGATGTGGCTCCGGAAGAACAAGCCCAAGACTCTTATCCCTATCATTTATGCATGTGCAGGGATTCTCGCAACCATGCCATCTATCATAAGGTATGCTTCTGCTCCATTCTCTTGGATCCTCAATAGTTAGAGTTCTCTCTCTATAACTTGATGGGTTAAGCTTGTCAAGATTTTTCCTTTCTTTTTGGAAAAAATCCTTCATTTCTCAAAATATCATTTGCTTTTCCCTGCTAAGTTGTTTGATATGTCATGTTATGCTTTTGGGTGGGCACTTTCCAATCTTTGGGTTGCTGTATATGCCATGTTTCCAAAACCTTTGTTATTAGTTATCATTGCTATTGTCTTCTTTTTTTCGAAAGGGAACTATTTTATTGAAAAGAAAGAGAAAAACAACACTCAACTGGAACCCCCACCAGGGGGCAAGACTAACAACCAACAAAAACTAGGACATGAGAAAACCCAGAAAAGTTAGCTCAACTGCCAAAGAGATGGCAAAGTAAAGAGGACGATACAAAACAAACTTATAGGACCTTACAGATTTCCTGCGTTTCACACCTACTAACCACTCTAATTGCTAGGCCCCCCAAACCTCTACCACTCCACAAAACAAAGTTCATTGAGAAACCACTGCTTCTCCGACCCCAAACTTTGTATCCACATTTCGATCATAATTTACCAAGGATTGAAGCTTACAAAGTTCCCGATCCCTTTTCTTTGTTCTTCTAGCTATCGTTTTTTTCCTTTCTCCCAACTTTTTGCCTCCCAAAATTCCTTCAGAATTTCTTTCAGCTAAACCATTCTGTTTTGAGACAAGATTCCCAATAGGGCACCCACCCAAAGGACATTCTCATCATCAAAATCCGGAGACCTCTTCACCATCGCCTGATGATTCTTGAGTTTCCTCCTCCCCCCTTCCTTCACCTTCCACCACCTCATCGGCCCAGTTCATTGGAGGAAGAGAGACTCCATTTCGCAGATACATTGAGCCTACAACACCTTGAGAAAGACTGTTCTCCTTCCCTTTACTTTTTCGGACTTGAATCCAACCTTTCCCGTTCGGATCACCTTCAGGAGAAGCATGACTTTCTTCTGTCACTACATTAGTGTTCGTTCCACCAAATACCACTGAGACATTCCTACCAATCTCAGCTAGGCTCAAAAAGATAAAGAAGAGACCCTCGAAGGCCTGCTCCATCTAGGACTAAGTTTAAAAATTGGGCTGAAGAGGGAGTGGGCCTAGCAGAACTAGCGTCGACAGGCGAAATTGGGTCGTTGCAAGCAAAGCGTAGACTCTGATCCGTAGGCCTGACCAAGCTAGGGCCAGTTGTAGAGAGGCCATTGTGACCTGGGCCCTGAAACTAAACTCAGGACGAAGCTGGGCGTCTTGAATCAGACCAGGCCTTACTCGAGCCCAACACTAACACTTCTTTATACACATGGGGAATTTCTGGAGGAATCCTATCTCCTGCTTTCCCTCTCACCACTATTCCCCTTCTCGCCATCCACATCACCTTTCTTTGGAAGGAGAAGGAAAATTCAAGGATCCAACATGCATATTATCCACCAGATCATCTGCCAAATCCTCCTACGAATCAACCTTCCCATCAGATTTGCCGCGAAATCTGCCAGTGAGTCACCTTTCTTCCACGCAATGTTGATGTGGAATAGTGGTCTCTTCCTTCTCCATCTGAGGGAATGGGGTTCTGCCACAATGGATGAGGGTTGGAAGGCCACCAATCCAGCTTCCCCAGGTGGAGAGCAGCCTTTGTCCTTGTTTGTCCTATTCTTTTGGGCTTTTCTTCACCGTCGTCACCAGATTTGATGGGATAAATGGCTTAGATGATGATGAAAGGATTAGAGGAGGCGAGGAGGAGATGTCTAGGCATGCGCAAGAGGAGGCTAAAGCTAGACAAGGCGCATGTGCCTCTCTTTAAATTGCCTTTTTATATAAAAAAAAATCTAATATTAGTTTTTTTTTCTTTGTTTTTGAATGATAAAAATCTAATATTTGTTGATGGGCAAGTTTACATCCTTTTTTTTTTTTTTTAAGTTAACTTCATTAATTCAAAAGAGAATACAAAAGAGAAGAAAAGGCGGAAAAGAACCCGCCTAACCAGAAAAAATCACAGCAGAATCTAGTTACAACTTCAGAATGTAAAAATAACCCCTGAGCCAAAGCATCTGTGGCCGAATTAACTGTCCTAGAAGCCCAAGCCACCTTTAGATCTAAAGAAGTAATAATATGAAGGATTCTTTCAATTTTGCCCAAAAAAAAGCCGAAATACAATTCGAACCCAAAGCCGATCCCACCACTACTTTAGAATCACCCCTTTCTTTTACACCCCTTTCTTTTATTAAAAAGATGAGCAAGGGGCAAAGTTGTCTATTCTAAAGGTTTGGGTAATTACTGTCTAGGTCCATATGTTGGACTATTTGTTAAAAAAAATCCTCAAGCTTTAGATTACTGTCATTGTCCTGAAATTTTGTCAATTCAGTTATGGTGTGTGTGTGTATTGTGTCCTCCCCATTCTGTATCCTAGATTTTTGAAATCTCCATGTCCTGTATCTGTTTCATTTTTCATATGCAAGCATCATAGCTCCCTAGGGAGGATTCTCCTTGGGCCTTGAAAGTAAAACATGGGACATGTTTTTTTAGAAAATTAAAACATGCAGACATGTTCTGATGTCATCCAGTACACTTTCTCAAAAAATTACAAACAATATATTTGAGGAGAAACTATTTTCTCCTCTCTCCTACATTCTCATAATCCAAACCGATCCAGCATCATCCAAGGATTTCCTTTGCCATCCAGGAGCATTGTTGAGCCTTTTACCAGTTGGGCAGCAAAAGCTTGTAGTGTTCTTTATTGTTAACAAAATTCATCATCATCTCTATTAAAAAAAAAAAAAAAGGAATAGTTTTCTTCGATTGTACTTGCAAGGCCCCTCTATTTCTGCTAAAGAAGTTTGTATGTTCTGCAGCTATCTCCGACGTGGCTTAGGGTGGCACCTTCCCAAGGTGGTGGGCTTTGAACTATTTTCTTCACTGGTCATGGCCTTCTTTAGCTGGCAGCTATTCAGTGCATGTCAAAGACCATCACCTGAGAAATAATAAATGATGACCATGACATAATTCTCCCAGATTTTTTTAATTCTGAGTTCTTAGTTTATCCACAGCTGAAGCGAAGGTTGACCACTCTCAATGTACCGTCATAGTCAACATTATAGAGATTCTGTTGATTTTGTTGTACCCTCTTCTTTTTTTGTACTTTCCAGAACTAATCAAAGGTTATTGATTGTGCTCAGTTGTGTGCCTCGCTTGAGCGTGTACCAAAACATGACAAGATGAATCTCATAGACACTTTATGGCATGACAAACATCCCTTACTGAAAATATGCTCCCATGAATCTTTTAAATCGATCTACAGTATCTTTACTACAACATCAATCCTAGTTTGAATGACTTTCTGATGGAAAACTCCATAAGTCTCCCTGCTCTTATATTAAAATGAGTTGCATATTTTGAGAAAATATGTAGAAAGTATATAAAATTTGAGCCTCATCCGATCATTTTAGCTTTGTGATTTTAAACTTCGAAATTTTGATTGTTATATATTTTTAATTTTTCATGGTCCATTTTACAATATTGTGATTATCAAATTGAGGAGTTCCCTTTGAGCTTTATCATTTATGAAATCTTCTATCCATCATGTTGGTCCAATCTAAAGATAAATGTGGAATCTCTCTATTGAAGAATTTGCCCTGGTCTTTCTAGAGCTGCTCTTTCTGATGAGACCAGATTTAATCTGGATCGCACATCGCATGCCTTTCTAACGAAGAGGTAAACTCCAAAGAGTTTATCAGGGGGTGCCAAAAGCAAATTTAATTTTCTGATTTAAACTATCATGGGAACCATTGACAACTAGCCTTGGGATGTTTGGTGTCTCAGAAATCACAAATGCGATCTAATGAACCTCTGCAAAGAGATTATCTCAGTTGACATCCATCCTCGAATTGATTGTGTTTCTACCAACCTCAGAAGTGAGATCCCATATATATAGCATGGAAGTAGAAGAAAAAATAGACTTGAGTATTTTCTGGATGTGGTGGATAAACTTTAATGGTTTACTGGAGTAGAAGGCTTTAATTGAGCATGTTATTCAATTACCATGAATGAGATGAAAAATGTCAGCTATTCTACTCATGCAAAGTGGACCAAGACCCAGCATGGCTTATTGCCCCAAGATGTCAATTATAGAGGAAAACAGAACAGTTGTACAACAAAATTTAAAATAGAATGGCCAATATCTTGTCAATTCTCACTCTGTTTCCTCCAATGAAGATTCTACTCGGAGAAGAGCAAACCCAACTGCAACCCCTATGAGAACAAGGCCATTCATAATTGCTGCAATTCTGAAGATCTCTGCTGCAGCACTGCATGTAGAAGAGTGCGCGCCCCCTCTACTGCTTTTGCCTTGTGATGGTGACTTCAAAGAGCTCAAAACCTTGGCAAAAGACTGGTTGGTGCACACAGGCAGGCCTAATGAAGCTATACTGTTCTGCGCTTTCAACCCTCCAAAAGAATTCAATCCTCCAATGTAAACCACATTGCTCTTTCTCCTCTGCTGTGAATTGCTGCTACAACCTGCAATGGCAACTGTAGAAAATGTAGCTGAAGAAGGTGCAGCAGTTGCCATTGCAATCCTGCAACACGCCCGACCTAACAATACAAGAAACAATTATAAGGAAGTTTACAGAAGAGAGTATATATTAGATTGTCAGAAGTAGTAGAATATTGGCATAATCTAACTGTAGGAGTAATGGTTACCCCTGTTGTTGAAAGAACTGAGAACTGTTTAGCTGGTGGTGATTGAGGTTGCAGACAAGATAAACTTAAAAGAGAAGATAGTTTTGTAAAAAAAAATGAGAGGAGAGAGAGCGAACTAGGCAAGTAGAAGATGGACAATTGACAGAGAGATGAGCCTTTCTTTGGCAAAAAAAAATCATTCAGAAAAAGAAAAAATTGTCTAAACAGAAATCTGACCAAGAAATTTTTTTATTTCACATCTCTGACAAGTTAAAAAGAAAGAAAAGACAAACTTGGGGAGCCCACATGACTGCATGATGAGATGAGAATCACCCATTTGTGCATCTCCATGGGATAAGACTATTTAGGCTCTCAATTCCTCTTTCCATTTATGTCATTATTTATTTTTAACCTTTTACACTGTTTTTGATAAAATATAAAACAAGCTGAAAAGTAGACTGTAAACAAATGTAACGTATAGAAAATTTGTTAAATACAAATTAAAGTATAAAAAAATGCAATGATTTATTTGCTGCTCTGCTTATTAACACAAAGAAAACCTGCGTCTCTACAAATTATGTTATATTCAAGGTTTTTTATAGGGTCCATCCTAACACGAGCATTATCTTTTAGGAGGGATGGGTTTTAGTGAACTTCCTATTTTGCCTCCTATCAATTCGCATAAATCGGATCACTCATCGGTGCACCGAACTAGACTCTTTTCATTTCCAAGTGAATTGGTTCACTCATCGGTGCACCGGATAGGTGGACCGATTTTTGCGGAAGCAAAGTAGAAAATCTGAAAAACCCTTGTCTCCTAAAACATAATGCCCGTGTTAGGATGGGCACCTTTTTTATAAGTGCTTATTCCACAGTCTTGTTGCATGTATAAAAAGGTTGTAGACTTCTTGAAAACTCATATGGGCTTTTGTATTATCACATTCCTTACTTGATTAAAATGTATTTTCTTTGAATTTCTTTCTCATACTTTTTGAAGTAAAAGATAAATTTCAACTTACATAAATTTTATTCATTAAAAAAGGGTGTCCTTTTTATCAAACTTGGTGCTACCATAATCACTAATTAGAATCCAATGAGACTTTGTCCTCAAATAATAGTTTTGAGGAAGGAAGGTGTGCATTTAGGGTCTGTCTTGTTATTTTGGGATTAGATTTTAAATAATCTTTATTATTATGATCACCATTCAAATATTTATCAAATCTAATTATATATGTCAACTTTAGACAAATGAGATAAATATTTTTAGGTTGGCCATTTAGACACTCTACTTTTCTTTTAAGAGACATCTTATTTTAAAATTTTGTATGCAAATTACCATTTTACTCCTCAATTTTTTTAAAAAGATGATTTATGTACACAAAATTGAGGGGCAAAATGGTAATTTCACATAAAATTTTGAAATGAGGTGTATCTTAAGAAAAGTGAGGTGTCTAAATGGCTACCCATATTTTTATCATGATTTTGTTATCATGAGTTTTTTTACGAGATCTAGAGTACGTGGATTCGTAGTCCATACATGTGGGTGGGTGGGTGAGTGGTGGGTACATGAATTGATTATCAAAATTTTATATATCCACCTGGATGCTATTAGATTTTATAGACAAACTATCCACGTTTCATGGGAGGATAAAAAAGCTAATAAGAATGATTATTTTTGTCAAGATAATGCCTTTCTGAAAAGAACAAGAGAGACTATTTTGGTTAGTCCCACCACATTTAAGCAGAGGGTGTGATTTTACGTTTCAAATAAGATTAAATGATTATTATTTATTTCCAACCATTCAATCAAGGCCACATAATACCACTCAAAAAAAAAAAAAGGCTGCATAATGAATAATAAAAATTACATCCTTGAAGTCATCTATGTTAGATAGTTCTCACTTAAAATGATTTCATGTTTATTCATATGTTTTTTTATGATTGAAGTGTCCTCAGCCTCTTAAAGCACTCAATTAGTCTTCTAAATGTGTATAAACCTCTCTACTTACACATAGTGGGTAAAACTAAGGGGGGGAGTGACTCTTTGTAGTAAGGTGGAATTCAAACTCAAGACTCTCACTTGTAAGACATATTCTTGACCAACACACCAATCCCTTTTCATATGTGATCTTTACAGTTGGTGGACTTAGAGCTGCTTGCATTGACAAGTTTGAAGAGTTTGGAATTTGGGTTCTTTTGTACTTTTTTTTTTTAATTACTGTGTGGGAAATTATGGGATACCCAGCGTAAAACTATCACGGGTGAGTCCACTACCCCTAAGGTCCACCAAGGTTAGGCTATAGGGGCTCGAATCCGCAACCTCCTGCTCCCTGAAGCGGGAGGCAACCAATTGAGCTATTTGTATTTTCAATACACTTCGCATGGTTACTTGCACACTCCTTTGTTTATTTTATTTATAAATTTTATTCTGCCATGCATTTTGTAATTTACTAATTTGTAGTGGGTTGTATTCTAACTGTTAATTTTTTAGCTAAATTCTTCATTTTGCATCTTTAGTGAGCTAAAAAAATTTGCCGCATTTTGTGCTCAATTTTTTTTTTTTTTCAAATAATCTTTAAAAATGACCAAATGTTGGCCCCATTTTTGTCAAAATTTTGGTTCTATCAGAAAGCTAGATTTGTACGATAAAATCCCATATTGTGCGATATTTGCATAGTGCCCCCATTAAATACTGAAAAAATTTGAACGATATTTTATATTTCAACTGAAATTATTTTCTATGCTAACGATGGTATTACCCTATGTATTAAAACAAGTATATCCCATATTAATACACTCACCAACTCCAGGCTCTCTTTTGAAAACTACTCCGTCTGTCCCAATTTAGTTGTCTTATATAGATTTTGGAATTGTCTCAAAATAGTTGTCTCATTTATATTGGAATAGCATAAAGTGTGTTGAAAATGAATGAGATCACATGGAGTGTTAGTCTTATATAAAGAGTTCTTTAAAAAATACAAATATTTAAAATGGGATAACTAAAATGAGACAGAGGAAGTATATCTTTGTGATGTAATGATGTAATCAATTAACATGATGGGCACCCACTAGGATTGGTTATGGCCTAAACGCCCAACTTAATCTGATCTTATGGAACCATTTGGATCCTTGGATTGAGGCCTAGCAAGTTGCAAGAATGCAGTAAATAATGAAATGCAACGGTCCATATGGATAAGACTAAACCGGATCCATCTCAGTTGAGCAGATCAGAGATTGAGAGGACATTCATTGTTCATAACGAGTTTAGATTCTAAACTAGAGCCTTCGATCAAAATGAACCCAATTAGAGAGACACCCCTCTCCTTCCTATCAGAAATTTGGAGCTTTGGGTGGCCACTGAGTAGTCCCATCAACAAAGATCCATGCCAAGAAAGAAGTCCTGTAGTGGGGCATCACATCTCTTTCTTGATTCTACAGAACTTGCCTCGAGTTGTTTTCATCTTCCTTTACTTAAATAAATCAATATCCCCTGATTTTTAAAGAGGATCAATCTGTTGGGACTAGACTTCCAGCCCAAAAGAATAGCTCTGATAGGTGGAGATATTCAGTCCTATATAAGTCCTTATATTTTCCTCCTTCTCACCGATGTGAGACTCATCACACTTCAACAATCCCCCTCTTGAATGAGACTCTCCTACAGATAGAACATCACCAACCATCCAATCCCTCTCATGTGGTGGCTTAAGGAACCTCTCTCTGATACTATTTGTTGGGATTGAGTTTCCAGCCCATAAAACTAGTCTGATAGGTGGAGATATCCAACTCCATATAAATCCTTATATTTTTTCCCCTCTCACCGATGTGGGACTCATTCGTACTCCAACACAACCATCCGATCTTGATCATTGATCACATAGAGATGTAGATATTGATTTCAACTTCATGAAATAGGTGAAACACTTGAGTGCCAACAAGTAAAGAAAGTGAGGCCAACATAAGTTAGAAAGTTTTGCTTCAAAACAATTGAGGTTCATGAAATGGAACATGCACTCTCTCAGATTTAAAAATCTCCCTTGTAATTTAAAGATTTGTACAAAGATCCTTTTAAGATATTTAAAGAATTTGCATGCCGCTTTCTTTAAAAAATAAGAGATTGCATTCTTATATGTGGAGAAAATTTTCCTTTCCTTAATCTTTATAAACATGATATAAAAGAGTAACGGTACAAAGATTAAAAGTATGCTTGATAAGATACAAATTTCAGCGTTAAACTCAATTTTTAATCACTAAAATCTAATTGTCAAAATCAGTACGGTTCTTACAAAAAAATAGAGTTTGAAAATGAAATTTGATCCACTTATAACGCATCAATTCCGAATTGATTTTTAACAGGAGAAATGAAAATTTAAAAGAAAATGATTATATAGTATAGGGAGAATTTTTCAACTAAAGCTATTTCTTCCATAAAGTTTTTCTACTCATTCCTTATATTGCTCTGTGCGTTTTGTCGTTTCCACTTTTTTACTTTGTTTCTTGTATCCTTATATATATATTTTTTTTCTCCTCTTTTTTATTTCAAATGAAAAGATCAATATTAGATCAATGACGCTTCAAATCTATAATTTTTTATAGCTTTGGTTTTTGCTTGAAAATGACAAACGTCTAAGTTGTTTGTTACTTTTATTTTGGGAAGCAAAAAAATTGCATAGAATTTAGATTTAGAAATTTTGAATGTAAAAAATGGCTTCGCAAACTTGGATAAAATCTATAATAATTTCATTCACTATTAGTTCTCATGAAATTTTCATCTAAACATTGTACTAATATTCTGAAAATTTTCAATGTTTTTCTAAGTTGTTTAAAGGGATCTTTTCTACCTCTTCAGTCTTCTCTTCAAACTCTACAATAAAACCGATCAAAACTTCTCCATTCTTCTTCAAATCCCTCCATGACAACTATTGTCTCTGTTCTTCTTCTTTTTTCTTCTTTATCTTAACATTCTTATTTTCTAAGGCTCTAAAAAGGTAGAAATTAAAAATAAATAAATAAAATAAATCTTATGAAGAAAACCCGTCAAAACACATCATGCTGTCATCAGGGGTAAAAAAATCGGCCGGACCGATATCACGGCCGATTTTTCATATCGGCTGATATATCGGCTGAACTTTTTCTCTCTCCTCTCCCTTTTTTTTAAAAAAAAAAAAAATCCAAAAAAATTACAGTAAATGCAGAACATTATGAGCTTATTGAATATGTAATTTTTTCATAAAATATCGGACATTTACATCTTCTAATATATTTTTGAAGTTACGATATCAGGAAATTATATAATTAGTAATAAAATGGTGAAAATTACAAAAAAAAAACAGATAAATGAGGAAAATTTGTAGAAATAATTTCATAATTTATTTTCTTAGTCAATGAGTGTTATTTTAAGTTATGAATTATAGAAATAAAAAAATACATAATAAAATGCTTGAAAATTACATAATAATGTAGAAAAAAATATTAGAAAATAAAACTAATGAGGTCCTAATCACTTGAACTGATAACCACACAAATATCATATATAATAATATAATGTTTTCTTTCATTTGAGAAAATAGATTTTATTTTTCATTAATAATAATTAGATACTTTTAGACCCTCTCTTTTTCTTTGTAATTTCTCCCCTCTTTTAATGAAATTCTTTTTGACTGCTCAAAAAAAATAAATAAATAAAATTATGAGCTATAGTTAATTATGTTAAATTGATATAATAAAAATAAAAAATACCTTCTAATAATAATAATAATGACAATAGTAAAAATATTAGATGATAAAATAATATTAAATTATTACAATAAGATAAATAAAATAAAACATTATACTTTCAACATAAGTAAATATTGTATTTAAAATAAAAATATTATTACTTTCACATTAAAAATAATTTTTTGATAAAATAAAAGAGTAAACACGTGAGCTTTCAAATGAGCTCTTGAGGAAGCTCATGTGAGCTCTTTATGGTTTTTTATTTAGAAACCTTAATGCTCCATCTTTTAATACCCTTCTTCTCTTTCACTCTCTCTACTGAAACCCTTACTGTAGCCGCCGCTCTCTGTAATTTTTCGCATCAACGAAGAAGAAAAAGCAGCAGAGAAGAGAAAGGCAAGCAGGTGTAGCGATTTTTTTTCTTCAATCTTTTCTCCATATTTTCTTTTTTCTCTATTCCTAAAAAAAAGCTTTCTTTTAAAAAAAAATACAAAAACCGAATTTTTAAAATTCGGCCGATATCAAGACCGATAATTCGATCATATCGGCCGAAATTTTTTTTCTACGGCCGATACTATATGTATCGGCCGATATAATTCGGTGGTTGAAAATCCGAATTATATCGGCCGATACGCACAGTATCGGCCGATATTTTGACCCCTGGCTGTCATAAACCACAATCTATTTAGCTGCTTAAAACCCCAAATTATAGATAAAGGCTTTTGAGGGAAAAAAAGAGGGAGAGTTGATGTGAATTTATAGTTTGTCGATGAAATGATAAGTGATTCTTTGTACAACTATAAATCTTGTAAAAATGAAAAGGATTCACATGTTTCATAGAAAGGAGAGGATTGGAGAATTTAGTTGAGACTTGAGACGTCCTCTCCTTTGAAGAGAAGAATAAGGCCTTCTCTCAAGCAATTTAAAAGAATCCACAGCTTCTTCTTTTTTTTCTTGAACTAGTAAAAAGATGAGACTTTTCCTAAAAAGTTTAACGACTTTTTAAAATCTCAGTATCCAACTATGAGAAAGCAAAAGCCATGATTCACACTGGTCCTCCACCCACCAACCAAACCACCCTTTCAAATCTCTGGTCACAGGCCCCAAGCATATTCCACCAAAATGCAGCCAGCACACCAGATCACAATATGAAGGGAAAGGTGGAGGTCTTGAGTTTCTTCGTCATCACAAAATAAAATCGTATCCCAATTCATCCACGTCAATTTGATGGTGGTCTAAAACAGCCATTGACATAAATATCAAATCGATGTGATTGAAATTTATCTTTGAACTGAAATGGTCATTCACCGAAAGACAATGAGATATTTAACAAGGATCACTAAAAGAAAATGGACTAAGGAAGATTAGGACCAACAAGTTGATATTTCACTCGTCATTTCTTTCTACGTTTTCCAACTTCGTCAAGCATAGAAGGCCACTGAAGACTTGGACTTGGAAAGATTGTAGCGTGACCAAACAGAAAATTTTGGCAGAAATCCCCACATATTTATCTATTTCAAATGGAAAGGGTAGAGGAGAAGAAGAAAACTCCCATAAGAAAATACCAAAAAAAGTGATGGAAAATCATTACATATGGCCACCACAGATGGGCACTTTGGTAAATAAAGTGAAGAAATAAAGGGATGAACACAACAATTAGGGGCCTTTGTAAAGTGGGTCAACGGCAAATCCAGGCACTGTGAAGTGTGAACACGTAACCATCTTTTTTCTTTTAAATGGGGAACATGATTTAATGGTTGTGACCCATTCTGCAAAAAAGGGCTAAAAATCATGCATTCCCGGACAAAATCAAACAGTGCTAATGATGCCATTACAAGTTTTTGACCAATTCAAAGCTGCTTTATCTCCTTCCACAGCAAAGCTCGGATGAGGACGAAATGATTGTAACAAAATATTAATAATAACAATAAATAGAGACCAATTACAAGTGATATGCTATATCACTAATATATAAGTGATCCAGCACTCATTTCAGTACACATAGCACTCATTGCAAATAAACCAAATCATTCATCTGCTGGGGCCTACCTTAGATGAGCTGTGCTGCAGATCTCAAACCAATTGAATGATACTACCCTCTCAATGGAAGATCTTTACCCAAAAAAAAAAAAAACTGGCAAAAATATATCCAAGCAATGGTTACATGGGGGTGTGGGGGTTGGGGTGGGGTGGGGAGACTCAACCAGTGCCATTTATATAATTTGTATCCGTATCTTAAGAAAGAGAATATGATCTTTACATATAATGGCAAATTCTTAATAAACCTACCATATTTTACTGACAGTCCAGAAAGGTAAGGATGTTCTTCACCATCATCCTCTTTGGAGAGAGAAGGTATTGCACTTAGTCACACAGTTTGCATCTATTCCAATAAAATCAGCCAAATCACTGTAAAAAGGAACATTTGGGTAAAATTCTACACGGTTAGAACTTAAAAATTTCTTGTATACATCCAAAGTAAATATATCACATCAATGTGTACTTGTGCTAATTGAGTTTCAAAAAGACACTTCCAATTGGCTCCTTGTCTAGACAAACCCCTTTCCAATTCTCTCCAGAATCCATCATCATCTTGCAAAATATGAGTTCAACCCTTTTCTGTCTCATCTGCAAGGAGCCTACATCTGGTGCTTTCCCTACACCATGCAGAATGCTGGATATAAGCTCATAAGTTTTATCAATGTGTTATGCTGATCTTTAATTACAGTAGCACTTATCTTTGTCTTGTATTAAAGTTCCATCTCTAATGGATCTTCGGATTGTCTTTCTTAGTTCAGATTTGGGCCTAATCCCAGTACTGTTACTGTTTGATTGTATTAAACAAGATATGCCTAGAGCTTGAAAAAACTAGATATTGGATTTGTGACTGCTGCTGCTACATATAGGTCTCTTAGAACCTGTTTCATAGGGATACCAATCCTAGAACTGAAATCCCTCTAATTCCAGCCGATCCCATTCCTCCTAATTTCTGCTCAATTCTGGAATAAGAGTGGCCATGTGATGGTTTTGGATAGATGAATGAATTGTATCTGCTGCCAAGAGATGGCCATGAATGGGATCAAATGGCCACTCTGATTATTGTCCCTTCCAATTTCTCCAGTTCCACTTGAGATCCTGTTATTGAAAGGAATTTCTAGCAGTTCTATCTCATTCTGGATACCAAATAGGCTTACTAAAAGTAACATGCCTCTTAAGAGACATTATTATAATCATGCCCCAAGGATTAGTCAGGTGCTCTAAGAGGCCTGGACACCTTGGTCTTCAAAAAAGGAGACATTATATAACTCCTGATTCTGCATGCCAAATGGTCCAAGATATTATTCTTGAAGACATCTGCCCAAGATCTTTTTGTCAATGAAGGGCAAGCTACAATTTATCAAAAAACTTCAAATTTGAAGTATCAATCATTTGTCAAATGCATCTGATTCAGAAGCATTCATAGAATAATCTCTACTTGGATCCAAAATAGACAGTATGCCTAATAAAAAAAGGAGCATGTCATGATTGTCCAAGATATTATTCTTGAAGACATCTGCCCAAGATCTTTTTGTCAATGAAGGACAAGCTACAATTTATCAAAAATGTTTAAATTTGAAGTATCAATCATTTGTCAAATGCATATGATTCAGAAGCATTCATAGAATAATCTCTACTTGGATCCAAAATAGACAGTATGCCTAATAAAAAAAGGAGCATGTCATGATTGTATAGAATCTTGTATTTGATATGACCCCAAGATTTTGAGAGCACTATGTTAATTTTTGAACTAAGTGCATAAATACATGTTCTTGAACCTTGATTATGAACAATTAACATAAAATAAACATATCTAAAATCCAAATTATTTAGTGAATGTTTCTCCATAGTTATCAGTAGACTCACTCCAATTAAGCATACAAGTCAAACCCTCTGAATTCGATGAAGCATGGCCGAAACCAAATCACAAACCACAACAACAACTTTTTCTGTGTAAAAGGAGAAGCTTCCCTATCATAATATAACCAAAGCTGTGACACACTGATCATTAAATTCTACCTAAGCCGATGGTTTTGTCAAGTCACATAAGGCAGAAGATGCAATATTATAGGATTTGAGCCACTCAAGAGGTAGCTTCAAGGCAATTTCAAAGGAAAATGTACAATTTAACCCATATCAGTCAATTTGGTTTTCTGGAAATGGCAAGACTAATCAAACAACCTAAGATTTGACATTAAGCAAATGCCAACTGTTCTACAGCTCATCTATTTAATGGTTATCCACCCAAGAGAGCACTTGGAACAGTGAGGGAATTGCAAATCCTGTTAGATGTGATGCTTTACTTTTCCGACCACGCTAATATCAGCCAGCAGCATGATAATGATTTGGAACATCAGTGTCCAACCCAACAAATTTTCTAGACCAAACAAGGAAATGGATAGCCCATCCAAACCAACTCAAACAGAAGATGAAGGTTTAATTCTTCTTCAACTTCACATTGTAGCAAGGTTCTCCCTGGTCTCATTTTATCTGTTAATTTGAGGAGATATTCCTTAGGGTAGCTGCAGGATATATATAAACTTCAGACTGTGCAACTGCTAAAATCCTAGAACCTTAAAAACTCTTGCCTTTCATTTCTCAGTTCTGTGTGTCTTGCTTCCAGCCAAATACAAGTGACTGAATCAACAATGATGAAGTTTCCTCTGCAATAACATTAAAACACTTGCTCAAGCAGTCATCACCTACGGCAATGGCAATCAACACTCATCTAGATGATTAAGGAAACAATTGAAACTATAGTAAGACTTCATTTCTATAATATGCTATCCAGTTTTTAGCAATCACA
This sequence comes from Chimonanthus salicifolius, assembly GCA_013350335.1. Lineage (NCBI taxonomy): Eukaryota > Viridiplantae > Streptophyta > Magnoliopsida > Laurales > Calycanthaceae > Chimonanthus > Chimonanthus salicifolius. The sequence goes on along the minus strand of CM023533.1, from coordinate 29,459,199 downwards.
ATTAGGACACATAAGACGACAAAGAAAGAGCATGCAAAACTGGAATTTATGGTAAATGACTGCTCCTGGGTTATAAGTGAATAAGGAGTTAAGGAACAACAAGTGAAACAGTGGCACTTGATTCTCCACTTGAACATACAACAAGTAATTGAAGATCAAAGTGCATTTCCATAGCAAACTCTACATGAACACAAAAATTAAATACCAAGGAAAATATAACAAGAATAAACAAATTCAACCACAGTATCAAAAGTCCCCCCCTGCTTGGATTAGATATGCCCTAGAAGAAGCAAAAGAAACAGAACAACAAAACTCATACCTCACATGTTTTCTGTTGCCTTTGCATCTCCTAATCATCACTACCAGAAAGTGTACTTTCTAAATTGAGTTTTGCTTCAAGCTCAACAATCATCTAAGCTCAACTTTCTAAAGCCTCTGGGACAATGGATAAACCATCCTCCTCAACAAAGGCCGGATCAAGAAACTTGGCAACAAATGCCCACATTTTATACACGTCTTCGAAGTTAGTGAGAAACCCAAGAGATGCAGTAACTACCTCCACTCGGATCATTACACTTTTGCCTTCACGGCGCCCATCTGATAGCACTCTGCATAAGGACATGTCATCTGAACCCATGGCTCCATGAAGTTGTTTATGGTTCTCCACAATCCGTATATGACTGAGGAAACCAATGCCAAGAGAAATGCCATTTTTCTCTGCCAGCTTCTGCACAATTTCTGGATTAATCAGTACTCCACTAGAATGCTTGATATTAAAAGCCACCGCTGCACCTCTTTCATATTTGATCTTTGGGCCATAGATGTGAACAAGAGGAACTCCTGACCTACCATCTGCTGAACCTTGTAACCTAAGTTGCAATAATGAGGTCACTAGCCAATTGATAAGATAACGCAGTCTGAATGTAGTTTTATTGAGACCCATCATGCTGATATGATCCAGATGCCTGCAGACAATTTCAGGTTCTCTTCTGTTCCACTCCTCTGTATCCTCATCTTCTACATCACTGATGGCATCATCATTATCAATTGCTTCCAAGTTATGACTTAGATGTTCTCCACGTCGGTCCTCTATGTTAAAGGAAACTCTCCTATCCATGCTAAATCCTCGCTCGTTTTCTTCCACACCAAAAAACCTACCTCCAGCAAATCTGTTTCCTTCTCTCCGACCCAGTAACCGGAACTCACCTTCTGTTTCCCTCCTTATAGCACTTTCTTTTGTCTCTGCAAGTCTTTCTTGGCATATTTCAGATGTAAAACCATTCTCACGGTTGGCATTCTGAAAACTGGAAATGGAGTTGTCGAGTTTGGCTGCATTCATAGTAGTAGTCAATTTGGACACTCCATTAATGTTCAACTCATCCCGCATCTCAGGTTCTTCCTGGATTTCTGTAAAATGGTGCAAATTTAGATCCTTCCTGCCATTTGCTAGAGCATGATGTGTTTCTGTGGAGTGGTCCTCTTCAGAGGATTCTTTAACACAGTCTAGTTCCTGTGAGACTGTTAAAATAGCTGCATCAAATGACAGAACATGGTCTTCACTTGATCGGAGGTTCACATGCCTGTCATCGTATATAGGACTTTTGGGCACCTTGAAAACTGGTTTTGGAGACACACGTTTGCAGTTTTTCCTGCTAGAAAACCAAGAGGGTGGCAATGGTGAACCTGATTTTGTTTTGTTTAGTTGACCAGAGTTGTCAGATCCAAATGGGCTCTGACCTAAATCAATCCAGAAAGAGTTGTCTGATGACTCATCTTCGCTGAAAACTGGGCTCTTCATTACCTCCCCAACTGAAAAGCTCTCTGCTTCTTCAAAGATGGTACTTGCCCCATCCCTGTCTGAGCTGTTGTCATGGTCCATCTCACTATCAAACACATCCCTCACCTGAGAGGATGTGAACACACCGGAGAATGCTGGCATTTGTGATCCCCGGTGAGTTTCAGGTTCAAAATCTTCATTCCCATCAATCCCCTCATCTTCAAAATCTGCCAATCCATCCAGACCATCCACTGAGTCACTAAGATACTGAGGAAAAACAGGGACAATCTTCACCATTCCAGAACCTGCACAGCGGCTTTGGTTCTGTAAGCTAGCCATCACAGATTTCTTGATGAGAAGGCAGCCAAACCCAGTTGGGTCAGACCCAAAAACCCGATAGAACGATGTAATGATAAAATCCGGCCTGAAAAGTGACAACCCAAGTGAGTCCATGTCCTTTGGACCTAATGATCCGGCATCAAGCAGAACATGCCAGTTATTTTTCTGTGCCAGTGCCATCCACTGATAAGAATACTTGGATCCAGTCACTCTTGACTGAACAGGAAATACAAATAGCCCCGTAGATGAATCCTTCTTCCTCCTCTTCTTATTTGCAATTAACTTCCTAAGTTCTGTGGAGCAAAGCTTCAACGTTGGCCATTTAAATGACGCAAAGTAGATCTTTGCACCCTTCTCTTTCGCATTCTGGGCCATCCAATTCACAGACTGGCTCTCATGATCGAACATGGTTAGCAATTTCTTGTTTGTTTGAAAAGGGTAGGACTCTGCAAGTAATCTGAAAGCAGAGCCTCTACTGACAGTGAAAACAAGGCCATATTCATTCTCAGGGATGTTGAGATGTTCCATAATCCTAGCTTTTATATCATATTCTGCAGTGCCTTTCTCGGCTCCGCCATAGAGAGCATGGTTGCTCAAATTTCCAGTTATCTCGGACAAGCTAAAAGCAGAAGACTCCCACATTTGAATGTTCTGAAGGTAAGAGAAAAGGCCAAAACCACAGTAGTCAAGGCATACCTTGGCAGCTGCATCTGAGAGGTGGACATACTCATTGGATCTTAGCTGGTCTATCTGCTCCGATGACTGGTACTTTGGGTACATTGTAATGAACTTGGCAAATGATTCTTCAAGGCTAGGGATGGATTCTTCGTTGTCGAAGGTGCGCTCAGCAGCAAGTGAAGTTGCCTTGAGGAACTCACGCTGGACATAGAGCCGAGCAAGCGATCTTGACCGTCCAAAGGCCCCCTCCACATTGGAGGAGGTCTCAGAGTCCATGTCTTGAGATTTTACAAGAGACCCATCTTCAGATGCCTGTTCAAGAGCCTCCCTCAGCTTGTTTTCTTGCAATTGCTTGAGGATTGTGGCCTTTCTCTTCCCTTCGTCTGTCAAACCAGAACCACTTCGCCTTTTGCTCTTTTTCTCCAATATCAGGGCAGCACAATGAGATATGGGCTTCCATAGATACAGATGCATGAATGCTCTTTACTGAGAGAGGAAATAAATCTAAAAAAAAAAAAACAACGAAGGAAATCAATCCAATCTCAATTTCAAGAATCTTGGCTTTATTATCCCATCTAACAGGATTCCCAACTTCAGATTTTCAACGGCAAGTCGAAAAAACCTTCGCTTTCCCGATATCAGAGCTCTGGTTACAAAAAATCAACACCAAAGAGATTCATTCAGCAACATTCCGGGCTTTGACTGGTTTTGAAAACAACTGCTTTACTACACCTAGACACTCAAGGCCGAGAAGAGATTTCAAAATAAAGAAAAAGGGAAAGAAGATTCAGAAAGAAGAAAAAAATGCAGAGATCTGATGCCAATCCCACCCTTTTTTCTTTCTAGTATCAAAGAAACTAACTTTACCCTCATCCAAGAACAAAAACTACAGATTAGAATCAAATCAAAGCCCACATTAAAAGAAAAATGGCCACCACCCCAAAGCCCCCTCCCCCCACAACAGATGCAGAAAAAATCAACTACAGTCCCTTAAAGACACAAAAACTACAAATTCTCGGACACCCACCACCTACACCACCTAAATCAACAGACCCACCACAAGAAACATTGACTCGAAACAGCCCATCAAAAATCCAGAAAAAAAAAAAATCGAGCATTCAAACAAACGCCAAAACCAATCCCATCTCAAGATATCAGATACGGTGCTGGGTTGAAAGTTGAAACAAAGAAGAAAGATAAAGCGAGGTGGAAAAGCTAAAAAAAAAAAAATCAGCGGCAACAACCCTTCTACCTCTCACTGCTACTGAATTAAAAGACCCTTCAGCGCCATTACTTCTCTGGGCATTCTAAGCATGTTCGCATTGATTGCCCCTTCTTCTCTCTCTCTCTCTCTCTTCTCAGTTCTCACTCCCCTCACCTGAAAATAACCTTTTCTCAAGAAATTATCCCACGCGAACACTTAAAATGTGAATTTTTTAAGTATTTTTGCAGATTGAGATCTTTTCCCTTGAAAAGATTGTCTTTGGATTCGACTGAAGAGTCAAAGATAAATAAAAATGAATTTGATAGTTATTTGTTCTCTCTCTAAAGAAATTGATTTTTTAAAATTCATTTTTCACTCATTTTTATTAAACTAAATATCACCCAATTAAACATTCAGTTGTTAAATATATAAATATGACCACCAAACCTTCAGTCTTGATTTTACTATTTACTTGGCAAATATTAGAATTTTAAAATAAATAATTAAACATTAAGTTGTTAAATAAATACAAAAATACATTTTTGAATGTATTACATTTTCTGTTCTCTTCATCTTAAGAAAAAAAAAAGTAAAAGTAAAAGTTAAAAACAAAAAAAATAAATCATAATATATAATAACTGCCCATTGACTTTTAGAAAAGCACAGCCTTGTTGTGGACGTGAGGACGTAGGATTACAAGTTTTTATTTTTTTAGGGAAAGTGGGACCCAATTCTTATGCTATAGTCCTTCCATCATTTTTAATGGTCCGTACATTGGGACGTTTGCACATTTTATGGTGAGAAAAAGACTAATTAACGGCTGAGATGAGCTGCAGTACAGGCAAGGAAACAACAGGCCAGACTCACTAAAATGGACCAGTGGTCCCACCCTTCACAGACCAGACCAAGTGGGCCTATGAAGGCCACCCACGACAGCTCTAGTCACTAGTCACACTTAAAAATAGGAGTTCTGATTTTCTAGAGCCCTAAATCAATCCAATGGGTAGATTGGATTCTACTCGAGTTCGCATTAAGTATTAACCAATTTGTTATTTTATTTAACCTTACTTCATTCAAATCTTTTTTTATTATTGATTTAAATTTCACATATAAAAAAAATTTAAAAGTCAATCTCAAATAAATAGGATTCTTTTTTTATTATTGATTTAAATTTCACATATAAAAAAAATTTAAAAGTCAACCTCAAATAAATAGGATTCTGACTTATCATGATAATATTGATGATGATTTATTTTAGTCAATTTGACTTAATTTCTTTAAAAATTAAAAAATATTGTAATAGAAAATAAAAGATAAAAACTCCACTAGACTATAGAAAATTAAGATAATCGGCTAAGATATTTGAGTTTGAGGAAAAGTACTTAACTTAGAATCAATTGATTAAAAAATAAAGTGCTTAAATGAACTTTTTTAATTTCCTGTTTACAGGCCGAGGTAAGGCTGGGCTTATCAAAAAAACCGAGTCCATTTACGTGCCGTCCGAACCTGAAGGGTGGGACTGGAACACGATTAATTTTTCTTTTTAAAGATAAACTAACACAAGCCCAAAAAAAGTCACTCTGCATGCCTCTGTTCTATGCTACAGTAATGAAAATTATTGTTGCGAATCAGCCCTTCGAAAATTCTATTTTTGCAAAAAGGCCTCTAGTTTTAATAAAAATCTGATTTTTAACTAAAACATGTTTTTAGAAGCTCGAAAATTTTGATCCAACCTTATAGATAGGTTGGATTTAAAAACCTTAGCTACCATAAAAAATTTGAGATTTAAAACTCCATAAAAATTATTAATTTAAATAAAAACCACAATTTAACACTATTTACTTAATTAAACAAATGTTAAATAAAATAATTTAGAAACATCATTTTGGGGTGTCAAAGAATAACTAGACCATTCTTAAAATGGTCTAACATAAAATACTAGTTTTGAATTTTATCTTATTTCCAAAATCATTTAAAATAATTATTACTCCATTTCGGGGTTTTGACGGGCGGATTTTAAATACCATTTTCTGAAAATAAAATTATTTTAAAATCATAAATACAATTCATTGATTAAGGACAATCATATCATCCAATAATAATCACATAATAACATAAATTATAAAAATAATAGTAATAAGTGGCAAATTACCAAAATGCCCCTCTAGCTGGATGAGCTGGATCACTGAGTTTTTGAGCTCAGATTGGGCCACACTTGGGCTTTCCTTAAAGCCCTAACCGAAATATTTGAGATTAACTGATTAAACAAAAATTTTTAAGCTAAAATACGCTTAATCTGGGGTAGGGTATTACAATTTATGTCAAAAAAAACTCTGAGCTCAACTAAAGTCCATCGGATTTTTTAAGTCAAAATTTGAGCTAGCCATTTAAAGCTCATTTACACTATTTTATTTTTTAATTCTGTTTTATTACTTGAAAGTTTAGTTGTAAAGATTAAAATTATATTTAAATACCTATCAGTAGTTAAAATCTCAATCTAAAAGTCGATTCCTAGCCACTTGATAGTCAAGTTGGTGGATGCCCATGAAAAGATGAAGCCTCATTATTTTGACCATTAAGATCGAGAAATAAAAATTGATTTTTAAAACAAAAGTCTACTAGATGATTGATCTTTATGTCTTCTTTCAACATGTGCAGCTATATTTTAAATTTTTTTACAGAAAATTGAATTTTTAAAATCATTTTTTCTAAAAGTAAATAAGTATGAAACTTTTCTCATCGAAAAGTTGAGACCCATTGAGAACCATTTTCTCAAAAACGTTTAGACCCAACAATTTTTAAACATCTGCATATCTAATTCCATCTATTTAACAAATAGATTAGCCCAATTTGACCAAATGGGTTATCCAACATCTCCTATTTATACATAGATAATCAAAGTTTACCAAATTTAAATAGATTCACCCAACTAAACCCACTTATTAAAATGTTTAAATAATTAGGCCAAACCCATTATTAAATTTGTTAACGTAATCCAACCAATCATAATGAATTAATCAAGTTTAAATGGGTTATGACCACTCGAGTATCTAACAAGCTTAAATAAGTTGACCACATGTCATTCATTTATTAATAGGTTTATCTAAACTAACTCAACTCAATATATTTATTAAATGAGTTGACTTACTCCAAGAAATCTTAAACATACTTGAATCATTGATTAAATGGATTGATCAGCATTAAATACATTATTAAGTAAGTTTAAATGAGTTAATACAATTTGATCAATGAAATAGTTGACTTTACTCAACTCGTAGAAAATGAGTTGACGTAATTTGATAAAAAAGAGTCAAGGGTAGCAAAAATTTCCAAATGAGACTCGTAATAGAGGCTTTTTATGAAATGGATGATGGATCTTATATAATTATATGTATAATATGAAATATGTGATGCTTTATCATAAATTAATAAAAAAAATTGAATGATAGGTAAGTAATTCATTCAAAGAGGGGGAACCCGAGAAGAAAACAAAGAAGGGTCAAGGGACATTTGAAAAAGAAGAAAAATACAAAAAAAGAAACCGAGAAAAAAGAAAGAAAAGAACACTATCAAAACGCGTACATAATTCAAACCATATAATCTTGTCTTTTCAATTTCGAAAAGTATTATTCATTGATTTCAATATGGTTTGCACCTCCACATATATGACAATGTGGAAAATGAAATGACCCTATCATATATCATGATTGTATTTATTCAATCTATGTAAAATACGTAAAATTTTATCATCAATTCGTAATCTAGGTCATATAGTCTTAACTTTCAATTTTGACAAATATAAATCGTTAGATTTTAACATTGTTTGCACCACTATATAATTTCAATCTAACAGAGGAGTTGGGCATTTAAGTAATTGAACCGCTGGACTTGCCAATATATTCTAGGGCTGCAACTCGGTTCGGGTTTTGACCAGACCTGCATGACCCGACCCGAGAAATCATGCACGTCAGGTCAAGAACTTCGGGTCAGCGGGTTGAGTCAAGTTGAGAAGATAAAAATCCACATGAAAATCGGGTTGAGGATTTTACAAGTAAACCCAACCCGACTCGACCCGGCTAAAATTAGGCTAAAATGGGTTTCAGAATGCGGGTCAGGTCAGAATTTGGGTTGATTGGGGTTAGAATTCGGGTCAGGTCGGACTGTGCAGTTCGGGTTGAGTCGAGTCGGGTTCCATATATATCAACTCCGGGTTAAATTTTAAGGAACCCGACCCGACTCGAGTTGCAACCCTAATATTATATTCCATTGTTTGGTATTTGATGACAGCTTTATTTGGTAAGACTATCTCAGTGGGTCAGAGCAAAGGTTGCGTATAATAGGTATGCCTTGCTCTCTAATTTTACGGCTCTTTTTATTTTCTTTGTATTGTTTAGTGTTACTCATGTGAAACTCGCTGGTAATGAATCCTTTCTCTCTCTCTCACTCACATCATATTTTCATTTTCTTATGCATTTCTTACTGAATGCAATTTTTTAAAATTTGACCAAATGTGAAGGCTTTGATGTTTGTACCCACACCGTCCAAGTTCCAATTTCTAAGCAAAGCCCGGCATTGGTTTGGGGTTCATAAAAATTTCAACTCAAATTTTAAAAAACTCATAAAAAATGATCGATTGTCACAATGTTCCCTTGTAAATCTTAACTCTTAAGCATATGGATTAATCTTTGGTCCTCAATTCTCCTTTAAATAAGAATATTAATTTTGAATATTTTGTTTACTGCTCATAAAAAAACCAAACGTGAATACAAATACAAAGTCGAAAGATATAATACATTGCTTCTTAGAATGTGGGAGATTATTAACAACTATGTCTTATGAATTGGACCAAGCAACAAAATGTACAAAATGGGATGCATCAATGAGTTAATTAGAGAGCTGCATACTTTAACTGTTTAACATGGTATACCCAAAGTTATCTTAGTAGATAAACAAAGCAATGGTTTTTGAGGCTCTAACATTCTGAACACTTTAAATAATGTTTTAGTCCAACTAAGGAAGGTTCTCAATTAAATAATGAGATCAAATAAAGGTAGATTAAATTGGATATGAAATTGAATCAAAGGTGGTACGAGGTGGGGTTAGCCAACTAGAGTGGGGGATGAAGGAGAATAGGCCTAGGTTGGTTCCCACAAGATCGCTTCCCATTTGAGAACGGCAAACTAATTTGTAGCAATTATATATGGCCATCAATTCTCCCATAGGTATTTTGTGTTTAGCGATACGGGTTTTAGTATATTCTCGATTTTATCTTTTGCATAAACATTAAAATTTCAACGGGCTGGTTTTTATTATTCATGTGAATTTCGGCGAGCCGATTTGTACTGTTTATGAATTTTGACGAACCGATTTGCAATTTCAATGAGCCCATTTGATCTGTTCATGAATTTTGGCAAGCCAATCTGCACTGTTTATGAAATTTAGTGAGCCGATTTGCACTGTTTAAGTTTTTCATATTTGAAAATAATTTAAGTTTTATTTAAAATTTAAAGAAAGAAAGAAACTTTCATCAATTAATTCAATCGATTTTTATGTTTTAAGAATATCTACTTGGCATTTTTATACAGTAGTCATTGACATCAGACCCCAAACATTGTAACACATCATCATAATTACTAAGGCTATATATTTATTATTTACTCATTCTTATATTATATTACCATTATTCATATGTGTTACGTAGGGGGACATTTTCTTTACTAAGCCAAGTTTCTATTTCACCTCTGCCATATTTATTGTATTGCTGTCATTATTAGGAGGAGAGAACTCAATATGAGTAATGGTGTCTTAATCAATCACCACCTAAAATTGGTTGAGCCCACCAATTCTTCAACGCCTCAAAACCTAATAACACCCCTCTATTATAAGAAATTATCTATTGCATCAGACTTGGTTAAGGAAATTGGATTTTGATGCCTTCTTTACCCTCCCATGACTATAAGCAGTTCAATGATTTTGGACATCTAATTTTATCTTCTCACAATTAAGATTGATAAGTTATTTTCATGGGTTTACTATTTATGCGATAGTTGTAAAACAGCCTAATAAATTTAGAAGCATAATTTCATAATCTAATACTTTTATAGCTGTAATAATAAGAGTATGTTTGAAACTCTGGTCTCCGAGTGTAACTTGGGTTAGGATCAACTCCAACCTAAGTGAATTGTCCTGAAATATGGATAGGCTAATCTAACCTATTAAAATATAGGTTGGTCTGAGTAGAAAAACTTGACCTATTTTTAATTTAGGTCAGACTAAGATCATGCTTTGTATAATCTAACGCAATTGAATTATCCAAATTATACACATATAGACACACTCCTCATTTTTTATATCTTTATTTGATGATTTTTTATTTTTTTACAAATATTAGATTTTAATGGTGAAAAATTGTTTTTATAGATATATCTTCAATTGAAATGTACCAATTTAATGTATATAGACTAAATTATCTACTTAATTATATGAGTTCACCTATGATCCAATTTAACTCAACCCAAATTGTTTGGCTTGAATTAAAAATGGATTGGAGTTTTAAAAGTGAGTTGGATGCTTTGCGGGTTGTAAGAGGTCAAAATATGAGTTGAGTGAAAAATAATGTCTTGAATTAAATATGGATAGATTAAGATTTGAATCTCAACTTGACCTAGCTTGCTCATATGGTACCCTACTCTTGTCAACTTTATATCTAAGATTTAAATATGGGTTAAAATGGTTTTCTTGAATCCTTAATGGACTAAAACTCTAAAAAAAATAAATTATTTTAGCCCATTTCAGGCATTGAATTTTTTACTTTACTTCCTCACAAAAATCCAATATCTACTAATAATAAAAAATATTATTCTAAAATGGGTTGAGATTCATGCCTTTTCTGGGTAAATTTTTACGTTCACTGTATTTAGAGCCCCTCTAAATTTGAAAAATACTTTGTTAATATATATAAATGAAATAAATAATTTTGATAACAATGATAATACATTATGTCCTCTATCAAAAAAACTCACAATCTCAATAATTTCCACTTTTTGAAGAATACTCAAATACTCCACTAAATTCAGTTTAAAGAAAAGAATAGTCCATTAAATAATGGACTAAAAAGCACCCAACATTGGGCTTCCTTTGGGTTGGGTTTGATTGGACTTCTTTTGGGAGTGGCATTTGAATGTAATGAGTGCACTCTTCCTTTTTAGGCTTTCTTCTTGCCACCTTTATTTTCATTCCTACATCCTTTTTCCATTGACATTGACTTCTCTTCTTCTGTGGCATAAGCAAAAGCTACAGCCATTTGTGGGTTGTTGAGGTGGGGGCAGCAAACTACATCTCTAATCCGTTCAAACTCAGTGGTGGTATCTTTTCTGGACTTCTTTTTCCTTTCAACTTTGGTGCTTAGGCATGTGAACCAAAGAAGCTTCCCTGGTGTCTATCTATTCAATTTCGAGTCAGATGGCTAGTGAACTGGCCCATCCACAAACACCAGTCTAATTGGATGACAAGACAAATATTTTGGGGCCCTGATATATAGTATAATATAATTTTTATATATAAATGTATAGTTAATTAAATGGGCCACAACGAGTTGATTCATTTATTAAATAAATGAATTAGAGACTGCGTTTGAATGAAGAGTAAATTTTGAAGGGATTATCAAATTAGGAGTTATTCTAAATAATATGAAAATCCATATCTTGAAAAGAATTTTAAAAAACTGAGTAGTGGTAGTAAAAGAATAACTCCTATTACCCTATCGAGCCTTTGCATCCTATGTTTTTTAGCTGTTAAGACTCTTGTCTATGCTAATATCTTTGGTTTCAATGTGAGAGCCAAGTCTCTATATTTTTAGTCTAATTGTAAATAAATATTTAAGCTTTATTTTCTCTAACATATCAAAGTCATTTGCCACCGAGTCCTTGTGTAATATATGAGTAATATTTAGAAATAATAAAATATGTAAATGAATTGGATGTGTAGGTAAGCATGCAAATAAGGATCAAGTAGAGTTTTATCCTTATTTAATTATACAATCCTTTTAATTTAGTCTACAAAAATTTGAGTTTTATACACCATTAACATTTATGGTCCACCTAATTAACTAAGATGGCAACATGAGAGCAAAACTTTATCTTACCTACATTTTCTTTTACATGTTCTATGTATTTTAATGAATTGGTATTGGCCCAAGTAAACTTGGTAAAAGTTATTAATCTATCTACTAACATACTATTTATGTAATGATATGTCCTCAACTTAATTACAGATAATTCTCGAATATAAAGGATAAAATTACAGTAACAAAAAATGTAAGAATCTTTTTAGAATTAACCATAACATAGAGATCTAAATATAAAACACCCTTCGGATATTTATCCTTTGTTCTAAAAGTTGAGCTTTACTCGGTACGTGATAAGTCATCGATGAATCTCAAAGCTCTCCCTCATTGATGACTCGTTAGACCATGTTTCCCTTTCGAACTCCTTTGATGGCTCTCATTCCAAACCAAGTCACCAGGATTTGAATATGGGACATGATACTTGTTTGATATCAATTTTTAGAAATATGACCAGTATATCAAAAGATCCAAGGGTAATGGAACGAATGAAATCAGGTTCTTTAAAACCTATCCTATTATGGGTTAGTCCACACTCTTAACTAAGCCCCACCAGATATGCGGTAAGTCATCGATGACATGAACAACTGGGAAGCTCATTTTAGGCAGATACAAGCTGCAAGTTGTTTATTCTACTCTTTTATTTAATTTCTTTTTAATTAGATAAATTGGACCTTTAGATCTTAAAAGTCAAATTAATCGTTATAGTGATAATTTCTTCTTAATTCAGTCTTGCAATAAAGCTTTTGAACAAACGAAGTACTCTACTATTCTCCTCCCTTTCCATTCCCCACAGACCTGTAATTCATGGGCACTGACATTTTTGAAGTTTTAAACTGTGTGAATTATGCATATGGAGAATGAACTCTGACCAATCTCGCTCTCAAAATTTGGTGTGAACTTGTTAACACTCCTATCAGTTTACTGATGGGTAATGAACTGATTGTGAAATTTGGTACTCCCATCATTTATATGCTAGTTATCGAATTGACCCAAATCTCTGTTGTATTTGACCTCACCATGTGGTATGGATATCTTAATCAGTAGATACAAACTGACCCATTAGCAGGTTACAGATGAACTATTCAGAGTAGAGAGAAGCTAGAAAAAGGTATAGGAAAATAGTAGGGAGAATGGATTGTTAGTATACTTCATTCTAAAGGGGGAGACCATTATATGAATTTATTTATTTTGAAACATCAACGACTTAATTCCATTAAAGAAAATAAGAAAATGAAATAAAAGAAAGATGCATCAAAGAATCTACCCAACACAGGATCAAAAAGGAACTCTCTTCTTTGTAAATGAACACCAACTTTCATCAAAAAATCTGTTACATAGTTTATTGATCGAGGTGTATGAAGACCATCAGCATAAATTCAGACCTTTTTATTCTAAGTCAACATAATAGTGTCACTTTTTTCAGAAACTTATACAGCTTAGATGAATACTTATCAAAAGATTATAAACCTCAACCAAGACCAATGTCTGAAGCTTCAGAATGATTAGCAGCAATACAATTAGCAGAAAAAATAGGGAATGTTCTAACAAAGCCATGCAAGAGCCTTGCTAGAGCCACATTTTCCTAGTAAATGAGTATGATCTAGTCATAGAATTTATTTCAAATTACCCTGGTAAGTGCTACTCCACCCTTTACCTAACTAATTGTACTGATAACTCTATTTAGCCTCAACATTACAGCTGGAGGGATCAACCTTTTGCCCTATTGTTGCAATTTCTATTAATGGGCATCTTTGCTAGGTTCTCTTTCCCAAAAACATTATTACAATATACATTAAGACAATCAAATGGATGAGAACACCAGTGTTTTTATAATAAGAGATATTAATGTACATTTTCACCAATTAAATGATGTCAAGTAGATAAAAAGATAAACTTAATATCTATTGTTATAAAAAACACTAGCGTATCTATCATATATTAATTCCCTTTAGACATATCTCATTTTGGGGAACAAAATAAAATTTGCATCTTGAGAGTATTTTTTCTTTCTAAAGAATAATGTATAGATGATAGAAGGATTAAAAAGCTTCTAAAAGTCTCAATCATATGATTAGATAATTTCTTTGGATTAACGACAGATGATAAATGGTTTCGCAATTCATGACAAAATTGGTATGCCTTTCCACATTCATATTTTTTGGATTGAATGGAATAAAACTGCTTTACAATGGCTTTTATTTGCCAACTTTATATAATATCAGAGGAGGTTGGCTTAACAATCAAGAAGCTCCTCTCATAAAGAGGGTATTGAGTTCAATTCATACTCAAACTCTTTTGAACCACTTCCCATGAAATTATTCCTCATTGACTTAACCAGGTGTATATAGATTAGAAGGTTTATACATATTTTTGAGAATAGACTCACCTCTAATTTAATAAGAATACCCATATTCCAAAAAAAATAAAAACTTTTGTTGAGTCATAGAAGTAACCCTCTTTCCAATCTGTTCAGATTTCTCAATCCAACCCGTATCTAAAGAAGTTCAGCTAAGATTGACTAAAGTGGTGAAGTTGCATCATACTTGCATTCCATTTCTAGCCAAGATCAGCTGGCCTAGCCAGCGACCGTCTGGTGATTCGTCCACCTGCTCTCCTACCCACATATAATTTAATTTTTAAAACTGCAAATTGCCCACTCCACCCTTCTTAAACCAAGCCCAGGCCATGATTATCGCTGATCTGACAAGAGAATCTGGTCTGCTAGCCTGCCTTGTAAGTAAGAGAAGTTATTTTCTGTGACTCCGTTGACCAGCATACTAATTTTTTATAAATTTCATATTTTTTTTTATAATCAAAAGTGTCCAAATATCTTATTATAGGAGATTTTACTCTATTAAATCTTTGAAAAATGTATACACATATCGGGTCCAAATGATGAGGAATAACCTCATGAAGAATGACGGATTTGAACGTAAATCAAACTTAAAATTTCTCTTCATAAGAGAGTTTAAAACCTCTGGGTTTTTAATAGATTTTATATTACATGGTGAAAATTAATTCATTTTATACATCTGATTATGAGTAATAAAAAATAGTTTCGAAAAAATCATTTTGAGTATAATTTTGAAGAATAAAAAGTTCAAAGTACTCATTGTTGATAGAACTTGAGTTTAATCTCATGTTCAATATATTTTAAAATAATTTTAAATTGAGTATATTTCGGCCGATATCTGATATGAGCCAACATTAATAGTATTTTGTAAAAAAAAATAAAAAATAAAAATTTAACGGTCGACATCGATATTTCTGATAATGAATGTGATAAATTAAAATAACGTGTCTGACAATGAAAAAGTAACCATTTCGTTCATAATGGAAGATTTCACGGATTTGAAACCAGTAATGCCATTGAACTTAATGTTCAAACATAGTCAGAAAAAGTCTATAAGACTCCATTAGCACTTAAAGAATAATTTTTTAAACATTCTTTGATGTTAATTGTGACTAAGAGTTGTAAAATTGACCCGATATATTGTAGCAACTATAAAGGACTGTAACAGCCGATATGGCTGAGTAGCAGATATTATCGTGCATCATTATTTTAACCCGGAGCCTATTATCTTGTGCAATTTAGAGATCTCTGAAAGCAGTATAGTATTCTTTAATTCTTGTAGGCTGTGATTATGAGCAATCTTATTTTTAAATATTTGAATTTATCTGAATTAGATGAGTGAAAGGGAAAACGAAGGTTTAATTTCTACAGCCAATGTACTACTGTTTTTTTTTTTTTTTAATATCCTTTTAAAAAAACTACTGTTTTTTAATCACGAAAATATCAGCTGAATTTTTTAGTCCAGAGAGGGGACCAAAAATCAGCAAAGCTGAGATTTCCGTTCAAATGGTTCAATTTTTTTAATGGTCAAAGTATCTAAGTCTCTTAGAGCACTCGACAAATTTTCAAGGTACATGCAAGCCTTCATATCTACATACACTGAACAAATTTACGAATAATGGTCATTTAGCATGGAATGAAAATTGAAGTCAAAACTTTCACTTCTGATCATCACTCTAATCCCTTTCAGATTGAAATGGCTCAAATTTTTGTCCCACATGGAATTAAAAAACCATATTAAAAACCAAGGTTCATTTCGGCTAAAATTGGTCAAATTCTTTCGTTCTCCCCAGAGACTGAAGTACGCATGAGGACCAGGAATTTAAACTTGGAATTTAACTGACCTCTTTTAAGCTAATAACGGCTACAATTAGTTGAGTGGATGAGATGAGGAACTTCTCGGATGCCTCAGATACAAAAATAGAATTTTCTTAAAAAACCATAGAGAACTTTCATTATCCTCATTATTTTTTTCATATTTTACTGTGTTCTGTTTGTTAATGGTTGTGAGAGATTTTAAATAAGCTTGATTTGCTCTTTAATCAAATAAATAGAAAGAAATGGATATAGTTAATGAAGAGTATCCGTTCTTTACTTTTATAGTTTTTCTATTTTTTTTTTAATTTACATATGGAAAACTTCAAACATAGTCTTACTAAAACCCCTACGAGTGGTACCTCTACCCCTTAAGGCACCACTAATGTTAGTCCATGGGGTTGTTATTAATTATCATGATGCAAAATAGATGGCATATAGATAGTCCAATTTAGATAATTACAGTGTTGGCTTGGCCCACCAATCGTAGGTGAGGATCATCTTCCCTGTCATATAGGGTTGCCAGCGGGCCGATCCAGCCTAGATCCTCTGGGCCTATGAATTGAGTCCATTAAAGGAACATCCAGATCCATCTGGCCCGCCCCCCCCTTAATAATTGACATGTGTTCGATATGCATGGACCCAGTCAGTGGCCTTGGCCCTTGGCTTCACTTCCATTTGCATTCCCTTTCTACGCTCTGTTGAATGAAGGAAGAACTACTCTTTGATAGTTGAAAGAATAGACTTCATCAAGCGTCACTGTGATCCGTCGTTTACAAATGTATAAGTTTTGGCCAAGGCATAATGTATTGAATTCTTGTCCTGCGGTCTTCCATTAATATTTCTCTTGCATCTATCTATATTCTATACCAGGGGAGGGGCAGACTTCCAAGTCCCCTCTCTTCCCCTCCCTACGAACACAGGTTATAAAAAATCGGCTATGTAATGCCGATTTATCGATGGTAAAGAGTTCTTCTCTCTTCTATTTTCTTTTAACTGGAGCGTGACGAACCCAACGAGCCTTTACAGAATATAAGTAAAAGTTGGAGCTTAGCCTCAACCTAAACAAATGGACTTGGACAAAATTTTTTTGTTCAATGGGTTTGGTTCGGGATTTTAAGCCCAAACACATTTAAGTATGAGCCCAATAGGTCTCAATGAAATATAGGTAAAAGTCGAAGCCCAGCCCCGACATAAACAAACGGGCTTGGACAAAGATTTTTTGTTTGATGGCTCGAGTTTAAGCTTCTGAATCTGTTTATTTTTAAGTCCAAATACATTTAAGTACAAGTTCAACGGGCCTCGTCGGGCTTTAAGTAAAAGCTCAAGCCCAACCCCAAGTCCAACCTAAAATAAACCGATTCGACAAAAAAAAGTTGATCAAAGGTTTGGCTCAAGCTTTAAGCCCATTTATTGATTAAGCCCAACCATGACGGGCATAAAAAGCCCATTGGGTTTGTACTTAATTTTGCTTGGGTTTTAAAAGATAAATGAGCTTAAAAGTCCGAGTTTGACCCATCGAACAAAAAAATATTTGTCCAAGCTTATTTATTTAAATCGGCCTAAGACAAATGAACACCTTTTAATTTTTAATTTTTTAAATAAAATAAAAGTGTAAAGTGGAAAAAATAGTCATCAATGGGATTTGAATCCATGTCATTTATATGAGAAACAATTGTCTTTAGTCTTTACTAGTAAATTACAATAAATTTCATTTTTTTTAGACTATAAATATTCATAAAAGAAAAACTATTGCAAACGCTAGTAAATCTAGCGCCCACGCTTATAATATCAACGCGAGTAGTTATTCGTGTAGTTGTCCTTCGCAGAATAGGGGCAAATTGATAAAAAAAAAATAAAAAAATCTAACTAAGCTTACAAGGCACTTGACTCAATTTCAATTTTTAAGGGATACTAGACCCAAACTTGGAGAACTTTTGAAGTATTTCCCACTAAAAATCCCATTTTATTTACTTATTTAGTTACATTCTTGAAAATTTATTTCATAATTTTTTCTCACAAAAGTATTTTTCCATAAGTTATAATAAAAATAAATAAATTATTTTCTTAAAAAATTGGCTGCGAGAATAATATTACTTAAAAAAAAATCTATGCATACGAATGTAGAAATTTTTCACTTTTAATGAAGTCAAATTATCTTAAAAAAATGTTGAAAATTTTCGAGAGATCAAGACCGTAGACGTAGAGCATCAGTGCTCGTTCTTAAACCCAAACCCTAGCTTTCTTTTTCTCTTTACTTTCAGTATCGCTGAAGCTGCGAGGGAGGCCTGGCTGTTTCCCCACATCTGCTCGTCGGCAGCCACAGCCACAGCCACAGCCATGGAGACCGCAAGAACTGTGAAGGATGTTTCTCCCCACGAGTTCGTCAACGCTTACGCGGCTCATCTTAAGCGATCTGGAAAGGTCTCTCTTTAATTTATATAAAATGGATTCATTTCTATTTGTTTGGATAAGCTTGAAACTATCGTATGGTCTTGTAATAACATATCAGTATCTTAAAATTTTGATATTTTGGGCGCCCAAAACGTTTACGTGGGAACCGTGGAGTACTTCACTTCAGTCGTTTGATGTTGACAGTTTTAGGTTGGAGCTGAATAGACTAATTTTTTCTTCTTCATTACCTAAAAACATTTATATGCTTGATTTCTTATGAAATGTAGATCCTCATATTTGGATTCATTTGCTAGGATTTATGTTTTTGGGTGGCATTTCTGTTCTGATTTCTATGGCCCGGTATGGATATGGGGAAAGTGGGTGGTGAAACCATTTTCAATCGGGTTTCATTTACCACAGTGGATGTGTTGTATGTGTGTGTTTTTCCCGCGTTTAATTAACTTCTGCGACTAAAAGGATTTCTTCACCTCCACATTTCACTTCTCTTACATCCAAATGGGGCCTGTATGTTTAGGGAGGACTTGTGATTTGAATTGTGCATGGCCATTGTGCATATTGAAGATGATCTTCTTATGGCTTAGATTGGGTTGCCTACTTATTATTTCTTGTGAACATGTTTCATGTTTTAGTTCCAAAATAAACGTATCATATGCCTTTAGGAAATATAGGGAAGTGTTCAACCAACACCTCATAAAGATCTATGCTTGTGTATGGTGCTTATAAAAAATTAACTTCATTTCATGACTCAAGACATGGTTCTAAATGAACAAAAAATCAATGTTTAGATGGTGTGCAATTTTTTCAAGTTTAATCCCATGGATAGTCACTAAATCAAATTGATGTTTTATAAGCACTATATGCACACATAGATCTTTCAAACCACCCAACCTCATGGTTATAGGTGGGCTCCACATGGATCTCTCTCTCTCTGTGAGAGCAATTTATGGGATGTGTTGCAAATGTTACACCACACACACGCGCGCATATATGAAAAGAGAACTCGGATCCCCTATGGTGCCTTAATTTGTAGTACTTGCATTTGGGGCCCATATGAGCCCATTTGGGTAGGTTGAGAATGTCATTGCTTAAATAGAGTATCTATAAAAAATCACCTTGATTGGATAAGCAAAGCTATATTTCTTAAGGCCTAAAAGATCTAGTTTTATCAGACGGTGTAAACTTCACGGGGTTAGATCAATGGTTCATCTAACTTGGAATGAGGTCAAGTTGGATAAGGATCCAATTCACGCTCTTTAGAAAGGTGGTTGGGGGGTTTGGGGGGGGGGGACACATGCTCTTTGGAAAAAAGTGTGGGGGTGGGTTGATGTGAGGGAAGAAGGGGTATGATTGGGGCAGAAGTGGGCCTCATTAGGCCATCACCTAGGTTGTGTTGGATGAGAACTTAGAGTGGGAGGTTCTCCAATGTAGGAGAACTTCTACATATCTTCTCTTCTCTTGTAGAAGATGGTGTTCTCTTTGGAAGAGGGTTTGGAAGAGGGAGGGTGAGGTTTGTGAGGGAAGAAGGGTTGTGATTGGGGCTGAAGTGGGCCTCACTAGGCCATCACCTAGGTTGTGTTGGATGAGAACTTAAAGTAGGAGGTTCTCTAGCGTAGGAGAACTTCTACCCATCTTCTCTTCTCTTGCAGAAGATGGTGTTGAGGAGAAGATCCACTGTTTGTAGCTCCACTTTCTCCAAGAACACAGCCAAGCAGGAGAAGTTGGGCATCTCTAGAAGAAGTCTCCCCACATCTTCCCATCCAAAGACAGCCCTAATGAAAGTTACATGTGACCTTAGGGGGAAATTGTTTCACACACATGCACAAGAAATGTGGCAAGTGACTCACTGTATTAAGCTAAAAGTGGTTTCAGGTTTAGTAGGCATATGAGGTTTCTTTCTTTTTGCAAGCAAAAACCAAATCCATTTGCAATTCTACATCTTTTAATATTAGATTGATTGGTGTTTGGCACTTTTTTCCTTCAGTTTCATCTTCTTCTTTTTTCTTTATTTTGGACTTTAACAATATATTTTTCCTTTTTTATTTTTCATTTTGGTAATAGGTAGAGCTTCCACACTGGACAGATATTGTGAAGACCGGTACTTTCAAGGAACTTGCTCCATATGACCCAGATTGGTATTATATTAGAGCTGGTACTGATACTTTCCTCATTTTATTTATACAGTATATTTTCAATGATTTCTTTAGAGGAAATTATACATGCCACTTCATTATTGTCTGTTTTTTCCCCATGCTGTAGCTTCCATGGCGAGGAAGATCTATTTGAGGCAGGGTATTGGAGTTGGTGGCTTCCAAAAGATCTATGGTGGGCGCAAGAGAAATGGGAGTCGCCCCCCACACTTCTGCAAAAGCAGTGGTTCCATTGCTCGTCACATCCTTCAACAACTGCAGAATATGAACATTATTGACATTGATCTGAAGGGGTGAGTATAGATTTATGTTCATTAGTTATTTCTTTAAAGGAATCATCTGATTCATCTCATTTTGCAAGTCATGCTGTGCCTCTGGTGATGCCGAAATTGATTCACAACTAAATGTTGGGAAACTTGGAGGAATTGATACTTGGCTGGGGTGACTTAATTGGGCCAGTTGAAGTGCCAAATCCAGCCAAACTAACCAAACCTCTGTAATGGTGGCCATCTATTTGATTAATTTTTATATAAATTGTTAAGACATGTATGAGGGTTGCCCAATAAAGTTGAGAAATGTTTTCTGGCTGCTTTGTTGTCTAGCAGACATTGTTTGTTTATCTTTCACAAGGTGGCACGTTTGGAAGGTCCCCAATATGTGCATTCTCTGGCACAGAAATTAAGCTGAATTGCACTTCAGTTGCGTGTTGGCATAGAAAATAATGGATTGTCATTACTATCTCTAGGTCTTCAAAAAAAAATAGTGTACATTCCATAGATATGCTGATTGCTGGCTTGCCAGATGATTGCCCTGCAACTTTTTTGGGTCCCATGTGATGATTCACCTGTTGCATGGTATGGATGCTGCATACAAATGTTACACTTGTTTGCTGGGAAATGGATATGAAACAAATGCTTTGTCATTTTGGCTGAACTTGAAGCATAATAACAATTTGCAAAAGCAGCCATTGTTCATCTCAACATAATCATCCATGTTGAAAAAAATCAGCTTAGTTTAAGTAAAATCAGATTCAATGACATTCAGTATGAATCTATATAAGACTGGATCCAAGATTGAGGACTCACTCTAAAACATTGCTGGTCGGCTGAATTGACTTTATTTATCGACAGAGTCCGGTGAGTCCACTTGGTCAACTTACATTTACAAGAAAGTTAATTTTTTTTTAAATTAATAACAAGGAAGTCTTTCTCTTGCAATGTGCACCTTTGTTATAGGAATATTGCAAAATATTGAGAGTTCCAAGTCTCTGAGTCACTCTCTCAAAGATGTCTACTATTGATTTCATTGCTGTAAAAAATAGCAGTACAAAGGGAAAAGGTGGAGAGGATAGGAGTCTCTATGATGCAGCATCCACACCTTGAATACCAAAATCACCAAACTTTTTATGCTTTATATTGTTTCTTAAAATCAAAATAAAAAAAGGATATGTGACATGATTTTTTGGGATTCATCAACAATGTCAAATAAAGGTCTAAATATTATCACATACCAAAGCAGCACTCGATGAGGCTTTCAGCCATTTGATATGGCCTTATATACTGGATAGAAATTTGTCAACCCATTGATTTTTATATATGGTTAAATCTGAAGGCCCTTTTTATTATGCACAGTTGGTTAGCCCCCATATAACCATGCCACATGTCATTTTTATGGGATTCATTAGTAATGTCAAATAAAGGTGTCAAGATCATCATATACCAAATCTGCTCTGTTTGAGGTTTTCAGCCATCTGACATGACATGGCCTTGTATCCAATGGGTAGGAATTTCTGAAACATTGATTTTTCATATATGGATAATTCTTAAGGTCCCGTTTTATTCCTTGCAGTTGGTTAGTCCCATAGCCATGCCACATTCACTTTTAATTTTAACCTTGTGTATGATAGAGTAAAAATAGTTTTTTGTGCATGCCATTTGACCTCACTGGGTTAATCAAGTCGTATCTAGCTTGTGTGAAACACCCTGTTCTGTACAATGCTCTTTTTAGGGTCCACTAACCATAAGAAAAGCCTCTACATCTATATAAATACCTAAAATCAACTCGAACTTCTTCTTTCCAATTTCCAAATAAGCCCAAAAAAAGGACTGAACTTGAAATTATGAAGTTTCTAGACTAAAATGAGTTACAAAATCTAGCTGATTATACCAAATGACTGAAAATATTCTATGACTGAATTTTTTACCTAGATAGATTTTATATCAAATGACTAAACATGTTGATGCATTATCAATCTTGACCGAGTCCTGTAACAATTTCAAGATTTTAAACCTTGGAAATCATGAATTGAATGTTGTTTTTGTAGGTCTTGGTACAGTAGTTTGGTTTATTGTTAGAAGAAGGTTTTCTATGGTTTTGGGATTTCTGCTGGTAAAAAAAATATGAAAGAAGGAAATTGGTACAGGAATCAATCAACATCAATACTAAAATTTCATCATGGTTATGATAGCCAATAATCCCATATTTCTATCTAGGATCAGATGTTTGAGTTCTACTTCTACCGTATTGAATAAAAACCAGTCTCTGTCATGTCACAATCTATCATGTTGGTATTTATCTCCTCTAGTCAAGTTTTTAATGGCCTTCCTCTTCTTCTTGTACATACAAGTTGTAGCCATTTTATCCTACTAACAGGGGCTCTTCCAGGTCTCCTACATCTACCATAAGTGATATTCCTTCATCTTGTGTATTGGTGTTACTTCTAACGTTTCACTAATTTGATCATTTCTATTAGGGCTGCAACTCGGGTTGGGTTTTGGCCCGACCTGCATGACCCGACCCGAGAAATCATGCGGGTTGGGTTACAATAGTCGGGCTATAGGGTCGGGTCGGGTTGAGAAAAGAAAAACCCGACCGAAATTCGGGTCAGGTTGGGTTGAGGCTTTTAAATTTCAACCCGACCCAACCCGACCCGAGAAGACCCGACCCGACCCGAGAAGACCCGACCCGACCCGATTCTTATAAGTTAATATAAAAGGCTAGTTATCCCCAAATCTGAAGCAAACCCTAGCCGACCCTTTGTTTTCCAATTTCCATTGTTCGTGCAGATCTTTTTTCCCCCTTCCCTCGTCGCCTCCTCTTCGGGTCGTTATCATTTTTCCTCTTCTTCACCGACATCTCTTCCCGGGCGGACCTTGGTGAGTCTCTCCAACTGATATCCTTTCTTCCATTTCCTTCTTTCTTCTTTTTCTTTGATCATGTAATATTTTATTTTAAAATGTAAAAGATAAAGAAATGATTAACAGAAATAATATTATGGCAAGATGGGTTCGTACAGATCTTATTACCATTTGATACATTGTAATTTCTGATATCCTTTCTTCCATTTCCTTCTTTCTTCTTTTTCTTTGATCATGTAATATTTTATTTTAAAATGTAAAAGATAAAGAAATGATTAACAGAAATAATATTATGGCAAGATGGGTTCGTGCAGATCTTATTACCATTTGATACATTGTAATTTCTGATATCTTTTCTTCCATTTCCTTCTTTCTTCTTTTTCTTTGATCATGTAATATTTTATTTTAAAATGTAAAAGATAAAGAAATGATTAACAGAAATAATATTATGGCAAGATGGGTTCGTGCAGATCTTATTACCATTTGATACATTGTAATTTCTGATATCCTTTCTTCCATTTCCTTCTTTCTTCTTTTTCTTTGAGGGTCGGGTCGGGTCAAGGGACGGGTCGGGTTGGGTTAAGGGTATGACAATCTCGGATCGGGTCGGGTTCACTATTTCGGGTTTTTTCATTCGGGTCGGGTCGGGTTGGGTTCAATATGGAGTAAGTTAGGTTAGGGTTGGGTTTATGAAAACCCGGCCCGCCCGACCCGAGTTGCAGCCCTAATTTCTATTCCCTTTTTAATCTTATGCTACATGTCCATCTAAGCATAACATTTCTATTACTGTAACATAACGGAAAGGAGGATAAATTGTTTTTTTTTTTTATCAAAATCGATAATGTCCACCATCTTGATAACCCTTTTCTTGTGTTCCAGTGGGAGGAGAATTACGTCAAGTGGTCAAAGAGATCTCGATCAAGTTGCTGGCCGGATTGTTGTTGCTCCTTGAGTGTCTTGGTATAGTTGATGCTGTTCTGTGATTTTTCTAGGGACCCTCTATAGGGTGTTTTGAAGGTAGGGTTTTAATTTGAATGGTTCTACCTATAGGTGACTTACCATGTCTCTTCTTTGTTTTCCGAATATCAATAGATGAAATATTGGGAATTTTTTATGGTAAAAGATTTTGGTGGGGTCTTTTAAACCTGGCTTCAATTTGTCTTATATTGTATGCCTTCATGTTTAATTCTTGGAATCACCAGTACACTGATAGCATGAGGGGAGCCCAGAGAAAAGCAGAAACAATTGTTGGCCCAGTAACAGAATATTGGCAACATGTACATAGGATAGACACTAAAGCTGGAAAGTTTGAACATTTTCCAGTTCGAATCAGATCAATGAATCAACCTTCTAGTTGGCCAATGAATGGCCATGGCATTTGCTTTTCGCAGCACATGATGGGGAATATAGCCTTCAGGATTGAGGTCTTAGGTTCAATCCCTAGTAACTCCAATGAAGGGCCACTCCTACTCTCCATGGGATATGTATAGAGTAAAGTTCCACCGCTTGAACCCGGCATGTGCGTGTAGGGAGGCGTGCACATGCCCTGAAGGTCTAGTCGGGCGAGACACCTGGATACCTTCGGTCATCCAAAAAAGTATAGCCATAAAGCTTTATTTTACAATTAAAAGGCATGTAAGCGCCATATTTACGACTCCCATCTACAATCAGTTTGAAATAGTGTAATAGGTATCCAGGAATCATGATCTCTTCAAAATGGAAGATCGTATTTGATTATACCTTTTCTATTGGCAAAATTTCAGTGAGACCTCAAGAACTAATTGGTTAGAAATTGGGAAAGCAGTTGGGAGACCAAGCCATAGCAGTATGCACTTTTCCATGTGGTGTTTTGCTTCAATCTTCTTTCAGCAGAAAAGGAAGGGGAAGAAACCTTCAGTTATGCATTATTATGTGTTTTACTATTGGACCAGCAGGACTTTTTCCAACATGGCCTCCATTGCTGATTGAAGATATACCCATTTCTTTGGCTGGCACTGTATGAGTGACGGCCTCATCATGCATCTAAGCTGCTGTTGTTTCTTGTTTTGTAAGTCTTTCTTACTGAGTCAATCCTATGAATAATTTCTATCTTCATATGGTGATCTTATTCGTTGATTTTAAACTTTTAAAAAATTAATTATTCTTCTTATGGTGATCTTATTCATTTATTTTAAACTTTTAAAAAATTAACGGTATACTCAATATCTATGTAATCATCTATCAAATTAATCTAATTTTGTAGGACTTATAATTCATCTAATGACATGTCTTGCTAGTGTGTCTTTCTAATTTAACTGATTGTACAAATCACCATGATTGAGGTTGAACTTGGGTGCTCATTGGTCGGTAGTGTAAGAAGACTAAAGCGCAGTTCATTGAGCAGTTGGTTCTGAATTTCCGACCATAGCAAACCTAACTAGCTTAAAATAATCCAGACTCTGAACTCAGTTTTAAAAATGCAATTGAGGACTTTTTTCAATGTACACAATTCAGGTTAGAGCGTATGGCATGAATTGTTCAAAAAGCCATCAAGGATTTGCTGGATATCTTGTTGAGTCACGTACTCGAGTTGAATCAAACAGAGTTATTTGCCATCATTTTAAACCAAGTGTAATGGATTCTTTAGATTAAAATTTAGGGAGATATTTGAAATATTATATATTCTATTTATATTGAAGTACTGATATCAGATAATATCTTACATATCGTTTTTTATAACATTGTATAGATTGAAATATCAGTTGATATGTTTGTCTCCCTTAACTATTCATATATTTGACAAAAAAAAATATCCAATCAATTGTCTCGGATCATATCCAAGGGTGCAACTAGGGCTGGGTCTAATCCAAGCCCATTAAAAAGGACCTGGAAAAAATTTGCGTTATGACGTGGGCTAGAATTGCAGGTTTGAATTAGAATTTTAGTTGGGCTGAGCTTAGTACATGAAAACTCGAGCTTGGTCCAATAACTCAAATTTGAGCCATATTTTATAAAATATAGTTTTCTTTACTTGATGTCATGTATAAATATAAAATTTATGGAATTTATAATTTGCACTTATAGAATAATACAAAAGGAATTTCATTTTAGGACCAAATTAGCTCGAGCTAAGATAAGTCTGGATATACAATATGGGCTTCATCAGGATCAAGCCTTTGGGTTTGGTTCGCAATTTGGGCCTAAACTTGAACAAGCCCAAACTTAACCTTGACCATTTGAATTGCACCCTAATATAGTTATTATTATAGTATCTTCATACTAATACTACGGATACATGAAACCACCTTGTATAATACACTATTTGTTTAGAAAAGGGTGAGTGAGTTATATGCATGGACTCCATTTGATTGATGTTGAGTTGAATGATCTCTTTTATCTAATAAGATTATTTGGTTTAAATTAGATCACTATAAATATATTTTTAAAGAAGCTTTTCAAGCTCTCAAAGATAGAATGTTCATATACTCAACATTAGGTAGTTCAACTGGTTACTTCCTGTTTCAGAAAGTGAGAGGTCACTACTTCAAATCCCAACGACATTAGTTGAGGGCATCTTGTGTGGGTGTGTGGTGCCCTTCTGAGAGATTTTGAAGTGGTTATTGTTAAAAGCGTTAGGTGAAAGGTTTTGAAGTGACCATTGCTAAAGGGGTTAGTTAGGATAGAATGAGGAGTTTCCCTTGCTCTTAAAAATAAATATGAAAGCGCACATTACTTTTAACAAATTCAAATCCAGCTTCCAATGCTAGGGTGGCCCACACCTTTTTGTGTGCAAAACGCATCTAGTGGGACTTGCGCACATTACATCTGTCTAACAGTCATCTGATCGGGTAGGGTCAAAGTTAACAATTGAGAAACCTGGGTTTGGGTCTTGATCCATGTACGTTAGATTGAATCCGACCCGTCGGTCTCCCTATCCCTATCTTAGGGGGACAGAAAAACTCCAAGCTCCAATCAAGTCTCAGCAGCGATTGCGACTCTGCATCTTCGTTTTCGTACGCTCTGCTGAAAACTTAAAACTACAAGCAACACCGACAGACTTTGCACTGACCGAAAGAAAGAAAGAAAGAAGAACTGATTTTTTTTTTTTGCCCTTTTTTCTTCTCAAAAACGCCCTTTTCTCTCATATGCAGAGGCGATTGAGAGGCTAAAGCGAGAGAGAGACAAAATATTGCAATTTCATGGCAGAAAATCCGACTTCCCCTCCCAAGGAAGATCCGGCTCCAGCTCCGACACCGAAAGGAGGAGGAGGAGGCTGGGGCGGTTGGGGCATTTCTCCTTTCTCCATTTTATCAGATCTTCAAAAGGCCGCTTCCGTTGCTGCGGAGGAGATATCGAGAAATGTATTTCTCCTTTCTCATTTCTCTTCCCTGCTTTCCTTCCCTTTTTTTCATTTCTTCTTTTGCCTTAATTTTCTCTTCTATGGCGACCCTACTGAGATCTGGGCCGAACATTTCAATTTATGCAGGCGCAGTATCTAGATCTGATGATTTGTCTTACGAGTGCTTACTATTCTTTCCCCTCCTTCTACATATTGAGCCTAAAAGCAGAGTCTAATTTTTGTAAGATGCGGCACTATTTTAAATATTTAGCTGTTACATGGTGTAGAGCTCAGTGTTGGCAAGTTCGTTACTTTGTAGTCTATTTGGTAGTGCAGAATTCGTTTGCAGAACCAGAATTTTGTAGATTTCTAGCAATTCCGTGTTGTGTACTTTATCGCAAGAAAGACACATTTTTCGCCTTTGTCATCTAGCTTCTTTCTCTTTTCATCTGGAATGTGTGCATATGCAATGCACCCAAAGACTTTGAAGTGATCAACAGATGCTTACGTCCACTCCAAGCTTCTTCTGGTGTCATATTTTGAACAACAAATGTAGGACTCCGATTCAAAACATGAGTACTCCAATTTACAGCTTCTGGCCAAAAACTCTTCGGAATTCTGCCGATTGCCAACATGCTTCTCACCATGTTTAGGATTGTCCGGTTCTTCCTCTCCGATACACCATTTTGCTGGGGTGTATAAGTTGTTGTTAGTTGCCGTTGAATTCCATGCTCATCACAAAAATTTGCAAATTCTTGTGACATATATTCTCCACCACGATCAATACGGAGAATTTTGATAGCTCTCCCAACTTCATTCTCCACCCGTGCTTTGAAACTTTTAAAGGCAGTAAAAGCTTCAGACTTCTCCTGCAAAAAGTAGATCCATGTTTTCCGGCAATAATCATCAATAAAAGAGATAAAGTATTTCTTTCTTCCATTTGATACCGGGTTTATGGGACCACATATATCATAATGGATCAGCTCCAATGGTCTCTGTGCTCTCCATGACTTTCCTTTTGGGAATTGTTCACGATGTTGCTTGCCCACAACACACTCTTCGCATACTTTTGAGGGAGGAATCATTTCAGGAAGGCCGATCACCATGTTCTTCTGATAAAGGGTCTTCAAACCATTGAAATTCAAATGGCCATAACGCAAATGCCAAAGCCACGTTGAATCATTCACATTAGCCTTGAAACAGGTCTGGACACCCTTTATTCTCAGCGGAAACAATTTGTTTGGAGTCATCTTAACAGAAGCAATTAGACCTCTTTTAGGATCATAGATTTCACAAGCGCCTCGTTTGATTGTAGCCACATAACCCTTCTCTTGCAGCTGTCTGACACTTAATAAATTGCTTTTCAAGCCAGGAATATAAAAGACATTTGATATAGTCTCAATATTGTCTTCTCTAGTCCTGATTTGAACATCACCCTTTCCCATAACATTTACTTTAGAATGATCACCAAAACTCATAGTAGTACGAAAATCTTCATTTAAATTTGCAAAGAATGACTTACTAGCAGACATATGGTTGCTGCAGCCAGTGTCTAGATACCATATGTCTGGTTCAAGCTTGTTCCCTTTGAAATGGAACGCCATCAAAAGTGTTTCTTGTTCCATTTTCTCTGCAAAATTGGACTGATCCCCTTTGTTGGAATGAAAGTTTGCCGTGCATTCAGACTTATAATGACCATACTTGTGACAGCGATAACACTCGATGTAGGACTTATCAAACTTCAATTCATGATTAGACGAGCGCTGGTGATCATGTCCTCTGCCTCTGCCTCGAGAATCTGGTGTATAGCTACCTCTGCCTCTTCCTCGCCATCGTCCACGGCCTTGACTACGACCTCTACTTGAACCTCTTCCCGTAGAGATTTCACCATGAGTTGAAACTGTTGTCATTTTCTGCTCATGCACTAGCAATGAACTTTGCAATTCGTCAATTGAAAGTTCATCTAAATCTTTTGACTCCTCAATAGAACATACCACATAGGCAAATTTTGGAGCCATTGATCGAAGAATTTTCTCCACCACAGACACATCTTCAATTTTTTCACCATGAATACGCATCTTGTTTACTATTGCCAATGTTCTTGAGAAATACTCATCAACAAACTCTCCTTGCTTCATGTGAAGAATCTCGAATTCTTTGCGAAGGGCTTGAAGCTGTTGTCGTTTCACCCTTGTTGTACCTTGATATTTTTTCTTCATGGAATCCCAAATCTGTTTGCAATTCTCTTTTTGGAGAATAGTCTCCAAAATTGCACGATCAATTGCTTGAAACAGATAATTTTTCGCCTTGAGATCCTCCAGCTTTTGTTCTTCCAGTTTCTTTTGTTGAGCATCTGTCAACACAACTCCACTTGTTGGTTCAATCACACCAGTCCACAATCATCCAATACTCCTTGGATTGCAGAAAATTCTCCATCAACATGCTCCAATGATTATGATGACCATAAAAGCGAGGAATTGCTGGTTGCACATAATTGTTGTTTGATGCCATTGATCTGCTGGCTGCTGCTGCAAATAGAAAACTGCTGTTTTTTTTTTTCACTCCAATATCTGCTGGTTGCTGCTTCAAATGGAAAACTGTTGTTTTCTTTTTTTCACTCCAAACCCCCTCTATTGGCTCTGATGCCAAATGTCAGATTGAATGAAAAACAAGATAGAATGAACTGGAAATCAACTTTATCTCATTCAACAAACAAAAAGTACAGATTACAACTTCAAATAGAACCACAAATAAAACTGACCAAGAAAATAAGAACCCACTACTATCTGTTCCATTAACCAACTATCTGTTCCATGACTCCCACTACTTCCATTAACCAACCATCTATTCCATGACTCCCACTAGGAAAGACTCTAACTCCTATTAACCAATTTCCTAAGAAACAGACTTGAATATAAATAAACTAATTCTTAACACTTGAACGCCACAGTGTTCTAATTGTGTTAAAGAACCATTTGCCATGTTCAACTGGAATGGAAATTCTATACTTTGGAAATTGAAAACTCTCCACATAACGTAAAATCCATTTTCTGATAAGAATTGATCAAAGTATTTTGAGGGGAAAATCACATCTGTTTTCTGTGGAAGATGCATCTTCTATGGAAACCATCCTTTTAACACAACCAATTGAAACACATTGATCAAACTGTGCTAAGAGATCCAGTTGCATGTTGGATGACTTGCCACAGAAATCTTGTTGGCATAGAGACAAAGTCTGAAGAAATACCGGCCTACTTAATAGGGCCTTGTGCATCCTTAGGGTGCCTTCGAAAAAAGTTTGATTTTGCAACACTTTGGTTTGTTTAATGTTTCAATAACTGCTAACATATTTTATTGTTTCCTGGTAATGTCGTTACCTTCCCGTTGCAATGAAAGGAATGCTGTTAGATTCTCTGTTGAACACTGTGAAAGCAAAAACTTGACCTCAAAACACAAAGCTAAAATTTTGTTTAATTTGGCAGAATGTAGACGCCCCTTCATCTGCAATGCTACCTTGTGCTTGTCTTCTTCAAATGAGTTTTTCCCTTGTTTTTGTTTTTTTGCTGTGTAGGGTTTGATTGTATTATCTTGATTTTGTTGATTCAGGCAGCTGAAGTTGCTAAGAATGCGGCAAAGGGCATTGCAGAAATTCAGAATGTTGGGTCTGACATGGAACCTGTGAAGGAAGGTGTAGAGTTAGAGAAGACAGTAGACAATGCAGAACCAGAGACTGATGAGGACAAGCGAAGGAAGTCTGCATTGGATAAATTAGAGAAAGCAAGTGAGGATTCACTGCTTGGACAGGCAAGCCGTTCATGTTGCTGAGATGGAACTTCCTTTATTACTACTACTTCTACTACTACTATTATTGTTATTTTTTTTTGAAGGAAAACAACATAATTCATTAATACTAGAATGTACACGTAAAGTTTGGGACAGTTTTCAAGGATGAGTGCTTGTCCTCTATTCAGTATTCAGTATACTGTCTAGTTATCTATAACAAAGAACTAATCCAAAGAGAAATCCAGAACTAGTCTATCATTTTACTTTCCAATTTTGCTAAAATGGTTGCCGCACTATTTGCTGAATATTTATGTCTCTAAAGGAAACATCCCAAGCATCAATTCTCACCTCCCTTGCTCATGTGGTTGGATTTGTGTGTGTGCAGATGCATTCATGTGTGGTTGGTTGGGTAGCTACGCGTGTGCATGCACATGTGACCTAAGTCTATAGTTCTTGTAGAATGTCTGTCTTGTTATTAGATACAGCTATTGTATTTATATATCACTGATGTCGCTAGTTGGCATGTCTAATTCATTTTCATGTGATGTTACTGGATATCTTCTCTATTTTTTAAGGATTGTGGGGATGGTACCTCAAACATTATTTGAAATAAATTTATGTTCAAGATATATTTATTGTGATTGTTACTCGATAACTTGTTTTTTTTTATATATATTTTAATTGTGGAATTTCATATGATTTCTTTTCTGAATCATTTATTTGTTGCAGGGTATAAAGGCTCTTGATAATTCTGTGGAAACCTTTGCTTCAGGAGCATGGCAAGCTTTGGGTAGTGCTTGGCGAGGTGGTTCCAGCTTGGTCCAGAAGTATGTAACCATGGTTAAGTGCACATTTTTAATTTCTTTGATTTTTTCTACTTTTTTACTGGAAGCAATTTTCCAATTTAGCATGTGTTATGAGCTTGTATTGTTTGAGCATCTTCTCTCTCTTAAAAACATTTTCACTTATAGACTATTAAAGTATTAATGATTCTGTTGCTATCTCATAAATTGGTGCTTCCTTTGTTTAAACCTCTATGTATATATAGAGTACATAATGCCCGGTATATACATTAGGATCTTGATCGATGGCAATTAATCAAAATTGATACTAATTTCCATAAAAGAAGATAATTTCCTTATTATCCTGACATAAACACCACCTTCTCCTCAAACTCAAGTTGATCCAACTTGAGTTTTTCTATATTTTTGTTTGATTGTGGAGATTTTCAGATGTTGCAATGTGGAGAATGCAACTATTTGATGCTGAAAATAAACTAATTGATCCACTGTTGAAGGTTGAAGACTGGAAGGTTTTGGAGTCGAGAGAAGCAAGAAGATATAATTGACACACCTTGGCTATTGGTCAGTTTAGTAGTAGAAGGAAATGGAAGTCAACGAGTTAATCTGATAGTTAGACATATTGTGATTATCCTTACAGCTAAAATCTTGATTTGGGGCAAAGCTGGTGAAGAATAGGATCCACTGTGGCGGGTTGAAGACTGGAAGATTTTGGACTCGAGAGAAGCAAGAAGATAGAATTGACACACCATGGCTATTGGTCAGTTTAGTAGTAGAAGGGAATGGAGATCAACAACTTAATCTGATAGTTATACATATCGTGATGATCTTCACAGCTAAAATCTTGATTGGAGCAAAGCTGGTAGAGAATAGGCTGGTTTATAGATTCACATGATAAAAGAGTAAATCCAGATGAGGGAGATAGAAAACAACCAGAAGATTGGTTGTATTTGTTCAATAATCAAGTCCAGATAATTGTTTCAAGAGGTGTTGGAAGCACAAACAGTTGACCCTATCAAAGACATGAACAGGTCATACAGTTGTGATGACAAATCCAAAAGGTGCAAAATGAACCATGCACAAAGACATCTTGCAATTTAATAGCAAAGTTTGGAACCAATCAAATCAGGATGGTGGGCTTTGACAAGTTGCAAGTGGAAAATGAATCAACCTATGGAAAACGTGGTGAACTGTGGCATATGTTGGAAGAGATACAAACATGGTATCAGCTACTATGATATTATTACTTTCCTGTAGTACTGTGGTCCATGTGGGAGGAGAGATAGTAGAACCGTCAATAACAAAGCTATTGAGGTCAGGCAAATGGTTGAAAGGGTGAATCTCATAGTG
Organism: Chimonanthus salicifolius; assembly: GCA_013350335.1. Lineage (NCBI taxonomy): Eukaryota > Viridiplantae > Streptophyta > Magnoliopsida > Laurales > Calycanthaceae > Chimonanthus > Chimonanthus salicifolius. Next base: position 29,424,958 of record CM023533.1, on the reverse strand, counting down.
GCATTGTAGGTGTTCACTAAGAAGGAATTTCAAATTTTTTCCTTTTTTGACGTTTTGGAGGGAATACTGTGATCTAATGTAACTTGCTGTTCCTTTTCTTTCTCTAGTATCAAGGTCATTTTGTAGGCTTGTGCACCTTGGTGGTGGTTGCCATTCTGATGGTGTTTATTCTTTCTTCATCACTTAAGTAGTATACTTTTTGAAATTGGAAAGCAGTTCCTTTTATTTTGTTTTAATTTTTTGGTTGGTGAGAACAATAATTTATTCTTGACCTTTTGCTAGGTAGATCAACAATATACTCATTTTTTTTTTGGGTGGCCATTTAGACACGGGATTTTACTTTCAGTAGACACTTACCATTTTGTCCTTCTGCTTCCGCACCATCTGGGCGTGAGTTAAAAACATTTTTCCTTCGTTCGGACCATCGAATCGTTCGGACCATTAGTCATGCGTAAATTCCATTCGTCTGGACGCTCTATGACTTTGATGATGACGATGACGACCATGTTTTACTAAGACCAATAGTTGGATTGAAAACATGGTTTTCTCTACTTATCTTTGGGGCCTTCAAATTCATACTTAAAAGAATCCAATCAAGCTAAGTTTTGGTGGGCTCCCTATTCATGCACCTACCTTTTAACTCCACCCTTCTCCATGAGTACAGGTGGGCACAAGATAGGAGTTAAAGAGTTTGCGGCTAAAAAAAATTGTGGCAGAAATCCCTTTTAATTTATATCTTCGTGGAAGTCGTTTTCGAGTATGGTTTAATTTTGTTCTGTATATTAATTTTTTTACACAATTTGTGCTTTATGCTGTACAGGAGAACCATATCCTGAAGATTGATGTCATTTGAATTTCTCATATCTTTCAAAAAAATTGAATTTCTCAAAAATGAACTTTTGGGTATTTTGCACTGGAATACATTTTCAGATCATATTGTTTTGGATATGTGATTCTGTATCTGTAGTTTCTTTCTTGAATCAGATGATACATGCACTCCTTTTTGCTGTTTAAATGATTTTTTACGCTTAGATTTTGATATTACTGTTTCCAGGATTGAGCATTCTGCTGCAAACCTTGCTGATTCTATTCAGCATGGTGGTTTGCCTCTAAATGCTGGTTCCGTTGCACCATCGATATTAGAGGCATGTATTCAATTCATGGTTTCTGCTTTTGTTCTCCCCACACACCTACCCATCTGCCCAACTGACTTTTTATTTCTACTATACTTGCAGAATGGAAAAGCATTTACCACAAAGGGAATGCAAGTTCTTGAACGTGTTGGTAAGGAAACCATGGAGCTGCTGATTACAGAGACTGGCATTGAAGTGGAAAAGAATCCCAAGGAAGAACAGCAAGAAGTTGATGAGGAGCAGTTCTTAGAGGAGGCTACATTTGACCGATGCTTTTACATTTATGGAGGTCCTGAGCAGATTGAGGTGATATTCTCTCCTTTATTTTCTTCCTGAAAATTGTTTTTTGATGAAGACTTGAAGTCACAGTCTCAGTTGTTTTTAAAACTGTCTGATGTCAGGAGCTGGAGTCATTGTCAAGCCATTATGCATTGCTATTTAATAGGAGAAAAGCAAAACTGTCATCAGAACAGAAATCATTCTATGATGGGCAGCTTAAACAGGTGCAGCAAATTTTCTGTTTGAGTAATGAAATTGAAGGAAATGGTATAGACCCTGACAAAGGAAAGAATATTGAAACTGTTGAAGAAGGGAGTGGCAATGAGATGAAAATAATGTGTGATTCAAGCGTCAGTAAAGCTGCTGATATGGCTGCAGGGTAACAGAGCTTGCTCTCAGTCTAGGTTGCTGTGTATTTGGTATCTACATTGTTGTTTATTCCATGCATGCATTATATATGTAGATGTACATATAACTGTTTGTATGCATGCATGCACTATTTTGTTATCGCTTTCGGCTTTGTGGTCATAGCTTGATGTTGTACATGCATGACCTCATATTTGTTAGGGAATGGACCCAATACCCACATACAAAAAATACAGACTCAATCACACATAAACACAGAGAACACAGGATATACGTGGTTCGGCCCAACCTTGGCCTACGTCCACGGGAGTGTAGATTTCATTATAGATAAAAAGAATACAGATACATTATTTGGATCCCAAGATCTCTTTTGGTATCTTCCCTCTCTCTCTATCTCCCTCACTACACCTTTGCTGCAAGAGGCCTCTTCTGGCCTCGGAAGGCACTCGGCCAAACGGCAGGGTTTACATGAAACCCACGTCCTTAATATATAGGAGTATTGCAGTGTCCTATGTTTAGCAGTTTCCTAATGTAATTAGGAATCCCATTTAATTAGAAGTCCTATGTAATTAGGAGTCCCATGTAACTAGACTCCTAATTTCAGTGGAATTGAGCCACAAGTTCCAACAATATTGTCATGTAAGCACAACACATATGCTTGTTCACACCTACATGCATGCGGTTGTGGGCAGTGCTTGTAAATTTGGGTTTATTGTTTCCTCCCTTTATAAGTAATACTACACAGTGTCAACATGGTCCACTAAATATGAAGCTTTCAAAAATTATATCTTTACCCAACTTGACCTATTTGTTAAATGGTTCAAGAATTCTATCTGGACCCAACTTGACCTATCTATTTAAAGGTTCACCCTAACTAATCCATATCAAGTCCACTAAATTTGAAGCTTTCAACAATTCTGTCTTGACCCAATTTGAGCTATTTTTTAAATGGTTTATCATAATCAATCCATATCAAAATCCAACTCACTTCCTGAATGGGTTGACCCAACCCAATCAATCTTAACTAGGTTGAGATCCCATCCATAGTTGACATGGAATATTTATTAAATGGGTTGACCAACCTAAAAGTAGACCAAGATTTAAATGGGTTGATCTAGTGATCCATTTATTAAATGGTTGACGAATCTGACTCATACTAGTCTTGATCCATTCCCTCATGATCCATTTATTAAATGGGTTGCTTGATCTAACTGATTTTAAATGAGTTGGTACACATGTAGCTGATCCATGTCATAAAATAGTATTTTCCTTATGTAGGTTACGGTGGCAAAAAATGTTAGGAAACTTATGGATTAGAAATTTTTTCTACCAGGTCATTTTCCTAAAAAAATCCTAGGGAAATTCATTTTCCCACTAACCAACAAACATGGCCTAAAAAGGTTCCCATTTTGGAAAAAGTTCTTTGGGTAATGACCCTTGACAAGGATGTATGGAAAAGTAGAACCTAAAAAGCTGGCCTAGGTAGGAGATACGATATTGATGGTGCTGTTGATTGGTGGTGGTGGTGATAATGATCATGAGAGACATTTCTTTTCAGTTTTGATAGGAGTCTGTAGCATAGTTGGTGAGTGATGGTTGTTGCAACTAAGGGTCGAGAGTTTTTAAGTTATATTGGCAACAAATAAGCATTTTGCCCAGGGAAAACAATTTGCCAAATCTAATTTTAAGTGAGAAACTAGATGTATGGAAAAAAAATGACCTTGAGGATGATGATGATCAGTAGGAAAGTAGAACCCATAAGAGGGTTCTCTTATGACACATTTTCTTCACTAAAACGCATTGCCAAATATTACCAACAATAGGTGATCTCCACATTCGAGGAGTCTCTTCTTTTTTTTCGTAAGAATGAATCTTTTGAATGTCATTTCTCTTGTTTTAAGTGGAAAGTGTACACCTTTTTTATAGTTTTAGGAAGAAAGCAATCCTCGTTTTGCCCATATCTAGTGGATCCCAACTCTGGACTCCTACACTCTAGCAATTGTTCTAATGCACTTGACCACTCCAAATAAAAAGTTTTAATGCATTTGTCAATATTTTGCATATTTTTATTCATTTCTTATTCCAATTTTTTATTTCTTTTTTTATTGTGCATGTCTCTGCCACATCTGAATTGGTAGATCAAAGTGAAACTTTAATACGAGCCTGTAGAACTGTTCTTAAGTGCATATCATTGCAACCATAAATGTTGTAGTCATATGAGCATTAGACAAGCAATTGCTTCATGGAAAACGATCCACCAAATCCAATTATGAGTTGTAGAACTCAAAAATCCAACTCTAGTTAGATGGATAAGTGGCTATGATTATGGGTGGTGATCAAAGGTTTGAAATATTTTTTTGAAAGTTAACTTTATTAATCGCAAAAAGAAATAGGTCCAAAAAAGACCCTACAAAAGAAAAAACCAAATTACATCAATCTATTAACAACTTCCTCATCTAGCAACACTCCCTGCTTGGCAAAAGAATCCGCAGCTGAGTTAGCTGACCTAGGAACCCAACCAATCTTAAAATAAAAAAACATTGATAGCATGATAAATCCTCTCAACTCAGAAAGAACCCAACACTCAACCTATCACAACCCGTGAATCACCTTCAACTAAACTCCCTTGAACCCCCAGCTCTTCCAACTCCAAAATACCTCTCCACAAAGCAAACAATTCAACCTCAATAACCGACCCATTACGAATAGGACCCGCAAAGGAAATCAGCGTATTCCCAAACTCGTTACAAATGAGTCCACCATAATCAGCCATACCAACTTCTCACATACGATTCCCATCAAAATTAAGCTTCAGCACTCCAGGAGGAGGAGGAGACATCAAAGGTTTGAAATATTATGTCTATGTTCCAATTTTGATTGCTTCATTTGGATGTTTATCAATCTTCCATCTAGTTGTTTGTTAAGGTACTGCACTTGTTTCCTAGATTGCAGTCAATGGTGCTATTTGGCATACTTCACAATGCATTTCTGACCTGCTTCAGAGTATGAAGTAAAGTATAATTTCAGTTAATTTTTATGTACCTTTCTCTTGCCACCTGTTTCTGTTTCAACTCCAAAACTGTCTAAATGAAAATGATTTAGCATACGAAGTCAGGGATTTGCACTGATCTCAACAATTTTCTTTCTCTTTCTGGTTGGGACTTGATATGCTGATGACTTTTGCAGGTTTGCTGCTGCCCTGGGGGGGCTAGCTACAAATGAAATAATTCAACGGACTACTGATAGACTTGAAGCAATTCACTCTGAGGGGGTCCATGTATGTTTTTATCAGGGAATGTCTTCTCTTTTTCTCCTCTAACTTTTTACTTTTTATGGTAGAAGACTGACTTATTGAAAATAGGAAATTTGAGTTCATCCAAAAGGAAGTACTTGTTCTCCGTTGTGGTAACTGTAAAAGATTTGTTGCCAAGAGATTAAATCTGTAGTTCTGTACAGAGACCAAAGTCCAAAGAGAGGATAGACAGGGATGGGAGAATCAAATGGGATATGAACCTCATGTTTTTTACTGAAATACTCCAGCTCTCAAGCCCTTGTATGGATCTTTAGCTAAGACACCATGGAAGTATATTGTGATTAAGCTCCATTGAATAACTGATGACTTGATTGATGCCACTAGTGATGCCCTTTGAGTTGCCTTGTCGTAGAAATTTCCTATGGCAAGTGTAACCAATCTTCTTAAAATCTGACTTTCACATTAAAGGGTCCAGAGCCGAACAATCAATAAGGAATTGAAATGGGAAAGGTTCCAATTACCAATCTTTGTTGCTTATGCCTCTTCAGTATGTCATCCTATATATGATTAGTCTCTATGTGCATGGGCCAATGAAAAATTTAGCCTAGAATATATTATTGAGTTTGATTGTTTGGGTTCTTTAAATTATTATTATTGCTGAGGATACTCATCTTTGCATTTCTCTTGCAGAGACTCTCAGAACTTTGTTCCCTTGCAGTGTCCAGATTACTGATGCTTGGTAAGTCCATCATATCTGTTGCAAACAAATCACAGAATGAAGATCTAGAAGATGACAATATGAAAATTGACTGGCCTGAAGATGCTCTTTCAAAAGCAAAGATCATCAGAGGCAAGGCACAATCAATGACTGAAGATGTGGAAGCTGTTTGCAACAGTTTTGCTACTGGTACATGTTCATGCTTGAGCTTAAACTCTTTCATTCAATAAATTATTTGAATTCTCACTCGATGGCATCTTCAGTTACTTCTTATTGAAGAGGCACACATTGGTTTGCTTTATGGTAGCATCAGGGAATTGCAAATCATACAACATATATACATATACGCATAAATAAATAAATACACAAACACACACACTCACTAATACTAACACTAACGTTAACATATTGGGATATGCGAAAAAAATTAGTTCTAGATAGGGATGAGATGGGGCAAGCCTGATGATTAAGAAAATATTTGGTGGGATTGAAAGTTCATTTCAAACTCTACATATAAACCAAATTTCAGTTGAAAAATCAAGTCTTAGTCACTTGAATTTAGTGATCAAATCATCAAACATCTATTTAAATAAAACAAGGACACCTGATGATTTTCGACCACTAAGTTTACATAGATAAAACTTTCAAAAAAAAAAAAATAAAGATTACATAGTTAAAATTTGAATTTGGCACTAAAATGTCGCTCATTAATAGTTCATTAAGTGAACTTTCAATCCCACTGGTTAGATTTTTGTTATTGAACTCCAAAAAGGTTAAAAAAGAAGCAACATAACTAGGTGCAACCCAAGTGACGGTTTGCAGGCACCCATTTTCTCCACAACAAGAGAAGATGGTGTTCTCCTGGCAGAGGTGGGGAACATCATCTTCGCCTAGAGAACTTTTTCATCTTGCGGGCTCTACTTTCTCTTGGAGGGGTTCCAACAAGAGATCTTGCACTTTATGTCTCTCTTCTCTTCATTCAAAGACCACCATGAGGAATCACACCACATTGTAGACCATTCATGGAAAGACTGCCCTAAGAATATTGCTTTTGATAGGGTTGAGTGGGAAAGAATCGCCGATAGATTGGATAAATTTTCATTAATTATGATGATGATAAGGTTACAAATCAGAGGTACAAAGAGGTAGAGGAAAAGGCATTGAAAATGTGGAGGTAAGAGATAAACAAAGACATGATAGATTGTGGAGTGGGGTGAGCAAAATGTACTCAAGTTAGCAATGTCTTATGTGATAAAGGATTCCATATCATTCAAAAGGGAAATTTTGTGTGATAGTTGCCATACCTGCAATGCTATATGGAGTCGACGTTGAGTAATAAGGAAGCGCTGAATAGACAAAGTTAGGATAATGAAGATGGACATTTCTTGTTGGATGAGTGTAATAGCCTTTGACAATTGAGTTAGGACCAATGGAGGTCTTCAGTTAACTTCTCCAGTGGCAAGTTGAAAGCTGCTGGTAGCAGGTGGAGCCAACATGAACAGTCAGTTACCTCTTGATGTTCCACTTTAGTTTCCAACCTCGACTGAATCCCGACAAGCCTCCGTTGCCTGCTCAGGATTGTTTTATCTTTAAATTTATGCAGCTCTCTTTTTCTTTGTTTCCCTTGTTTCAGTTTAGTTCTGGTTTAGTTTCTTTCTTTTTTTGAAAATTTGTCTTATTGTTTTTCATGTTCGAAAGATATTGATTGTCCACTGCTTATGGGAACTTCTCACAATGCAGATTTGTAAATACACTTGTGCATGTATAGGAGATTCCAATTATTTATTGGTGATTTTATATCATAATTTTCTCTGTTATTTAATCTCCATTTGTTGAGCAGGAATTTCGGACATAATTGAAGCATATCTAGCAGCCATGAAAGGTGTTTCTGCTGATGCCGGTGGCCTTCCAGAACAGACTTCAATTCAGCAGAAAGCCAATGCCATCACCAATCATCTTCGCACAGACAGAGGCACTACCATAGAAAAGATCCAGGATGGAGTCCAGTACTTGGCGTTTGTAGTCCTTTCTCCCTCTATGCCCACTGCATGAAATTCACTGAGTCTTTTCTGAATTCTTTGTAGTTTTTACACATTTGTCAAGTACTTGTACATATTTACTGATTCCTATACCAAAATCCAGTAACTATTCAATTCCTACCAAATCTGTGATGCCCTAATGTAAAGCTTGTCTATTCAGTTTCATATTTGACCTTTTGTGTTTTACATTTTCATTTGACCATATTGAATCATTTGATGTGCCAGTGGTTTTCAAAATCACCCTAGGGGGTATTGTGACTTTGTGAGGCCCTTCACAGTGCTCTCATACAATACAAGAAAGAAGAAACATAGATCAGATATGTACCAAAATTTAACTAGAACATTGCTAGTAAATTTATGACGATGATTGCTGGTCGATAAAATAATAATTAGCTTAGGAGTCAATATAGACATAACTAGTGTAGTGACCCATGGTGGACGTTTCCTCAGTCTATGCCTTGCCTTGAACAAAAGCTTGTCAAGGTCTGAAGATACTCTCATTTTTCACCCATGAATCACTTATTGACATGAACAAGTTGGCTTTCGAGAACTCTAATGTGATTTGAAAACCAGCAATTTCTTTTAACTGAATTAACCTTAAAAATGTTGGCTGATATGACAGATGTTCATCGATATTAATTTAGTTTTTTCATATCATATATTTGTATGAGAAATTTAATATATTGGACTATATAGAGAGTAGCACAGATACCATACAAATTAAACTAAAATATTGATTGATATACTTGGAACAACATTTCTCTCTTTTCATTCGCTGACATTTAAATTTCAAGAATTAACAGAGCAGATGACAGAATTTAGCAAGAGAGACTTTTCCAGTCAGTAACCAAGCATCTCATCTTTCAGCCATGGAACTTTGTTGCTGCACGTCTACTGTATCTCCCAATTCCCACTTGAGCCATGACAAAATGGGGGATATAAGATTTCATGCCTGGTCAGGCTGTCTTAACTTTTTCTTTTTAATTAAGAAAAAGTAAGAAGCATAAGACTGCCAAGTGATTGAGGATCCTTTATCACAAATTAGGGGTGAAACTCGGGTCGGGTTTTGGCCTGAACCCGCATGACCGATTCAAAAGTCATGCGGGTCGGGTTATGAAAGTTGGGTCAGTGGATCGGGTCGGGTGGAAAAGTCAGAAACCCACATTGAATTCGGGTCGAGTTGGATTGAGAGATTTTTAACTTAATCCAAATCGATCAAACCCGACCCAGCCCGGTAAAAAGTAGGCTAAAGACGTAAGGTCAAAAGTTCGGGTAGGGTTCCATATATTAGTAAATTGGGTCGGATTGGATTTTAAAAAACCCATCCTGATCCGGCCCGATTTCAGTCCTATCACAAATGCAATTTTTTTTTTTCTATCATCAAATGCTTTTATATTTTCATAGTTTGAATTTTTTACTTCTACATGTTCATTTTACCACGTCAAAAATATGAACTCTTGCCATTTACAAAGATAATTACATATTAAGCCTTTGGCCCTTTTCAAGTTCCCCAAGTTCAACTCTAGAAGGTTTCTCTCGTCGTTTATTACCTTTCCACCTGTAGCCAGCCATTCACTATTTGATACTGTCGGTGTCTATAATCGTCTCTTTATGCATCTAAACAAACTTAGATAGTATCAAAAAAAAAAAAATTACTATGTTAGAGCTTAAATCAAATTGGGTCGTGTCGGACTCGACCTGAGCTATTGACCTGAAATTCTCGATCCGACTCGACTCGAATTCTAACCCGATTCAATCTGAATTCTGACCCGACTCACATTTTGAACTCATTTTAGTCTAATTTTAGCCGGGTTGGGTTGGGTTGGTTCAGGTCAGGTTAACTTGAAAATTCCTCAATCTGATCCGACCTGCTACTCCGACTCGCATGTCTCGACTCACATGATTTATTGGGTCGGGTCATACAGGTCGGGTCAAAACCGGACCCGAGTTTCACCCCTAGTTTATGTACTCACTTCAATTCAAATTAGTTTCCTAAAAATATCTGATTTCTACTACAAACATTGTCCTCTTACTTTCCTCTAAACTATGAATTTAATGGTGAAATTAGAAGATTTCTGTTATTCTTGTCCACAATTTTTTTCCCATGTCATCTAAATTAGAACATGTGGACTGGTACATCGACTATTTGCAGAGTAGACCTTTCCTCGGGTTTGAAATCTCTAGTCATCTGGTCTGTGGCTTAAAAACAGTCATTTGTATGATAAAAGAACAGTTTCAAATCTAATCATCCATGTTAATAGTTTCAGATGGGTAGTTTTTTTTTTTTTTTTGGAATTTTACTAGTCTTCAGTACAGTAAATTTTTTTATTAAAATGTCACAGAAGAAAATTTCATACGATACATTTACCGGTATGATGATGATCTTCTAAACATCTTCAATAAATCAATCCATTAACCAATCAATCGGAGACTATTTTTTTATTTAAATTTTAGGGAAGAGTGAGAGGGCCCATTGATTGTTCTTTGCTGAACTCGTGCCTTTTAGTGAGATGTAGTCCTTTTGCGATGGGTAGGGGTGAAACTTGGGTTGGATTTGAGAAATCACGTGGTTTGAGTTATATATTTGTATATTTTGTGCTGAGTCGAATTGAGAAAATAAAAATTTGTATGAAATTCGAGTCAAGTTGAGTTGAAAAAATAAAAATTAATTTGATTTGACCTGATGTAAACCGACCTAATGTACACCAAGGTATAAAACATCACTTGAATTGACTTGATTCAGAAATTCAAATCAAATCAAAGTGAGGAATTGAAGTGAACAATTCAGTATGATCTAATCCAATCCAATAAATTTCGACACGTTAGTGGGGAGAAAAGAGACTTCGTGGTTGTGTGTATTTTGGGAATGTCTGTCACCTTTTTCTTTTACTTTTCATCCACATCCATTCTATTTCCATGCTTTATCTGTTTTTAAAGTAGAGATGAGATGATGTCAGTTTTATTCAGGAGAATAAACAAGTGAAATATTACGGTGGATTTTATTGTCTCTCATTTTCTAACAAATAATGGACTTGGAATTTAAATTAGTTCCTTCATTAATTTTTTTATCAAAATAAAGAGAATGTCTAAAAAACCTTAAATCAATTTTGAATATGACCCTAATAGTGATTAAGTTGAGTTAAAGTGGTAGTGTGTGAGGTAAGAGAGTGGGCATGGTAATTAATAGAAAATTAGACAAGATCTAATATACAGGTCCAAGAAGACATGTAGACAATCATCACTTGCATTTTATGTTTACCCTAACACATTTTTTATTAAAATCATATACTATCTTTTGTACTGATAGTAGAATAAAAATGATGACAACGATGACGATGATGACAAGGATGACGATGATGACAATGAAGACGGCAATGACAAAATTATAAAGAGTCAAGTATACTTGGCCGCAATGTCCAAAAGATAGTGGCACAGCTCGTGGGGCTTTGAGAACATGGGCATATGGTCAGAACCCTTGACGACGACGACAAAATTATAAAGAGTCAAGTATACTTGGCAGCAATGTCCAAAAGATAGTAGCACAGCTCGTGGGGCTTTGAGAACATGGGCATATGGTCAGAACCCTTGATCTCTTTAACCTCTTTCACAGGATAGTTGTCAATCATCCAGTATTGGAAGTCCTTTGGGATGACTACATCTTCATCAGATACAATGAAGGCTCTACTGACTGAGCCATATCTCTCCACAGAAAATGAGGGTGAATTCTGTAGATCTTCCATAAACCATGGGGCAGGCCTGACCAATGTCTTTGCTAATGTAAGATCCTTTTTCACAAAGCATTCAAGAAACAAGAAAATTGTTAACAATTTTGTTGTTACATTGGGTTGAAAGAACAATAGCTAGACTAGAAATATTAGATACTAATAATGAAGGAAATGAAGGTGTAATAAGGTTAGTTGGGTCAAGTGAATATGGGTTAAGTCAACAAATACTTATGGGTTAGTCGTCCACTTCTTATTCATGCATCATTATGTTTGTTCTTCTTCTTCCTTTCCGATTACGATTTTAAATACTTATGTCTTAAGGTGTGAAAATCAAGATTAGATCAATGATAACACTTCAATATGATGTTTGAAACTGCCCATTTTTTATAGCTTGCATTTTTTCAGAAAAATGAGATCTATAAAATTTGTTTGTCATTTTTATTTACAAAGAAAAAGAAATTACATGGAATTTGAATTTTGATATAATTAGACACTAACAAATTGCTTTGTTAGATCATGACAAGTTTCTCTTAATATTGATTCTCATAAGACTTTCATACAAGCATTGATTTATAGACCTATATTGGATGGTCAACCATTTTAACACGAGCAAAATTTGTTACGAGACATAGGATGTAGTGAAATTCCCATTTTACCTATACTGGTGTACCGCTCATCAAGTATTGGTGTACCGATAACATACCGTTTTGCATGTATATGTTGGTACAACGGTACTTGATGAACGGTACACTGGTAGGAGTAAAATAGGAATTTCACTATATTCTGTGTCTCCTAACAAATTTTGACCATGTTAGAATGAACGTCCACAGTGGATCTAATGGATATTTTTGCGATATTATCATTAGATGGGACAGAGCAGCAGGCTTAAAAATGGGGTAAGATTTTACCCACTAGTTATCAGTTTCAATTTCTACTTTCTTTGTTTTTTCTTTTAAGATAGCCAAAAGAATACCTCTGAAGGAGAGAGTTGATATAGGTTTTCAGCCAAGCACTTGGGACCAAACAGCAGTGAAGTTGGATTGACTGTTCCTTCATCGTATGTATATTGGTTATCCAAGGCTGATTCTGCTGCCGTCCTCTCCGAATACTGCCAAACAACAAATTCAAAATCTCTTCAAAAATGAAATGCACTGGAAGTGAACGTGATGGCATTCTTCATTAAAAAAAAAAAAAGAGAGAGAAAGAAACTAAGATCTAGTTGATAGAGGGAAAATATATATATATATATATATATATATATATATATATATATTTTTTTTTTTTTTTTTTTTTTTTTTTTTCAAGTAAAATTTTATTACTTGAATGCCTTAGAAATGATTTACATTTTTTTCCTTCCATCACCATTTTAAGAATACCTAATCACATGGAAAAAAAAAGTTGTTTGTGACAAAATTCTTTTCAGTAAAACAAAATCAATGCAATCGTGGACCACCACATGCACATACACATGAAGATGTACATTAAAATTGTTAAACAGTGAGATAGTGTGTTGAACATGTCAATTAGAATCAAACTGACTTGGTCAGATCATTTCTTAGGACTGGATATCCAACTCAAAAGGTTAGCCCATTAGGTAGTGTGACGCAAGTCTTTTACAAGTCTCTAATATTTTCCTTCGCAATCAATGTGAGACTCGTTCACTACTCCAACAATTCCACCTCAAACGAGGCTCTCTGACGGATAGAACATCGTCGACTATCCTATTTGATTGAATATCCAACCCAAAAGTCTAATTAATTAGGTAGAGTGACTCAAACCCTTTATAAGTTTTTAAATCTCTTATTTCATGATCAAAGTGTAACTCATTCTCTGCCCCAACTCTTACCACCCTTTGTGGCTCAAGTTAAGCCCTTTGTGATCTGCTAAGCTTGAGATAGAGATTATTTTTTTAGACTCAACTCGAGTTTTAACTGAAGTTCATGTTTGATTTGCATTATGAAGAAAGACCAAGATAGATAATATGTGGTTCAATTTCGAAGCAAAGCTCAATTATAACAATCATAAATATGTAAATGAAGCTCAAGGTTGCCATAGAATCGGTCCAACTCATACGAGGAAAATGGTTGTTTTGAGTTTCAAAATTTCTCTAGAGCCACCCATTGGAGATGGGTAATGTTGCTCAATTGCTAGCCAAATTTGGGTTATGGCCCATCAATTTAGTGGTTTACCAAATCAATGGATCTTATCACTTCAAATGATTATCAACTGTTAATATGAATATGCTGGAGTAGACTAGAGAAAGCAGCTTTATCCAGCACGGCTACGGATAGCAAGCAAAGTTGTATAGGAGGACTGGCCATGTACCTTTTCCATGACATAGGATCGCCGGGAAGAGGAATCCGGCATGAAGGCGGTAGCGAAGATTGCAACCGATACCTTATGGGGGAACTTGTCCATGGCTAGGGCCAGATTCAGGCCTCCATAGCTGTGTCCTACCAGTGTCACCTTTTCTAGAGGAGGAAGAGTGGCCATCAACTCCAACAATGGTTCTGAATATTTGGCCAATGTTCGAGCATCTTCAACTTTAGTCAGATTAATGCCGGAGCCGGCGAGATCAACCGCAGTGACTTGGTGGCCTGCTGATGTTAACAGCGTGGCCACCTTGTTCCAACACCAAGCTCCGTGGCATGCGCCATGTACTAGAACGAAATGCATTTTCCCCTTCTTACACTCCTCCATGGCTTTCTCCTTTGTTACTGGTGTGCTTGCCTAATTCCTCTCTCTTGCTCTCCCTCTCTTTATATATATATATATATGGATGTCCCTTCATCGTATTTATATTGGTTACCGAAGGCTGGTTTTGATGCCGTCCTCTCCGAATACTGCCAACAGCAAATTCAAAATCTCTTAAAACGTGAAATGCAATGGAAGTGAACGTGATGGCATTGTTCTGTAAAAGAAAGAAACTAAAATCTAGTTGAATGCCTTTAGAAATGATTTCCATTTTTTTTTCCTTCATCACCATTTTAAGAATACCTAATCACTATTGACGGTACAACTCCTGATTTCAAACAAGGCATTCAAGTTCATCCAGCCAGATGGATTGAAACCACAGATCCTCATCTCAAGAGGATAAGGATCATCACCGATGGAGACCCATATTCAAAATTCAAAAGAAGTTACCGATCCTCATCTACAGAAGATAAGGATCGGTAGTTCAAAAGTCAAAGAACTTCCTTCTGATCTATCTTCTCATCTATCTTATTTATCTTTTGTTATAAATATCACATTTGTATCACCTAAGCAAGGTGAAGAAAATATATTGTAAATCAATATAGAAATCACACAGTGATCAAAGAATATTACTGTGAAAATGATCTTGTTCTTTTGTTTCATTATGGCATCAAGAGCCAGGTGGTCCTTCTTCTGAACGATATTGGACCCGATGAATCAACAGAGATTCGCATCTTTGCCGCTGCTCTACCTACCAAATTGGGTTTGTTCGGTCACGGCTGTTGCCTCTGCAAATCATCACCATCCGCTGCCCTTCACCTTGCTCGGCCTACCACTGTGCTGCAGACGATCCGAGATTCGGATCTTCTGTCAAAATCACAGCCAGAACAAACCCAGATCTGCCCGAAGAGATACCGTCGAGCATTGGTCTGCCGCCAAGAGTAGATCAACCCGGATCTGCTTCGTTTCCGCGCCTCTGTCCCAGATCTGCCGTCAAGAGCAGATCTGCTGCTGCCTCTGCAAGTCATCCACTGCTCTGAGGATCTGAGATTTAGACAAACCAGATCCCTTCTTCATGCTGCTGCAGACTAGCGTCCCCGTTCTCACCGACGGTTTCTAAGGATCTGTGCGTCAGATCTGAGATTCGGATCTGCTGCAAAGTCACAGCCAGGATCGAAACTCGGTGTGGATTCGTGCACTTTCCTTCCCTCTACAGATCTGAGATTAGGATCTAGCCGAGAGAAATCAGGGAAGCAAAGAAGAAGCATTGAAAAGGAAAGACAAGAAATAAATAAAAAAAAAAAACAAGAGAGTCGACTGAAGAGGATCCTCTTCACTCTCTTTCTTGTTGCAGACAAGCTCCCAGCCAGCTCCTGTGTTGCAGATATGCCTTTCGTTGGCAAAGGGAAGAGATATTCCGTCAGCTGCTTTCGAATTGAAGGAGCTTCTTCTTGTATTTTCTTCAGCGCCTCTGCCTGTCAGCCGGTCAGCTGCTTCGTTTCTGCAAACTGACGCTCGCCGCCGATCTCTGTTCGTGCATGGTTCTCAGATCTGAACCCTCGGGTGATTGCCTCCCCTGCTCTTCTTAGATCACGCGATACGCGTGAGCTGCAGCGGGACACAGCTTTTGTTTAACTTCTTTCTTTTAAACACAGCCGCATGGCTCGAGGGTTTTCTGGACGTGTAAGAGACACCCGTTAAAAAAAAAAAAAGTGAGAAACACACCGGGTTGCCTCAGGTCTAGTTGTATATCTACACCATGGCCTCCTCATCATTGCACCCTTATCCGTACCCTTCTTCTTTAAATGTTGGAAATTTTGTTTCCATTAAACTTACTCAAACAAATTTTCTTCTTTGGAAAACCCAAGTAATGGGTCTCATCGAAAGCCAGGACATGCTTGGTTTTTTGGATGGAGGTTTTCCAATGTCAGATTTGGTGCTTATAGTACCCCCACCTGATACTGGGGGTGAGACTAGTACAACAACTAATCCCGCTTACATTGCATGGCGACGATCTGATCGACTTCTCCGTGGATGGATTACTGGCACTCTTTCAGAAGAAGTTCTTGGGCTGGTTGTCAGACTTGAGACATCGGCCGATGTTTGGCGTGCTTTACTCGATTCGTTTGCCCAGGATTCGCAGGAGCGTGAATTTTATCTACTTCAACGAATTCAGTTGCACTCCAAGGATGATTATTCCATGTCTGAGTACATTCGTACTTTCAAGACTTACTGTGATGATCTGGCTGCCATTGGCAAACCTGTGGATGATAGAAACAAAGTCTTTGGTATTCTTAAAGGACTAGGTCGTGGCTATGAGTCCTTTGTTACTACCATGCTCAAACCACCTATTCCTTCTTATCGTGACCTTATCCCTTTGCTACAAGGTCATGAAACTATGAAGAATCTTCATAACTCAAGCAACTCCTCCTCTCCCAATCATAATATGGCTTTTGTTGGAGAGCGTTCTGGCGGGTCAAATAACAATCGTTCCAGAAGAGGAAGAGGAACTAGTACTTTTACCTCCAGAGGACGAGATTTCACTCAAGGACGTGTACAATCACCCTAGTCTGGTGGTAACAATCAGCGCATATCTCCTACAAGCTCAAATAACAGTGGTGGATCTCATCACCCCTCACAAGTCACTACTCCATCAAAACCTCCTCAATCCAAAGAAGAAATCAAGTGTCAGATATGTGGCAAACTATGACATACAACTCTCGAGTGTTGGCATAGATTTAATCAAGTCTATCACCCAGGTGATGTGACTCAGGCTCTTGCAGCAACCTCATTGGCTGATAATTCAGAGCAGACTTGGTATCCAGACACAAGCTCCACATCTCACATGACTGCTGATCCTGGTAAGCTTATATCTCTTGTTCCATATCATGACAGTGACAGGGTTCTTGTTGGAAATGGTAATTCCCTAGATATCTCTCACATGGGATCTACACGTATTGGTCTGGAAAATACAAACTTGCATTTGGATAATGTCTTAGTGGTCCCTGAGATTAAACGGAACTTATTATCTATCAGTCAGCTTATTTCTGATTATTCTTATGTGGTTGAATTTAATTCACATGGTTTTCTGATTAAGGACAGCAAAACCAGAGCCGTGATTGCCTTAGGAAATAGGTCTGGAGGTTTGTACGCCCTTCAGCCCAAGGAGGAAGCAGCACTGTTTTCAACACGATTTCGCTCTGCAACTGATGATGTTTGGCATCAAAGACTTGGTCATCCTCAAGACAGGGTAGTAGAATTTTTGAAAAAGAATAAACTTGTTATCAGCACTAGCAAAAATAAGACTGCTTCTATCTGTAATAGCTGTCAAATGGCTAAGGCGTGCCGTCTTCCTATTCTTTCCTCCAATAATTTTTGCACAGAACCATTTGCCGTGATTCATAGTGATCTATGGGGCCCTGCACCAGTAACATCTTTTCAACGATATCGCTATTATGTAATATTTGTTGATGAATGTACTAGATATACATGGTTCTATCCTCTCAAGCAAAAATCAGATTTCTTTCAATGTTTTATTCTTTTTCAAAAATACATTGATACTCAGTTTGACAAGAAAATTAGGATCTTTCAGTCTGATGGTGGAGGGGAATTTGCTAATTCCAAATTTAGGCATTATCTATCCGATCTCGGCATTACGTATCAAATGTCTTGCCCCAAGACTCCAGAACAAAATGGGCTAGCTGAACGGAAGCATCATCATGTCACTGAGTTGGGTCTTTCCATGATGTTCCACACAAATGTACCTCGACGGTTTTGGGTTGAAGCCTTTAGCACTGCTGTATGGTTGATTAATAGACAACCCTCTCGGGTTCTGGATTGGAAAAGCCCATATGCCACATTACTCCACAAGCATCCTGACTATGGATCTTTAAGAATTTTTGGCAGCAAATGCTTCCCTTGTCTTCGGGATTATGCCAAGAACAAATTTGAACCACAATCTCTTCCATGCATCTTTCTTTGCTACAGTGAACATTACAAAGGATATCGTTGTTATTATCCGCCAACAAATCGAGTCTATCTCTCACGCCATGTTGTCTTCGATGAATCACTATTTCCCTTTCGGGATCCAAGCTTACTCTATAACTCTTCAGATATTGCTACTGATTTTATTGAGTTTTCTGACTGGTTTACAGATGATCAAGTGGTAGCTGTGGACTCCAACGCCACTACTTATGACACACGATCTCCCTCACCTTCCGATCTGTGTACTCCTATTGAGAACCCTCATCTGAATCCTACTATGAACGGCCCAGCTTCTTCACCTGCAACACCTGATCCTGGAGCTGACCAGTCTACACATAATGAGAACCTTCCTCCGGATCCTACTATGAACATCACATCTCCTTCACCTGCAGCACTTGATCCTGAAGCTGACCAATCTACACAGAGTGATCCATCTCCATCATCCAGCAGCTCTCCCACGTCGTCTGATGATCATGATCCCATCTCATCAAGTACAGTATCTGAGCCTCATTCCATCAGCAACTCATCTACGGCAGGCTCCACCTCCCCAATGGCAACTCGTCGCAGTCATGGTATTACCAAACCTGATCCCAAGTATTTCAATTCTGATTATTGTCTCTTGGCGCAGTCTGTACCATCCGAACCAAAATCAATTATCTCCGCTCTCAAGCATCCTGGCTGGACCGCTGCCATGACAGACGAATTGTCAGCTCTCTCTCTTAATGACACTTGGGATTTAGTTCCTCGACAGTCCACCATGAATGTTCTCGGCTGTAAGTGGGTCTTTAAAACAAAACTCAAGGCTGATGGTTCTTTAGAACGCTTAAAAGCTCGCCTCGTGGCAAAAGGTTACAATCAAATTCCAGGCATTGATTTTTCTGAAACCTTCTCTCTTGTAGTCAAGCCTGCCACGATTCGACTCATTCTTACTCTTGCTCTAGCTCATGGATGGGAGATTCGTCAATTAGACGTTAAAAATGCATTTCTTCATGGCCATTTATCTGACCCGATTTTTATGGAGCAACCTCCAGGTTTTAAAGATCCTGCACTGCCAACTCATGTGTATTCTCTTAAACGTGCACTCTATGGGCTGCGACAAGATCCGCGTGCCTGGTTTGATCACTTCAGCTCTTTCATTTTGACTCTTGGCTTCTTCTGCAGCATAGTTGACTCCTCACTATTTGTTTATCATGGTCGTCAAGGTACTTTACTGCTCTTATTGTATGTTGATGACATCATCATCACAGGGTCTAATCCTGCCTCACTTCACGGATTCATTTCACAACTGAGCAAGGAATTTGCAATGAAAGACCCTCTATACTACTTCCTTGGCATCTTCGTCCTACCATTCTCTGGTGGCTTATTTCTCACACAGAAAAAATATGCCTTGGATCTTTTGGAGCGTGCTCGTATGCAAGGTTGTAAGCCCATCTCCACACCGATGGCCACCAAGTTGCGCCCAAATCCGATTGATAATGATCCTTATCCAGACCCCTTCTTTTATCGCAGCATTGTTGGAGGTTTGCAATATCTCACTATCACTCGTCCTGATCTATCCTACAGTGTCAATTATGTGTGCCAGTATTTGCACAATCCTACTCTTCTGCATTTTCAGATGGTAAAGCGTATTCTTCGCTATATTCAAGGAACTGTCAATTACTGATTTCATCTTCTAGCTCGCTGTCATATGCAACTTTATGCCTTCTCAGATGCTGATTGGGCTGGCTGTCCAACTACTCGTCGGTCAACAACAGGTTTTTGCACCTATCTAGGAAGTAATTGTATATCCTGGTCTGCAAAAAAAAACTACTGTGGCCAGATCTAGTACAGAAGCAGAGTATCGAGCTCTCGCCTCCGCCGCTGCTGAACTCACATGGCTTACTTATCTTCTCCATGATATCGGTCTCCATCTCTCATCTCCCCCGATTCTTCACTCTGATAATATTTCGGCATTACACCTGACTATCAATCCTGTCTTTCATGCGCGCACTAAGCATATTGAAATTGATTATCACTTTGTTCGAGAAAAGGTTGCTCTTGGTTCTCTAGTCACAAAGTTTGTACCATCTTCTCAACAAGTTGCTGACATCTTTACTAAAGCTCTTACATGACAGCAACATCACTCGTTATGTACCAAACTGGGCCTCTGGCGTCACCCACGGCTCAGTTTGAAGGGGGATATTGACGGTACAACTCCTGATTTCAAACAAGGCATTCAAGTTCATCCAGCCAAATGGATTGAAACCACCGATCCTCATCTCAAGAGGATAAGGATCATCACCGATGGAGACCCAGATTCAAAATTCAAAAGAAGTTACCGATCCTCATCTACAGAAGATAAGGATCAGTAGTTCAAAAGTCAAAGAACTTCCTTCTGATCTATCTTCTCATCTATCTTATTTATCTTTTGTTATAAATATCACATTTGTATCACCTAAGCAAGGTGAAGAAAATATATTGTAAATCAATATAGAAATCACACAGTGATCAAAGAATATTACTGTGAAAACGATCTTGTTCTTTTGCTTCATTAATCACATGGAAAAAAAGTTGTCTGTCACAAAATTCTTTTCAGTAAAACGAAATCAATGCAATTGTGGATCACAGACACAGACACATGAAGATGTCAATAGAAGTCTGGAGTTGTTAGGCTAGAATGTTCGATTGTTAGTTAGAAAGAAAAGTTAACTAAAAAATTCTAATTTTACATGAAACTTGTTAAACACTAAGATAGCGTGTTTAAAATGTCAATTAGAATCGAAATGACGGGTCAGATCACTTTATGAGAACTTTACTATTAGGACTGGATATCCAACTCAAAAGGTTAACTCATTAAGTTGAGTGACCCAAATCTTTTATAAATCTCTAAGTCTTTCCCTTCACAACCAATGTGAGACTCGTTCACTACCCAACAATCCTCCCCTCAAATGAGGCTCTCCGTCGGGTAGAACGCTATCAACCATCCTATCTGTTTAGGAGATCCCTTGATTCCACATGCATTGACTTGGGGATATGACTCTGATACCACTTGCTGGGACTGAGTATCCAACCCAAAAGTCTACTCCATTAGGTAGAGTGATCTAAACCCTTTATAAGTTTCTAAATCTCTCACTTCACAATCAAAGTAGAACTCATTCTCTACCCCAACTCTTAACACCCTTTGTGGCTCAAGTTAAGTCCTTTGTGATTTGCTAAGCTTGAGATAAAGATTTATTTTTTAGACTCAACTCAAGTTTAAACTGAAGTCCATGCTTCATTTGCATTATGAAGAAAGACCAAGATAGATTATATGTGGTTCAATTTCAAAGCAAAGCTCAGTTCATTTTAATGATCATAAATATGTAAGTGTAGCTCAAGGTTGCCATAGAATCGATCCAACTTGCCTAGACACCAATAAACTAGTCATACGAGGAAAATGGTTGTTTTGAGTTTCAAAATTTATCTAGAGCCACCCATTGGAGATTGGTAATGTTGCTTAATTGCTGGCCAAATTTGGGTTATGGCCCATCAATGGATCTTATCACTTCAAATGATTATCAAATGTTAATTTGAATATGCTGGAGTAGACTAGAGAAAGCAGCTATATCCAGCATGGCTACGGATAGCAAGCAAAGTTGTATAGGAGGACTGGCCATGTACCTTTTCCATGACATAGGATCGCCGGGAAGAGGAATCCGGCCGGCATGAAGGCGGTAGCGAAGACTGCGACCAATACCTTACGGGGGAACTTATATCCATGGCTAGGGTCAGATTCAGGCCTCCATAGCTGTGTCCTACCAGTATCACCTTTTCTAGAGGAGGAAGAGAGACCATCAACTCCAACAATGGTTCTGAATATCTGGCCAATGTGCGAGCATCTTCAACTTTAGTCGGATCAATTGCCGGAACCGGCGAGAAAAACAGCAGTGACTTGGTGGTCTGCTGATGTTAACAGCGTGGCCACCTTGTTCCAACACCAAGCTCCGTGGCATGCGCCATGTAATAAGATTTTCTATTATTAATTTACTTGAGTAATTCAGTTCGGCTAAGTGTTTAAAATTAAATGGATTCGGCTCTTCACGTGTGAACCTAATACAGGAGGCTTACTGGTATTTTAGTATTTCTATGGGATTAGTCCCATTTTCATTATGAAATGGAGATATCCATGTTATAAAAAAATCAATTAAAAATAAAATAAATTATATTAATAGTAAATAGCACCTCTGTCTCAAATTAGTTGTCCTATATAGATTTTAGAATTATCCAAAAATAGTTGTCTCATTTGTATTGGAGTAGTATAAAGTGTCTTGAAAATGGATGAGATCATATGGAGTGCTAGTCTTATATAGAGAATTTCTTAAAAAACACAAATATTTTAAATGACACAAATGGGACGGAAGGAGTATCATGTAAAAAATATAAATGAGTTAAAACTTTTAAAGAGGCCTACTGCAAAAATTGTAGATCTAATAATGCAAATGTTATTAAAACTGGTACAGTAAAAGTATTCAATTCTTAAAAAATACCAATTTGGTTTTCAAATTTTAATACCAAAATTAGTATAAAACGTATTAGTATAGTTCAAACTTAGACAATCGTTGCATGCTTCTTCTCATTCTTTATTGATTTTCTAATCATTCATTAAGAAACTCACAAATATATACACACACATAACAAAATCATGAAAAACTCAAACTCTAAATTAATCTCAGCTTTAATAAGAGATTAATAGAATTAAAATTCTAGTCCAACTAGACTCCCTATCTTTCTTAACATCCTTTTAAACTTACAAAGGAATCTCATTAGAGAGACGATGTGTGACTGATGAGATATTTTAGTAGTAGTTTTTGTGGACGTGAGCTTTCAGGAGAGATGAAAAAAGATTATTGGAACTTACGAAAATAAGCAGCTGAAACTGAGATGGTAGCTACTTAGAAATTTAAATCTCGGTTGATATGTATTTTATTTTATCGGTTTTAAATGGGCTCAGGCTGATATTCACCTATATCAGGTAAATATTGGTCAATATTGGCTGATATTTCTGATTTTAATTTTTTTTTTAAATGGGTCTTCTCTTATTTATTTATTTATTTTTAATTAAAAAATAAAACTAAAACTAGTCAATATTTTTGAAAAAATAAAAGAAAAAGAGAGAATTATATTGGACAAAGATTTGGACCCCTGATAGCTACTATCAAACGGCTGACCATCCACTCACATCTCGTCACCCTTAATGGAGTTGAAAAGAAAAGGTGCTGACCTTTCATCTGTTTAAATTTACAAATTTGCCGACTTTCAATCCAACTCCCACTGTTTTAAGTTAAGGTTTTATCATGTTAAAATGTAGACTTCATACAACTAGTTGATCAAAATCATTCATTAATTTTTTTTCTTTTAAAAAACATCAGTAACAGTCAAACTTATTTCATAATACACAAAATCACGAACAATCCATTTCAAAGTGCATTAGAAGGAGTCGAACTAAGACATTTCGTTTAATACTAGAAACTTGGACTAATAAAACTACCCATCAACTTTAAAAGTCAACTTTAAAAATTGATCCATTCTAATCATTACAACAATTAGCACATAATATTTCCAAAGACACTTGTTTTCCCAATTAAATACGAAGGATGATTTGACATTCAACTCACCTACCAACAAGAATTTACAAATATAAATATATCTTCACCAAGATTTCAATGGTATATATGGAAGTTGAATGTCTACTATCAAGTTTGTGTTAAACCACTCTAAAAAGAAGTTTGTTTTCCATGAGTTACTGAATTTCTTGCTATTTCTATTGTAAAGCAATAAAATTATGTTCCTCACTCATCTCGCAATCTAAATCATTCGTATCTGTGAGCAATGTCCAAAAGGCAGAGACATAGCTGTTGGGGCTTGGAAAGCATAAGCATATGATCGGAGCCATGGATCTCCACCACCAACCTCGGTGGATTATTCTCTATCATCCAACGCTGTAACTCCTCTTTCATCATCTCGTCTTCCTTGCTTACTATATAAACACGACTCACTGAGCCATACTTTTCCTTAGAAAGCTCTATTTCCTTTCTCATTTCTTCTTCAAAGGACTTTGCAGGTCTCACCAACATCCTCCCCAGTGTAAGGTCCTGTTCATCCAAAGAAGATCACAATCCCTACTTGTACATTACATTATCAAAACAAAGAAAAAAAAAAAAACGATTCTCTTTGGACTAATATAAAAAGGCTTTTCAGGGTCTCGAAGGAATATGCGCAAGCCTCTTTGCCCATACACACTAGATAAATCTATCGAAAGTGGTCTTTTGGGATGAAGAAATCAAACTCAATACTGATCATCACTGAAATCCCTTCGAATTAACTTTTAGTAGATAGAATGGACATTTATCAAAGGTTAGACCTCTTGTAGTTTGATGAGATGGATTATATAATTTAAAGAAAACTTCTCCTATCAATTATCATAATTTTGTGATACGTGTTGAAAAAATCAATAGTTTATTGAAATCAAATTTATAAAGTCTAAAGCGGTAAAGATAAAATGATCGAATAATAATCAAATTTTATCTTTTTATTATTTTTATTATATTTTAATATTCCAATAAAAAAGTTCTATGACCTTAACGAATAACCTCTCTAGAGTCCCTCTAAAATTTGTCTATCTGAGATGATGGTAAATGGTGAATTTGAAAGTCCTCTCTTTGGAATATGAAGATCGAGTTTATAAAAATCACATTAATCTAGAGGTCTTGGGTTAAACTCTTCTTGGATTTACCTAATACACAAGGCTTGTGGGTAATTTTGAATATCTATAGAATTAGTCTCCTATCTATTGTGTAGTGGAGATATCTATGTTATAAAAAAATCATATTAATTTTATTATAACTTTAGAATTTATAAGAAAATTGAATTTAAAAATAATTTAAAGTAATCTAAATTTTATTGTTGAAAGTTCATTGTTAGTATGATCTACATTTAACTCATTTTAAAAAGATCATTTTGAGTCTAATTTTTTAAATTCTATAATAAACCTATGGCTTTTTAAAATAGTTAAATTTCTGTCATCCAATAAAGCCA
Source organism: Chimonanthus salicifolius (assembly GCA_013350335.1). NCBI lineage: Eukaryota > Viridiplantae > Streptophyta > Magnoliopsida > Laurales > Calycanthaceae > Chimonanthus > Chimonanthus salicifolius. Next base: position 29,399,714 of record CM023533.1, on the reverse strand, counting down.
GATTTTGTTAGGTGTTAATTTAAGAGGCAAACGGTGGGATGGCGAGGAACAATTCGACCTTATTCGACCTTTGAATAAAAGTTAGTGTGAACTTTGAATGATTTTTTTTTTAGGATAAGATCGATATTTCTACACCATGTTAGAATTGAGACTAATTTTACATATACACTTAGGGTTGCAATTCGGGTCGGGCAGGTCGGGTTCTTTAAAACCCAATCCGATCCGAATTGATATTTATGAAATCCGACTCGACCCGATCCGAATTCTCGACTCGAACTTGTCAACCCGACTTGACCCGAATTCTAACCCAAATCAATCCGAATTTTGACCCGACTCGCATTTTAAACCCGTTTTAGTCTAATTTTAGCGGTGTCAGGTCGGATTAACTTGTAAAATCCTCAACCTGATCCGACCTGAATTCCATGTGGGGGCCTTTATTCTCAATCCGATCCGCTGATCTAAAATTCTCAAACCGACCAACATGATTTCTTGAGTCGGATCAAAACCCGACCTGAGTTGTAGCCCTGTATACAAGAAACCACTTGCCAGATTCATGTATTAAGTAAACTCGAAAGGAGTTGAATAGAAGACCTCTTAACTAATGGTAGAAATTTAGACTAAGCGAAAATCTTTGAAAGAGTAAAAGTCTCTGAAGTTCACTTTTAAAATTTATTAAAAAATTCAATGTAAAGACTGAGATTGAAAATTCAAATCGAGTGTAGGACCCATTTATCATATACAGCCAAATGTGAAAGCTGGCGTGCGAGTGTGACAGTCAATAATGTCTCTGATAATCTTACCTCAAAGTGGCAGCGTTGGTAGAGCTTGGAAGCCAGGAAGATGGGTCCAAAGACGACGGTGGATGGAGACCCATCTCCGTCGCTCCCGACGGTATCAAAGGTCGTTCGGCAGTCCATCATCGAATCCAATCTAGTAAAGATCTGTGCTTGCACAGCCATGAATGAAAGTTAATGAGGAAAATCAGGTGATTTGAAAATAGCAGTTTTTATTAAAATTTATTATCTATATGAAATTTGAAGAAAAACTATACTCATGAGTTTGTAAAAAAATAATTTATTATAATTAAAAAGAAAATTAGTTTTTATGATCAAAAGTGTAAAGTGAAAGATTGTGATATATTGATTAATTTGTGAAATCAATAATTTTACATGATATTTGAGATACTCTTATTTCAACGACTAGCTTTTTTAGAGTAAATTCTAATTTAAAATGTTAATTAATATATTGTGGTTGTTTTTATTGGCTGATACCAATTACTTGATTCACGAAAAATGTCTGCATATGCGCAGGGCCGGCCTTGAGATTTCAGGGGCCCTAGGCGAGTTTTTAAGATGGGACCTTTATATACTCATAAAAAATAAAATCATATAATTTTTTTTTACAATGTGTGAAACTAAATAAAATATCATAATCAAATTTATAACAAAGTATTATTTAAAATTTATTCTTATTTTGAGATACAAAATTACTAATTAAATTACTATATTTAAGTTTTTTTAACATTTATTTTTCAATAGATAAGATAGCTAATCCATTCAATCTTTCTTATGACATTGTACACCGGAGATAAGATTTTATCAGTTTTAACTTTGAAAACTTATTTCTGCATAGGTAACTGTAACTGGTATAATTAACATTATTCTATAAGCAATTCATGCATTTGGAAAACAACAATTCATTTTTTTTATATAATTTGACAATTCATTCTTTTGGTACTGTATCTTTTATCATGTTCGAGTGCGAGAATAATGCAAATTCTCATTTGAAACGAAGATATTATTATTATTTTATTTTTCAATGTTTCTATATTTAAAAAAAATAAAAATTATCTTAATTATAATGATTTATATTTGTATATTACTTCTAATAAAATCTACATTGATCAAATGAATAAAGTTATGCTTTTTCATTTCTTCAAATTTTAAAATCTTTAAATTATTTTTAATTCAAAATTAGCAACTCAATATAGATTTCTCTCTCTCTTTATTTAGATGATAGATTTCTCTCTCTTTATTTAGATGATAGATATATTTTAAAAGATTCTTTATTAAATAAAATTATTTTTTATTTTTATTATTATTATTAAACTCAATAAAATGAGGATTATAATAATAATTATTATGATTGTTACTATCATTATTTTAATTTTTTAATAAACCTACGCTTTAAATTGAGTAGAAAAAATATCAATATATAAATTTTCAATTTTGAGTGTTCTAAATTCGAAATAGTTAAAAATAGTCAAATGATTTCAAGTAGTATTAATTCAAATTATTGTTATTTTCATTATTATTATCGATAAAAATAAAAATAATATTATTTTACGCAGCCGGGATTTAAACCCAAGTCACGCTTTATAAGACAACCATTCTAACCAAACTGGACAACAATGAATTTGTGCTTTAATTATATATTATTAGCTATTTAACATATAATAAAGGAGCTTATGGACTTGAGAGCCCTATTTATTTGGGAGCCTTAGGTGGTCGCCTACTTCGCCTATAGCTAGAGCCGGCCCTGCACATGCGGTAAAGTAGGGTAGTGAGACAGAGAGAGTAGAAAAATACCTCCTTGACCATGGTGGACGGCGACGATTGAAGGCCAGGCATCATGGCAGTGGCGAAAACGGCGACGGAAATGCGTTCAGGGAATCTCTCCATGGCAAGAGAGAGGCCGATGCCACCAAAACTGTGGCCGACGAGGACAACCCTCCTGTGGGTAGGGAGAGATGAGATGAAATCCATGAGAGGCTGAAAGTAGTCGTAAATTGACTGGACCTCGTCGATCGGCCTAGGATCAACTCCACAAGCCGCCATATCCAAGGCCGTGACTGTGTGGCCGGCCAACAGGAGCAGCGAAGTAAGCTTGTACCAGGACCAGGCCCCATGGCACCCTCCATGCACAAGAACGAAATGCTTCTTCTTCCTCTCACTTTCCATCTGCCCTGCATTTTCTTCTTGCTTTGTCTTCTCATCCATTGGATATATATGATGCATTATGGACTAAAAATTTCATGTTTAAATACTAGATACAACGTAAGTCCAGTGAAGTAACTTTTTTCTTTAATTAATTTAAAATAATCAAATTTTAAAAAATTTAAATTTAAATTTTTATTAATATAATAAAAGTAATTATTAATGGGCTCTAAATTCAAAATTAAATCTTATTGACAAGGCTCGCCAATGTTGACAAAAACAAGATATTGATACAATATTTGAAACAACATCTATATTTGAATTGTCTAATACAGTAGACCAGCATGAAACATGTATGTTAATATTTTTAATACTCCATGTTAAAATGGTTCATTTACTAATAATTGATCAACTCAGTAGGTAGGGCTGCAACTCAGGTTGGGTTTTGGCCCTACCCACATGATCCGACCCGAGAAATCATGAGGGTCAAGTCGGGGTGAGAAGATAAAAACTTGCATGAAATTCGGGTTGGGTTGAGTTGAGGATTTTATAAGTTAATTTGACATGACCCAATACAATCCGACTCGATCCATCTAAAATTAGTCTAAAATAGGTTCAAAATGTGGGTCGGGTCAGAATTCGAGTTGATTCGGGTTAGAATTCAGGTCGGGTCAGGTTGTGAGATTCGGATTAAGAATTCAAGTTGGGTTGGGTCGGATTCCATATACATCAACTCGAGTCGGGTTGGATTTTAAGGAACCCGACCCGTCCGACCCGAGTTACAGCCGTAACTTAGGTGGATAATAAATAATAATGTGTTTGAATTGGGCTACAAGTTAAATTAAAATTGATAGTAATAGAAGCTACGTTTTATATAATGCTTGAGATCAACTTTGCAAAGTCAACTTACATCATTTGATCTAAGTAATTGCTTACAACATAGGAATGCATAAGAATGGAGAACTATCTTTTTTTTCTTTTTGCATTTTTAGGTTTTTTTTTTAAAGTTTAAAATGAAACTTCGATTGGCCCAATATTCATTATTAGTCTATTGGTCACAATCCAATCTGAATCATTGAAATTGAGTAGTAATCTAAACTATTAATTTTGATATATTTAAATATTATCCTGAAATAGAATTTTAACTCTGTTTCAATCTCAAGGGTGGTAAAAAAAATTCGGCCAAAATTTTATTTTTATCATATTCTTTAAACCCCCATTTCTTAAACTGCATTTTAGAAAGAGAGACTATTCCATGTGAATTTTCAAATAAAATTTGAATTATTGACAAATTTAAAAGTCAAATTTGACAATTTTATGTTCATTTAAAGACTTTAATTAAAATACATACTAATTTTTATGAATCCATTTATAATAAATAATTTATATTGTAAAATCATATCTTTGAAAAACTTGTGGTGTGCTCTAGAGTTGTAGCTCAACTGGTTGCCTCCCGCTTCAAGTTGCGGTTTGAGCCTCCATGACCTAACTTTGATGTGCCCTAGTAGTAGTGGACTCAACTATGAGAATTTTACTCTCAATATCTTATGATTTTCTACACATAAATTAAAAAAAGAAAAAAACACTTGTGGTTACCACTTGCATGCTCTAATCTATATATGTCTATTTCAATTGCGAAGAATGTCCACCCCTTTTGTGGAATGGGAGGAAAAGGCCTAGGTCACTTAGGAAAAAAAGACAATGGCAATCAACCCATCATCCTCATATTTCATTGGCAGCATGGATTCTCTTGTTGGCCTTTTTTGTTGGATAAGAGATAAGATAAGAATCGCATAATTGCTGTATTACTTTTTATCTGTTAGAAAATTAGAAGATATTATTAATATTTTATGGAGTACATGTTATCTAAACAGATCATTAAAGGTAAGATATAAGATAAGAATCGCAGTAACTAGTGTACTGCTATCAAATCTTAACAAATGATCACATCTGATTCCGAGATTGTCACAATACACTTCAGAGGTAAAAAAAGGGTATTGGCCGCGATATCAGCTGATAAGATTCTTTTTTATTATTTTTTTAACAAAAACCACCGATATTAATCGATATAATACAGTTTTAATATCAGCCGATATGATAAGATTTTTAAATTGTATCATATCGGCTGATACGATTCGTATCAACCGATATTCAGACTCCATATAGTTTAAGGAGTATGTCACTGTATTGTGCTGTTTTTGGGATGCTGTGTAGCTCTCTTGGGTCAGTGTCTGGTCCTTATGATATTTTGGGATTTGGGCTTTAGGCTATTTTTGTTTTTTTGCTTGACTCATGCGGGGGGTTGCTTTGTGTTTCTATGATAGGGGATTAAAATTTGGTCAAATTGAGATTTCGGTAGAGATTTTTTATTTCTCTTAAATTTTTTTATTTTTTTGGAAATCTCGGTGGCTTTTTTCTGAAAACAATCATTTAAATAAAATAAAAAGGCTGTTTTTTTAAAAAAATAAAAATATCGGCCAATATTTATCCGATATGAGCAATATCGGGTGGAGCCACAACTGATATACTTTAAAAAAAAAAAAAAAAGAAATCAACCGATTTCTTTTTTCTCTGGCCAATACGTACAGTATTGACCGAGATTTATACCCCTGGTCTTTGTTAATGTCTTTCATACTTATTTCTTCTTCGTATTTCTATGTGGTCATTATGCTCGTTTCATTTGTTTGGTTTTTGCCCTGGCCTGGGATTTGGGCTTCCTCTCTAGGGTAGGGATGTGGGCCAGGGGTACAAAAATCGCTTTTATCGAGATATCGGCATCTCGGTATTTTGGATCTCAGCTGATATCTCGGTATCTCGGATCTCAGCTGACCTCAGCCAAGATTTCTCTCTCTTCTAATTTTTTTTTTCAAATATTGGCCGTATAAATGTGTATCGGCCGATATCTTGCTAGTACGACCGATATTGCGCAAATACTAAATAATCATTGTTTATTTATTTGGAGTGTTTCTCCTTATTTTGAATGAAATACTAATCCAATTATTGGCCTGGCCCGGGCTGTGGGTATATTGTAATTATTTTGGGCTTTCCCCTCTTTTGAATGAATCTTACCCACCATTAAAAAAAAAAAAATACTAATCCAATTATTAAAAAAAAACAGTTCATTCAATCATTACAATCATCTTTTTTAATATTTTTGAAAAAAAAAAAAAATGAATGGTGAAGTTAGAGAGAGTGGTGCGACAGTTACAGTGAAGTCTCCTGAGATTTTATTGTTTAACTACTTTAAGTTGCATTGGTATTTGATATGAGGAAGTTGGGACACGACATATTATTTAATTTAATTTAAAATAACATGAGAAAAAAAAACTAAGATTAATAAAAAATAATGTACTAATTTTATTTTAAACATTTAACGACAAATATATTAATATTTCAAGAGGAGAAATGTAACGTAATATTTTAATTATTTTAAAAATAATGTTAAAATGTATCATGGATGGGTGAGTGTTTGACACAAGTTTAAGAAGCATGTCACACATTTTCAAATTTCCTGGTCTGATTGTTTCTCCTTAAAAAGTACAATCCTAACATATTTAGAAGATGACTGAGTACCAAATCAAGAATATTTGTCTGCAACTTCTAACAGAGAGAAGCAAAGCTCCTTGGGTTTTGAGATCATGACCATGTGATCAGACCCTTTGATCTCCATCACCTCCTCTGTTGGATTTTTCATTATATTCTAACGTTGGTAATCCTCATTCATCAGTTCATCTTCCTTGGAAATTATATAAACCCGATCCACTGACCCGTACTTATCTTCTGAAATCAAGTTATCCTTTGATATGTCTTCTAAGAAAAAACCTGATCGTCTTATCAGCATGCCGGCTAACGTAAGATCCTGTGGCGAAAATTTCTCAACACGTCAGGCATCCATTTCCGATGCTAATTTCTTTTAAGTGGTGATTAATCAGATAATCTGGTTGTTAATGTTAATACCTCGATTTGGCATCTCTGGTAGAGCTTAGAAGACAAGAAGTTGATCCCCATTAAGACCGACGAAGGGAGCTCGCCCGGTCCGGCGTGATCGAAGGTAAACTGGCAGTCCATTGGATCATCCAATCTTGTGAAGAACTGTTCTTTCGTCAAGGCAATAAGAAGCAACATAAGCTTCAGTGTCAACTTAGCTTAATGATTGAATGCTGTCATTAGCATCAAAGTGATTAGGAAAAAAGAAAAGCTAAACAACCAAAGGATCCAATGTGGAAAATAGGGTTTGGTTCCATGATTGGGCCCATTGTTTTAAAAACCCACCCCTTTAAGTTTCACCTTTACATTATGCAACTCGTTATCTTTAAAACTCTTTCAAAATTCAAAACTCGTTATTTTGTAATTTATAATTATAATTAGTATAAATAATATAATTTTATGAAAAATATGGTTGTTAATTTTATATGTTTTATACTTGACATTTTAATTTTTTTAGTTATTTGCATATTATTATATTTTAAATTTATTATTATTAAATAATTGACTTATTAATTAATTAATATTATATATAGAGAGAACGAAGTCAAGAAATAATATTATATAATCTTAAGAAACATGGAATGAAGTGCCAAGTGCCAACTCCACATTTTAGTGTGTTATCTAAATTTTATCACTGAAATCATTAACATATAATAACAGACAAGTACCTCTCTAATAACAGCAACCGGTGGCGCGGCAACTGCCGGCATGACGGCGGTGGCAAAGACAGCGACTGAAATTCTGTCTGGGTATGCCTCCATGGCTAGAGAAACACCGAGACCACCGAGGCTGTGGCCGACGAGGATGACCTTCTCATGTGGATCCAGTGAGGCCATTATGTCCATGAGTGGCCGGTAGTGGTCGTAGACCGACTGGACATCATCGAGCCGATTAGGATCGATCTGAAAGCCCATAAGGTCGGGGACGGTGACGCGATGGCCGGCGATTGTCAGCAAGGCCTTGAGCTTGTACCAACACCAGGCACCATGGCCAGCACCATGAACCAGAACAAAATGCTTCCTCATTCTCTAATATTCTATCCTCTCTAATGTTTTGATAAGTGGCTTTTATAGTGTTTTTGTAGCCATGCTATATTAATATTTAATAATTAATAGAGTCAGAGTCAGAGTCAGAGACGGCACAGTCAATAAATACAAAAATCATTCAAATAAATGTGGTGAGTCCGATTCAGAAATTTTAGTAAAGATTTTATCTATAATAATTTTTTATAGAAACAAATCTTAGAATACTTTTATACAAATTTTGATTCATGAAATCGATCTAATGAACACTTGCAAAAAATAATTATTCTTTTTTCATAAATATTATGCAGTAGCATTGTAAGTATTTTTATTTAGTTAATTAAAATTTAAAAAAGTGCACTTCACTCCTAGTTTAGAGAGAAAATTAATATTTGATTTGAAATTAAGATAATTTTTAAATTTTTTTGAAATGAATGAATGAAAATTGTGATTGGTGGGTCAGACTTTGTGAGCTGCCAAGATTTGTCATGTATAGCACATTGAAGGTTGCGTGCAATAATGAGTCTCTGCACTCTGCACTAAATTTCGCTTCAACAACGTCACAGGAAATATTTCGAGGGATTGACCTCAGCTCTTTCCATAAAATAAAGTTTTGAATTTATTTGCATTTAATTTTTTTAATCATTCTCCATATAATTACTCTTTATTATTTTGATCCATACAGGTTTACTATATTAGTGAGGAACTGTAAGGCATTTTCTATGGGTATAGAGGTGTCATTCTCTCTTGTCGGCCACTCAACTAACAGAGTTATAGATTTCTTTACAAAAACTAAGTGTTGATGGAGCTGTTCAAACTCTTTTTATTTTCCATGAGGATAGTTTTTGTGGAACCATGCTCTTGTAATGTTAATTGAGGTATATTGGGCGTTGGCAACTAAGATCAAGGTTTTAGAAATTAAATTTTAAGTTGAAATCCGGTCTACTTTAGTTCATCAAGTTTATATTTTATTTCATATAGTCACTATTTTATGGATTTGACAAATATAGATAAAAGAATGATATGGGTCTGGCATATCATATGCTTTGAGTTTTGATCAATGAGTATGAAAAAATTAGAATTCTAGTTTATTTCCTAGGTTTTTGTATGTATTTTTAATTGATTTTCTATTATAGTTAAATTGAAACTCTCTTCAATTAGAATTTGATAATTTCACTATTACGATTTGAAATTAAGAATATATATATATATATATATATATATATATATATAATGATAATTTATATTTTATTTTTATAGCTTAGTGTGAAATGATGATTATTAATTAATTACAACAATTTTATAAGTTTACAGTATTTTTTTCATTTTTTTTAAGTTTGCAGTATTACATTGGAGCATTAAGGTGTGGGAATGGGAGATCGAATTTATCAGAGAAAATGAATGGATTCTGAGATGTTTGTCAGTGAAGAAAATGAATGGCTAGATATCTCGGCCGATAAATTTCTCTCTCCTCTTTTGTGTTTTTTTTTAAATATCGGTATTTTATTATTATTATTATTATTATTTGTATTAAAAATGTCACTGTCACGCCCCGACTCGACCGGTGGGCTCGAAACGCGACTGATTTTTTTTTTTTTTTTTGAAGATAAACTGAACCACAAGCATTCTTACTGGGCCGGATTAACAGTTAGGCCCAGCGGTTACACATCAACCCGTTAAGTGGACTCAAACATGTACCATATGCTTTCCAACCAAGATATAAACAATATTAACATATAGCATAATCAAAATCAACCATCATTGATTATTACAAATCAAATATTGTTTCAACCATTACAAAGGCAACATAGCCTAATACATCATTTACAAAATCACATCAGAGTAGCTACAGAAACGCAGCAGTCCTAGTTCAACACATCGACACACGCCAAGTACTACACTCGGTATTTTACAAAGGAAAATGGTTCCAAAAAAACCAGAAAGCACAAACACCAGGGTATTCCCCTCAGTGGGAATCCCAAAGCAACACCACTGCTTAACCACTCTAAGCTTCAAACGAATGGTTCTCCTCCCTGGGTTCATCTCCTGAAAGGTGAGTGGGGTGAGCTAACTAGCCCAGTGAAGGGAATATAACAATGCACATTAAGTAAATAATAAAGCAGGTTAGTCACAGTTCAATATCACATGCTTGATAACAATAAGCATAATCTCAAATAATTCGTTAACATCATCAATCACTCCCATTATCCACCGTAACCTCTAGGCACCACTTTAACATCAATCGTATTAAGTCCCGACACGGTCAAAATACATCCTTGCAAGTACATCTTCGGCTCTTAAACTTAGCCGATACTGACACCCTCAGTAACTGTCACCACCCATGATCAGTAGACGTAAACCATCTCTCATATGGCCGATATTGATTCAATAGTCCAGGTACGTGGAAGCAGTCTTACAAACTTGTATGATCAACATCATACCGTTCTCAATCATCATTAGCACTCTTACCATAGTGCAACAAGTCTAAGCCAACATCATAAGCACTCTTACCATAGTGCATCAAGTCTAGGCCAACATCGTAAGCACTCTTACCACAGTGCATCAAGTCTAGGCCAACATCGTAAGCACTCTTACCACAGTGCATCAAGTCTAGGCCAATGTCATAAGCACTCCTACCGTAGTGCAACAAGTCTAAGCCAACAACATAAGCACTCTTACCATAGTGCATCAAGTTTAGGCACATGAAAACCTATTTACAAAATCTGCAGAGTTAAGTTCCCTCACCGTGATTGTGTGGTTGCGCGGTCTCTGTTCAAACAACAGACAAGGTCACAATCAATATACACAGCATTCATACATAGTAGGTATACGTACAAGCAGTATTTCGAAATCATACTGGTTTTCCCAAAACATCCAAGGTACATGGAATTGAGTCTCCTACTCGGTTTCTATCATTTTTAAATCATCCACAAGATAATAATATAATAAACATAAGGGGCTCAGTCCAAACTCATATTGTCTTCTGGGCATTGACCAGATTGACTTATTGAGTAAGGTCTAGATCCTCGGGTCACTTCTCGGTTGTCTTCTGGATAGGACTAGAGCTGACATTTTGAGTAGGCCTCGAGGTCACTCAGTACCGGACTATAGTGTCGTCCTGAAAGTGAATCACTTAGTTCCCGACTAGTATCGGACTGAAAGCGTATACAATAGTATTTACACTATAAATAATAAGAGGAAAATGGGTTAGTACATTTTTAATTAACAAGGGGGTATAAATCATCACATCAAATAATAATCAAGATTTAGACAAAAACAATACTCCAATAATATTTTATCCTTTAAAACAGTGTTCCTCGGAACATCGCTTCGGAACTGGGTGCAGTGGCTTCGGATCATCCGAACCACTCTAAACTGAGTCACTGGCCTCGGAACTTGAGGCCTGACTTCGGATCGTCCGAAGACTGGGTCTCGGACTGTCCGAAGTCCATCCGAACAGGAAAATCTGAAAACACTAAGTCTCGGTGGGTCGACAAGGCTCAGAACGTCCGAAGGCATGTCTCGGACCTTCCGAAGGGGTTCGGACCTTCCGGGCTGGCTCGGTCCTTCCGAGCTGGGCTTGGTCCATCCGAAAGAGGCTTGGCTCGCCTCGGGCGGTCTGGGCTTCGGGTGAAGCTCGGAACGTCCGAGGGTCACGGTTCGGACTGTTAGAAGGTTCGGACCGTCCGAAGATCGGCTCTCGGACCTTCCGAGAGTCGTCTTCTCCAACTGTCTGCAACCGCAGGCAGTCACGGCGGAAATACACTGAAATGCGATTCCAGAAAGGGAGGGCTTCCCGGATTCGGTTTTCACATCCGTCTGGTCTGATGGACTCCTCTGGGAGTCCTCTTTCCATAGGGAGAGGTTTGGAGCTCAAAGGCTCGAAGGGTCATCCGATTTTAAGGTAAATTCCTCACGGGTACATGAAACCCATGGTTTTCTTTAAAACTTTAAACTGGTTTTTCTCCATCAAAACAGAATCAAAACTTGGTTTTCTTGATTCTAGACCGATTAGAATTGAAAAATGAATGCAAAGGATACCTTTGCTGAGGTTCCTGGGCTGAAATTTGGATTTTGAAATCCTTCCCTCTAAGCTACGGGTAACCGGTAAGCAGAGAAGTAACAAGGGTCGGTCGGGTTTAACAGAGAGCAGAGAAAAGAAGATTTGCTGGGAATTCAAACCGACGGGTGACGGCTGAATTTATAGGAATTCAGCCGGGGAGAGATGCCGGAAACCCGCTGGCGAGGATGGGACGTGACGACGGAAAAACCATCATCATCCCCCGAATTCGGGCCGAGCGACCAGAGCACGCCTGTATGGCAGTGATGATTTTTCTACTGTTTGCAGATCAGTCCCCAAACAGTTTACAAATTGCACACAAGTCCTAGTTTTCATAAAAACCGATTTTTAAACTAAAAGTAATAATTTAAAAACTTAAAAACCTGATCCAACCTTACAGATGGGTTGGGTTTTGAAAACCTTGGTCACCATAAAATTTTCAGAATTTATCTCTCACTGAAAATCATTTATTTAAATAAAACTCATAAATTTACACTATTTACTTAAATAAACAATTGTTAAAATAACCAATTTCCAAATCTTATTTTGAAGTGAAATGGAATATCTAGATCATTCTTAAAATGATCTAATACCAAATACCATTTTCAAAATTTATCACCTTCCCGAAATTATTTAAAATAATTAAAACTCCCTTTCGGGTTTTCGACGGTCGATATTTAAATATCATTTTCTGAAAGTTAAATCATTTTAAAACAATAAGTGCAAGTCCTTCATTACAGATAACATTATTCACCAATAATATACACCAAATCACACAATTTATAGAAAGGTGCACAACAAGTGGTAAATTACCAAAATACCCCTCCAGCTGAACAGGCTGGATCTCTGAGCTCACGAGCTCAGATTGGGCCTCGCTTGGGCTTTCCTCAAAGCCCTGACCGAAAACCTCCAGATCAAAAGGTTAAACACGATTAACGAGGTAAAACACACCTAATCTGGGGCAGAGTATTACAGTCACGGCCCGAACCCAGATGTGGGCTCGAAACGCGACTTAATTTTTTTTTGAAACAACACTAACCCGTTAATTCTTTCAAAAGATCTCCCATACACATGTGTGTTCTGCCATTCTAGTCACCACTATTAAACTTAACTTAATTGTCCTTACTTTGGCCGGCGCAACTAACCTACCATTATCGATATATCGTCGGTTTACGTCATGTCGTCAAACACGTCTAGCGATATATCGCCCGTGTCGATGTATCGTTCTAACAACAGCAAGTGTTGTCTGTTTAGTTCGTCTCAATTGACTTTCCTTCTGGCTTAATACTTAAACCACGTGAGAGATGATATAAAAACATATCAACATACTACTGTAATATACATAAATAAGTCAGAACTTACAAACATAAGTTATTATGCCATATAATGCACATTTATTACAAAGACATAAACACATTAAAAACAGGCAAATCGTTTCCATATGCAGAAAACTTTAGGAACTTCTAAGTCTCGACTTTCAACGAGGCACCATTGGTCCCTCCAATCCATCATCTGGTTCATATCCTGTATTTTAAGGGACGTAAGCAACAGTCCAGTGGGGAGAACTCACTATAAAATCCAATGGTTGTAATGCAACAATGAATAAACAATGCATGCCTCAGAATTAGAAATGAATGTTATTAGCATATCCCATTTTCACCTTAGGATCATCTTCTAAGGTTTTTATTCAGGTTGTACGTATTGCTAACAACAAGGTCGGTCCCCAGCCGTATTAACAACACTAGGGTCAGCCTCCATTTGAAATTCCAAACAGAACTAACATTAATTCCTCCACAGAAATAATATAGCAACTTGCAAGTGCATAAGGTCTCCACTACCCGACTTACTAGCACATCCAACCCAGTGGTTCAAAACGGCGCTCAACCAATATCAGTAGTTACGGCCCAGTGGCCAATATCAGAAATTCCGACCCAGTGCCAATATCAAATTTTCAAGGTTATTATCTTTAACAAACTTAATCTAATATCATACTCATTCTGTGCACATGCATGACAATGCAAAACCATGCATGACTCTCTGTGCCCTTCTTACATAGGGACTTACCCCGAGAGAACCCAATGAGTTTTGATCTTACCACTTGAAATATTCATGTCAGCAGTCTCTTAATCAATAATAATTAATATTCACACAAACATATAAAACTGGATTTAATAACAGGAGTGCCTTCGCCCAGTTTTTTACCCAGCAATTCCTAGACACTCCATGAGTCCATACGGCGTTGGAGGCTATAAGTCCTCGACTCCCCGACACTATTTTTAACGGCTACGTTCTACACAGTTAGAATATTTTACCTCTCTTACATTTAGGCAGTGTCAAGTCTCATATTCTAGACCTATATAACCTTTTCCATATTAAATATCCATGGATCCTATTTTAGTCTGGTGTTAGTGGGTTTAACATAAAATACAACATAGTATCAGTTTGAGTCTTCTCACCTTCTCCGATTGAATTTTTCACAAAAAATCTTGAGTACAAAATGCTGTCTAAGATTGGCTAAGTCTGAGAACCCTCGAAGGAACACGAGAAAACACAATACTTGCTGCTATTGTTGAAACCGAACTAAGAAATAAAGAAGAAAGGAAAAGAAAAGATCGAAAAGGCAAGAAAGAGGCACTGGAGGTTTGTTTACTTATTTTTCTTTACTTTTTCTCCCATCCTTCTTTCTCCGTCAATACCTTATATAAATAGTCAGGGTAAACCCCAGCCGCCCATGTTGCAAGCTACAAAGATAGCTTGTAGCATTTTGATAAGCATGCATTAAATGTTTTATTATTTTATTAATATATTTTTTTTCTCTTTTCATTTACCGCATTTTCACCGTACACGTTGCAAAGCTACAAATATTTTATAATATTTTATTACTATCTTTTTTTTACTAATTATTTCTATATCTCATCTCTCATTTGGGTATTTCAGGATCCCACTAAACTGATACAATTGGTCCAATAGGTCACGTATTGAAAATTAAGTATGGTATTAAAATTTGGAGTAAAATCTATGTCAAAAACCCAGTGTTTTTGCTAAAAATCATCGTTTTAACAAGATCACCTAATTTTGAAGAATCACTTTGAAAAGATTCAACCTTATAGGTTGATAGAGTAAATTTCTCTGATAAAAACATTCTAAAGTTTCAAAGTGTTTCGAAGTCAAAAACCACATTTTCCAAATAAAAGAATATTCAACGGCCCATATTTCATGTCTTAAAGTAAATATAAAAAATTCACTATTTTGGAGTGTAAAGAAATAAACAGTTTAGTTATAATACATATTGAGTACGGACTCTCTCTGTATATTTTTAAGACTTTATCTACCCTATCAAATTGGAGTTTTATCACTTAAAAATTTAGGGGTAAAATAAATTAGTGAAACTATAACGAGATTGGCATATCATTAGGTCCGGAATTTAAAAATATTTAATAATATAAAATTTGAAGTTCAAACTAAGTCAAATGACTGAGTTTCTATAGCAGCCAAAGTTTAAGCCTTAAATAATAATATTATTATATTCATAACTTGTCCATATAACTTTGAAACTTAATTAAAAGAGCTATTCAAATCGAGTCAAACTCAGATCCGTTGGAAAACTTATTTGATAATTTTCATGATTAGAGGAAAATAATTCATAATTAACGGCTAAAATTATTTAATTAATCATAATTAATTATAATTAACTCCTAAATTGAACTGGGGTATTAAAAAAAAAACTCGAAAGAAAGCTGATTTTTTTTTAAAAAAAAAAATTGAAATCGATAATATCGGCCGCTATCTGAATCGATATTGGTCCGATATCGGCCAAGATATCAACTCGTGCCCACCACTGTTTTGATTTTTTTTTTTTAAAAGGCTAATATTATGAATATCGATCGATATTGGACCCGTTATATCTCGCCGATATATCATCCATATAAGCCGAGAACTACTGTGTACGGTCGATACAATACATATCAGCCGATATGATAAAGCTCTGAAAAACCCTATCATATCGGTCGATACGTTTCATATCAGCCAATATCTTGACCCCTGGGGTAGATAAGGATATTATAATGATTTAGTTCTGGATATGATGACATGTGGAGAAATGAATGGCTAGATAGGCTATTATAATTATTTAATTCTGAATTTGATGACATCTGGAGAAATGAATGGTTAGATGTAAATAACAAAATATAATTTTTTTTTTAAAAAAAAATCAATTTAAGTTACAGAAAAAAAAATATATACTGAATTTAATATAAAATGAATCCCGTACTAAATTCTCATACGGTAATAGAAAAACGCATCAAGAATTTTTTTTTTACTTGCAAAAGTATTATCTTTGGTGCCACAAGTAATTTTATACAGAATAGAAAATAGAAAGCATGACTACGCAAACTTATCAAAATAATTTTAAAATAGATTTCAGATTTGACAGCGGGGTTGTGGATGGATTCAGATTCTGACTCATCTCAAATTTACTCGCTGGTAAATTTGTATATTCATAAGGATTAGTCTCAACTCTCCAAATATAGATTAAAACTACTCCACGATCTCTTCTTTTTTTAAAAAAACATCATTACATAAATGTGTTATCACTCTAATAGTCATTGTAGACTTATATTTCACAAGATTTGATTGCTCAATCCAAGACAAGCTCAAATTAGGCCCAAGAAAAGCCCGTTTCTAGGGAAGACCAGTTTTTGCCTAAAATCAGAACCGAACTTACAAAGACAAATTAAGCAGGGCTCCAACTTCAACAAATTGGAGCAACTGGGACTGAGTCTGGGTTCAGTTCTGCATTAGGCACCCACAATTTCGAGTTGAACAAAGAAGGCAAGCAAAGAAAAGGGGCAACTAACGCTTAATGCTTGCTCTCTTTCAACAGCTCAGTCTGCACAACAAGAAGAGGAAACCCTTCTCCATGAAGGCTGAGCGGAATGATAGGAACTGAATATTTTTAATTGGTAGGAAAGAAGAAACCGACCCGTTGCAAATGAAATACAGTTAACAAGGAGACTGAATATTAAATTACAGTACAGTTTATAGGAAACAGGAAACGTCAGTCGACTCACATTTAAACTTTATGATTACAATAGTTCTGCAAGAAAAGGAGCATTGGAAGCCCTCATGTTGGGACTGTCAGCCTCCATGAATCAAGAGATTGAGCAACTTGATGTGAAGACTGCATTTCTCCATCACTGTTTGTAAACTGAAGAAAATATAAATTGAAACAAACCCCAAAAGTAGAAAATGTTCCCTTATACATGGATGCTTTATGTGAGAAAATGACATGTACTTATTTACCGAGAAAAACCTTAGCTGACAAACATCTTAGAAATTGTCACTCAAGCACGAATAACACTATTTCTTAACAAGCCGTGTCAATATCATACAAGATACTATCAACTATATGTCTCAGCAATCTCAAGCAGACACTTGCATAGTTCTTTGGGCTTTGAGAACATTACCATATGATCAGCATCTTCAATCTCCTTCACCTCCTTTGGAGGATTATTTTCGATGACCCACCTCTGAAAATCCACCGAATACAGCTTATCTTGCTTGCATATGATGTAAACTCGATTAATTGATCCATAATTTTCCTCTGAAAGCATCGTTTCATTTGATATGTCTTCTAGGTACAAACCAGAAGGTCTTACCAACAATTTGGCTAATGTCACATCCTGGATAAACACGTCAATTTAGAGGAATGAAACCCCGATCAGAATTAATTGCATTGTTGATGGTCATTGATTTATGCAATTCTCTAATTAAGCTCACCTCAACAGGAGAATTTTGATACATGGTTGATGCCATGAACTGAGCGCCATAGGTGAATGAGGTTAGAGGGTCCTCCCGCTCTTGATCGAATTGAAATTGGCAGTCCAACAAAGAGTTTATGTGATCCCTCTGAAGGAACTGTGTTGCAAGAATAAAACATCATTAGACAAAATTAAATAAAAATAAAAGAAAGAAAGAAAGAAAGAAATTAAAAGATTCAGTAAAGCGGCTGGCTCTATCCTCTGAAGTGTAATATTTATCAAATTAAAAGCATATTAATACGAATAACTTGTGGTAAAAAAAATGGAAACCTATTTTAAACATATCACAATACTTAAGACAATGAAAATGTAATAATTTTCCAGATTATATAATCATATCTAAAATTATTATTAATACTTTTGAATTTTATGGTATTTTTAAATAGATTTTGCGGAAAATGTTTCTCTCCTACTCAAAGCCCTAAGTAACTCATTTTGCAGGCCATGTAAGATTTGTTTCAATAGCAAGTGAATCTCCATATTTCGATTTTAAAAGAATAAAAAAAAAAAAAAATAACAACGGATGTACTTTCAGCTAAATTCTAAGTTATCATCATCATAAATTTTATTTTTCCCTCAATTATCTCAATTTGCTGCCATTTAACGTTTTTAGTGTGAAGGGTATGAGCAAATGTATTAATTTAATCCAAATAAATAATAATTCCATTACAATAACACCGCATCCACCATTGATGTTAACCCCTAGAAAGGTACTTATTTGTCAGCGCTCATGTAATTAATTGATCAAATATTTCCTAACTGAAATGACAGAAGATGTTCAAATAAGGAAGAGGTAATTTGATTCATGCTTGACCATACTCTAGAAGTGAAATTTGGGTCGGGTTTAAATCCGATCCACATGTCCTGACTCGAGAAATTAGTGGAATTGAATTATGTATTTGTAAATTTCTGGTCGGGTCGGGTTGAAAAAGACCCCCATGAAATTTGGGCCAGGCTAGGCACAAAAATTTAAAATAAATCTGACCTGAGCCAAATTTGAAGAAATATAAAAAATCTATTGCTAATGTTTTCCTCAAATTTAGGCAAAAACACAAGTGGGTTGTCAAGCCAGAAACTTAAGTTGGGTCGAGTTGAACAATTTGGGCCAATAACACGAGCCGAGTTGAATCAAGTTGGATCGAACTCAATAATTGTTAATATAATTAGATGATTAGATTTATAAAAACCTGACTCAGCACGCCCGAGTCTTAGCCCTCTCATATTCCTAAAGCACATTTGATTATACAGTCCTATTCTAATCATTTGATAGACGCAGTCTAAAAGGGAAAAGGTCATATTCCTAATTATAGGGTTGCAATAATCAGTCTATGTTTGAAGGTAACAGTAACGGCTACCTTACGAATATGGTATAAATAAGCACTTTTGATGGGCCTGGGATGACAAAATTTGTGTTACAAGAGACATCTCTCACTCAGTAATAAATGATACTGAATTTCTCATTTTAAATAGAAGGTACCTCCGAAGATAAGAATAGAAGATGGTTCTATTAATATTAAGAATATAGATAGAGACTCTTCATATAAAAATTAAAGTTTATTAAATATAAAATGTCATAACTTTTAAGAGATCAAAGATCAATAATAAAAATAAAATTAATTTTAAATTTATTAAAATAATAATTTATAATTAATTTAAATTAAATAAAAATACCATTCATTTATCAAAATAGAAGAGTGTAGATTGCTGCACGTGAAAATATCACCAATATTTACTATGTGGAAAGTGTTCGAGGTGACCAAGGTGGGAAAGGTCGGCGGTCAACCGTATATCGGTTAGGAACAAAACTTTACCGGGCCTTTTTGTATCGTATGGACAATTAGCCGTCCATGTGACACACATGGATCAACTGAGAATACTAATAAACAGGCAGGAAGATCTTGCACGTAATTATGGAAACTTAAATAACAATGTTTTAAAAATCGAATCCAACTGTATGAATTGAAGCTGAATTGATTATTAAGGCAATTATTCCAGTTTATTAAAAAATATTTTTTTTAATTTATTTTCATTTTCTCTTAATCTCTTTTACTGGAAATGTAATTTTATTTGTTATATAGTATCAGTCAATTTTATCTTATTTTTTAATTATTTATTTTTAAATATAACAATATATCCTTCTGCTCTGTCTATATGCAAAGAGAGAGAGTTTAAGAGTTCATAAGATAAATCTTGATTATTCGTTTATTGAACAGTTATCGTATTGGTAAATGAAAAAGGCAAAATTCCTGTTAAATTAACTTTTAATTATAAATTTTATGACTTTAAAAACATGTTTTGATCGATCTTATCAAAATATTTTTTTTATAAATAATACACGAAGAAAAGGACAGTTTGACATAGTTATTACCATCTCATTTCATGGGCCCATGTTAAAATATGATTGAACATCCAATATCTAATTAATATAATAAATATAATTAAATTAACGGTGCAACTCTTAAAACATTGGCAAAGAAAGAGGGGAGTAATGGAGCACATATTACACGAGTACATAACCCAGATTTAGATCCGTCCTTTTGTTAACTGTTAACAGTAGGAATTCATGGAGACTCAAATTGCCAAACCAGGTTTTACTTCATCATTTTCGCCTTTCACACGAACCAACCAATGTTTTCGTGAGTTAAATAATAAATTTCAGGTTGTCTTCGGCGTCTGAAGGTTTGAACCCTATGCTATGACTTTGGCGGGTTCCAAGGATAGTGGATTCACCAGAGTTGGAGAGATAAGAGTTTTTCACACGTAAATTAAAAAAATATATATATTATATAATTAAAAGAGCTAAAAAATAAGTGTGGAAACTATGAAATATCTAATCTTAGTAAAAAATCAACTTTCAAAATTCATTGTTAATTTTTTTCCCTCTTACTTCAAATGGCAACGTCCGAGTCAGAGTTACTTTGGTGATCTAAAGAATTACATCATTAGATAAATTATCATAAGGACCTATCAACTTTCTACAAGAGAGTGCAAAATAATTATTTTTATTTATGATATTCAATCAATGGTAAAAACGATATAAATTAAAATTACAATTAAACTGTTTGAATAACCTCTATGTGCGTAGAAAAAGTAAAAATGGAGAGAGAATTATTATGAAAGATGAAAAAGGTTGCTTACCTCATCAAGAGTGGCTGCAGGAGGGGACCAATGTTTGGGCATTAGGGCAGCGATGAAGACGGCAGCAGAGAACCGATTGGGGAACCTCTCCATGGCTAGAGATAGCGCGAAGCCTCCCCAGCAATGCCCCACTGCAATCACCTTCTCTTCCGCCGGAATCGACGCCATCGCATCCATTAGCGGCCGGACGTACTCTTCGAACGAGCGAATCTCACTGAGCTGACTCGGATTGACTCCGCAGCCTGCCAGATCGACAGCAGTGACCCGGTGACCCGCCGAGGTGAGTAAGGTATGCAGTTTGTACCAGCTCCAACCCCCATGGCCAGCACCATGGATCAAAATGAAATGTTTCTTTCTCTCTTTTCTCTCTCCCTCTTCTCTTTCCTCTCCCCTTTCCTCTTTTTTCTCTCCTTCGTCTCTTTCCTCTCCCTTTTTCTCATCTTTCTCTTCTTGATTCTTGTCCTCCTCCTCTACTTCTTCAATTTTCTCCTCATCAATTATCTCATCCGTTTCTCCTTTCATATCCGGATTTTCTATTTTCTGCTTTTTCCTCGGCTCTTGTGCTTCTGCCATCGTCTCGAAAATCAGTGACTTGACCTGTGAGTAGTTTGTGCTTTTGTGGTGGTGTCAGGTGTCTTCTCTCTCTTACTTTTGATGGCCGGTGGCATGTCAATTTCTCTCCACTCTATCTCTATTGCCAGATATGTAGGCCCCTGTGCAAAATTAATTAACAGATTCCCATTTAGCTTTGCAAAATTTCAATTAGAGGTCAGGTAGTGGGTGGGATCCACATAGGGTTTTGAAGAAAAAGAAAATTACTCAGTTACTCACCGAGTCCAGAGTCAAAGCTCACAGCTTTCCTAATATTCAAATAATCAAACGTCTGTTACAACCTGGGCGGATCACTTGATTTATGGCCTTATTTCATCCTAGTGAAAGAAAGTAAATTAACAAGGAAATGAAGAATTAAAGGGTAGCGATCTTTACATGGGATATAAGAATGAGTGGATTTTTCACTTTACTCTTTTATTACAGTAGAAATCAGCTCATTGGCTGACTTACCAGATCATTGATCATTTAACTGCAGTATAAATGGGCTCACTGAACCGATCACTGATTGACAAATTGGATTCCTAACTGGTTCATTGAATTTTTTTTAAATTTTTTTGTATGAGGGTGAAAGGATAAAATAAATAATACCTTAAAATTTGTATCTCGTTACACAAAATATCAATGGAGGATCACTATCTTAGCCATCTGGTGCATGGGCTTACTGAAAACGTCTTTGATTGGGTGGCCCTTTTTTATGCAGCAGTTCTGATCAGGGAAAAAAAAAAAAAAGGGCCCATCCGAGATTTTGGCTGAGACGCTAACATCTCGCCGATATCTCTTTCTCTCTCTTTTTTTTTTTAATAAATCTCAGCCGTATCGACCGATATTTGTGAGATTTCAATCATATCGCCCGAGATCTCACCTGTACGGCCGATACGAAATGTATCGGCCGAGGTTTTAACCCCGGTCTTGATACAATTTCCTTGCTCAATCTTATCCTGTCGCCTCTTAGTCGGTTTCCTCCCGGCGTTGGACTTACAGATTCCCTTGGCTTGAAGCAAAGAGAGTGCCGTGTTGAGACCGTGTGGATTTCATCCAGGGTTGAATCCATGGATGCTGTGGTACTCAGGGTGGGGCCCACACTGTGCTGAATCAGCAGTTGACTCAGCAATCAGGAAGCTGCGTCTGGGCTTGAGTCCTTGAACCGTAAAGGCCCAAAACGTGTTTTAGTGGATTGAAAGCCCAAATTGGTGGAGGTGGGCCTTAGTGGGTCGAGTCCGTGGGCCTTGCTTTCCTCCGACAATTGGAGGGGCAATTCGTCAGCTTGTCCAGTTGAGTTGGGCTTTCATCATCTGAGCTTGAGTTGGATATGATTCCCGCATCAAAATTGGATGCAAAACGTGTGCTAAACTAGCTTAAAGGTAATAATGGTGTAAACCCGAAGGAGAAACCAATTTAACACGGCCTGTAATCAGCTTATACACCAGCCAACATATTGTTGTTGGGATGGCTAATGAACCGATGGGACCTGAACAATGCAATGTGGTGTTCATTTTTTTTCTTAAAAGAACCTCTACGCTTCAGAAATATTAATGAAAATTAAAAAGAAACCCTAGATCTAGGATCTTGAACATTCATCAAATATATAATTATATTTTTAACCTCTCTAAATTATTAATTTTATTATTAATATTATAAATTTAATTTTCAATAGGCCCATGTTTTAAACAATGGCACAGTGGGCTAGTTTTATGATAAAAAATAGTTCAAATAGTTCAAATAGTTATAGAGTGGGCCATGCATTTAAGTACAGATGATGGAAATCACCCCAAGATTTTGAAAACAAAATTAAAGTCAGATCAACCAAGTTGTATTCAAATTAATTTTTTTATTAAATAACTATTTTCGATGTACACAATGAAGATTAACAAGTTAGATCTTAATTAAAAATATTAATATTTTGAATAGTTTAGACTAATTACCGAATAAGGAAACAAAGCACGTCACTTCAGACTTTGACAACCCTAGAGAGATGGAACGGGATTGGCCCAAACTAGGCCCAAGTGAAGGCCTAATTTAAGAAGAAAAATCCAAGGAACAAGCTTGAAATTTCCTTGGTAATTGGTATATAATTGAGGCCCAGTCCAATGTCATAGGGTCTCGAAGAAAAACTCGGGAGATGCGTTCTTAGTATCCAACCCATTTGAATGAGGACATTTTTGTTATTTAGGAAAATCTAAACTTGCACGTGTTCTTGGCAAAGGATAATAATATTATAATAGTAATCATGCACGGGTCTTGGGCTTGAGTATGCATAAAGGTAATTATGGGTTGACGGCTGACGGGGGTAACAAAATGGTGGATTCGAGATCTCGGGGTCTCATTTGTGATTTGGGCCCACGGATATCACCTGATATTTCGATCGATATTGGGCGATATTTCTTTCTCTCTCTCTCTCTCTTTGCCAATTCTCGGCCGTATCGGCCGATATCAGTGAGATCTCGGTCATATTGGCCAATATTTGTCTGTACGGCCGATTCATCTTATATCGGTTGAAATTTGGATTCCTGCTGACGAGGTTCCGCCGATAAGCCCATATGGGTCGAAATATTACTGAGACTGAAATTAAAGCCTTAAAGGCTTTTCATGTCGATCATTTCAGATTTTTGGGCCAAATTCACATTCCTAATTTGCAAATACCCTAAGTCCCCAACACTTGTTAGTTGAGGAATTGAGTATTGTTTGATAGCCCATTATTTGTTACGACGTCAAAATTTGGCTTAGTTACCAAGGATAGGTGCAATAGACTTACCAAATGGAAGAAATTTATTGGACTGGGCTGGGCCATAGTTGGGAATTTAGACAAAATAGGTCCAGAAAAGTCCCATTTAATAATAGGGTCATAGTATGAAACACGAACCTATTCAACGGGCTTAAGAGCAGTCCAATAATTCCTAATGTAAAAGGACTTGACCGAGAAAACTGCAGTGATGCCAGGCCACTAAACAAGGATGTCCACAGTGGAGATACGGATCTGGTAAGAAGTGATATGGAAGAGCTCCGAAAAGGCCCACCCAGTATCTGCCAATTTCAGTTGGTACAGGGGTAAAAATATCGGCCGATACTGTGCGTATCGGCCGTACAAAAAAAATTCGGCCGATATGACCGATTTTTTGACCGAATTATCGGTCATCATTTCGGCCGAATTTTAAAAATTCGGTTTTTTGTTTTTTTTTTTTTTAAAAAAAAGCTTTTTTTTTATAATAAATATCGGCCGAGATGACCGATATATCGGTCCAAATCTCGGCCGAATTTGGGCTGAAACGGCCGTTTTTTCCCCAAAAAACAGTAAAACTCGGGCCTGCCCCAACTCAAGTCCGGCGATATTTTTCCGATATATCGGACGAGATCTCACCTGTCAACCAATTTCTCCCTTTCACATCTCTGTGTACAGCGGACTGCAGGATTCGGCTGGTTCGGCATGCGTGAATATTTTATTATTTTTTTTAAATCTGAAAAATCGAACCGGTCCAATTTTTTTCTATGAATACCATTCACTTACGTCTCAAATTTCACACCTTATTTTCAAGGAAAAAACCAGATTTTACTATTTATCTTCCAAAAAAAATTCACTCTTCATTACTTGATTTAACTAAGTTCTAAACGACCCGGATTTGTTTGAAAACGAACGATCCAGACCGTTCAAAGGTTTCTTCATTTATAGATCTACTGGTCTTATAAGTTTTGTAATTTATTTCAATTTATCTGTATTTTATTTTAATTTTTTTAGCCAAAAATGACATAAAAGTGTTACAAAAAGTTTAAAAATGCTTGAAGTTAAATAAGATATGTAGTAAATAAAAGCTTTATATAGGTATTATAATTTTTTTCCATCTGAATGTATCTGTAGTTATTTTTTATCTACTTTGTTAGTTACTTTTTTTTTCATTTATTTATTCCTTTTTGTTAACTATTTCATCATAAAATAGCATAAATGAAAAAAAAAAAAAAGTTAGAAAATGATAATACCTATAAAATAATAGATGAAAATTTTTTCATTTGCTCTTAGTTACTGTTTCTAACATGTCAAAATTTACAACAACATTTTTTACATTCACTTACTCTTTATTTTAATTATTTCATCATTAACTATGGATTATGACATATAAATGTTAGTAAATGGTAAAACCTATAAAATAATACATGAAATTTTTTTATTTGCTGTTATTTACTGTATACTAACTTCTTTTACAGGGATGTAATTTTTTCCTTTTATTTTCTTTCTTTTTGTAATTATTTCATTATTATCTATGGACTATGACATATAAATGTTAGAAAATGGTAAAACCTATAAAATAAGACATGAAAATTTTTTATTTGCTGTTATTTAATGTATACTAACGTCTTTTACAGGGATGAAATTTTTCCTTTTATTTACTTTCTTTTTGTAATTATTTCAATATTATTTATGGACTATGACATATAAATGTTAGAAAATGGTAAAACCTATAAAATAATACATGAATTTTTTTATTTGCTGTTATTTAATGTATACTAACGTCTTTTACAGGGATGCAATTTTTTCCTTTTATTTTCTTTCTTTTTGTAATTATTTCATTATTAACTATGGATTATGACATATAAATGTAAATGGTAAAACCTATAAAATAATAAATGAAATTTTCTTATTTGCTGTTATTTTTTTATTATAATTAAAAATGTATGACATTTGTGTGGTTTTCGGTTCAAGTAATTAGGACCCCATTAGTGTCATTTTCTAATATTTTTCTACATTATTATGTAATTTTCAATCATTTTATTATTTATTTATTTTTATTTCTATAACTTCATAACTTAAAATAACACTCATTGACTAAGAAAATAAATTATGAAATTATTTCTACAAATTTTCCTCATTTATATCCTTTTCCTTGTAATTTTCACCATTTCATTACTATTTATATAATTTCCCGCTATCGTAACTTTAAAAATATATTAGAAGATGTAAATGTCCGATATTTTATGAAAAAATTACATATTCAATAAGCTCATAATTATCTGCATTTACTGTAAATTTTTTGGAATTTTTTTTTTAAAAAAAAAATGGGCAGGAGAGAGAAAAGTTCGGCCGATGTATCGGCCGAACCGATATATCGGCTGATATGAAAAATCAGCCGGGATATCGGCCCGGCCGATTTTTCTACCCCTGGTTCGTAACAAATGGCCGTATCCGTTGGCTGGATTTTTAATCCCTGTTTATTCATCTAACATGTTCATTGGGCGTACTTCAACACAACCTTAAATTGGATATCAATTATTAGAAATCATGAGCTGCATATAGTTAACATGAAATTTTGTAATCTTTTTTAAGCAACTAAAGTTTAGACTTCAGATTGCCCCCTTTGCTTAAAATTATTTAATTTATTATTCTAATATTCTATGTAATAATTAATTTATTTTTAAAGTTCATTATATTTACTTTTATTCAGTTTCTCGATATCATGTTCTAATAAAAAATTTGTATAATTTTTTATATCATAAATTATACATTTTTTGATAATATAATATGTATTTTTAATTCCCCTGCTCACGGACGGGCCGTATATCTAGCAAAACTACTATTTTTGAAAATAAAATGAGAAATGACTATTCGGTCGTAAGGCGATAAGGCAAGGAAGGGGCCAAGAGTGGAGGAGTTCGTAAAATGCTGCGTTGGCCTCTGTTTCTCTCTCGCTCTTTCACTCACGCAGGGTCACACTTGATGAATCCATCGACTTGGGTGCCAGAAAATGTCATATCTATGTCATCTCCATTTTACAACTTCTTCTCGTCCCCAACCCTCCCCTGAACTGTTGTCTCCTTTCATAAAAGGACCCAAGGCAAGTTCTCTTCATCCTTATCATGTCACCCCATTAATTTTTTTCCTATCTTACTTTTTTGAAGTTTTTTTCTTTTTTCAAAAATGATATGGGATTTTGTGGATTGTTGACCCTTGTTTTTTTTATTGTTTTTTCCTTCGTTGTTGTTGGTTTTCTTTTACCTTCTCTTTTCCTGTGTTTAGAACATTGAACGGGTTTAGTATTGGGCCATGTTTAGTTGCAAAGAGCATGTTTCGGTTCGTATAAATTTGCACACTGTACGATGTGATGTGATGTCAGATTTCACAGGCTCCTCACAGAGGCCAAATAATCACCTATTCTACCTAAACATTCAAATAAATTGAGGCTTGGAGTAATAGCCAAACACGTTGTAATTTCATTAGATTGTAGCTTTTTCTTCATCTGCTTATCACCAAATATGTAGATTGACATGATGAAAACCGCAAGGCCTTGGACATATCACATGTACAATAAAATTGAATATTACGATTACAATATGTCTTCACTTTGTGTCCATGTGCAATAAAATCAAATATTATGATGATAAGATGCATAGTAGTCTTTGGGTTTGTTGCACCTAGGCCTTTGCACAGGCTCTAGACCCATTTTGCACCTAGGCCCTAACCTAATTTTTTAGAAACATTTATTTTGTATAATAACCCTATTTTTTGAACTTTTTTTTCTTTAATAGCTAGTAAATAATTATCGTTAACATGAAGGAATTGTTAGTGATCCTTAATTAAAATTCTAATTATTATATAATATACTCGTGCATATAGACTACATGCTTATGTAATTTTCCTAGGAATCTCAGTTGCCAATGTATCTTCGTACTTTGGATGGTGTAGTATTGTATTTTGTTAACAGTAAGGACACAAATCATTGAATATACAGATATTTTGAAGTATTTAAATAAGTGCATCTAGCAAAATTAGACTCACGCCTAGGCATGTGCCTTGCGCTTTAGGCTCCGAAAACACTTAAGTGTCTTGATTGCACCTTACACCTTAACTGCTATGCTCCGCTTTCTGGCCATATGATTATTAATGGATAGAGGCATGGCTACATGGAGAGGACTCATGTTGATATAATTCATTTGGAACTATTATGTGAGAGGTTGGGCATGGATGCCTTTGAGATTAAACTTTAAAGGATATGACATGTTTAGTTGAATTTGGGTAATTGCAATCCAATGCTACCAATGCTGGTTTAACCCAATCTAATTGTAGGGATTAATGCACAGAAGGATGTGGATATTTTGATAGTGCTATTGCAACATCTGGCTGAGGGGCTATAGGAATGCATTGTAAGGATTGGGTAGAAAAAGTTATTGGACATTCAGTTCACAAATTGTATAATTGGTGGCCCAAGGTTTGTGGAGTTTCCTCAAGCCATGAGTTTATATGATTGAAACACATTTTGCTATTCAAGAATTGGTTCATTATAAGGGTTGGGCAGACAAAAAATTGGACATATCAGCGTGAAAATTTGCATAATTGGTGGCCTAAGGTTTTTTAATAGAGGTAAAATTACTGAGGGTGAGTTATCTGCTTATCCATGGAACTCTTGTTAAAAAATTGCAATACTGGACTTGTTTTTGCAGTCCCCATCTAGATGAATGCCAGTTGCAAGGGATGGGGGAGTCAGTATCTATGTGGGTCTTCCTGTGGATGTCGAGTGGGCAAAAAAAAAAGGAAAAAGAACAATCTTGTGAGGAGCATCCTACATAAAAAAGTTGTCCAAAGGACTGGGATGTTTTGAGTCAGTGAAATTTTGGTCACATCGTATCTAATGACAAATAGATAAAGTTAAACCACAGTTTTATGGATTATCGCTCTATGCTTGGATGTACCCAAGTCTGAATTTTATGCAAAATGAATTGTTATTTAATCTGTGTGAATAGATTCTTTATTGGAAGTCACATCATATGGAATGCTATTCTTCCAATTATTCTACTGTAGAACCATGGAAAACAGTGTAATAAATTTGAGACAGAAAACATATTTAAGCTAAATGCATTTTGAGGGTATATGAAAACTCACATGCTTCAGGTAATCATAAACTGTATGTGGAGTGCTGTATACAATTGGGACTTTCTTTTGATTTGTGGGATTCAAGATTGATCTCTAGATATTTATTTTTAATTTTAATTTTCTTGGAAATGGTCATGTGACTTGAAGCCACGCCATTCCTCAATGCCTTCTTGTGCCATTCCTCAATGCCTTCTTGGTTTGTGAATCTTTCAACCATAATGAGGTCTTGAGTTTGAATGGTGGATCTTGTCAACTCAGTGATCATGCTAGAAGCTCTCATCATGGTCTGTGGAAATTTGCTTACATTGTTAGACTGTGGTTCATGGTTTGCACTACTCTAGAAATCCTAGTTTTTTGGTTTAGGATGGTGATAATTTACCTTGTCAGATTGTTCAGTTAGATAGTTCTGGATCAGTCAATTCGTAACCCTTTGGATCCATGGTATTCTTAAATTGTCTATTTCATGGCTAACAATCTCCACATGGTACTGAATATGGTATTTAACTAATCTATGTATTTCCTTTCATTTGATTGGATCAGTTTATGCACTTATATTAAGTACTATTTTTATTTAGTAAACTATAAAATTTGGTACAGACATTTGGAAAACTTACCAAGTCACCCTTTCTCCCTGCCCCTTGAAAGGTTGTACCACTATTTCCTCAAAGCATTCTCTCTCTCCTAGGAGAAGCACACTTCTCTTTACCGAGGACAAATTATAGCCGTTAAAAGTCAAACAATTTGTTAACTCTGCTCTCTTGTCCTGCCTCTTAGCACTACTTTGGTGATGTGGGTTGTAGAGAAATAATGTGATTCTAAAACAGTACAGTAGTTTCTAGTTCTAGGAAGATAAATTAAGTACCAAGAGAGTAAGTATAAACATAAAAGAGATATCTAAAATGGGAGAACCAATTTATAACTGACCCAATCTGACAAATCAGATCCACTTTCTCTTCTCTTTGCTATTTAGTATGGTAGAGAAATACATTGTTGGTAAATATGAACTTGACTTGCGGTTCTATTTTGGGCTGATTTGATCTGTAGGGGTGAAACTATACTAGTTAAATAGTTGGTGTCTGTGTTTTGTTGTATTTAAATGAGAAGGGATCGAATATTGCTCTTATTTGTCTTCTTTAGGAAAAGGTATATTTCAAGTTCACCATAATTTGAACTGGAATGTGTTTCTTAAGTTTTCCTATTATTTGCTTAGTAATTAAAGCCTTTTCGTTGATTTCTGCAGATTGGCTTTCATGGATGTGAACTTGCACCATTGTTTAGACTTCCAGCTAGGATTTCATGCCGATGTTACTTGAACAAGTTGGTCGTCACAAGTAGTCATCCTCAAAATGCAGATTTCCCTCGCTACTACTCAAAGAAGGAGAAGAAGCCATTCCCTATACCTGTTGTGGAGTTAAGGCGTGCAGCAAGGGAGAGAATCAAAAGCATGAAGGGACAGCCTAAGAGACCAGTCCCACCACCTAGAAATGGGTTACTGGTTCGGAGTCTGATACCTGTTGCATATGAAGTGTTGAATGCTAGGGTTGAATTGATTAACAACCTCAGGAAGCTCATGAAAGTGGTACCAATACATGCTTGCAAGTAATTCTCTGAACTGGTTCCATTATTTCCTCTTGCAAATGAATCATTGTGCACGTTGGTGCTTGAGCTTGCAAGTCTGGGGCATCTTGCTCTAATGTCCTTGCATGGGTTCTATTCACCAGCTTACATGAAATGTGATTTTGTCTTGAATGGTATGCTCGTGAAATATCATTATTTTACCATTTCATAAATTGAACAGCCTGTGTAAGTTGCCAAAGGAATTAATTATATGACCATGATGCATCAGTGTGTGTATGGTGTCTTATTGTTGTCTTTCCATACAATAGGCTCATGATTTGGTATGTAGCCCAATGATATGATGGATAAAACTCTGGGTGGGGTGCTTCAAAAAATTCTTCCCAATTGGAAGACCCTAACCATCCTATCTTTGTTCTTTCCCTGACCTTTTCTGCATGTTTACCTTATAATCCAATTTTTATCTTTGGTTAGAAATAGCATAATCCTTTCAACTTCTTATTTTGGCAAATCTAAAGGTCTAATTTATTTTACATGGTAAAATAGAGTCCACAGTCATGTCTAGTTGCAATTTTTGAAAATGATAGATTAGAATCCATAAGGCATGTGTTGAATTAGGACAAAGACGTATTTTCTTAAAATTGAAGTTTGCCATAGCTTTCGGCCTCATTGAAACATAGTAAACTACGTTGGATCTCTAGACTAGCTAAAATATAAAAATTCAACCTCATATGAAATATTTAGCCATCTGACTCAAAGACCATGAAATTAAGGATTAAAATTGAAAAATCAAATGGCTAAAAATATAAAATGCCTCTATTTGTTTTTTACTTTGCCAAAACTAGAGTTGTACTTTTATTTTGTTTGTAGAATGAGGTCTACAACCATGCCCAATTTCAACCATAAATTGAGATTTATCTAAAATGTGTTGAAATTGGGACAAAGAGGGCTTTTTTCAAAGAATTTTTAAAAGGTTTAGGGCTATTTGGAGAATATACTTTTTCCAGTTTAAGCAAAAAGATTGGGGCTTTCAAATTATCCCTTACAACTTTGTATCCTCAGGAATGGTTGCACAATGTCATGATGCCAATTGGCATTGTATTGGCGGGTTCTGATTATATTATCACAGTGTTTATCGATAATGTTAGGTTTAGAACTTTTTCCCCCTATCAAAGTTTCAGGCTTTTTTTTTTTCACAGTTAGACTAGGATAAGCTCCTGCACAATGCAGTTGAGCTGTTGGTAACTTGATATTGATGGATTCTGATCACTTCTTTATGTTGCTAGTGGGAATTTACCTGATGTGTATGGTCTGGACTGATAAGTGCATATATGCATGCACATGAATACATGTACTCTGATATAACATCAAATATTTTCTCCTTATACAATCATTTCTCGAAGAACCTACCCATGTGCTTGTGGAACAAAAAGGAGAACAATCAAAGAAATGTGTGGCCTGCATATGGTTTTTGTGTGTCATCAACATCCTTGAGAAACACCATATGTTCCCAAAGCATGATAATGTATTTGTTTGGCCTGCATGTGGTTTCTGTATGTCATCGATGGGAAATTGTGGATGTTTGCAGTCTTGATCTTGCTCTGAATTTCTACAGGTGGTGCAATGAAATACATGTTGGACCTGAGGGTCATCCCTTCAAATCATGCAGGGGCCCGAGGACTGAGTCCCGCAAGGGCCTACATGAGTGGACAAAGGCAACCATTGATGACATTCTTGTGCCGATAGATGCTTACCATCTTTTTGATCGCCTTGGCAAGCGCATTGCGCATGAGGAGCGTTTTGCAATCCCTAGACTTCCGGCACTCGTTGAGCTATGCATCCAAGCTGGTGTTGATCTACCTGACCTCCCTACCAAACGTCGGAGAAAGCCTGTGATCCGTATCGGAAAGAGTGAATTCATAGATGCTGATGAAGATGACTTGCCAGAACCTGGCCCCAACAAATTTAAAAAACCAATTTTAACAGAATTACCTGATTCAGAAATAGTCCCTCCAACTGATACTGAAGAGAGAGCACTGCTTTCCGAAGGAACATTAGAAGCATGGGAAACAATGAGGCAAGGAGCAGACAAACTCATGAAGAAGTACCCAGTGCGGGTATGTGGATACTGCCCAGAAGTACATGTGGGCCCGAGTGGGCACAAGGCACAAAACTGTGGGGCTTACAAGCATCAGCAGCGTAATGGGCAGCATGGGTGGCAAAAGGCGGTCCTTGATGACCTCATACCACCTAGGTATGTGTGGCATGTCCCAGATATCTCAGGTCCACCCCTGAAGAGGGAGCTGAGGACTTTCTATGGACAGGCCCCTGCGGTGGTGGAGATGTGTGTGCAGGGGGGTGCTGCCGTGCTTGATCAATACAAGCCAACCATGAGGTTGGATGTTGGGATCCCAAGTGATATTAGAGAAGCTGAAATGGTGATTTGAACTTCTCCAGTTTGACTGCAAGCTGCAAAGTTGTTGGTACCTTCACTCCTAATATCGAAATTGTTATTAGCGTGGTGTTGAAGATTAAATGTCTATGTAGATGCATCTGGCCAACATTAAAGACATGCAAGACATGCATTAGATGGGCAGGACCATATGTATGCCTGGGTCAACAAAATAAAATCAATTGACTCAAGAGAGGTGAGCATCTTGTTTTTTAACCCCGTTATCTTTGTATACTGAATGATTCTTGTAGAAATGTGACATCTACTTTGATTGTTGTTGGTTCCTATCCTTTTAAACAAGAAACGGAAATGGCAAGTAAAGCAAATGACTGGGCAACCAAGCCAACTGATCTCAGATGAGCATGGATACAAGTGTCGGTGTATGACACGGGTACAAGGTTGTCAGACACGACAACCAAAAAAAATAGGACATGAGGATACAACATCATATTTAAATAAAATTAAATATGTTTATTTTAAATGAAAAGAATGTGTGAGAATAACACCAATAAAAAATAATATGCTAGTTTCACTTTTAACATTTCAATGACAAAGGTTTTAAGAGGGGAAACCTAGCAATTAATATTGAAGTGTTTATGCAACATGGCAATTGAATCATCCTCCGAATAGGATCCATTGAAGCATTTCCTCTAGACAGAATAAGGCCCTTGTTATCCGTCCACACCTCATTGCAAAAAAAGGAAGTTAAGCTCTGGCAGATCGGTGATACTCAATTGATCAGCCAATGATGGGAATAGATTAGAGATTTATTTGTTTTTTGGGATTATGACGTTGCCAGTTCATATTGTTGAGATTCTTCAAGAAAATTACAACTCAAAAACTCATTAGGTCTTGACTCTTGCTGACCTCTAGGCCTTTCCCATCACATTATGACATTGCTGACAGAACACTTGGTTGAGAAGCTAAAGAAAGCCAACTTCTTTGCGGCAAATTCAGCCTGGAGCCTGCCTACCTCTGCTTTTTAGCAAAATCATGCCTACTCTGTTCCACATCCAAATGTCTGGACAACATCATTGTAGTAGACAAAAGAGACTTGCTTCAGCGATGGAATCTTTTGTTACTTTAGTGAGGTCAATTTTTTTTTCCCCCATATCGATGGAACAGGTAGAACAGACCAGTGAGTCAACTTGCTTCTCCACTTCTCCAAGATGTTTCTAATGACTTTCTATGGAAACCTTAAAATCCTTACATTAGGTTAAGTTTTCAAGAATTAACTCCTTAATCACCAACTTTTTCTTCTCAATGAATTTTGTCAGCCTTTTGAAAAAATCACCAATTAAGACTGGAGTTTCTTTCTACTTTTGTATGAGTCAAGCTGACTCTGCCAAATCCAAGCGTTTGGACAACATCTCCACCAAATAAGGCTTTGTAGCTTCATATATAGCGTAAATCACTTGATTTATTTGGTTAAGTCAATTGTTTTTCTACCTCACCCAAAGCTAAGTTTCCCCTCTATCACGAGTGGTTAAAGGAGATCAGTGAGTGAACTTGCTTTCCAAATTGCTGGGAGGTTTTCATAATGAATGAAAACCTGCTAAAACTAGGGGTGTTCATTAGTTTGAATCCAGCCCGTAACCCTCCTGAACTCGATTAAAAAAAAAATGAGCTTGAACAAACATTTTGGTCCCATTTCTTTTTAAGTTCCCACACCTGGTTGCCCCACTTCTCACCAATGCAACTAGGGCTTTTTGTTCCTGTTTTTTTTTAAAGGTAAGAGCTAAACCCGTAAACCCATGCTCATGATAATCAGGGATCTATGGTCCAAGGTTGGTGTTCTTAAATCCAGCGCTGCACTGGCAGAATCAGCAGTCACAGATACAGGATCGTCAGCAGCTACTGCACTTTAAGTCATAGAGATTAAAAATTATTTATAAATTTTTTCATAGTTCTAAATCATATAAATAAGACCTGCTAACCTTTTTATTACCATATATCGATTACTGTGATTTCTTGACCAAAATTCAAACTCTTAATTTAAACAATTAAAATCTCAGCATCAAAGTCGACTTAATTTTTAATATAAATTCTTTCAAATGGACCATTCTCCATCTACTTCTCTAAATAGAACTTAGAATTATATATATACTTATATGTAGACAACTTTTTGTTGTATTTAAAAATGACCCATAACAATTTAATTTAGTAATTTGAAAAAGAAGAAAGGAAAAATGTCAATGGAGAGAAGGTTAAAAAATCAAAGAGTTTATTTTGACTCTTATTTATATTATAGGGCTCAAACTCAATTTAAAATAATTAAAACTTGCTTACATCCAGTCTGAGTTCTAGTCCTATAATTTTAATAGGGTCCTTATTTGATTTCATTCTAAGGTTCGGGTCACCCCTGTGGTTCCAAGGCCATTTGTTGTCTCTTTCTCTCACTCCCCTCAAGAGTCTTCTAAATTGCAACAATAATACTTAGATGCAAATTAGGCTTGGCTTCACATCAACATGGTGCACAATACAGGTCGGATACATGCTTAATTATAATTACAAACAAAAAAAGGTTAAATTTACTTTTAAATTACACTTTTTTATATTATTTATTGATGTGATAAATAATTTGATTGATATTTTAATTAATTGTGAATTGTTATGTAAGATTAAGTATAAAAATGTATAATTTAAAAGTACGTATAGTATTTCTCTTATATATAAACAAAATAATTTAACAATTTAATATAATAAATTCAATTTTTTTAGAGATTATTGAAAGTTAATTTTACTAAGCTTTTCAAACTATCATTGACAGTTTAAATTTTTATTGAGATATCGGATAAAAATTAGAGTTAAGTGGCGTTTTAAAACGGTGGTGTAGGTCAGAGAGAACCCGGTTCGGGTCGGGTTAACACATACACGACCCACGAAAACCCAAATAGTCCGATTCACAACATTTTAGAGTTACCAGCGCTGCTGCTAAACCCTGGGCATGGTTTTGTGCAGGAGAGATGACGAGCAGCGTCTGATCTTTCTCCTCTTCTTCTCCTCTCAATTCTAGGCTCTGAGGTGTTCATCCCTGTTCCAAAATGTCATCTCTTTGTTCTATGCTTCCATTTCAGGCGTCTACTCTCCTCCAACCTTCTCCTCCCAAAATGACACTGGCAACATCTTCTACTTTCACACCGGGATTCAAGGCAGGTTTTCTTCTTCACCGTTATATTTCTCATAATATTTTTTTTTAAATCCTTGTTGATTATTGGTTCTTTTCTTGTCATTTCCTTTTCAATTAATTGGAAATTTTTCTGATTGGTAGTCTTTTCTTCTTCCTCTCCTTCTCCTTTATTGTTATTACTGTTGTTCTTAGTTGCTTGTGGGGTTGATAATTTGTATGGAAATTTTGTTGGAGCTAGTTCAATTTTATTGCTAAATATTATTACAAAAAATAAAAAAAAGGGTTAAAAAGAAACCAGTGCAGTGGGTGCCTGGATGGGCTTGATTTCTGGACCCAACTCGCCTAGAGGGAGATACCACAGCATTGCAACATTTACTGTGTTGTCTTGGTAGTGGATTTGTGCTTAATGCAAACAGTGTGTGTTTGGATGCCCACAGTGCTGTGTTTTTCTCCTTTTAATGGCTGCCTTTTGTGCCCCAATTTTTTGATAGCAAGCATGCGAGCGATAATTACGGATAGTAGCTTTTCAAACTAGACTTGAAACAACACTGCTTGAGATTTGGGATTCTCGCTTGACTTTTTTTGTTTGTGAATCAAAAGTTGATATTCTTGTTATCATGGTGGAATTGTTTAGTTGATATTCACTAGGTCTTGAAACGATACTGTGCTTGAAATCTGGGATTCTCACTTAACTTTTTTGAAATGTGAATCATAAGTTGGGATTCTTGTTTTCATGGTGGATTTGTTCAGTTCATCATCATCATCATCACCATCACCATCTTCTTCTTCTTTTATGCAAAATACGTGGCATAATAAACTACAACCTCTGCAATCATTTGAGTGTGCATTACCAATATGCCACATGCCCAAGTCACAGTAAGTTGTTAAGTTGATATTCTTCTCTACTGGTATTCTTTCTTTCTTTTTATTTCATTTCTTTTATTTTTGAGAGATAAGTATTCTTCTTATGAACGAAGTTGATAGAACCTGGATTACTAATTTTTTGGTGTAGATTCCAAGAAAAGAATGACAAATAATTTTTAGTGAAGATTAAATGAAACACATGAAGGGATGCCCGAAGTGGTTGGTTCTCAATATCATTGAATGATGAAGTGAAGTTTTGAGAGAGAGTGAGATGCAATTTTGTTTAAAAAAAAACTGGAACTTCCAGTGTATGCACTTTGCTTTTGCCATTTTCAATCGCAATGGTTGAGTCCAAGATGAACTCTAAGCTATTTATTTCCATC
This sequence comes from Chimonanthus salicifolius, assembly GCA_013350335.1. Classification (NCBI taxonomy): domain Eukaryota; kingdom Viridiplantae; phylum Streptophyta; class Magnoliopsida; order Laurales; family Calycanthaceae; genus Chimonanthus; species Chimonanthus salicifolius. The sequence continues at coordinate 29,361,884 of CM023533.1, read as the reverse complement.
GAAACATCCTCATCTCTGCCCTTGAGAAATATTATAAACTCCCTTTATACATCGGTTGACTTGCAATCTTTGAAAATTTGGAAGCACTTCCAACTTTACTAGTATGCTTTGCATATACTTATTTAGTTACTGAATATTGAAACAAAGAACATACGCAACATAGAAGCTATGGCTAACCTCTGCATAGTCGAAACAGCAATGATCTTGATGTGCTCTTGCAGATGCAACCAATATGAACTTCTTTAGACACCCCTTTGCTTGTTTTCAGTTCTTTCTCAAGAAATGGAAACATCTTTCTAGTTTTTGATGCCCCATGCTGCACTTCTGTGAAGTCACACATGCAGCCCATGTTAAATCCACCAATTATGATATTTGCTATAGAAAGTATGAACTTTATGAAATAGTAATTCCATGTTGAAAATTAATCCCTCCTGAACGAGCTTAGAAGAACTTTTGATTTGATGAGCAATATCTGAGATTTGTCATACACATCCAATGAATCTAGCTCTTACATGAAACATCAGAAGGTAGGTTTACATTTCAGGTTGGAGGGCACTAACCACTACGTTGTGGGTTTGAGTCAGAACTTACCATTATACAAAAAATTCTACATTTCAACCATTCGAGACTTCAGGTTGAGACACCACCCTTTTTGATAATGAGACACTACATTTTATTGAATAACACAAATGCCCTTCAATTTCAATATCCATTCAAAAGATGAAAGGAGGATGAAAATCATTGAAATTGAAATTGAAATTGAAGGCATTTTCGTCATCAAACAAAATATGGTGTCCTTTTGTGAAAAAAGGTGGTTTCCCATTTAGAGGCTCATTTTAACATCCAAATATTAAAAAAATTTGGGATAAAATTTAGGTGGACCGTTGATCTTACCCCACGAAGTTTACACTATCGGAAAAATTGATTTTTTTGAGACCTTAAAAAGCATGGCTTTAATTATCCGATCAAGGTGATTTTTTATAGGCATCTTATTCAAGTTAAGACCTTTGCAACCAACCAATCCACAACTCTCCTCTAAGAATGATGAGTTCGCACCAGGCTTGGTGCAAATGGCCAATGGGTGCCACGTAGGTGGGTTTGAAAGGCATTGGCCTGTGTATGGTGCCTATAAAATTTTATCTTGATTGCAGAAGCCTTATTTTTATGAGGCCCTCAAAATTTCACATTTATTTAATAGTGAAAATTCATCGTAGTTTGATCAATGGGCTTTAAAAGTCAAATTGGTGTCAGCTTGGGACAGGTTCAATTCACGGGGGGTTAAGTGGGTGTGAGGGGGGAGTTAGATTTGTTAGGTCTACTGAGGGCCCCACAAAGCAAAGTTTGCATGAAAGTCTCATAAAATTTGATCTTAGGAGCTCTCCCCTAAGAATGAGTTTGCACTAAGTTGCCGACAGATGGGTTGGTTTGAAAGGCCTTGATTTGTAATGATGCCTATAAAATTTCATCTTTATTGGATAAAAGAAGCCATATTTTTTAAGGCCTTCAAAATTTCATATTTATCTGGGGGTACAGTCTCTGCAGGCAGGTCAATTTGAGAGCTGAAATTTAGCCCGCCCTCATTTAATTTTTGTCATTATTTTTCAATCTAATCCATCTTTTGACCTCCTCCAACTTGTCCATAGCCTAACTCATTTTTAAGACCGTAACCCATTTTTTAATTCGAGTCAAGCAATTTAGGTCGGGTTAAGTTGGATTACGGTCGACTGGTACAATTAAATAGATAATTTGGTTTATATATTGTATTTATATGCTTCAAATGAAGAGGCATCTATAAAAACAAATCTTTACCACTAAAACATAATCATTACAAAGAGCTAATTCTAAAAAAAATCATCATATAATGAAATAAAAATGAGGAATGTGTTTATATATTAATTTATTTATATTTATATTTATATAACTCAAGTAATTCAAACAAGTCGAGTTATACATAGCATAACCGTAACCCAACTTAAAACTCAAATTGGTGTCAAATTGGATACATGTGCAGTTCAAGGGGTGTAGGTGGAATTAGATCCATTAGGTCTACTGCGTGCCCAACCTATGTGAGCCTACCTATCTGGGGCCCACCTATGTTGATGATGATAGGTCCATTAAAAAGATCTAATCTTGAACTTGTGGCCTATAAAAAATCATCTTGATTGAATACATGAAGTCATTGTTTTCAAAGACAAAAAAAATTTGAAGTTAAAAATGTGATAAAAATTTGAGGACTTGAAAAATATGGCTTGATCGATCCAATGAAAATGATTTTTTGTGGGTCACAAGCTCAAGCTTAGACCTTTTCAATGGACTGATCATCATCACCACACATGAGCCTTACAGAGGTGGGCTCATGAAGAGTGCGGCGTAAGGAGGGGTGTAGGGGATCATTATCTAATATATATAAAATAGATGATCCGCAAACGAGTTTGCACCAAAATTTGGTGCTAAGCCTGATGGCCCACTTGGTACCACATAGATGAGTGGTTTGAAAGGCCTTGACTTGTATATGGTGCCTATAATATTCCATCTTTAATCTTGAGTGGGTAAAAGACATTATGTTTTTTAAGTCCTCAAAATTCTACATTTATCTTGAGTTTCAACTTTTCAAATTGTGGTTTGTTGTCTTCCTTGTTCAACCTTTTCTCCCTCCAATTGCAGCCACTTGGACCTGCTCTGAGATCAAATTCGATAATTTTATTTCTTCTTGGAGTAGATTGTTTATCTCTGCACTATGTCCTACATTCCATTTTTCACCCATCGGCCATCCCTTATTTTTTACAACAATTGAAAGGAAGTTTGGTTTTTGCTGCAGTTTCCCTATTAATTTTTATCTATAACTTTCTTTTCCCCTTAAATGGTTTGGGATTTCTATTGATTGTAAGCTTCCTCTATGATTGTCATCTTCTTTAGCAATTTTTCGTATTGGAACGAAAACAAACATTTGTTGAGATTTGGATTGAAATATATCTTTCCTCACTGAAGTTTTTGTATCATGCCATTGTAAGTTGAGATTCTTGTGTTCATGGTAGAATTGTCAATATCTTGACCGAGGGAGGAAACAATTTTTTAAGTGACAACAAGAGATATTTAGTAAGATAAAGGGAGAATAGAGTGTATTTAGTTGGGAAAGACTGCTCAAGGAGTGGCTGGGCAGACCTTTTAGAACACCAGAAAAATTTATACAATGAAAAAACAAATGCAGATGCAAACAACAGCTTTATGAAATGATTGACCAACACACTCCAAACTGATTCTCCAAGCGCCCTGCAAAAGCATCCATCGTCAAAATCCACTAGATGGTTTTTTCTGTTGTGCTAGCTCTAGAAGACACTTTATCCTTCGAAAAACATGCCTACTGTGTTCAAGTCAAATAAACTGTCCTATTGCCTGAGGTACTATGCCAAAGAATTAATTTCACCTTTCTTTGAGAAAGGCCCATAACCAAATCCTAACATGAGAGCCTGAAAAGAAGGAAGGACGCAGTGGACCCAAAAGAGGGTGAAGGAAAAGGACCAGATTCATGCCACAAAAGGGCAACATAGAAATAAGTGATTGACTGGTTCCTCATTATTCCAGCATAGATAGCAACTACTTCCTCTGTCCCAATTTAGTTGTCTTATATTGATTTTGGGATTGTCCCAAAATAATTGTCTCATTCATATTGGAATAGCATAAAGTGTGTTGAAAATGAATTACATCACATGGAGTGCTAGCTTTATATAGAGAGTTTCTTAAAAAAATATAAATATTTCAAATGAAACAACTAAAATGGGACGGAGGGAGTATTAGGTTAAGCAAAGTTTCTCCTTACATTGAACTCTGAATATAACTGAAGTGGGGTTTTCTCCATTCAAGGGAGTTCCATGTTTTTTTTTTTTGAGGGGTGGGGGGGGGGGGGAGGAGGATTGCATAGCACAATTTGGCTTTTGGTTGTTGTTGCTATTTCTTACATAAATTGGGCTGAAAATTTTGCCTGTATTGTTTTGATTGTGATATGAGATTTAGAGTAGACATCTCTCTCATCCATGGAGTTGTATTTGTGATTTAGGGGCTTCCACTATTGCCACAGACTTGCTGTACCATACCAAGTTCTAGGTTTCTTGGGCTTCCTCGAGTTCATAATACTAGACTTGTTATTCTGCATGCTGCAAACATGGCTGCAGGCCAATCTGATGGACCTGGAAAACTAAATTTGGACAGATCCATGGAAGTGGTACAGGCGGCGTGGGAGAGTATGCCTCAGCCAGTGAAGAACTTTCCGTGGATCAAAGCATTTGAGAGCTTCACTAGAATCATTCTTGAACTTGTTTATGTTGTCGCCAAGTACTTATCCGTTCCATTGCTGGCAGCTTCCTCATTAAGTGAAATGTCGTATTGTGCACAGGAAAGAAAATTGATTCTTGTACCCATTCCCCTAGCTGCTGGATTCTCCATTGCTGGGGTTTTGAAAGACACAGCCATGGAACTTTCTCCGGAGTTAAAGGTGCAGAAATTCATTTTCATTTATATTCGTTTTTCATTATGAGGAATTATTTTGTCATGCTCTGTCTATGATACATGGTTTTGGAGATTGCCTTACCACGAGTGAAGATATTCATATATAGGAAGGTCCCCTTCATTCTGTCTACTTTTAAGGGAGTTGCCATTCTTTTTGCCAGATAACAATCTATATCTAGGTGACTGAGGGCACTTGTGGTGCATCTTTTATTGGTGCCTTAATCTAATAGATCAATGTTCTACATCACTGACCTAGGTATGCAGCTTTGTGGGCGGTCCCATTCATCAGATCATAAGATTCAGAACCCTTTGTTCCTCTTCCATTATACTTCCAATCCAATGTTAACATCTTTATCTATTCATGCTGTCACTTTTTCATTCATTCATGTATTTAGAAGAATAATTGACATCTTCAAATTGGTTTTGTAACAGAAGGAAGACCTTCCCTGGCATTTGCTATTGATTGCAGTGTTCTTCATAGTGCTCAAATTGCTTGGTCCACATTACCCATATTGGGCACGCATTTTTGTTCCACACTTTGCTAATGGTGGATTGTGGAGAACACTTTGGTTTGTGTTTTTGTGGTTTAGGAGGCCTCGGGAGCATCTGTGAACAGTATTGAAGGCAGCTATAGATGAAAATCATTCTACCACAAAGAAACTGATAATATTTGGGAGAAATATTGAATCATTCGAGTAGGTAAGGCTGTCTCTGTGACACATGAATGGGTGTATGACCATTAATCCATAGTGAAACAAAATCTCCGATGACAATTAATTGATGTCTCCCTTACTTTTTTGTAGTAGAAGTTGTATGTAACTAGGTTTATTGGAATACCATTTTTCTGATACAGTGGTAGTGCATATTTCCAACTTAAAACCTTATACACCATGTGCTAAAGTAGGTGTTAGTTCATTTCTATTATCTACACATTGAACTTTGTTGTCTCATTTAGTAGTGGCCCAATTAATCTCTCTCCCCCTCTCTCTCTCTGAGATAGAGAGTGATGTTATGTGCATAACGTTTGAAATTTGGGTTAGGTTTCTCTCGTTTCAAATTCAACTCTCCAAGTGAGTTTCCTGTTCTGAATGGAAATTTAATTCTAACCCAAATAGTCCCAGCCTAACCCAACCCAATTCAGATGGATGGGTCAGATTTGAATCGAATTGAGCCAAGTGAACATGTGCTGGTACACCCATGACCCAACTTCTACATTTTTCAACATGCTTCCTACCATATGACAACAAATCTTGTTGAATCCCCTGAGATTTACATTCAACGATGGGAATCGATGTCTTCACTAACATGTCTTCATTTTCCTCTTTGCTTTGCCACAATTGATTAGGTCTAGGGAGTATTTTGAGAATAAGGGGATGTTTATCATTATGTAGCTATGAAAAATAAGGGATACAGAAAATGAGATTCCTCATTCTTCTTCCATTAATTGAGAGCTCTTTGTCGAGACTATAAGAAATGTGACATTTCTTCTCTTTCTAAGAAATCCATTTCTACAGGTAGAGATTGGAGAATTTAATGAGAAAAAAAGACTTTCTTCTCTTGTCCATATAATGTTTCATTCATTTTCAATGAAAATAAAGATTTTGATGTAAATAATCAAAATGTTGGTTTTCAGTTTTTGGTTACATACATTGTACTTGTTTGGTAATGTAAATAAAATTTTAACATAATTATTTCTGTAAAATTGTTTTCCTCAAGAAAATGGATGGTCCTCGTTTAAAGCTAATAAAATCATGAATGGTTGGTCAAATGGACACGCTACTTTTATCCATGTGAATGCCCACTTGTCATATTTTACCTGTGGAAGCCTATGAAAAAATATTCCAAGTGAATTCGAAGAGAATTTTCTGAGTTTTTTGCTTTTTAGATACATTCAGTCCAAAGCATGAGGCTTTTATACTACTCTATGTTGTTGTTTATACGGTGTGTGTGGGATTGGAAGGTTTGCACATGTCTCAAAGACTAGTCAAATTAAAATCTCCTGTCTAAATATAGTTGAGGCTCTTTACGGTGTGTGTGGGATTGGGAGGTTTGCACATGTCTCAAAGATTAGTCGGATTAAAATCTCATGTCTAATTATAATTGAGGCTCCGGACCACCATTGTAATTTAAAAAAAAAAAAAAAATAGACTTTTATGCTTGGAATTTGATATTTTGATTACAACTATGCCAATTCCAGATCTAAATGACAAACATAATATGTTTGGGCGGATCATCAAGGGTGAGGATGTTGTTCAGGTAATCAATGATTGTGGATGCTTATTGCTGTATGGAACTTCCTCGTACTGATTTTTGCTATTTGTACTGATATCATTACATCATCAAGGGCGAGGATGTTTTTGCTATTTGTACTGATATCAGTGACATGAATAGCAAAAACCAATTGCTGTGTTGAAGTTTCGTGCTGATTTTCATATTTGTACTGATATTGGACTGTGATCTTGTATAAACTCAATACCATTCACTGAGCAAATGTTGATGGCCTAATGCTTCTTGGTGGTGATGTAGGCTAGGTGGGATTTAGAACACCTAACCACAATTTATTGTGGAAGCTCGATAATTAACGGGTCTGATCTCATAGATCTGAATGTAGATCAATATGTAAACAGATTGGTATGTTCACAATCTGTAAACTTAGAGATTGCGTCGGGACTGAATACAGTTATACTGGCCCTCAATCAAACCAGCACTAAGTAGGATGACGCCCTCCACTCAGCCTGACTAACCCAATTGAATCTGAGATGGGTCAGTTGCAAACATGTGGATATGAGATGGAATCATGGCCTAGTATGGTGACTCACCCACCTGTCCACAAGGTGCTCAATGCCAACACGTGGCTTGCTTAGGATTCAATAAAGAACTCACAACTTGGGCAGCAACTGTCTGCAAGTACACAAATCCCTCCACCGTGGAGGGTAGAACTCAGGTACCAGCCTAGTTGCTGGTTGTAATCACCACCGCATCCTATATGCTCTCACTGATCTGAGATGGACTGGTTGCAGTCTTCTTCCTGGAACCGTCGCTGATTGCAGAGTCTTCTAACAGGAGATGACGCCACTGTTTGGTAATTGGAACCTCAGCTGAGCCTGGCAGAAAACCTCCCAAACTGGGCCTGGTTTCAGCAGGAAAGTGCACTATTTTGCAGTAACAACGGCTAACAAGACTGGAACCTTCTTCAATCAATGAAGAACAAAGAACAACTCCTCTGCTCACGATTAGGCTTGGAATCTAGCTTGAATTCCAACAACAATGCCTGCTAATACTGCAGAACAAATTCACAAAACAACCATGGTTTTGCACTTGAATCTTCACAAAACAGTCCTTCATTTTACACTGAAATCTTCACAAAACAGTCCTTCGTTTTGCTAAACAAAATAACAATTTTATTGATCAAAATAATCTCCCCTCCAAACTGACTATTATAACTCCTTAAATAAAAACACCTACTAAATAAGAGTCCTATCTAATTAGGAGCTCTTAATAATAAACACCTTATGTGTCTTAAAGTGGGTCCCACAATACTCCCCCTCAAGTTGGTTCGAAGATGTCAAGTAACACAATTGAATCGAGCTGAACGAGGAACTGACTTTGTGAAAATGGTCGCAAGTTGATCTTTAGACTTCAGATGAAGAGTAAAAAATTAGCCTTCAGAAATATGTTAATGAATGAAGTGACGATCAAAGTCAATGTGTTTAGTCCATTCATGAAGACCAGATTTGAGAAATTGTTGATGGCTATCTAATTATCACAGAACATTATGAGTGGATTGGCATGAACAAAGCTCAATTCAGTAAGAAACTGTTAGAACCATAACAATTCAAAAGCAGTATTAGTCATTCCACGATATTCAGCTTCAGTACTAGATCAGAGAAACAACGGATTGTTTCTTGATTTGCTAAACAACTAAATGTGAGTCTAAGAAAACACAATAGTCGAAAATAGAGTAACGATCATCCGGAGACCCGACCTAATCAATATTAGAATAACCACGAATCGAACAAGTAGACTAGTATACATAAATAAGCTGCAGTCAGGATGAGCCTTAAGATACATAAGGATATAGAACATAGTATGAGGTGAGTGTCTCGTAATTCATATATGAATTGATTGACGATATTAATAAAATAAGATAAAATCGAGTCTCATTATAATGATATAAATGAGTTTAAAAGTGAATTTCTTAATCGTTGTGTAAAAAAAGCCGGCATCGTATACACATAATTTAATGTAGTCAAAAAAGATTTTTAGCCGAGTCCTTGTCGGCCAAATGTATCGGGAACCTTTGTGAGAGGAAGTGGGTTGGGATAAGCAGGAAACAGACACATATGATACAGTCAGGAAAACTAATCATGGCTCTATCTTTGCATATTTCGTCCTCCAATGGGCGTCTGACCACATGCGAATGTGGCTCTGCCGTTGTCAGGTGAACCCCCATCAGCATTGGATTTCCATGCGTAGTATTTTTTATATTTTTGAGTAGAGTAGGTCCTCAGAGAGGAAGAATCCTTCGTGTTTCTGCTTTCAAGAAGCCTTCAATTTTATTCCCAGATCATAGTACAATGCGTTGAAAAAGCAAGGGAAAACGACTTTTCCAAAGTATAAATTATTAAAGGGTAGTTATTTATAAATCAGACATTTTTTTAAGAGATATTTTATTTTAAAATTTTATACAATTTGTCTCTTAATTTTGTATAGAAGAGGTGTCTTTTTTTTTTTTAAATGAGGGACAAAATGATAATTTTATAAAAAATTTGAAATGAAATATCTCTTAAAAAAAAAATTAGAGTGTCTAAATAGCCACCCATTATTAAATAGTACAGTGAAATACAAGATTTCTTTTTTAAAAGCTCTATTCTATATGTCTCTTGTACTCCTCTTCTTAGTTTATGTTCTTCTTCTTTGTCTTCCACCAGTGGAGTGTTGTCTAACAAAACTTTGGTGATCTCTCATTTCCGGGCAATGCCGCATCCTCTTGCTTTCTAAAGTGCGAATCAACGAAAATCTTAGTTATTTGCAAAACTCAAGTTTGTCCATTCGTTTGTTCATCTATCCATTTCTCTACTTCTTTCTTTTAAATCAAATCTTGAAAACTCATTGTAAAGTTGACAAAAAGTCTCACACTGTTAAGATTGAAAAATCAATAAATCTATATAACGTTTGAGACACCCTTTGTGAGTGACTAACTTTTAAAAGTCCAAGTGATGACTCTATATAATAGCTAGCTTTTGATAGTAAGTTCTGTCTCAAGAATTTAATATAGTTTTCTTCATAGTATCTGAGTAGGATTTGCTGGTATTTCCACGTGCAACAACTACACATGAGGGAGGATGTGAAGTTGACAAAAAATCTCACATTGGTTGGATTGAAAACCAATGATGATTTTATATAATACTTGAAGCATTCTCTTCTTAATAGCTAGTTTTTTAGAGTGAGTTCTACCTTAAAAATATTAATATAATTTGTTCACTACATTAACTTGTTTGACCACCTATATTGCATAAACTCACTGTTAAACGCATGAGTAGAACTCATCTTTAAAAACTGACTTATAAGGAGATGGTGCCCATGTATTTATAAACCCTAAGACCCAAAGGTCCACTGACAATTGTCACTTTGCTAATACTCCCCCTCAGTATCGTGGTTAGAGACATTCGATTTTCATCGTCCATGTAAAATTTGAGATACGAACTCGACCCATCCTATTAGTACCCTTATTCTAATACCCTGTTAAATGCATAAATAGAACTTATCTTTAAAAATCAACTTATAAGAAGAGAGTGTCCATGTATCTATAAACTCAAGATTTAAAAGTCCACTTGAGACTTTATTAACACCACCGCTTTTCATTCTTCTTTAAGATACAGATCCTTAAATGTAAGAATTTGGAGGTTCAAAGTTTATAATTAACTTTTTTAAGTCCACATGCATGTGTATCTATTTAAATAATTTAGTTGTCCAATTGAATGATGTTGACCTCACTTTAACTCAATCAAAATAATCATACAATTGAAAAAACAAATTAAGAATTCCACCCCCCAAATCATCATCAATAGTATCCTCGTCGAGAGAGAGAGAGAGAGAGAGAGAGAGCGCATGGGAAAACAGGAATTTTACGTCTTTCGGTTGTCTGGACGTGTGATTCCCATCATTACAACAGTTCATCTGCCTCCCTACGTCCATGGGGAAAACCCAAAAAAGCTGTGAATCTGCACAAGGGCAGAAACCAGTAGAACATGAGATAGACGGTCTCGATGCAAATGCCGGTATTACTTTTACATCAAATCATGTTATCATGCGCATCGAATTGGGCTACTCTTAGACGAGGAGAAGGAATTTGAATAGGATTGAAACTCTTAATATAATTAAGATTTTATTTATTTATTATGAAAAAATATTATTGTTATAATTTTATATATGATATAATTTTATATTATTGTTTTTCTCATTTTGGGTTTTTCATGTAATTCACTGTTCCTTGTTTGGCTTGTATGGTTACAAGGGGGAATTAGAACTTTAAACGTTTGTGAGAACTAGTGGAACGCAGATGAAAGGGTAAAGATGAGGAAGGAAAAGAGATTATCTGCGCATCCAATAATAGAATAGAGTTTTCCCAGGCTTCATTCCAGCAAAATAGGCTGACATGAGTGTATGCCATAAAGACCAGTCAAATTCATGATGCTCTTCCTTACATCATGCAAGTTATGAAATTAATGGTTTTTTATTCTTTACTTCATAACTAGGGGTGAAATTCGGGTCTGGTTTTGACCTGAACCCACATGACCCAATTTGAAAATTATACAGGTTGAGTTATAAAAGTTGGGTCAACGAGTCGAGTCAGGTTGAGAAGTCATAAAGCCGCATTCAATTCGGGTTAGATTAAGTTGGATTGAGAGATTTTTAAATTAATCCGACTCGATCCAATCAAACACAACCTGATACGGTAAAAAATAGGCTAAAGTAGGTTCAAAATGCAGATCGAGTCCAGTTTCGGGTTGAGTTAGGTTATAATTTGGGTCGGATCGGGTCGGGTCAAGGTCTCCGGGGTCAAAAGTTCAAGTCAGGTTGAGTTGGATTCCATATATTAGTAACCAAGTCCAATCCGAATTTCACCCCTACTCAAAACAATGTGGAAGACAATGTGTTGCAACTTTGAAGTGGCATGTCCTGAAAATATTAGAGTTTTAATTATTTCAAAATTATCAATTTCAACCTACATTTCTGTAATTTACAGATTAACTCGTTTAAACAGGATTCCTGATGGATAATGTTTAGATCATATCATGGTAGACAAATCAAAGAGAGACAAAAATAGGGAGTTATGTCATGTTGATCTTTCCATTAATATAACTATGTAGAAAATCATTCTTCACTTTCATCGAAGTACCAAAAATATGTCGGATTAAAGTAAACTTCATCTCATTTGGCCTTATCAAAACATATAACTATGACTTACAAGCAAAGAAACTGAACTCAGATTCATATTTATGGCGTAAGCATACCTTGGCAATATGACTATAGACCGCCAAGGTGGGCTCGAGATTTTCCTAAGTCTCAAAAAAAAAAATCATTATATTTTTACAAATTGATAAAAACATCTCTATGATCTCTTAGATGATAAAAACATCCAACCTAACAATCAACTCATTGGCATAATCAATGCCACTTATAGAAGAAGTCAAAACATTTGCTAAGTCAACAACATTCATAATGAAAGCCCAATATAATCGTCATCTTTCTCTCCCCATTACAATGAGTGAGAAACACTATTGGATCTCTTGTGTTACACTAACAACTTTGTTTTGTTTGGCCATACTTGTCTAATCTATGACAATTAACATTAAATTTGAGAATTTTATTCTTATTAGATTGAATACCATTTCTAGAATTTCCACCTTACCTATTCTCTATTCTTTTTTTTTTTTTTTCAAATTTGTACCTTGGCCTTTCTTCTTTTTTTTTCTTCTTGTTTCCAAAAAGAGTGTCTATTTCTTAAGAGCAACAATTTCATTGCAATTTGGAACTTTTATGCTTCTTAATGGACAAGTAAATTTTCTAATTCAACGAGAGTAGGTAGTGTCGCGATTGTAGTCACAAAAGGAACTATATTTCTAATTCAATCCCCAAGCTAACAATCTATGATGCTTTTAATTATCATATTAAAATTGGAATCTAAGTTAGCGAGCTCATCTAACTATAACCTTGTCATAGAATGTTATGTAATGGTGAGATTACAGGAGTCGAAAAAATGGTATCGGCCGATACGAGATATCGACCGATATCTCAGTCGATAAATTTCTCTCTCCTTATTATTATTATTATTTTAACAAAAACGGTCGATATCAGCCTATATTGTGATATCGGCCGATATAATGCGGCCGAAATATCGACATATCGACCAATATGATAAGGTTTCAAAACCGTATCATATTGGCCCATACGATTTGTATCAGCCGATATTCGAACCCCTAGACCAGAATATCTTGTTTAAAAGCCCCAATCTCATTCTCCAATAGTTGAAGGTGTGCCTCAATCTTTGAAAATATATCCCAATCTTCTTTGGGTTTCTAAATATCCTGAATATGGAGATGACTCTATTTTGATGAATATACATGGTTTTCCATTCACTTTCCCTTTCCCTCTTCGTTACTTTTTGATACGAATCAATTTTTTCTTCTTTGATAATCTCATACAAATCTTGATCAATCATAATTAGAAAAGTTGAAGGAACCTTAGAAGTTAGAACCATAGCTTTTGTAGAAATTTTTGATCTAAACTTGCTTAGAGATTTAAATCCAAAGAAATTGAATTTGGGTTAAAATAAATTGATAGAAATCTAGAACCCAAATTCCTAGATAAATGAATGTTGGGAACTTTCTTCAAACTTTGGCGTATGAAGAAAATAAACTGTAGAGATAGAAGCATGAATTTTCACTCCTCTGAAGAAATTCACATTCTGAATGATGGATTAATCCACTAGCAATCATAACACTCAATGAAATGGTAAAATTTGGAAGTACTGAGCTCACAAAAATTTAGAGTTATTAAACAATCTACACTTGAAATGAGTTGATGATCCAAACCGTGCATGCGTACGTACAGAAAGCTAAGCTACACACGTGATTAGTCAACAACTAAATCCAATCATCCATGATGAGTCTAGCACACGTGTGGTGTAATGGTGCGAGGAGTGAGTGAGTGACTCCTCTAAATTGGAGCCATAAGTGTCGGCAATCACCATTGCCTTTCTCTTCACCTTTTCAGCTGGGGACAATCCCTTTACACGTATGTTCATGTTTTAAGGCTTTGGAGTTGGACCCATCATCATCACCTTTCACCAACAAAATCAATTCTCTCTCTCTCTCTCTCTCTCTCTCTCTCTCTCTCTCTCTCTCATGGACGGCTTTAATTGAATCAAGTCTCTTGTCCACCACTAACATCAAGACATGGGCCCAACTACTAATTACTATTCCAGCATGAGACATGAGGTTCTGAGGATTCCACTTAGCCAATTTTACTCCACAGTCCTCTTCCAATTTCTAGATTAACAAATCATCTTCTTTCTTTATTTGTTAATCTAGAATCAAGCTATTACCTTAATTATGGCTGTATATTTCCACTACATTTAAGGAAAAATAATCATCTACGCTGTGTGTGTTTTACAGGTAATTGGAGGGAAACGAAAGTAACCCTCATTTACCACTTTTTATTGGTTTATCTATTACCTTCCTCATCTTGTGGGAGGGGTTTCAATTTAACAAACGAGACCAGCGTTACTCACTGACAACCCATTTTAGACGGATGGGTCGGATTAAGAACTTAGCCCTAATTTATTTATATTGAATTCAATTTACTGCTTTTCTGAAGAAACTCATATTTTGATTCTCTTTTAACTTGCCCATCATTTAATCTACTTTCAGATTAAGTCATTCAATTCAGGTTGGACCAAATTAGACCACTAGTCAACCATACAATTAAGTAGGCAGTTGAGTCTATATAAAATGTATTTTGTGTTGACGGCTTCAAGCAAAGATTCATCTAAAAAAATAAACGTAATCACTCTAAAGAGTTAAATCTCAATAAGTTAATTTGGTTGAGTTATTCAAAACTTGATTGTTACCACTATGAAGTAAAAATAGATCTCTCTTTTTTAATTCTCTTTTTTTTTTTTTTCAAAACGAAACTCATATTTTTAATTTTTCAGGTTAGCCCACTTATATTTCTAACTGCATTTGAGCTTAAATTAACCTTAATCCAAGTAACACCCTATAACCTACACTAGAAAAACAAAGCATAAATTATTATTTTTTTGCAATCTCATGATTATTTCTCCTTTTGTAATTTGGTTTTAAGTAAAAGCTTAGGTCGAGTGTGCACACAAAAATCACCATTTATTTAAGTCAAGCTCAGATCAGCTTAAGTCATTTTTGGACAAATAAACGCCCCTACTTCACACAAATTTTGGATACACCGATCCACCAAGCTTCTATTATCTACATTCCCCACACTGATACTGTAATATAACCACAAGTAAAATAAAAATTTCTGTTCAACTCTGCATGCAGGAACGTTGCAGCAAAGAACCATCTTAACCATTTGAAAAGGCTTTACATTTTCGTCATGCAAAATAGAGAAAAATACCTAAACATGGTGAAAATATCCCATCGTTGAATTGTAAATGGCCACTGTGAGTAGCATTTTGTTCAAAAAGGAAAAAAAAAAAATATTTCTTTATAGAAAGTTTTCACATGAAATATAATCAAAGTGGGCAAACACGTACTGGAAGAAGAAATACCACATTTTGCCCATTGATCTTAACTTTTGGTATAAATAAATACATGATCCACTCCACATTGATATTATTTGGGACGTTATAATATTTCCTTAAGGCATGGCACAAACATTCTCCATGTAACAAGTTAATTGTATTATCATATATAATGACAGCTCCCACCACTTTGAAGGAGGATTAATTCATATTGTAATAAAAAAAAATGGCCATTGTTAATCATAGTATTCCTTTTTTTAATAAAAAAATTGGTAATGATTTAGACTTCCTCTTAATTTTTCCTTACTTATCTGATACAAGCCTCATAGAAAACAAATAATAATTGCACTCCTCCCTAAGATATGCTCCAACAGTACTCAATTTCTATTCTGATTATAATTGGAAACAAATGATAATGGGATTTCTTACTTCTGTAAGAGAAGGTTTTCATGACATGGGCAATTCAGGGAAAGGGCACCCTCCATTATTCAATACCAGTCAAGCTATTTCTTTCTTTTTCCACCATTATTAAGTATTTCCACCTACATTTCTCTCTTCCTTCCACTTGAAAAATCTATCACTACAGAAACTCACCTCAGGCAAGGCCTGTTCTCAATTCTCACATGCGCCATAAAATCTATTTTGTTGGGCTTTTGTATCACTTGAAAGTCATACAATTTTTTTTTTTTGTATGTAGATGGAAGACGAAATGATGCAGCAGCTGTTCAATGGAGGAGGAAGAGGTGAAGAAAGAAAAGTGTTCAATGGAGGAGCCGCCGAAGGCGCTTCTTCTTCGTCGAATAACCAAAACCTGAGGTGCCCAAGATGTGATTCAACAAACACTAAGTTCTGCTACTACAACAACTACAACCTCACACAGCCACGCCACTTCTGCAAGACTTGCCGGCGGTACTGGACGAAAGGAGGTGCCCTCCGCAATGTCCCGGTCGGAGGTGGCCGCAGGAAGAATGAGGTTTCAAGTGTTTCAACTGCCTTCTGTAAATCCAAGATGGGAAAAGCAAAGGCCGGATCATCAGATGCTGGAAAATCAAATCTGGGCAGTGGGTTTGTTCATGATATGCCTTTCAACCCCATATTGTGGGGTTCACCTCAGGATTCACATATCTTGTCCTTATTTCGGGCCACTCAAAACCCTAACCCTAACCCTAACCCTAATTCTGTCTTGATCAAGGGAGAGAGCACTTTGATTGGATCACATATGGCCTCTGATTCTACAATCGTTACTGGATCATTAAATACACCATCACTGAGCCTAGATCCATTGAATCAGGATACTCTTGCTCTATCCAATTCCTTATGGAGGAATCATATGCATCAGCAACAAAATAGTACACAATGGGGTGAAGCTCCAAATACTGGAATTCAACAACTTTATCAGAGACACAGATCTTCTACCAGTTACTATGCTAATCGTTCTCCAACAATGTTTAGCAGTGAATCGTCTTCCGCTACTGGCGGTGAACTGGGTTACTGGAATTCTGAACTTTCATGGCCGAATGTACCCACAACCAATGGTGCATTTCCTTAAGAACCATCGTGTTTTTCCAGATAATCTTTTGGAGTGTTAGTTGTTTTACAGAATGATGTGGTTATGATATTCAGATATTGGAACTCTCCATGTTAATAGCCAATCTACCACAACTTCTGAGTAGTTAAGCACCATTTGATATGTTTGTGGTGGTGATGTTGGGTTATGAAATAAGAATATGGTCTTTGCTAAGTGTCTCTTCTTCCTTTTTCCTTTTTTATTTCATTTCCCCTTCTCTTGTAAGTATGGTTTCCTGCTGTATTTATGGCATGTAAGAATGTAAGAAGCCCAAGGAAATGGAACATGGAGTTTGGCAAGTGTACTTTAAGTTTTATATGGGCATACCAATGACGCATATTTGCATTTATGATTCATAAAGCACCATGTTGGTGTTGGAAGTGTAAACCAAATACAACCAAAGGTTTTATTTTGGTTGGAAGGGGAGTGTTGGAATTGACAACCATTGCAACTGTTGGATTTCTAAGGAGTCCATCCATGAATTTGTTTTCTCCCAAGCAAAGCATTTATGAAATGTGTTTTTCCAAAGGGGTGTGTTGTGTGGTGTAGCTCATTGTGTGTAATCCAGTGTAATCCATTGAAAAGAAATTCCAGCAATAAAGAAATTCCATATTGTTTATGTAGTGTTGTCATCTTCACGTTCCTCTACAAGTATTAAACCTTTGTGAATACAACAGTTGGATCTTCATTAATCTTTAAACCATATTCTTTTAAGTCTGGCATACAATCTTTAGGTTTCAATTTCTTTAACTTTTTAAGCTGGAATTTATCAGGAAATACACATAATTTGATCTCTTCTCCTCCTTCTTCCAACTCTTTTTCCTTCTCCACTTCCTTTATTTTACTTTTAGATAAGCCTACTCAACATTAAACAAATGAAGGAAAGAAAGAAACGATCCATGGAGAATAGAAGAGCAATCCTCTAAAACTCACGTTTGTAACATTTCTCTTGGGCAGTGAAAAGAGGTGTACGACATAGATTCGTTCTTAGTATTGCTAATGAACCTTTTTCAGTGGTTAGGCAAAAGCAGAAATTTGGTTCGATTGTTGCAGTTGGAAGGAGTCCACTGCAGCCTTATGTTGGTCTTCATTGTTTTGCATGCTTCCCTAGAAAACACTTGCAAATATATTCCCCCACAGTACTGAACCACATCTGGGCTTTGCTATCGAGAAATATCCATGTCACAATCTCGGCTTCCAATGAGAAGATCCATTGCGCAGAGAGAGAGAGAGAGATCTGTACATGTTTACGAGGGAGAAAGGCACTTATTTTGGAATGTTGGTGGCTTTAAAATGCAACCACGTTATCAGAAGATCTGATCTTTAGAGATAAAAGACGAAAGAGAAAATTGACATAATATTCTGAGGAAAAGAAGGTGTTTGTGAAATAAAATTCGGATGATTCTTCTTCAATTGAATTTGTATTCTAAAGCCACAATAGGGATCGATAAACCCAGTTCTTAGATTTAAAAAAAACATGGAAAGTCTATTAGGTTTCCTTTGGGCTAAAAAGAAAATAAGAATGAATTAAAAAAGAAATGAATTTAGAAGTCTTAGAAAGATATAGAATGATTGCTTAGAAGCTATACTAAGGTAAAGGGAAAAAAAAATAGAAACATTTATCATATAAGGTGTATTAAGACGAAACTTAAGAGATCTTAGTAAATTAGAGATATAGTGGACAGGTAGGAATGTGTTTTAAAGATGTTAAATACAAAGGGTATGAGTATTGTTGATCAGGAAATAGAAGAAAAAGAAGAAATGATTAATAAAGTAGTCAAAGAAAGTAAAAAGAGCTCTGGTTAAGATGAAGAAGCAATAAGTAGGATTAGATGATATTCCTATAGAACTTTTTGTTATATTTGATGAAGTTGAAGTGGTCTAATTAGCTAGACTACCAAGCAAATCTTAAATAAAAAACAGCTAACACCTACGTACAGTTAATGTATCAGCCAATATAATATACAAATGACCTTTTTAAAATAAAAAAATTTGGAAAAAAATTATTGTTTCAATTATTTTTCAGTTTGAATCTTGCATTGGATATGATTTTAGAAAGGTTTAAAAGTATGTTTTTCAAATGTAAAAGGTATTTATCTATTCCAACCTTTTTTTAGATTTGTCTATTTTAATTTATTTTCATCAATTTATTTTGAATTTTTGCTCTAAAATAATCTCAATTTTGAGAGTTCTTGTGAAAATAGTGTAACGAAATGATATTGGGTGTTTATGGAATTGAATGGAGATGCCGTAATGTCACTGATCTAGTTTTTAGGGTGCTTGTGTGGTTTTCCATGTTTTCTTTTGAAAAAATCATGAAATCCAGGTTTTCTAAGATAATTCTTATTTTGAGTTTTTTTTTTAATTTGAAGATATTTATAAAAATATTTATGAAATTAAGGACAAGCCTTTAATGTGATTGATATAGTTTTTAAGGTGTTTGTCTGATTTTTGTAATATTTCAATTTTTCATGAAATTCAATTTTTTACGAAAAGTTAATGAATAGTAATAGAAGATACATGTCACTATGGAATACAATAGCACTTGAATTTCACTATGAAATCCAAAGCTCCAAATCATTATAAATTCCCATATTTTCCTTATGTTAGAGGAGTATAACATTTTGTCCTGAAGAGTGGGAGACAGCTTGAGTGCTTTTTATCCCCGAAGGGTGTACTAGGTTAAGGGATTTCCATGTGCCTAATGAGTGTAATTTTCTCTAATTTTGATCAATGAAACTAGGCGGAGACCTCTTTTGCTTGCATATATCTCTATATTAATTTTCTTACATGCAATAAGCCATGCATTTCTTAGAGCATTGATTATAATAAGTCACCAGAAAAGGAGAAAACTATGGAGTGAAAACTCCAGAAATTAGTTCACTTTCTTCATTATCCTCCCTCTCAAGAGGAATAGCTCAGCCACCCACCAACACATAGTCGTCTCAACCCTTCAAGCCGAGCTTGTTTGAGGACCTTTGAGACCAGGGGAAGCAATTTTGAGTCGGCCCATCAATTTAATTTGTATTCATTTTAAAATAGAGTTGAATTCATTGTTTGATCCATTTGATAAATAAGTTAGCTTAACCTTAATTTAGATAGATTTAATTTGAGAATTTCAAATAAACAAGTCAATTAATTAAATCTAAACTCAACCTATGGTGTAGCCTAAGTAGTATAGAAACCGACCTTCATCGACAATTTGATAAATGGACTTCTATTCAAAGTGTAATCGATCAAGATTTCACAAATAATAACCCTTGATCGAATAAGTGATCCATGAGGATCTACATGCAAGATCATGAACTCATGATCACATTTGGCCAACTGGACATCAAAGTATTTGTAAAACATGGTGCCTATAGTAAACTAGGCATAACTTTTCATATAAACTAGGCATAACTTTTCATATAGACTCCGATTCAGGCAATGGAAAGAGGACCCAGAAGGTTACGCTAGCGTTAGGTTGGTGCTAGTTCACTCCTCCGAAATCACAGTCAAAGTTTGACTTTGACTTTTTGAAGCTTTGACTATGATTATTTATTGATCTACAGAGATTTTGAAGATGCCTCAAAAGTGACTTTTAATATACTTGATAGTCCAAATATTTATATGTAATAAATTAGAACTTACTATACTATTTATAGTAAGCGGGTCCTAAATGCATAAATTAGCAAGTCGCGAATCTCAAGGAAGAAAAAACCACATGTTTTGGGCGGTTCTCTGTGATTGCAGTTGGGGGAACTACATGGATTTCTTCCAAAAGTCTCTTGTTCTATCTCAGAATTGTTTTTGGATTAATAAGTGTCGATGAAAGCCAATTTTTTCTTGAGTGAATTAAATTGAAAAAATAATCAATTAATTAAGCAAAAAGTGAAACTTTATATCGGATTATATTTTCAATTTAATTCCTTTAAATTTAAGGAAATTAGAAATTCATAAACTACTTACTTGAAACAAACAACGAACTTCCAACTTGAGAAGTAAGCTCAACTTCTTCGATTTTCCCAATATTCCGGGTCCTCTTGCAGGGCCAACCCTGATGCTTCTGGTTTTAATAGAGCAGCTCAAACCGGTTTAACAAAAGTCACTGATTCCACTTTTTAATTTTTCAGTCCAGCCAAACAGTAGGACGCTGGCTTGTAAAACAGGCAGCGTTCAACTGATCTCTGCCTGGGTTTACACTGAACCGGTTTTAGCACAGTTTCCCCAGGTCTACTCGTTGCACTCTGTTCCGGTTCAACTCTGTAAACTTCTAGCTGATCTAAATACAATACAAAAGACCAGGTGCATGATTCTAAAACCATGGCCCACTCATTTTGCACAAGCATGGCTTTTCTTCTTCTTCTTCTTCTTCTTCTTTTTTTTTCTTTTTTATATAAAACAGTAGCAAAACTTGGATTACACAGCGGTATGTTGATGTTGGTCTATTTCTCCAAATACAGGTATAAATGGAAACCAGCACTCATGACCAACTAATATAGACTACGTAGTGTAGAATGAATTAAATTGAATGAAAAAAGAAGGAAAAGAATTCAATTTCAATTAATTAAGCAAAAAGCGAGACTTTTTGTCAGATTATATTTTCAATTTAATTCATTCAAATTTAAGGAAACTAGAAATTTATAAACTACTTGCAATGCAAAATTCACAATTCGAGAACTCTGCTTGACTTCTTTGATTTCTTCAATATTCGAGGCCTCCCATTTGGTCCACCGAGACACTTATTTATGACCTAAAATTTGATAATTAAAAAATTTTACATGATATCTTTACTCCAACTAACCTAGGAAGAAAGATGGGGAAGGAAGTCTCGCAACCCCCATCCACGCGCATGAATCATCCAATATTTTGATTCTTCAGATAAGTGGGAGAAAGAGAGAGAGAAGGAAAGATTGGATTTTGGTAACCGCCACCCAGGGTCGGCTTGTGTCTTCAGTCTTCATCAGAGGTCCAAAATTCATTTTTACCGAGATATCGGCATCTCGGCCGATATTTCTTTCTCCTAATTTTTTTTTAAAAAAATTCAGTGTGTATCAGCCAATATCTCGGCCATATCGGTCGATACTCACTAGTTCGGCCAATACGCATCGTATCAGCCGAGATTTATACCCCTGATTTTCACTGGCAAGATGTCCTTCTTGAGTTAAAGTTGGGCCCACGATGTCTCCAAACGAAAGGGGCCCAATTGAGACCCAACGGACTTCTGCGTAGTTAGGCCCGATGGGCTTAGGCCCATGAACACTTGCATGAGTTACGTCTGTTTAAAATGGTCCCGTGGAACCCTGGGCCTATTCCATTATTCAAGGGGTCAAAAAAATGGTGGACTCGAGATCTCGGGCGATATTTCTCTCTTTTTTTTTTTTGCCAAATCTCGACTATATCGGCGAGATCTCGGTCATATCGACCGAGATTTGGACCCCTTATTTCCATATGCATATGGTTCTCTGAACTGTGAATCTGGCCCGGTCCAAGTGCGTGAGCCAGGTTGGGCCTGAATTGGGTCCACTAAACGCTGGGTCTGTATAAGTACAGTCAGATTGTAGCTTTCGCTTGTCCCTCATCTTACCCTTGCCATGGTAGCATTGTTCATAAAACTCAAGGACAATTTCCAAAATGTCGTGGTCTATCTCGATGACCTCATCAACCTAGCTAATCGTCTGTGAATTAATGAATAAACTCTCAAACCAAATATTAAAAGAAAAAAGAATGAAAGAAAAAACTCTCAAATCAATCCGAACCCAACTCAGAGATACTGGTTTATCCCAAGTATATCGAGCCAATGACTTAGCTTAGTAAACAAGTTACTTGGCTAAAACCTAGTTATTAGTCTGCATAAACAAGTTGGATATTCGAATCTGAATCTGGCTATGGGGAGGACAAATTTTAAAAACACTATTTTAAATCATTATTTTAAGAAAATGATTGCAAATATTTTGATGTAGAATTAGATGGATTTATTGAATAATTGATAACCATGTGGAGAAAAAACATTTTTATTTATTTCGTTTTAACTCTTGACTTGAGCAAATGGTTCAGTCACCAACTTAGTTTTTAAAAGTTCATGTTTTCATTACTGATCACTGAATGGCAAAGATTAATACCAATAACAATTGTTTACTGAATATACCTGCCATGGTGTCACATTCATCAGATAATGAACCAAACCATAAGAAAAATAGGTCCAATGGTCCCAGCTCTATGGACTAAATAATTAAAACTTTAATATAACCTTCAATTCATGGCATGTGGCAGAGGAAAGTTGGTGTTCAACCTTCACATGCTGGAATAACAATGGTGACCTTCCTTTCTTTTTTTTTCTTTTTCCTTTACGACCAAAACCATAATGAAGCATTTCCATCCCACCCACCTCATGATTAGAGGTGATCCATGTGGTCGAAAAAATGGTATCGGCCGAGATATCGGAAGATTGAAATTGGAACCATGTAAGTGCCTCTCAATCACCATAGTAGAGCAAATAAATAGCAGAAGATGGTAAACAATAAGAAATGAGTGGAAAAGATAGGATATAATGGAAGGTTGAAATAGCAGTCTTGTTACCCCATAACTATTTGCATAAACATACAATCGGAAGACATTGCTGTCACACCCTCGTGACATAAGAATTGTCAATATTAAAGTGAAAGAATCAATGTAATTACAGATGATGACCCTTGGCTTTGCCACAAAGCAGGGCATTTAGAGGAATGTTGTACTCATTTTTGAGGCTGCGATCCGAGGTCCAGACCCTCAAGTAGAATTGCTGCCCGAGATACTGCCTTGCCCACATTGCAGACCTTACGTTCCACATGCCTTGGTTGTCCAATGACACATAAATTGCAGTCCAAGAACTCGGATAGACCTAGCAACACATCAAACAACACATAAATTGCAGTCCAAGAATTCGGATAGAAAACATGTAGGCATAAGTTTCTTCTGTATGCTTTGAACAGGCTGACAATCAGAAAATGGAAGTTCCTCGTTACCTGAGTGGTGTGCCGGGTGACGGCATCGACTAAATTGTAATGCTTCCTGCTTGCAGGGGTCCATTGTCCACCGCCAAACCTGCATTTTACATTCCAACACTGTTGAGTTTCATCAAATTAAGTTGCTGGGATTTTCAAGTACAAGATACATTCGATTCCATTTCCAACATATATAGTACATCTGCAGTTCATGCTTTAAAAAATTCAAATAAAAAAAAAATAATAGTTCAACATAAATAAAAAATAACAGAACTGAGACTTACCCAACAACCCAAAAGTCATAACCATCAAGGTGCCAAGACTGCATAGTATACTCGTTGTTTTGGAAAACAATTTCATAGAAATTGTGGAGGGAAGCCTCCATAACAGGAGTGCCGAGGAATGAGGGACCATTTGATGGCAGGTCCTGGATGGAGCTGAAACTAAAGATGCCAGGAATATTGAAGTAATCAGCAAGCTTCAGAGGAGTATCCGGAACAAAATAGGAGACCCTGTTAACTGCATATCGTTGTTTGCCATTTATCCGCGGTGCTGAGTTTGCCAAGACAATTGTCCTTGATGGATTTATCTTTCCATAATGGTATGAACCTTGAGGGTTAGGTCTCGCTGCGCTTGCAGTCAAATTCCATCTTAACAGACAACAGAAAAAGGATAGGTTGATTTAGTAGACAGACAAAAGTCAAAGTAATTACAAGAATTAAAGCTCGAAAGGTCATACATATTTGGAGTGAATTTCCTAAAATATGAAATACCTGATAGTTCTGGCTTGTCTTAGAGACCACATTTTCTGGTAAGGAGGAGCAGCCGGCAATGGGCCAGAAACTCCGGTATGAGAATTAGAGTAGTGTAGTACTCCAGTTGCAGTGAGAACATTCTTTGTGAAGCGTGTAGATGCAACTATGTAGTAATCTTTGGATTGCTGATTTAACGTGACTAGAACAGCCACAGATTGGCCCACATGTACATCAAGAGAAGAATAGATGTTCTGGATTGTGTGAGACCCTTCAACTTCAACCAATTTTAGATTATGTCCTTGAATCCTGAAATTAATTGAGGTCGACAGACCTACATTTGAGATCCTGAACATATAGGTTTTACCTAGGACAACATAAATAAAGATTAGATGCATGGCCATAAGATCTTTATTAGCAAACAACCCATCACCAAGAAGGAAAGAAAAGGCAGAGATTATAATGAAAATGGACTTAATACCTGGATCACCACTGAAGTAAGAGGAACTGGAATGACCATTAATAATAAGGCCATCAGGGATGGGAAGAGATCTCCCATAGTCCAAATATCGGCGTAATCTCTGCAAAGACAACAGACCCAGTTAGATTTAAATTCTACTTTCAACTAACTCAAAGAGAACTCCACTTTCAATACGACAGCAACTGTGATCTTAACTTCACATATACTTCATTAGAGAAGAAATTAGTTTATGCGAGTTAACTAACCTTATGATCAGTTTTGTACCAATCACCAACTAGTAGAGTAAAATCCCCAGCAGGATTAGGAAATGGAATTGGTATCCTTGGTCTCTCATAGACATTTAGCCCTCCATACCCTCCAGCTGCCCGGTGCATTGAGGTTGATGGAAAGTACGTAAAGGTTCCAATCTGATCCTTAGTTTGGAACTTGTAAGTGTAATTTGAATGTGGAGGGATTGGACAATTGGTACCCAGCACTCCATCTTGCCATGAATTCTTCCTTTGTTTAATCCCATTCCTGGCATTTGGCATACTCATCAGCGCAGAGAGAGAGAGAGAGAGAGAGAGAGAGAGAGAAGAGAGAGAGATTCTTAAAAAGCCAAGAGCAGATCCAACTTCCCAAAGATAGATCGTGTAGAAGTGAAAGATGAGTTTAGCCATTACTAATTCTAAAAAAATTGGTTCACTGTCTTGGATTAGAAAACATGGTTGCTAGTTTGGACAAATGTATTTTATATAAGATATATATTTTTTCTGAAAATTTGGACCTAAGGTGTTTGAATGGACCAAAAATATGGATTGATGACCTTTCAGAACTAAAAACTTTCCAGAATGTGCAAGCCAACTTCCCTTGATTTGTAGGTTTTTTAACAGGTTAAACAACAAAACAGCTAATTTCTTGGAAACTGGATAAAACGAATGATGTCCTTTTTACAAAAGGCTTTCCAGAAACACCCACATTCCTGATTCTGTTAAATATCCTAAATCTTGAAAGGCAATACATATTTGAAATGGATAGACTTCACAACATGGTAAAAATCAATAAGAATCCAGATTATATTTTCAACTGTGGAAGATCCCTATACTTTCTTAGGCTGTGTCTGATAAACTCAGAATGGTAAAGAACTACATATCCAGATGTTTCAGTAGAAATTTAGAAACAACAGACAAAATGAACAAAAAAGAAGAGTAACTTTACCATGTCAAGAGGAATGGCTGATCAAGATGGTTAATGAGGTTGAGGATAATGTTGTCATTGGTGACAACATCAAGTTGAGGACCAGGAAACTGTCCATTGATGAGGATACCCTTCAAAATACAAAACCCACAGACCCATCAGGCAAATGAAGAAGGCAAGAACTACTTACATATTAATCAATACATAGTACAGGATGGGATTGAAGAATGTGATTGGTTCTGTGGAAGGAAACTTTGAGCAGCAAGGCATGAAAACGAACCTGTTGAGGAACACCAAGAGGCCAAATGGTTCCATAGGTTACAGTCCAGGTGTAGTATCTATAAGGATCTTCTGCTTTCACCAGGGAAATGCTCAAACAGGCCAATGCCACACAAAGCAAATGCAGGCAGCCCATCCGGCTCATTCTGCAGATTAGAAATAGTTGAGCCTTCAAGTCTCTATGACTCTGATTTATACACAAAACCACAGAAGCAGAGAACATGGAGTAAGGAAAAAAGTAGCCAAAGGACATTATTTAAACCCAAACGCAGAAAAAATCCCCCGAATGCTTACAGTCCCATGTGAAGCTGGCTTCGAATTATTTTTTGTCAAATAACAAATAATAATGTTTCTAGCATGGAAAATGACAAAAGAATACCCGTCTTGGAGCATTAAAATTAGCTAAAATTACTATTATAAAATAATAAAAATCCCAGACATACTGCTCTTTAGGAGATTCCATTAGAGTTGGCAGGTAGTGCATTGCAGGGTGGGCTAAACAAGTTTTGCCTCAAATGGTTGTTTTTCAAAACTTCCTTTTTCAGAGGTACCTTGGAATGTTGAGAAGAACCAAAACCTTTCATGGTATGTTTGAAAATACTAAATAAATTTACAATGTGCAAGATGTCGAGAAAGCAACTTCAAAGAGGGATCTCTTCTACAGTAAGAGGCTGCCCCATTTAATTTGATGTTGGAGAGTTTCACGTGACAGGGAATATTCCAATTAAGAAGAGAGAGTCGGGGGGGGGAACCCAAACAGAGAAAACCATTGCATTTTTTGACAAATGGGTTCTTCAAACAGTTTCAGTTCCTCTGAAAGGAATGCAACCCTTAACACTCGACAAAAAAAAAAAAAATGCAGCCCTTGATGGAGGAAAGATGGGTGAAGTGGAAACGTCATTCTCAGTCACAATCCACGACTGAGTGAAACATCTTACTGAATCCAAAGGATTAAAAGAAGAACAAGAAGAAAATCAAAACAAAACAAACCTGGGGCTATCCAAAGGGAAGAATGCAGGCAGGCAGGCAAGCACTGGTCTGTTGCAGAGTTGTAAATCAATAGGAAGGTGGTGATAGATAGTGGTGAAAGCGAGCAGCAGTGGGTCTTCCTTATAACAAGAGAGGGAGAAGGGACGAATCGAGCTACTTGCGGCACATTTCACGCGTTTCCGCGTATGATTGAAGAAGGAACGCTGAGAGAGAGAGTGAGAAATGGAACTTTTAAATCTCACCCACCTCTGTTTCTAATGATTATTAATTATGATTATGATTGGATTCATTGTATGATCAATCTTTTGACCCATTTACACTTTAAAAACTAAAATTGAAAAGGCCGCGTGATGGATGGAATCGAGAACAGACCGACTTTAATCTACTGTTTATGTATGTGTTTGTTGCTTAGCTTGTAGTTTAGATTAGCAATGAATTGAGTTAAATTAATGGATTAGTCAAAATTGAATTTATTTTCAACTTTACATGTTTATTAATTGAGTTAGAACTTCTAATCCAGTGACTTGCATATCTGTTGATGGTTAAGGTCAACTAGTTACACATTCAATATTAAATAAATAATAAATAATGTTATTGTATCATAAAATCATTCAAATGAAAATATTCGAATAAGACATTTTGGAGGTGATTGAATTCAAAATTCAAAAACCCTTTTTCAGTGTGAATCAACTCATTAAAATATTTAATCTCAATTAAGAAACAAGAATAATGACATTTTATTGTAATTAAGAAGAAAATAATAGGAAAATAAAAATCTAAATCAACTTAAGCCCTGTCGCAAATGGGAGAGGTGAAAAGAGTACATACAGTCTCAATCTATGTACACAAGAAAAACTCAATATGCATTAACCCACGCAGATATTTTTATTATAAAGTTTCAGATGCATTTACTCTTTTTATCATTTAATCTTAATATTTTTAATATCGAATGTTAAATCTAGAAATGAAAATCATTCATATAGATATTTCAACTCTCAAATTCTAAGTTAGATTTTTATAAAATCAACTTTCATCACATCCAAATGTTAATTCCATCAGATAGATTTTTGACAAGGTGATCTTTGCTTTGACAATAGCAGCAAGCAAATACTACTATGTTAATTAAAGAAAGGAAAAAAGAAAAGTTTTGACGGATTAATTTAAAAGTCAATTTTCACTTTTATTTATGAGAAGTTTAAGAATTAAACCCTTCTCAATATAAAAAAAAATATTTTTTTTAATTATATATATTTAAAGTTAGAAAATCTACACGTGTTTGAAGAATTAATAATCAGAGAATATTGCGTTGGAATATTAGAATACTGTAGCTTAAAAAAATGAAAAAGAAAAAGCAGGTTAAGACCTGTAAGATGGGAACACGAGAGACAGCTGGACAGAGGGGAGGCGAGGAGTGGTCTTACTGCTCTGGTTGCAGAGCCACTTAAAGTGGGCCCACACGATTAGATCATCTACTCACGTGGCACAGTGTCCGAGACTTTAGATCCAACACCGGCAATGCGTGGCCATTGATGGCCGCATTTCACGGCTTTTAGATAAAAGAAATTTTTCTCTCTTTTCTTCGTTGAAAAACTGATCACCATCTTCTTGGATAACTATTCTGGGCCAGTGGGCCCTTTCCAAGTTTATGCATATATAAAGTCACGACATTCGACTTTTCTGTCTCTGTCCATCCACTTTTCAATTTTAGCATGAAATTGTCATTTTTCGTCTACATTTTTTGTTCGAATAAATCATTTCCATCTCATTTCAACATTCAACATTTGATTTGAATGAATACCAAAATTTAAATTTATTTTATTTGAATAAGTGGGTTAAATAGTATTATTGTTCAATCCATTCGAACAAATGAACTGATGAATCATTTGAACCACGTGAAAATAGTAATGCATAGTTTATTATTTAAATAATAAATTTCTTTTTAAACTTTAAAGTTATTTTTTAAATAATGTTTATTTTCAAATTTCTCAAATTGAATATCTGAAGTAATTACGATAACCTGATAAAAATACTTTAAGGTCTTTTGACACTTCTAAATACTTAAAACAGAGTATTTTACAAATAAAGGTATTCTTAATCTGAACCGAAAATACATTTGGAAGTATCAAAAGACCTTAAAGTCTTAAAGTATTTTTATCAGGTTATCGTAATTAGTCCGAATATTCAATTTGAGAAATTTTGAAAATACACAGCATTTAAAAAATAACTTTAAAATTTTAAAGGAGATTTTATTATTTAACTACTATATTATGCATTACAGTAACATATGGAAGATATACTGTTATTTTTTACTCACTGTGTATTTCCAAAATTTCTCAAATTGAACATCCAAACTAATTACGATAACCTGATAAAAATACTTTAATACTTTAAGGTCTTTTGATACTTCCAAATATGTTTTCGCCACAGCTGAGAGATACTCTTACTTGTAAAATACTGTATTTTAAGCATTTAGAAGTGTAAAAAGACCTTAACGTTTTAATGTATTTTTATCAGGTTATCGTAATTACTCTGAATATTCAATTTGAGAAATTTTAAAAATACACATGTGCTTAAAAAATAACTTTAAAATTTTAAAGAGAAATTTATTATTTAAATAATAAACTATACATTAGTGTTTACACATTGCATTCGTTTAGATGAAATAAATTTAAGTTTCGGTATTCATTCCAATCAATAATTCATTCAAACGAATGTCGAAATGAACTGACAGTTTATGAGTGAAAAACGTAGAGGCATCGTGATAATTTTACCTTATAATCCAAAAATAGATGTGTAGAGGTAAAAAGTCAGGTATCTCTAAATCGCGCAAACATAAAAGCTGTGTTTGAGAAAAGCAAATTACCAACTTTCTCTACAGTTGACAACACTAGAGTGAGTGGGTTTTCAGCGTAGAGTAACATTGTGATTTCCTATTTGGAAATGAGAGAATTTATTTTTGTCCATTATTTTATTTTACTTTTCGAATTGGTTCGTCAAACTCTTTATTGTTAGTGATTTGAAAGGTTCAATGAGATAATTTGAAAGACAAAATGGACAAAACAATAAAAACTGTGTCGAATTACACAAAATTTTTGTGAGAGAATCACATGCCTTTATTTTTTATGACTAATAATTTGAAGACTCTCAATTTTTTTCGAGTATTAGAGTGTTAGGATAAATCTTCGGATATATATCCAATCGAGTCAAAAGAATTATTTTCTAAGAGCATAAAAATTTTGCTTCAATTTTTTTTAAAAAAAGTGAGAGCCATAATATTAGGAATAAGAATTGATGATGAGTTGAAGCTAGACCTAAGTAGATTTAATAAGTGAAAAGTCTAAGTTCGATGTGAGTTCAATCACTAGTTAAATAACTAAAAGGTTGAAGTTCGAATCTCATTCTTAAAGCAAGTTTTTTAATAAAGTATTTTGTCAGATGTATTAATTATATTTTTATGAATTGTAAACTTTAATAATTATCTAATTATTAAATTATGAAATAATTATTTAAGCAAACTATTTTTTTTTTGAGCGGTTTAAGCAAACTATATATTAGATAATAAGTTTAAATTATGTATGTATTTTTTTATTTTTGTATTTGGGTAGAATCGTAAAAATTCATAAAGATAAGTAAAAAGATAGTTGTATATTTGTATGTCTCACATGTATACTAGATTTTATCTCAAAAATCAAATTAAAGTGGCTTCATCATAATAGTCAAAATTAATATGACGCTATTGATTTTTTATTGCTAGGATCAAGTGACTTTCGTTTATAATTTTTTGATGAAATTTATTTTACTTGTAGATAATTTAATAATCTTCCAATCTAATAGGTTAATATTCATAATTCTCAAAAAAAAAAAAAGTAAAAAATTAAAATGAAATAGGTGTGATGTGAAATTCGTTTGAATATCAACCGGTTTTATAGGGCTTCGGGACCAACTGCCTACACAATATTACCATTCACCATGAGAAGATTTTGTGGCCAAGAAGATGGTGTTTCATGTAACTTTTTTAAGATTAAGTTATCTGAACGTCTTATCTAACTAATCTTTAGAGAGTACAAAATTAAGGAAGAGTAGTCCCTTTTTCTGTTGCGGGAGACTTAATCTCAAGAACTCCCACAAATAAAAGTGAGAATTTACCATCAAACTAGCCCTCTCAGAGTTAGTAGTTTATGCAACTTGCCACCTTGATTAAATAAGTTATAATTTCTTTTTCAATTTACTATAAAAATCTAAAGTTCATTTCAAACTCAACGTAGTGAACTAAATTTCAAACTAAAAGTTAAATCTTAATTACTTGAATTTTTTTTTAAGTTCTAACCACTTGATTTTAGTGATCTAAAGTCACTTTACCTCTTTATTTCTTTTCTTAAAGACACTTTATAATTTTGATTGCTAATATAAGTGTCTAGAATTTATTCTTTAGTTAAAATTTGATATACATGTCGAACTTGAAACATACTCTCAATCTCAGTGATTTTGTAACGATACGTCATACATCATTGAGGAAGGCATAAATGATGAAGGATTCGGAAGAAAATAAAGGAGTATATAAGTAGCTATTCTATTAAGACATTCCTTACTGTATAGTTAAAATTATAAAAAAAAAAATAGATTTAGGTAGAATGATTTGGTTTAATTTTATTATATTATTATTTAAAATAAAATAAAAATGATTTTATAACTAAATTTGTTAATTCTAGATGATGTGACTGAGATTCTCAATTCTGCAAAGGTGGTGGCCCACCCAATGATGCCCCTGCGTGGCTCCAACCATAATGTTGCGACAAAATGGTGTTGATTGGAACAAAAAATAGCTTTTATTGTTGGTGGATATTAGGCCCAGGCCTAGGCCCACACTCAGTTGACTCCCTTATCCTCATGTTCATCATTGTCTCAACCTTAAGCTTAAGCTTAAGCTCTAAGGAAAGGTTTATTTAAAAAAAAGGCTTAGATCCGGCTTTTATGGCATGAATGATGTAATTTTTTTTTAAAAGTAAACAGAAAAAAACTTGAGCAGCCATTTATAAGTTCTAAGTTCTAACCCAGAACCCAATTAATAATAGGTCCCACGGTGAAAAAACTTTTAAAACCCGAGTAATATTGGACTCGAGCTAGCTTATATTTGCAGAAGTCCGAATCTCGAAAGCCTGCTAGGCTTTCGGACTTTTAAGGGTACTTTTGTTAATTACTTAATTTTCATATGACATGTGAGAAAAGAAAAGATAAATTTCAAAGGAATTTTTTTTTTGAAAGTGAGATGAGAAATATTTTCCTATATTTTTTTTTTTATGTTTATTTAGACATGTGAAATTAATATTAAATTTTAAATGGATTATATATTTCACTATATCTTATCAGAAAATCAAGGTGTGGGGTCCTTACAAGTAAAAAAAAGCCTTGATATTTTTTACTTCTTGAATTTATATGTGAAAAATAGTCAAAAATCCAACGTAAAACTCCCACAAGTGATATCCACTATCTTTATAATACATCATGTTAAAGCATAGGAGTTCGAACCTTGCCACCTTCCAGCTTCCAGGAGGATAAATACTTAAGCCTATACCCATGTGGACTTTGATAAGCGATCATTAAAGTGTGGGGTCCATATAAAGGTGGCAGTGCATCGAGTTGGATTGAGTTTATGTCTGAGTCATGTAAGTTATAAATAATAAATTATCTCAATTTGGGTTTTTAATTACTAATCTGACACAATTCAACTCAGTTCAAAATTTATTTTAGTCAATTCCGTCCAACTCAAAATTTTATATAAAAATGAAAAATAGATAAATGGGATCAAAAAATTATTTTTAATAAAAATGAAAGATAAAAAGATAACTCTTTATGTGCAGTTATTAGACTGTGAAAATTTGAGGTAATAGACTAAGTGTGTATTTAATTAAATATTTTTCATAGTTTATTCATCTTATAATAATAATGTATAATATTTAAAAAACTTAATATTATCAACCAAATGGGATTCACTTTAGAAATATAAAACCATTGCAATTGACAAAACTGATATCCAATATTTGAAACTTGAGACATTATCAAGGATACGGAACTTATAAAATAAAAATATTTCTAAATTATTGACCCAATAAGATTATCGAGACCTCCACCGACCCCGAAATAAATCAAATGATGGCACCATAAATCGATCCCAAAAAATAAGGGAACAAACCCACCACTGGGCTACACGCCAAGTGGGCTCTTGACTAGTTATAAATGGGTGTCACAAGATGAACATGAAAAGTGGGCCCCACTTGTAATGTTTAAATAGTTTTCAATTTTATCATTGAAATGGTTAAATGCCCTTCACACATTTATCGTATATTGGGATGTGATGTTAATAGTATTATTGGAGATATTTGATATATATAATTTTAATTATCTATTAATTTTTATATTACAAATATATACATATATTTTTATAATGGTGTAAAAGATTTAGTTATCTTGACTAAAAGTCTATGAAATTTATTATTGCTTTTCTTTAAAATTAAATAGTTTTCAAATTAAAATATATTTTGATATTTGAAATTTAATAGATAATTTAAAATTTTGCTTTATTTTATTATTTTACCATTTTCTTTTATGAGATAAGGTATTGATTGATCAAATGAAGTTTAGCCGGTGGACCAGCAAGAGAAACATGTGACCCGTCTGACACCGTACTTCCCTGGAAATGATGCAGTTCTAGCTCGTCTTTTTATATTAAAATTTTGGTAGGTACATCAGGCGTGTGAATGTTTCAATAATTCAGTGGGCGGTGGTCGATAAAAAAATTTATTTCAAGATTATAAAATTATAAAAAGTAAAAAAATCTTATATTTATTATGTTATTTAAAAAATTATAAAAACATCTTAAATATTAATTATTAATTTTAAATAGATTAGTAACTAAACTTTTAATTTATTATGAATAACTTAAAAGGTAAAATAAATAAAATATATAAAAAATTTAAATTCAACTTTAAAAAGAGCCAAAATCATTTTAATAAATAAAATATAATATAGAATTAGTCCTATAAGAGCTTTTGTGCTTCACTGAAAACAATACTCTAAATTAGTCCTATAATTATATATTATAATACAAAAATAAAAGGGTCAATTTTTTTTTACTAGAAGTGTAGCACACATGAAGTGGATAGTGGGTTGAGTGGTGGCATTTGGTAGATGGATGGGTGATTCCCTCTTTTAAGTGGAGAAAATTAAGGAAAAGTCTATTAGGAAAACATTCAAAGTAGAGAAATGGTTTTCTTCATTTTGAGAAAATAAAGGAGCATGGCTTGTAATAGCTAATCACTTCAATAGTATATAAATATTAGGATTAGATCATTAAACATCAACGTTGAGATGGCCGAGTTGGTCTAAGGCGCCAGATTAAGGTTCTGGTCCGAAAGGGCGTGGGTTCAAATCCCACTCTCAACAAATATGAATTTTTTTAACTCAATTTAATTTAATTTTTTTATTAACTAATATGATTAATTTTTAAATATTTTTTAACTCCATCTAACTTAATTCTTCTATTAATTAATTTCGACTTTATCTAATATGATTAATTTATTAAATATATTAGGTCTGTGATGAGTTTTCAAAAAGAAAACTGTCTTGCTGAATTAATTAAGTCATCTTTAAAGATTTCTAAACATTTAAAAACAATTTAATTATAAATTTTGGACTTTAAAAAATTCATTAAAAATAGTCTTTCTTTAAATATGTGGCCCACAAATGAGATCCTGTTCTCAAAATGTAAAGGATAACACATCACATAACAATGTACAAATGACCATCTTTTAATCTTAAAATTTAAATTATAAAACCTAATGTGTACTTCACTCATTTATCATGCATGTTGACACAAGCTGAGTATCCAGTCCAAATCAAAGGGACTGACTTAACCTAATCTATTATTAAATAGTTGGTTCAACCCAATTTGTGCCATTCCCAACTCATTTATCAAAAGGACAGGCCCAACTTAAACCTATCCCTTTCTTAAAACAGGTTGACCCAATTCAAAAATCATAGACAGGTTTAGTCTTAAAAAAAAAAAAAAAAAGACACTAGAGGCTAAAAGGAGAGTTTGCAATTAATATAAAAAATAGTGGTAGTTTTTGCAATTGAGGCAAAGGATAGAGGTTTTTTTAACAAATTGTCTTATCAGATTCAAATTTAATCGAGTTCAGGTTGGGCTCAGTTTTTGGGCCCAAGATATCAGGCCAAAATTTGAAGTCAGGTTGGGCCAAGGCCTAACCCATGAACATCTGAGTTTCATCAGAAAGCTCGAATTTGACCATATATTTATAAATCTATTTTTTCTTAATTAATATTTATATAAATATATATAAATTTTATAAAAGTCTAACCCACCTCGAATTGCAGTCGCTACGGCTGAAAAAAATACATATGGCATGTAACATCTTTTCAAGTTTGAGGTCATTTTAAACAATTCTTGATTTAGAATGTTCATTACTTTAATGATTTGAGAGAGAATCAGGGGCCAAAAATTCGGCTGATACTGTCGGCCGAATTAATTCGGATTTTTGAAGACCGTTCTCTCTTTACCGATAAGTATAATATCGGTCAGAAAGAGAAAAGTTTGGCCGATTTTTTTTTTTTTTTAAATATATATATACATACATATATATATATATATATATATATATATATATCGGTCTAGGCTCAGTCAATGTCTCGGCCGATATTTATATTTTTTATTTAAAAAAAACAGCTTTTTTTATTTTTTTAAATGATTTTTTTTCAAAATAAACCAGCTGAGATTTTCGGAAAAAAAAAGAGGAGAGAGAAAAAATTTGGCCGAAAATTTTGCTGGCCGAATTTTCGACCCCTTGAGAGAATATAAGGTGGAGATTGATTAAATGAATATTTTAGAACATATTTTTAATAAATATCAAATAATAAATTATTGAAAGAATAAACTTTGCTATTACTGCATGTGGGAGAAAAGCATATTTAACTGGAAATTTATGGAGAATACTTTGATATAATTTTATTCTATATAAAATTAGTCTCAAGAGGGAGATACTAAAAAATAAAAATAAAAAGGAGACACGTAAGGAAAACAACGCAACGCCGTCGGTAGTTAGTACGACATTGAGCTGGCGTATTCCTGATGGCTTAAATTGGTGCCTACATTTCTCAACCGTTGGATGGCCGCCGACGACATTGCGCGTCCTTTCGTAATCGAACTTCGATGCCACTCTCTTTCCTTTTAGTCTCCATCTACACGGTACATACCACGTGTCTCTTTATCTTGCTTTATTTATGAATATCACTTTGAAATTTTCAATGTTTTAGAATTTTCAAATCTACCTTGAAATAATGATTTAAAAATAATTTTAATAGTAAAATTGTAAAATGCTAACAAAAATTAGTTTGAATATAGGTCCATAGTGAATGTAATGCCAAAAAAATATTATTATCTGAAATCTAAATTTAAATAGTAAAAAGAATTAATTTGATAGATTTAATTATTGAATATCCAACTAATCTTATAGATTGGTTAGATGGATAGAATATATAAAAATATTTAAATTATACAAATATTTTTAATAAATCATTTTTAACAGAAAGGATACCCCACCCTCGATGAGAAGCTTCTAAGTGCCGACATGTGTTAAGAGTAAGACTGGTAGAAGCTCAGGGATCTGACTCTTCTTCTGGCGTCGGTCGCATCCGATTCTCTCCATCACTCTCTCTCACACAGAAGGTAAGAAGGGTAAGCAGTTTCAGCTTCTGTAAAACCCAGCAATGGATCTCCGAAAATCAATCAGCGACCAAACAGATTTCTCCCTCCAAATTGCAAAACGCATCTTACTCAAACACTCCTCCAACGTCGTCTTCTCCCCTTCTTCCATCCATGTCGTTCTCAGCATGGTCGCCGCCGGCTCCAAGGGCCGAACCTTGGACCAGTTCATCTCCTTCCTTCGATCCCCAACCACCTCTGATCTCAACGCGCTCTCTGCCCAGCTCGTTACACTCATCTTCGCCGATGGGTCCCCCAGCGGAGGGCCCCGTTTGTCTTTTGTCAATGGGGTCTGGGTCGAGAAGTCTTTCTCTTTGAACTCCTCCTTCCAAACCACTGCTACCAGCAGCTACAGAGCGCAAGCCCAGTCCGTCGATTTCCAGACGCAGGTCAGACTTTTTTCCAACACTTTTTTAGTTTTTTTCCTTCCTTCCTTCCCTCTTTGGAATTTACTTGATACAGGAAATGATTTGATGAGATGAGTTTTGTCTCATTGTAATTTACCATTATTTTAGCTATTTTCATTTCCAAATACCTATTCGTGGGACCCACTTTTTAATCGTTAGTTCGTAAGAACCATTCAATCGTTCATCAGTTCCAAAGTCAATCAAAAGTAACATTCATCATAAGAGTGAAATATACAGTATTAGGGGCTGCTTTAAAGTGGTGTTATTAAATCTTTTTACTCGGATTGATGGATAATTAATTCTCATTATATATAGGGCTTACTTCTCATTATTTCTGTGTTCAAATTGTTTTGCTAGTATCCGTGGGGGGCAGCTAACGAGTCCCCCATTTTGTGAAGGGGGAGATTTCACTCCACCTAATGGCTAGCCTTTTGGGCTGGATATCCAATTCTAACGAATGGTATTAGAGGCAACCTGGTGGAGTGCTACGTGATAGAAAAGTGAACATCGATTGAAAGGGTGAAGCTTAATCTTGTGTAATATAAAGTAATGGTGATGGAGATGCGTATGCTACTATGCATATGTTGTCTACTTAGGGAAGGCCTTGCCTCCAGTAGAGACGTGAAGCTTAATGTTGGATGATATAAAATTATTGTAAAGTAATGGTGATTGAGATGCGTATGCTATGATGAATATGTGGTCTACTTAGAGAAAGCCTTGCTCCAGTAGAAGAAATCACGAGGAATGTCATTAAAATATGGTTTGAGCACATCCATAGGTTACTAGAAACAACTCTAGTACAAGGAATTGAAGGATTACAATAAAGTTAGTAGGAGAAGAGAGAGGCTATTAAAGACATGGATTGAGGTGGTAAGGCATGGCAAGTTGGGATATGGGGTGACAGTGAACCTGCTTGTCAGTAAGTTGGGTGGAAAAGTGTTGCGGAGCAACATATCTCTTTTTATTATTTCTTTCTATTTTCTATTTGGTTGTAATTAGAAATTAGAATTTCCTATTTATAGAGAGTTTATTTTCGTTCTAGGCTATTTTTAGGAGTTTCTTTATTTAAGGGTTGCATCTCTTATAAAAGCCCTTTATTTTAAGCATTATTGGAGACGATTGAATAAAAATAAACAGTGAGATTTTCACAAAATACCTTTGTAAGGTGCGAATTATTCAGATTGGGAGTGATTCCTTTGCGTGAGGATACGGCGTGAGGCTTGGTGTGAGACCATAGTTCTTCTTCAGGTACTTCTTCTTCTTCTCCTCTTCATCCCATTTTTGTCGTTTTCTTCAGATTTTCCAAACCCAAGATCCTGTCCTCTTCTTCCTTACAGCCAGCCATACCCTTACTAGATCTCCACAGCTTTCTCTTCCTTTCCATCACTTCCCGATCCCAAATCCCTTCCGTGACTTCCGCTACCCCTTGCTTCCATTTCGTCTTGTCCTTCATGCCGTAAATCCCCTTGTCCTCTTATCCTTTTTCTTTTCGAATAGTGGCCCTAGTCCCTTAAGTTCCCACGTGACTAAGCATTAAGTTACTTTCCATGTGACTTATTAACCCTTGCCCATTTGATTCATTTAATACTTTGAGCCCATCCTTTTCATTCACACATTAAATTTTCCATATTTACATGCTTATTGATGGCTAGTTTATATTAATTAATTGCATATATTAATTTAGATTTTAATTTCAGCCCATGTTAGTTTTAGGGTGCATTATTTTCATCCCTTTTAACTTTTAAGGAACCAATTTAGGCATTTAGGGTTACCCTATTACTTGTCCTGCATCAAAAAGTAGAACTTAGAAGGTTGAGCCCAGATAGATGAGACAAGGGCTTTGATGATAGTTATGATGATGATACAATATATTATAAAAAATAAAAAATAGCATTTAATAGATATTCATTGATGAGTTGCCTCTTGCATGTGGGGGCCTAGCTTGTGTGGCATGGATGCATGGGATAAGAAAAAGAGTCTAATTTTCTGCATTCCATTGGCTCTGGAGCTTTTGATATATTCGTCAGGTACCTAACTATTGTTATCGGAGCAGGTATCATGCCCTATGTTTGAATCCTAGTGAAGACAACTTGGAGAAAGGGCTACTTGGTGCCAGTGATGAAGCCACCACATGGGTGGAAAGGGCTACTTCGTCTAGTATGAGAGCCGATATAGAGTGGGCCCTCAGAGGAGGTTGACAGGGAAGAATGGTAGCGGTTTGTTATGTGATGGTCATCATTGACGGGGAGCATCAAGATTCATCGATGAATTTCCACGTTCCATTAGCTCTGGAGCTTTTCACTATTAGTCAGGTCTATAACATTAGGATCTGCTTGTTTTTATTTTAATTCATGTAATGGTGATGAAAAGTAGGTAATTTTCTCTCAATAAAAAATGAAAATTAGATCAGTTCAAAAAATATGTATACATCGTGGGGAACTTGTATGACATAACACTATTTATTTTTTACTTTTAAGCCCCTATGTGCACAAGGTAAATAAAAAAATATTTGGCACCCGCATCTTGGTGGTTTTTTTTTGCCAGCTTCATCGTTGGAAAAGGCCATGACCATTTTTGAAACAAAACTATGGCATTCTGTGTGCTTTCGTATCTTATCCTAGCTATAGAATACTTGCAAAGCCTCTTTGCTTTATCATGTATCTTCAATATCTGGATACTTGTGTGCACCTGGAGAACCAGTATCCATTTCGATACCGTGAGGACATGGATATGGAATGCTCTTGGAATATGGCTATGGCTGTACCTTAAAAACATTTCATGTGC
Source organism: Chimonanthus salicifolius (assembly GCA_013350335.1). NCBI lineage: Eukaryota > Viridiplantae > Streptophyta > Magnoliopsida > Laurales > Calycanthaceae > Chimonanthus > Chimonanthus salicifolius. The sequence continues at coordinate 29,321,422 of CM023533.1, read as the reverse complement.
TATGGGAATCACCTATTACAAATATGAACTTCTCAATCAAATCCTCTACCATGAATTGGGAAGTGAGAAATTTCACCAACCTTGAAAATAAAAAGTTAAGTAAACAAATTTCATTCTTATCCATGGAATGGGTGGAGTCACTTTAGATTCATATCCTTGAAAACTATGATTTTTTTTTTTTTTTTGGAGAGGTACCATGGCTCCGTGAATTGATGTCTTTATCTTCCTCCTGGATTAATTTTGTATTGTCCCCAATCCAGGATGTGACCTCATCCAATATCCTTTGTTAATGTTGGAGCCCTTAGTGACCTAACCACAAGGTATCTCTCTCTCTCTCTCAACTAGTTAGCTACTACCACAATACCATCTATGTTGCCCAACTGGATGCATGCCAGCCAATCTTGTTGGCGGGGATGGGAAGGTCTACATTTGTGGTCCAAAATCAGTCCAGTTGGAGATTTCTGACTTTTGATTTTTGGACTAAGTTTTGACTATTGTACATCTCGAGATAGATGTTTTTTGTTTGCAAAATCCAATGGTAATAAGAGCGGAATGGTTGTTAGTATGGAATTTGCACAAATTCACAAGGGGGTTTGTTCTGTAACATGAAAAGTATGGTTCACTTAGATGCGCAGTCAAGGAGAAAGGCGGACTTTAGGTGCGATGGATGGCCTAGGAGCCAAGGCACTTCTCTAACTACTGAAGGGGCTCAGCATATAGGTGCACACTTCTAACCACCATGCCTGCAGTTGGAGAACTTGAAAAAGTTTAGTTACTGCCTTTTCATTTCAACTGTCTGATAGAAACTGGAACATGTTAGTAGGAAAATTGGATTTAATTGGGGGAGGAAGCCATAGGTGTAGAACTTGTGATTTCTCTACCCCTGCTGAGAGAGCTCAAGTAATCCACTTAGCAGAGAAGTGGTTCCTAAGAAAATGTGATTTGTTCTCTAAATGTTGCATCCAAACAGGAGAACTAGTAATTCCCAAGAACTGATAGTTCCACTACCCTATATCTCATCTAAACACAGTTTATGTCTTGTACCTATATGTACTATATAAGTATATTAATACCATGTAAATCAGTAACTAGTTAGTATTTAACTTGTTCTTTTAATCCTTTAAATTATTTCTTGTTTGTTTACCTTCATGGTGTCATGAAAAATAACAGAATTTATCCATCCAGCATCCATATCTATATATACCTGTCCTTTTTCCCACTTTCTTGATATTACACATGATTTCATGAATCTACTCTTTCTTATATGGTCTTATGAGGGTGTAATGGTTGTGATTGGTTCTGTCAAGATGATGGAACATTGGCCGACTGCGTTATGATGTGCTTGCACGCATTAATCACAATCATTTGGAATGTTCTTGCAAGGCGAATGGTTTTCTATCCTGGCATTTGTAAAAAGCATTTCTGGAGAAACGACAGTAGTGCTAATATCCTTTTTCTTGCTTTGTCAATGTAGTAGGTGCTTATTGCCTATATTTATTTGGGAAAGAAATGGTAGAGTAACAGTCATCCACCTAATGTGGTTTCAGATTTCATGCTTGTTCATATGTGTAGGAGCATTTTATTGCAATTATATTAGCCAAGGAATATGATAGGACACTTAATGTGGCCTGGACACCTTGGTCATAGAAAAAACAAAAAAAAGAAAAAGAAAAAAAGGAATATGATAGGAGGCCCTTTGCTGCAGTCCAGGGTGTCTCCCAAGATTACAACTACTATTGAGGATTTCTATAATAAAAGCCTTCTCTAAATGACACTAATCAACAGCCAGAAGAATGCACAAAAGAGACAAGCAATAATATAGAGGTGAAAATCTATATTGGATTATAACTTGCTACAAGGAGAAGAAGAAGATCAATCCATAGCTAAATGTCTTCCTTTGGTGTTCTCCCAAAACCGATGAACCATCTCGAGTTTCTATGGTATTGCTCAAACTTTCCTTTTGGAGGGTCTCATTCCAATCTTTTATAGTCATGCAGAATCCTTGACAAAAGTTTATTGAACCATTATATGGGAGGTGGATAGGGGATGGGTTATGAAAGTGTTGGAAGAGAAAAAGTGAGGAGGAGGGGGTGGAAGAGAAGGATTAGTTGTTGTTGTCAAGGTTAAGGTTTTGGTAGGATAACTGGGTGGGCAATCAAGAATTGAAACTCATTTCCCAGGTTATATGCATGTCCAATAAGTGAGGATTCTGTGGATAAGATGGGTGGGGAATCATTTGAGAGTAGTGACAATTATGGGTGAGAGATCGGAATGGACCCTTACATTTAGAAGAAACGTAACGGACTATGAAATTGCCTTATTTAATAGAAACAAAGATGCAATCCATGGTAGGGAAGGTGAGAACAAAAGTGTATTCACCAAAGAGCCTAGTGGAGCCTTTTTGAGCAAATCCCTATGTGCTATCATCAAACTATCATCCAATGGATAGGCAGAGAAACTCGTTGAAACTTCGTTCTCTAACATTTTCTTCCTATGTTAGGAAAATGAGTTTGTGACGATTCATTTTTTCACTACAAATTTTCTTCTCATGTCTCGTCTTCCATTTTATTGTTATTATTATTATTTTTTGGTCCCAATCTGGGTTCTTCTTGCTCCCTCATCAATGTGTGGGGCCACAGTCCTTAGAAAATGTTCTGCTGCAGAGGATGGTTGCATTAGCCATTTGTGGAGAATTTGGGAGTAAATAGGAGACTCTCAAGCAAAGCATCTTCATGGAAGTCTCTGGTTGGAAGTACTATTTCTTCACTCAGTGGACCTCAGGTGAAGGAGGATAGGTGGGGTAAACACAGCACAAATTTACATTGAAGGAACTATTTTTTTGGGTTCTAATTCTCGATTGATGAGTCTTTTACCGACTTTTGTTGATTTAGTGTGTACTGGTTTCTCTTTGCTGCTGTTCATCTTTCTCATGAATCTCATGTAAATTTACACCAAACTATAAAATTTACTTCTACAAAAAAAAAATTAAAAAATCACTAGCCAAGTTATTCATATTGCTTCTGCTTAGGTGTACATCCAATTGCATAATGACTATAATAGATTTTATTTTATGTTCCAAACTTTTATTATTTCTTCTTTAATGGTGATGATTTTGGTGTTGTTGCATAAGGCTGTTCAAGTGGCTAGTGAAGTGAACTCTTGGGTTGAGAAAGAGACCAATGGCCTAATCAAGGAACTTCTTCCATCTGGATCTGTTGATGGTTCAACAAGGCTCATCCTTGCAAATGCGTTGTATTTCAAAGGAGCTTGGAATGACAAGTTTGATTCATCACAGACCAAAGACTACGATTTCTACCTTATTGATGGAAGCTCTGTTCAAGTGCCTTTCATGACCAGCAAGAAAAAGCAATTCATCAGCATTTTTGATGGTTTCAAGGTCCTTACACTTCCTTACAAACAAGGTGAAGATAAGAGGCGCTTCTCCATGTATTTCTTTCTGCCTGATGAGAAGAATGGACTGCAGAATCTGGTAGAGAAGATGGGTTCTGAACCCAGGTTCATTGATCGCCATCTCCCACTCCAAGAAGTCGAAGTCGACAAGTTCAGAATCCCGCGGTTTAAGATCTCATTTGGGCTTGAAGCTTCTACAGTTTTGAAGGAGTTAGGACTGGTACTACCCTTCACAGGTGAAGGGGATCTTACTGAGATGGTGGATTCAGCTCATGGTCAGAACTTGTATGTCTCAAGCATTTTCCATAAATCGTGTATTGAAGTCAATGAAGAGGGAACTGAAGCTGCTTCTGCATCTGCGGCTGTGATAAAGCTAAGAGCTTTGCTTATGGATGGTCCTGTGGACTTTGTAGCTGACCATCCATTTGTGTTTCTGATCAGAGAAGATATGACCGGAGTAGTACTGTTCATCGGGCAAGTGCTCAATCCCCTCATTGCTGGTTGACTGGAGTAAATTTGAGGTAAGGCTTAGGTGAAAGTTGACACCTGAATGTGGAGAAACTCTCCTAAACAGATGAACATTCCGTATAATCATTACAAACAGTAAACATTGTATACTTCATGATGCATTCATTGGTTTGCTGCTTCGCTTATGTATCAACTGACTGATTGTGTGTCTTCTAATAGCCAATTGCTGTCTGTCTTCAGGATGTTTTCAGGGTCTTTAATGAAATGGGCTGGCAGAGGGTATTTCAGCTTGGTCAGAAGGGGCATGTTAGATTGCGATGTCGTGCAGTATGTATAGTTCTAACTAGAATTAAGTGGTAATTAGGAGTTACAATACTCAACTTTGATGATGATGCCAATGGTTTGTGGAAACTTAGCTGCTACATTTGATTTTCACTTCTTTGTAACCAAATAACACACATCACAGAACAGATATAATGGTGGATGTGCTACCTACATTTTGTTGCAAGAGATGTCCAATTATCAGGCTTAACTCAGCTTTATTGAGTCATGAACGCTGGCTGGCATATTGACATTGGCTTGTTGGTACCAGTCGAATTCATGGTTGATCCCCTCTTTTCATCTTAACTTTTTATTATCCTCTTATTATCCTCATTTCTTCATTTAAGTCTTTTCAGTAATAATTATAAGCTGTTGTTTTCAACGCTGTTTTTTTTTTTTTTTTGGTTCTTTTTCTCTAAATTGAGTAGATTTCTTTAAAAATGACATGTACTAGTTGGTATACAAATTACCGGCCTGGGAGAGTAGTAGGTCATTGCAAGCATGTGAAGTACCATAATGGACACGGTATGTCGTGCTGATCATCATCATCATTTTAATCATTTATTCATAAATTTAGAGTTGGCCTTTAATTTAGATTTGATAAAATATTTATATAGTCCTACCATCTATTTGACACCCATGAGATCTGACACTGACAAATCTATTTGAGGTCTACATGGGAAGCAGACCATGTAATGAACGAACATCGTGCATGTGATTTGTCTTTAAAAGAGGGGAGAAAGACAGTGAATCATTGATACGAACTTCGCAAACATGGTTTGAGTTGGGGTGAAAGTTTGGCAGGCTAAGCTCAATTCCACAAAGCCCAACCCAGTCGATGCTTGTCTCGGGCCGAAATAGACTCAGTATCTGGGCTCAGTTTAGGCCCAAAAATCAAAGTTGCTCTCCAATAGGGCTTGGTTAGGTGTTATTTTGATGTAGCTCAGTGCATGTAAATTATATAAAATTCTTAGTATGTATATATATTATAACATATAATAAGTAAAGATCTAGAGGACATTGAATTAATTAAAATCAGTTAATAATGGAGAGAATTTTTTTTGTTATTATTTGTCTGACCAATACCAACCTTAAAACTGAATTGATCTGAGCCTGGAATGGCTCAAATTGAGACCCAACTTGATGCTGGTATTTGGTTTCTATTAGACACTTAGGCTTTGGCTGAGCTCTTGAAGGTTGAGGTTGTCTTGAGTCGGACAGAACCCGGTTCAGGCTATACTGACATGTGCATTTAAACCTATTCAGCAAATGGTCTAATTTGAATTGAATACTAAAGACAATCTAGTTGAGCAAAACAATTTGACCCAATTTGTACTCTTAGGCGAGAACCACTGGTAACATGTCTTAGTGATGAATGTCATGGAGGGCATGTTTCTATGATAGAGCTTAATGGCTGTATGGGATATACTCGATGATCCCTTGCAAACGAGGTTGTTCTAAAGTTTGGTGTAAATCGTCCAATGATCCCTCTTGGATCTATATAGATTTGTGGGTTTGAAAGACATTAGTTTGTATATAACGTCTATAAAATTTTATCTTAATTAAATGACACAACTTGCATTGAAATTTCATATTTATCTAACAGTGAAAATTTATTAGATTAGATCAATAGACTATTTAAATTGGGCAGGAATACAATTCACTGGGTAGATAGATGTGACTATTTTGGAAGGTCATTCACCGATTCGTTCAAAATTGTCTTCATTTTAATTATAATTTTAGACTTTCGAAATTATGACTCTTAAACTCAATGACACTATCATTTTAAAAATATTTATACAAGGGACTCACCATGTCCATGGCTTCACAAGAACAAAGTCACACATCATACATTCCTTGTGTCTCATTTGGATTCACAGCAGACAAGACTTTTGATGCAGCTGTTAGAAATGCTACGCGCATTTGGCATTTGCTTCTTCCTTCCCATCCTTACCAAACTATATCATCTGTCACACGCTTGCCTTGTATTGTATCGTTTGGCAACTTCGAGATGATAGCTAAGTCTCTGTGGAAGAAACCCAACCTAAGAAAACATTGAAGGGCCGCCCATCAGACCGCGTTTTTTGCTTTTCTCTCTCTTCCTTCCTTCCTTGACAACTACAAGCTAGGGTTGGTGGTGATTTATCGTTCAATATTTGAATAATCTTATTGGGTTTTTGACTCAAAAGTCTTTTTCGGTCGGGGTTGTGTTTATATTTTGATTTATTGGTAATGCACAAGTACATACGGTCTCTTTCTCTAGGATTTTCTTTAACCTGTATTTATATTTTGATTTATTGGTAATGCACAAGTACATACGGTCTCTTTCTCTAGGATTTTCTTTGACCTGTATTTATATTTTGATTTATTGGTAATGCACAAGTACATACGGTCTCTTTCTCTAGGATTTTCTTTGACTGTGAGTTTTCTCTTAAGTGTAAAGGAAGAAGAGAAATGAGACAATGTGAAGAAGGGGACAAAGGGAATGATTGATTTTAGGAAGGAGACAGAGGGAAGGGTTGGATTTAGTTCTTGTAATTTATTTTCGGGAGTTTTCTTCATAGTGGAATTGTGCATCACACCCTGTGGACGTAGCCTTCGGGTGAGCCACATAAAATCTGTGTTTTCTTTTTGTAGTGTATTTGATTTTGTGATTTTGCAGTTTTTATTTATTTCTAACACAATCTACAGTTCCACACCTCTAACATGAGAAATCTAGAATGACCTAGAATACTTGTCCTTCATTTTCTCTTGGTAATTTTAATTTTATTTTTTGTAACATAGGTATCTCTACCCTACATTGGAAAGTGAGACTAATTCTACGAGTATGTGTAAATCTTTTAATAATCTTTCAATCCACATATACTGGTAAACCAATGAGGAATAACTCTATGAGGAGTTTCTTGGCTGCAAGATCAACTCCCTCTACTATTTTTATTTTTAAATTTAATAAAGTCTCTTTCAAAAAATATCCAAAGGCTGAAGTATCCACTTCCCTTTCAATTCTCACGCTTGACGCTTTGGAAAGTTGACCCTGAGCCAAACTCATTAGAACAAAAGCTTTGGTAAATTCATATGGCTTATTTTACCTAAACATGAAAACAACTTCAGTTTGGAAAATCATGTCTTCAAGCCTCTCATTTTGGAATTTTGTCTTCAAACCTTTCATTTAATTTGTCCTAAGTCTTGGCTACAACACACACCACCATTAAATTTTCATTGCCTTCAAAATGATATTAGAACTAATCTGTTCAAATTAGTTGTAAATGAGTATGGTTTTCAACAATGAGCTTTCTCACTTTTGAATTTTCATAAAAATTGAAGCTTGACTCTAAAAAAATGTCCATGGATAATCCCATTTTGAGATTTTTTTTTTTTTTATAGATATATCTCATCTCTGTTAGAAGGAAAAGAAATGAGAGTAGCTAGAGAATTTTTTTAAGAGAAGATTCTGTTGAATAAGTCTTTTAAAATTGCCTAATTACACTAATTAATCATTGTAATGAGTTGTTCTCATATTCAACAATGAAACCCACTTAAACAAAGACTTCACACTTAAACAAAGACTTCAAAAATGAATAGTATTCACATTTCAACCTCCACTGAAGGCCTAGTCCAATCATTTGTTTTGCCACTTTGAAACTTGGACTGAATTGTCGAGAGATTTGAGTGACTACGTGTCCCTTGACACAGAATCTTAACCATTTTACCAATGGCCCCTATTTCCTTTACTTACAATACAAGACTGCAGTGGTGTTCACATTGGTGGACTTCGTGGGTAGTTGTCCACCAGTGCCCCCTGTGCCCTATGTAAATGGAAGAAGTCATTTTTGAAAGATTAACTTATTTAAAATGAATAACTATTTTTATATAAAATTCTCTACATTTTGAATAGAGCTTCTATAAAAAATTAGTACAATAAATTTACTCTAAACATAAATATTTAAACATGATTTTAAAGATTGTAATATTGATTAGACTGTGCTTAATGCATCTGTGTCCAGTAGGTGAGAACTCAAAAGTATACTAAAGGGCCAGCAATCCTCCCACAATCATTTTGTGTTTAGAGATATGGGTTTTAGTGTATTCCCGATTTACCATTCGCATGAACGGTAAAATTTCAATGAGCTGATTTTTATTGTTCATGTGAATTAAAGCGAGTCGATTTGAAATTTCGGCGAGCTAATTTGTATTGTTCGTGAATTTTGACGAACCGATTTGCAATTTCAATGAGCCGATTTTCACTGTTCATGAATTTTAGCGAGACGACTTGCAATTTCGATGAGCCAATTATACTGTTCATGAATTTTGGTGAGCCAATCTGCACTGTTCATAATTTGGTGAGTCGATTTGCACTGTTTATGAATTTCTGGCATTATTTTTTATTCAGTACGACAGGCGATAGACAAATTAGGCATCACGATAAAATTTGTATCTGTATACACAAAATACCTGTGAGAAGATCGCTGATCGTATAAAGATATAATTAAGATATATAAAAATCAATTGCTTAATGCTTAAGTATACTTGGTCAAAGAAAAGTTAGGGCTACACATTATAGATTAATGATGACTCAAAACCCTAGCGTTGACCTAGTTCTATTGACCCTTAAAAAAGTTGACAATGTGGGTCACCCCACGTGGGTGTGCACAACCTATGAGGACCCACACGGACTTCAGGGCAAAATTATTAGAAAAAGATTTACGTGGGACTGCCACCATGAGCAACGACCTCAGAGAGGACACTAGAAGTTTGAATATAGATTTTTTTTTTTCATATATCAGTGTACTTTATAAATTGTATCGGTAAGTGTCATCCCTATTAGTATAATATTGTCTATTTTGAACCTCATATATGGCCTGTACAACTTTCGATTAGTGAGCCAACTCATGTTGTTCCCAAAAGACTTCATTCTAAAAAGAGGAAGACTTATCCCTTATATATAAGAGAATTTCCTAAACAATTAATAATGTGAGACTTTTTTCTCCTCAACACTATAGACTCCCTCTATGATAGGGTACTACAGTATTTATATCTAATATAAAGAATATTTTACTTTAGATATATTTTTTTTCAAAACTCCTCTATTTTGAGTTTTTTTGTTATTAATCTTTAAATTTTTGGAAATCATAATTTCAAATTTAATCATGTTTAATTTTTATGAAGTTATTACTTTCCGAATTTACTCATTTCCATACATTACGGGGGTAGAGTCAAGTGTTGTTCTGTTCAAGGGAGACATTGCTCAAAAGAGATTGAATTGAAATTATTGTATTACAATTTCAATCCATCCGACCTCCATATGAGAAAAATGTTCCAAAGTAATCAAGTAAGTTAAGACTTCTAGAATTCTTATTTTCCAATTTAAACATCAGATTGTCTTTCTATTAAAGTTTTGTCAAAGTAGATAGCTAATTGAAAATGTTTTGTCAAAACATAGACGGTAGACCCGATACATCCTAGGGCCAATGCTTAAACATTATTAAGAATTGTTAAGTATTATTTTATAGCATTTAAATCCAGTGATGCATAGGACATTCATAATTGCATAAATATTACCAATATTTTATCAATGGATATGTCCACCGATACCTACTTCTGATACCTAAGTTGAATTGCAATCAATCCTTTAGAAAACTGATGAGCAAAGTCAACTAGGAATCTATGCCTACGCATCCAATATTAAAACTATGTGATGCCAATGTTGGATTTCAATAATCAATACAAGGTGACGATCTTTCATTGAATATGGGAGATATTTGAAATGTACTTAATCTAAAAAAAAAAATAGAAATATTCAAATAACTCACTTACCAAATACATGAATGTAGTCTCCTCAATCAGTTCTTGTAGCCAGGAGTACAAAAATTGGTATCAGTCGATATTTTTCTCTTTCCTTGTCTTTTTTTTTTTTTTAAATATCGGCCGATATAATACGGCCGATATTGTGAATATCGGCCAATACGATAAGATATCAGGCTGATATGAAGCACTCTGAAACCAATATATATTGGCCGATACGATATGTATTGGCCGATATTTCGACCCCTGCTTGTAGCCACTAGTCTTTATGGACTATGGGCAAGGTTATGCTCCATCAGTACATTTGGTTGATCATAATTTTTTTTTATTATTATATATATAATTAAATTTGCTGAACTTGAAGGATATGTCTGAAATTTTTTCACGTTAGTATCTAAAAATAAGAGTCTAAAGAAAATATTTTTATCAATGTCACTGTCCTGCTAATTGAATGGTAATTGATAAGGGTGTGGTATGAATGGTAATTGACAAGGATGTGCAATATCTGAAGCACTGATTAGTCCCCCCACACACGCAAGAGCCTAATCTTTAGTCCTTGTAGCTTTTCATATTTGTTAAGTTTACTAAATGCTTTTGGTTTTGCCCTCGATAGCGCCGGGTGTCTTGGTTGGAATTTGGAAATGATTTCTCAATCAAGTACTAGAAGCACTTTGTTTGATATGCTTGACCAACCCACAACATGTGTTAGATTTTGTAGAGCATGATTGTCAGATATTTACTGATGATCTCATCCCCATTGATCCGATCGTGAGCCGAATTTTTTAATGGAGGGAGATTTTGTAATTTTTGCATCACATATTTTGTAGCTCTAATTAGAGCAGTATATAATATCTCTTTTTATGAGATAGAGGTGTGAGAGTAAAAATTGTAACAAGAGTCGACCGTCTTTTCTTAGTTATTTTGCCGTTGAGCATAGTGGATCTGATTTGAATCAGTGAATATACTGAAAGGGGACCATTTAAAATTTCTGTATCTTTATGTGTCTTTGATCTATATTTGTTCTTCCAACTATTGTATGTGCATTTCTATTCACAACAAGAAGTTCAGAGACCCTTCGCAATGTACCAATATAACCAAACCAACACTCGGTTCTCAGTTTAAATATTGGTCTATAGTCTATACAAATTCTACTTGCTATCCGCAATTCTTCTTTTAAAGGAAAAAAAAAAAAACTACATGGACACATGTAATGTGCTGCTCCACTCATCAGCTTCAAGACTGCAGCTTAAATGGATAACACTAATTACATAAAAAAAACAAATAAAGCCCTCTGAAGAGAATTTAGATTCCTAATAACCAATCAAACAAAGATGTTACCATGAAGAATGTGCACTGCATTGGGTGGGAAGAGTCCGGTCCCAAGACCAGAAGCAATTGTCGTTTCCTTTTTCTCTAATTTATACATGGAACTTTACAAATCACAATCGAACTTACAGAGATGGCATCAATGGCCATCTTTGCAGTACGAGTTGAGGAGGCCATCAATCGACAAGCCAGTCCAGTGTAAAGCTTTCCTCGGCCACCTGAATTCGAAGCTCAGGTATTGCCTTCTCCGCTTCCTTCCAAAAAAATGCAATGCCTTCGTCACATATCACCTGTCCTAGAGACCTCAACAACATCGCTGACGACGGCAGACTCCGAATCTGTGAACACTCCCTCATGTCTATCTTCTCCAAGCTGATCATTTGATCTATCCCTTCAGGTAGGCTTCTCAGGTTCACACATTGAGAGATATCCAGATATATCAATCTCTTCAGCTCACAAATTGCCTGTGGAAGCTTCTTGAGTGATGGACAGCCATAAACTCTTAAAATACGTAGATTCTTCAGCTTCCCCAATTCGGGTGGTAAGTCATGCAGATCATGGCAGTTGGTGATGCTCAGGTTCTCAAGACAGTTGATACCACAGATACTTGAAGGAAGCTCCATTAGATCAATACAGTGATCAATGGTAAGGTCAGTGAGACGAGGAAATATTAGAGGAAGATTCGCCGCAGAGCTGTTTAAGCTCTTGCTTACTTCACAAAGGACAAGAAATATTTTTCGCAAGTTGACAAGGGGTACAGTGGTCTTGCAGAGTGGTGGGACACTGATCTTTTCTAACCAAAGGCTCCTCAAGTTATCCAGTTCTGTGAAAACTGATCGATTTTGCAGGAATGCACTTTCAGTCCCATGATTCACCAACACTAGGAATTTGAGGTTTGGCATTGTCTCGATGAATGGAGGTAAGAAATATGTGCTGGAAGAGAAATTAAGCATCAGAACTTCAGCATTTGGGAACCACATTTGGAACCAGTCGGATTCCTTCATTTCACCTGTAAGTATCAGAAGTTCATAAGAGAAGCACCAAACCGCAAGTGGACATGGATTGAAAGCACAAAAGAGTTTGGATACAGATTGAAAAGAGTTTGGATATAGTACAAAGATCAACCAGTCGAGATATTTTGGAAAAAGATTTCTGTCAAGTGTATGAAACACTTGCATCTTTGGTTCCATCTACATAGAACTAAACAATGGATGGAAGAAGAAGACTGAAAACTCAAGCAATATGAATTGCAACTTGCAAAGTGATTTGAATTCATTACCTGTGTGAATTGAAACAATCTGTGCATTGAATGCCTCATCTTTATTCCTTAGCCAATCCTTTGGAAGTCTGTCTTCTCTCCTTGGCATGATCAATCGCTTTCGCCTATTTAAAGTCTCATGGTTGCCCATGTGAAGGGCAAGGTCTCTTAAGACATCATGCTGAGTGACAGAAAGCTTACTACAACTGCTGTGTATGTCTCCAGCTCTGTTATTGAGGAGCAGAAGATGAGTACAAAGAATTATTTTGATCTGCTAAGTTGGAAAGTGCACACCCAAATTTCAAACCAAAAAAGTAAGAGAAATTTAAGATCACATACTGTGCATCCTTCACAAGAGTGAGGAGATGTTTGTCTGAGAGCTGAAAGAGTATTGCAAAAGCATCTTCTTCGTCAAGATCGTGCATCTCAACCCACATGCCGATAAGCACATCTAGAGGGATCTTTTTGTCCTCAGGGAAGGAACCCAAGTCAAGAAAGCACTCCCTAACCTTGGGTGACAGACACTCAATACTGACAGCCATCCGTTCCAACAGTTTGGCCTCATGTGTATCAGATATGGTTTCTCCTCTCGACAGCCTATTTTTGGCACTTAGCCAAACAATTGGAGGCTGGCCACGCAATGAAGCTCCAATCACTTTTAGAGCCAGAGGGAGGCCTTTACATTCTGCAACAACCTGTTGATGCAAAAGACAATCTAGATCATCATTGAATCATAAAATTAATTTCCTTACATCAATCAATTCACTTCGAGCTCAGCGCACAACAACATCAGTACATCACAAATCAGAAAAGGATAGATCCGATACATAGTTTATTTGCAAAAGGCATTATAATTTTCAGACTCTTTAAGTTTACAATGGAGTAACAAACCTTCATGAAGTAAACAGAAAACACCAACAATAAAAAAATAAGCAACTAAGAAAGCAATAAAAAATGTCTGAAGTACATGTAGTTTACACAACATTCAAGATATCCAATTTCAATAACATAACACAATCCTGAGCCTGATTTAGTTTCATTTTTCGTGATTTTGTCAATGTAATATCATTCTTGCAGTGACTTAGAAGTGTCAGTCTGATCCCATTTTCCCTATAGTAGGAAAGAAAAAGATTAAAAGAAAAATGATACATGCCAAGCATACCTGCTTTACTATTTTTTTATCAACAGTGTTTGGGATGGACTGCTGACCAAAGGCAGAGAAACAAAATAGGGATAGAGCTTCCTCTTCTCCCAGCAATTCTACTTCATAGGTGTTGTTGAACACTGATGGGAATGTAAATCTCGGACACGACAAGCGTTTTACATCCTGGTAAGGTAAAAATTAGCTGTTCAAGGTCCGAGAGAGACCACACATCATCTAAGACCACCAGTGTTGGCCTTCTAATGCTCTGCTCAAATCGAAGCTTCCACTGTGGAATCGACTCATTGGCATTAGCTACACGGTTGCCAGTGATCTGTGCCCATATCTTCTGCTTCAATTGCTCCACATTTGGAGACTGAGACACAGTTTCGAAGATAATTCTCTTGTTGAAGTGATCTGGAGAGAGGGAGGAAAATAATTAACAATAACTTATAATGGTTCTGCAGAAACAAAAGACAAAATCAACGTCTATAATTCAATTCTGAGAGTGTGAAACCCAATGAATTATTGGAGACAAGGTACCTAATTATTCCAACAAAGAAAAGGAAGAACAACTCTTAGAGATGGCTCAGTATTTCACTCCAGAAATAGCTTCTCCTCCAATACAGGCCAAGCAACCCAAATTTCTCAAATCCAAGGTAGAATGGCATTCTTAGCTGGATATGGAATTCCGGGAAGTTGACAAAATTACCCAAAGAATTCCATATTTGATAAAATCAGAAATCTAGAATCAGTGATTATAAAAATCCGAGAAAATTGCAATTCAGGGATTCGTAAATGCCAATCCAACAGTGTTATTTCGGAATTCTTAAAATCCAATGAAGGCCAACATGAGTCAAATCTTTCAATTTCACAAAAGAAAAGAGGGGGAAAATTCAGCAAATAGCCTTCTTTTCCAAACCAAATAGCCGAAAAAGCGCCATCAAATCCAAATTATTTAATAATAAATAAATAAATAAATAAGAAGAGAAGAGAAGAGATTCAGAGAATTTTAAAAAAGAAAAACTGACTTCTTATCTGAGAATCTCGACAGATCTCCTTGACGAGGGTGGTCTTGCCACTGCCGCCCATCCCACAAACACCGACAACCCTCATCTCCTCTCTCTCATCAAACAACATCTCCTTCACCTTCTCCTTCCCCACTCTCAATCCAACTCCAGCAGCAGCACAAAAACCATCAACATCCTCCTTGTCCTCCTCAAATGCCCACCTCACTTTCTCCTCCCCAAGCCTAAACGCACCAAGCCTCTCCTCCAGCTTCCTCTCTATGCGGTCGAACCGCTCGGCGCACTCCACTCTTACGTGATGGACATCGGCAAGAACGTGAGCCTGGAGGGGAAATTTGACGAACCTGGAGACGGCCTTCTCGACCTTGTCCATCTGCCTGGAGATATGGAGGTTCTTGTAGAGGTTCCAGCGGGAAGAGGTGGAGGCCCTCTCGACGAGCTCGAGCCCGTAGCGGAGCTTGTGGGTGAGCTCGTCTAGCTGCCTCTGGCGTTGTTGGGGGAGCTCGTTGCCGGAGTACTGGATCTCTTGGATTATGGGGAGAAGGTCGTCTATGGATCTCTTCAGCTGCTCTGCACTTGACTTGAAGTAGCAGGCTCTTCTGCACAGCTTCATTAGCGCCTTCACCAGCTCCACTGCTAACTCTCCCGCGAAGAAATCAGCCACCATTGCTATAGTTATTGCTTTTCCTATTTCTCTTGATTTTTACTCCTTTGCCTCTTCCTCTTCCTCAGAGGGAAAGAACAGAGAAAGAACAGAAAGACTTGGAGGTCTTTGCTTGTGGCAGAGAGAGAGAGAGACGCCTTCAGGTTTTTATACGAGTCTAGAGTGTCGAGTTCATGCATCGGTTCGTGGCTCGGCTCAACGTAAAATAAATAAATATATATATGAGTTAATTTCATGCAAGTGGGGCCCTAGACAGATTAACTAAATGGGGCCCTTGCGAAGTAAAATTTACATATTTATGGCGTTTAAAATTAATTAATTTAATACTTTAATTGACGGTAATCTCAAATAAATGAAAGACGACTCTAATGATAGTAATTATGTTTATATTTTCCTCTCTAAATTAAATATAACATAACATAAAGTTATTTTAAAATACATATTATTTAAGTCAAATTCAAATGTCATTAATAATTAATTTTTTAGCATTTAAAGTATATATTTAGGAATTCATTCAAACTAATTTATTATAAACTTATACGATAACAAAACTTTCTAACCATATTTATAAAAAATTATAGTGAACTGTAAAAAATGAATTATTCAATTTATATTTTATCAAAAGATATTCAATATATAGTAAATCAATTTTTAATATATTCTTTTTTATATCAAAACATGATGTAGATTCACCTTGGTTATAGGTCTCTTCGTTAACACGTAGATTATCACCATGAGTGAACTTGACCTGAGGTCATTTTTTAAATAAATTTATTATTTATGTCTTTAAATTTATTCAACTTCAATTCACGTTAAGTTAAAATTGATCTTATTTTTACTATTAATTTTTACTTCATAAAAATTATAACTTTTTAAACCGATCAATCCCTACCTATTTGTGGTTAGTATTACATCAATTCATCATCAAACCCTAAAACTTAAATTCTAAAAAAGAAAAATTAATTAATTAATTAATGCACAACCAAGCTGTCCTTAGGAGTCAATACCCATATGAAGAATACTGAGTCAGTGTGGTCTTTAGATTGTGACACATAAACGTGTTGACTCAATAGTACTGAATTGAAGGCCCACTTACCTAACACAAAAGATGGCTTGGATCATTTTAATTCTGTGGTTTAAGTTTTTGAATCATTCAACAAAGTTGGGAAAGTGGGGTCCGCTTAAGAAGTCATCTTTATGGTTGCCTGCAAATTGCAAATCCCCTCAAAAACAATTGAGATTCAATTTGAATTTATTTTACTGTTGAAATAAAATTTATCTTAAACTGATATTATTTTTACTATTGATTTTTAATCTATATAATTTATGAATTTTAAAATTTAATAAACTTATTTTTTATAAAAGAAAAAACTACCTTGAAATGTCTTTCAAACTCACATATTTTAATACCTTTGAACCCCACCTTTTAGACTCCATGGAGGCCTAGAGGCAACTGTTACTTAAAGGACACGAAACTTTTTAGTAGGTGAGATGCACAAAGATAATCGGAAGTGGCCAATTTTGATAAATGATCTGATCCGATCCGATCTGAATCCATTTATAAAAGAATAGATTCAACTCTCAATTTAGAGCTGAAAATAGATGGATACATCTAACTGACTCAATTATTAACACATCCATACACAATATATGTAATTGTACCGAGATATTCATCGATCTATGGAGTGTCTTTGAATGTTTTTTTAGCTAAAAATATTTCTTTAGTTAAATAAATGGATAAATTTAAACTGAATCTGATCAGATCTTATTTTAAAATAGACTCAAACTATTTAACTCGTTTAACAAGACCTGAAATAGACCCAAAATAAGATGTAATTCAATCTCAATTTGATTCAACCTATTATTAGGTAGTGTAATACCCTGCCCTAGATTAGGCGAGTTTTAGCTCGTTAATCATGTTTAACCGGTTGATCTTGAGGTTTTTGGTTAGGGCTTCGAGGAAAGCCCAAGTTTGGCCCGATCTGAGCCCGAAAACTCAGTGATTTAGCTCGTCGAGCTGGAGGGGCATTTTGGTAATTTACCACTTGTTGTGTATATTTTTATAAATTGTGTGATTTTGTGAATATTATTGGTGAATAATGTTTTCCTTAATTAAGGATTTGCATTTCTGATTTTAAAATAAAATTATTTTCAGAAAATAATATTTAAATATCGCCCGTCAAAACCCCGAAATGGAGTATTAATTATTTTAAAGGGTTTTGAAAATAAAATAAATTTTAAAATTAGTATTTTATGGTAGACCATTTTAAGAATGGTCTAGATATTTCATTTCATCTCCAAATGATGTTTCTAAATTGTTTATTTTAACAATTCTTTATTTAAGTAAATAGTGTAAATTATTGGTTTTTATTTAAATAAATGGTTTTTAATAAGAGTTAAAATCCAAAATTTTTATGGTGATTAAGATTTCTAAAACCCAACCTATCTGTAAGGTTGGATTAAATTTTTGAGCTTTTAAAAATTATTTTTTAGTTAAAAATCCAGTTTTTATCAAATATGGCCCTTTTTGCAAATATGGAAAAGATGGAGGGCTGATCTGCAAAAGTAAACCTGCGGTTTACTGTAGCAGCGTTCAGCCACCGCAGGCGCATGCCCCTGCTGGCCGATTTTCCGGTGATTTCGCCCGTCGTCGCGTCCCATCGCGCGTGCCGGATTTTCCGGCCGAAAAACCCTATAAAAGCCGGCCTAACCTTCGGTTTTAAACTCCCATTAATTTCCTTCTCTTCTTCTCCCTTCTCTCTCTGCTCTGTGTTTCAGCCGATTTCAGCCAAGAATTCTGTTTTTCAGTAACAGTAGCTTTGAAGGAAAATTTTTCAAAAATCCAGATTTTCAGCCCGGAAATTCAATCCAAGGTAACCACTGCATTCCCCTCTCAATTTCGACCGATTTGGAATAAAAAATTTTTGGATTCGGCTCTGTTTTCATTGAGAAAAACGATTTCAAAATTTAGGAAAAATTTTAGGGTTCCTCGTATCAGTGAGCTTCCGGTGTTAATATCGGATAGCTCACTGAGTTTCAAAGCTCCAAACCTCTCCCTATGGAAAGAGAACTCCCGGAGGAATCCATCGGACCGGTCAGATGTAAAAACCGAGTCCAGAAAATAGCCCATTTCTTATTTTCGGTTTTACTGTTCACCGGACGTTCACTATCTGTTGCAGACAGTGAACGGGGAAGAAGAAGAGGAAGAAGAAAGAGAAAAAAAAAATGGAAAAAAAAAAAAAAGAAAAAAAAAATTTTTTTTTTTGATATTGTTGTGCTTTTAAAAGGTTGGTTCCCATTGGGAAAAAAAAATATATATATATTATAATAAAATAAATAATTAAATATTATTATTTTATTCCAAAAAAAAAAATATATATATTTTTATTTGAGAATATGGTTGCTTATGATTTCAAATGGTGGTTCCCACCGAAGGAAAAAAAAAAAAAGAATAAATAATTAAATATTTAAATATTATTATTTTATTCAAAAAAAAAAATTTATTATTTCGTTAGATTATGTGATGTGATGGTTTATACCCCCTTGTTAAATAAAACTGTACTAACCCCTTTCTCTTATTATTTATAGTGTAAATATTATTGTATCCGCTTTCAGTCCGACATTAGTCGGGAACTGAGTGATTCACTTTCAGGCCCGCACTATAGTCGAGCACTGGGTGACCTCGAGGCCTACTCAAAATGTCAGCTCTGGTCCTATCCAGAAGACAACCGAGAAGTGACCCGAGGATCTAGACCTCACTCAATACGTCAATCTGGTCAATGCCCAGAAGACAATATGAGTTTGGACTGAGCCCCTTTTTTATTATATTATTATCTTGTGGATGATTTAAAAAGGCTAGAAACCAAGTAGGAGACTCATTTCCATGAACCCTGGATATTTTGTGGGAAAACGTGTGATTTCCAAATACTACGTATATGTACGTATCTGATATGTATATTGATTGTGCACTTGTATGTTGTTTGACAGAGACCGCGAAACCACACGATCACGGTGAGGGAACTTAACTCTGCAGATTTTGTAAACAGGTGTTATTTTGAGCAATGAGTGGTTTCGGTTTTGATGAACCCACTCATGTGCCTATACATGATGTACTATGGTAAGAGTGCTGTGATGATTTGATACTACGGTGTTGACCGTATGTGTATGTAAGACTGCTTCCACGTACCTGGGCTATTGAACCAATATCGGCCATATGAGAGATGGTTTATGTCTACTGGACCATGGGCGGACCATGCTGTCGTCAGTTGCTGACTTGAGGGTGTCAGTATCGGCTAAGTTTAAGAGCCGGAGATGTACTTGCAAGGATGTATTTTGACCGTGTCGGGACTTAATACTGGTCTCAGTGTAGTCGGCAGGCGTTACGGTGGATAATGGCAGTGATTGATAGTGATGATGTTATTATCTTATTTGAGATTATGCTTACTGTTATCAAGCATGTGATATTGAACTGTTGTTAACCTGTTTTACTATTTGCTTAATGTGCATTGTTAATTATCCTTCACTGAGCTAGTTAGCTCACACCACTCACCTTTCAGGCGATGAACCCGAGGAGGAGGACCCTCTCTTTCAGGCTTAGAGCTTTTGAGCTAAAGCAGTGTTTTGGGATTCCTCCGGAGAGGAATGCCCTGATCTTTCTGTTGGTTCTAG
Organism: Chimonanthus salicifolius; assembly: GCA_013350335.1. Classification (NCBI taxonomy): domain Eukaryota; kingdom Viridiplantae; phylum Streptophyta; class Magnoliopsida; order Laurales; family Calycanthaceae; genus Chimonanthus; species Chimonanthus salicifolius. The sequence goes on along the minus strand of CM023533.1, from coordinate 29,301,335 downwards.
GAACCGTTGTTTTTTGTATTAAGTACCGGATGTGGTACTTAATTTATGTTTAAATGTTGTAATCGGCTATGTTGCCATTTGAGACAATGTTATGATTGATTAATCAATGTTGGTATCTGTTTGATCATATTATGAGTGGATGTTATTCTTGTGTTGTTTTTTCTTGTCTTTGGGGCAGGCATATGGTACATGTTTGAGTCCACTTAACGGGCTGATGTGTAACCGCTGGGCCTAACTGTTGATCCGGCCCAGTAAGAGTGCTTGTAGTTTAGTTTACTTACCTTTCAAAAAAAAAAATCAGTCGCGTTCAGGGCCCCCCGGTCGGGTCGGGGCGTGACAGGTAGAATAAGAGTTGTGAATTTGACCAATGAGATCTATGGACTGTGATAACAAGTAGAAAGTTCTTCTGCATTGATCATCGGCCCAAGCCCGGCCCAAATTTTAACAGGACCTGCCTTAGCATTCTTCTCATCGCATTGATCTAATTGTTGCCAGCAACTCAACATGCGAATGCATTGAAGTGTCCTCGAAGAGCACCAACACTCTTCTTTCCTCTCCTCTCTTTTTTACTTCCAAGAGAAATAACGCATTTGGTTAGGGATGTAAATGGGTTGGAGTCGGGTTAGGCTTAGGTTAAATTTAGGTATAATTTAAATTTTCAGCTTAGAATTTAGATTTGAATTTGGATCATTTCAAGTTCTTAAATTATAATCCAAACTATAATCTACTTCATATCATTGGATTTAAATTTGAATTTGGGTATTTTCAAACTAAAATCATTGACATTCTCTTTTACAAAAGAAAATTCCAATTAATTAAATAATAAAATTTTCAAATCTTACATAGCATATAACTAGTAAAAGAATAAGAAAAACTTATAAAAATAATTCAACAATTTTGTATAAAAAAGATAGTACAAAAGAAATCACAAAAAATGCAAAAATAAAGCAATTGATAAAAAACTTCTATTCAAATGGTGGTTTGAGTCGAGTTGTTTAATAAATGCATCAGGTTGCGCCAAAGCAGATTATTTAATAAATGATTTGAGTGTTGTATAAGTGGAGTCGGATCAAAATAATAACTTATTTGCTTAGTGAATTACTTGCTTAAGTCAACTCATTTAACATGGTTCATTATAATTGGTTGGTTACGTAAAATGTTTAACATATGACATGTTCAGATGGGTGAAGCAAATTAATTTATGGCTTGTTGGGTTGGACAATTTATTTAATAAGTGGGCTAATTAGGACTTGGTCAACTTATTTAATGAATGAAAGTTTAATCAAGTCAAACCAACTTATTTAATAAATAAATTATCAACATGTTCAAAATAAATTGGGCTAAGCCCGTGAAATATGCCATGCAAATATTTCAACAAAAATAGTTCTCTTCAGCATCTTGATGGGATAATTCTTGATCATTTTTTTAAAGAAAAATAATAAATTAGTCTTAAAAATTTAATTTCTGAACGTTATAAAAAGAATACTATTTATAAAGAATAATTTTTTCTTAAAAGAATTTGTACGAAAGTGTGCTTGACCCACCCATTGACAATATTGCCACCGGGGTACCTTTCAAGTTTCAACTAATCACTGTCACTAACATCTTTTGGTCCTTGAGTCGGGTCGGGCCTGAAGACTTTGTATCTTGTTTACTTATTTCTTTCACCATTTTCTAGAATCTAGACTTGTTTTATCTAAATAGGCTGTGATTCATAAATTCTAAAATAAGTCCTTTTGTCTTAATTGCAATTCAACACATTACAATTCAAAAACTCAAAATTCAGGTTTGATTCAGATTGAGTAAATCACTTCATTCAGTTTTTTAATTTAATTTGGAAAAAACTCAATAAAAACTTATTAACTTACTCAATTTAAAATTTTATCGAATCAAATCAATTCAGACTAATTTTAACAAATTTTTCTAATTTTTAAACTATGCAACGTATAAAGTTGATTTGAAATAAGTTGGTCAAAATGCATTGAATTCATAATTTTTTTAATTTCAAATTGAAACCTTTAGAATGAAAATTAGATTGAGTTTAGAGTTAATTATAATATAAGTTGATTTAAAATTGCACTCTTAATTGCCATTGACCTGAGTTGAATGTTAACTTCCAGCATCTAACTTTATCTATATTCAAGCTTACTTTATTGATACCCTTGTGACCTTGTCCCCTCAGAGTTACTTACTTATCTCTTCTTGGGGGACCAAAATAAATTAATCCTTGCTCGAAAAATAATAATTGGAATTTTTCTAAAGTAAATCAATCAATGAAATTCATTGAGAAATTATCCGATAATCAACCCACATAATGAACACCAAGATTTACATGGAAAACTCTCCTTAGTCGAGAAAAACTAAATAAATCCACTATGTAAAATCAGAGAATGCAATCTTCTCAGACCTATGTCTAAAGTCTGAAATATTATAATATAAAGGAGAAAATAATACTGATTAGAAAATACCAAAAATCAATGGTGCCTCGAATTTCAGTTGGATCTGTCTTTCTCAGATCTTTGCTTTTCTGATGGATCAAATCTCTCTTTTAATTAGATCTCTCTTCACAGACTTCTCTTCTTTCTCTTTATCTTTTTCTACTTTGTTTCTCTCAGTCTCTCTCTGCTCCTCTACTCTCTCACACATTGGAGACGACCACAAAAAAAAAAAAAACCCCTCATTTCTCTCTCACTATGGAAACCATCAATACTCCTTTCTAAAATGGAACTTAAAAATCTCATACACACGGGACTCTCTTTCTATCTTCCGTTTCTTTTATTTATTTGTTTATATGAGTTACTTGACTAAATTCACAACAATTCTTCCTCTATACTTTTAACATGAAACTTGTTTGTAGCTCCAACATCTTCCACGTTCCAATTTCTTCTTTCCAAAAGCCATTTCCTATTAATCAATTTCTCACTAAAGCTAATCATTTTACACACAAATTCTCATGTTTGTTTGAGAAAGAATCCATTTACTTTCTAAAAAGTAAATGATAGTCTATCTTCAATCTTTCGGCTATAGTTTTGTGAGAGTAAGTAGATAAGATTGACAAATAGAATCATGAGATATCTTGGGTTGCTCATGTTACACATCTACCACAAAATTCACAATTGCATCTTGTGTTACGGCAATTGAATTTTCTATTTAATAAAGATGAACCATCTCCTTATTTTTTTTTCTTCTAAAAATGCCATTTTTGAACTGCAAAATTGAGGACAAAAAAAAATTGAATTACTTACCAGACAAACGATTTTGGTTTTCACTCTTCTCTAAGGAAAGTTTAATAAGGTAGATAAATTGATTATCAATTTGTTCTGTCTTTGCTAATGGACATTACTGTACATATGGGCTACTGTGTCTCTCTCTCACAATTGAACTTATGAGATGATACAACTTAATGAGATTATCCAATTATGGAGGCAATTTTTTTCTTCTTCTTTTTAATTTTTTTTTCCAACAATAGCTAGTTGAAATATTGATGACTAAAAAAACCCAATATTCCAACTCAATGCCACATCGTATGTGAGTCTGCATTTTCTCTATTAAAACAAATTTTTAAGGATGTGTTCTACAGTAAGATCTTTCTTTTAATATTTGAATTTATTTTAAAAAAGGGCCAAAAGACAATTGAGCATTAGCTTGTATTTATACGCATATAAGAGACATGTTTTCCTTGTCCATCAAGATTTCAATCCCTACTCCCGACAACGGCTACTGAAAAAGCCGGCCATATGTATTAATTAGGTCTGTCTTTCCTCTCTTTTTATTTTATTTTGTAAGTAAAATATAGGAAATATCAGAAATATAGAAAGAAAAAATATACGAGCATACTTGGTTTGAAAACAATAATTTTTATAGAGGATTAGATCATTAAGAGCTGAAATTTCACTAAAAGAAAATGTTTTGTCTTTGCAAATGGACATTACTGTACTTATGGGCTACATAATTGAGCTTATGAGACGATACAACTTAATGGGTCACTTGTGGAAGAACCCAAATAACTGCCGAAAGATGGGAAAGCAAGAAATTACAGAGAAATAAGAGGGATGGAAGAGAAGAGAAGCTTGAGAGGGGCCTGAATGAAGAAAAGCCCAAGAGAGGGCTCGTTTGCTAGATACTTGATCATATCTCCCACGCTTTCGTTCACTGCCCAATGCCAGGACATGAAGAAACAATAACATCAAGGAGGAATTCATATCAGTGGATGGGAGTAATTGAAAGGGGCAAACCAAGTTCAAAGATATGGAGAGAAGACAAACAAGATGAGTACCTATAATGAAGCCATCAATGGTCGAGAATCCATGCATCATGTCCGATTACGACAGCGGTTCATCACTGAACCTAGAGACTCGCGACAGTGGACCCATGTTAGGCCCGTAATTCAAATTGGACTAACATTTGTCCACGTTCCGAAATAGACCCTAATTTCATATGGCACCAATATTCGTCCAATGTCAAAAATTAAGGTCCACTTTAGGCCCATAAAGTAGGGCTCATCATAGTCCTTATTTCGTAGTTGATCAATATGAGTTCGTGTCCAAAATTGGGACCTTGTCAAGCCCATAAATCTAAATTGGATGAGCCTTGGTACTTGCTAATCTTATTAAGCCCACATTCCAACCAAAAGAAAACTGAGCGACACATCAACAATAGAGTACATGTTAGATGCATAACTTATATGAGACCAATATTGATCCACATTAAATTGGATCCATTTAGGTTTACAATCTACACTGATCAAAATTGGCACACAGATGAAGATGGAGTCCGTACTGGGCCCAAATCCATTTTGGACCAAGATTGGTGCACATATCAAAATTGTGTCCATAGAAGACTCACAATCCATTTAACACAAACATCATTTACATGCATGAAATAAGATCACACTAGGCCCACTGATCAAAATAGTTAGCCACTAAAGGTGATGCTTACTCCCACTCATAAGTCCAAATCTTTTCTAGAACATATCCGATGTAAGACTCATTACAAGTCTGCATGACATGCTCCCTGACCCAATCCCTAATGATCTTGCCAGAGAGACCTACACCTCTGTATGTATGGCTCATGCGTCAAGGGGATCTTCATTACAGTGTCCCTGATCTCACACGGTAGTACTCCTAGGTTGACTCTGATGTGCTTTCCTTTCCAAAATATTTAACCATGGTGCCTACCTCTACTTATAAACCTAAATCTTTTTCAACATACATTCGATATGGGACTCAATAGACACCAATGACCAACAATTGATTAGACATGTCAATAGCAATGATTGGTTTGGACAAAAATTTAATTATAAACCATGATCAAACGTCCAGTATGGCACAAAACTTCGAGCGCCCAAAATGACCAAACTTAACAAAGTCGAGGCCACCATGAGAGATTGTGACTAAGATTGGCTATGAATACAAAAGAAAAGAGGTTAAAAAAAACACAGAGCTCTAAGCAGACTTATTGAGTCATTGTATTTACGAAGATTTTTTTAATATTTAAGTGAAGTACAAATTTTTTTAATGGATCATATAAAAATGACAAGAATATTGACTTTATAAAATTTGAACTCTATTTTATCAAATCGGCCTTTATAATTTTAAATTTGAAAATTTTGATTATCACAAAATGATTGATGTTTTGTAGCCAGGGGTCGAAACTTCGGCCCAGCCGAATTTTTTCTCTTTCCTCTTTTTTTTTGAAAATCTAGGTGATTTTTTTTTTAAAAAAATTCATTTAAAAAAATAAAAAGGCTGCTTTTTTTAAAAAAAATTAGAAAATCTAAATATCGGCCGAGATATCGACTGAGCCCACGCCGATATTTGTTTTTTTTTTAAATAAAAAATAAAAATCAGCTGATATTCGGAGGAGATTTCGGCCGTATCGGCTGAATTTTTCTCCCTCTGGCCGATACGATATATATCGGCGCTTGAAATCCCGATATATATCGGCCGATACGTACAGTATGGGCCAAATTTTTTACCCCTATTTGTAGCCCGTCACACATAGGTATGATGATCGTATTGGAAAGTTAATAAATAATTCATGTTGTGTCAATTAATTTTAGTTTAGTTGAACTGTACCTATTTAATAAATAAGTTAAATTGAGTTAACTAATTTAAGTTTGATTGGGTCAAATTGAATTAAATGGGGTTAAGTTGAGTATAAATAAATTGAAGTGTTAAATATTAGTTGGGTAAAATTCGGAACACATATTTAGTGAGCAATTCTTAGAAGACGAATAGTTCTCGATGTGTCAAATTGAAACTAAAAAAATAATTAAAACTATTTTAGGAAAATTTGTGCATGACAAAAAAAAAAATTCTAAAAAGCTCTGTACAAATAAATGAGGGAAAAAAAACAAATTTTTAAGAAAATCAATTTTTTAAATCTTTTCCAAGCAAACGAACTTTAAACAAATTTTCAGGTCTAATTTTTGTGAATCGTTCTAAAATTTTACTTTACAAATTGGGGAGTGTGGTGAAGTATGAAACTTGACCTTCTTCATTGCCTCTGCTCTGCTGCATACGCAGAAGAACAGGGAAAATGGCAAGAATTTATAAGATTTTAACTCGAGTGAGGTATTGTACCCATTTTTATAAAAGAAAAAAAGAAAAGAAAATCTGTATAGATCAGAAGATAGGAAAAGATGAACTCAATAATTTAATATGCAAAAAAGTTTTAAGAAGATACATTTCAGATGCCTGGTAAAATAGCTTTAAATCCAAGATAACCAATCCTTCTCAATTCTCACATCTGTCAATTGATAACACCAATTTCTTCAGCTGACTGCTGCAAAAGAATCAAGAAGTAAGCTGAAATTCTGTTAAAAGTAGAGGGCACTTCGTCATCTTAATTTCCTGCGGTAACAGGATATCCTATGCCAGTGTCTTCTGGTGGGGAAAACCACAAACAAGCCGCCGCAGATGAGACCAATTCCGATCGGTACGATGTCCAAAACTTCCTGGGTCTCTCTTGCCGGCTTCGGGTAGAAACAATTCGTCACGTTCCTGTCCCTGAGCGCAATGGCAGCAAACACCAACACTGACAGAATTGCATGAACACAGTCGATGAATCTGATCCTATACTTGCTAAGATCAGGAAGGCTGGAAGCCGTCGCCGGGTAGTCGAAGAGCCACATACCCTTGCGGGTGGCGAGACCGTAATACAACTGCCCGTCGGGTCCTCTGAAGCTATCAGTGAGGGAGGCAAGGAAGCAGGAGGCAGAGAGAATCAACATTAGAATCTGGGTCAGGAGACCGGTGACGGAGTCGCAGGCGCCATTGTTGGAGAAGATTGGAGTGAGGAGTTGGAAGGCCAAAACGGTGCCTGTAGGAAGGAGATTGGCTAAGTGGGCGGTGCTGATTAAGGTCTGGTTGATTGCACGTTGGGAGAGAGAAGGCGAAGGGGGTGGTTCCTTCTTATCTTGGTCTTGAACTTCACCTCTGTCCATGGCTGTCGACAAATCCTTTGAGCTTTTGGAGTTTGTTCTTAGAGCCATCTGAATTGGGAAGAATGCAGAAATCCAATGGTCTGAACTCTGAAATTTGGTTGTAAATTGTATCAAATTAATGGAGGGTGGGTAGGAAGAAAGGAGGAAATCTGTGTGTTTGACTTTGTCCCTTGAGGATTGAGGAGGTTTTCTTGCTTACTTGGTTCTTTGCTATTTCCTTCAATTTTTTTTTAGTTGGATTAGTTTCTTATCTTTGCTGTCTGTGTTGTTTAAGACGTCAAGACAACTACAATGGACAGATCATTGGTGCAATTTTATATGTTTAATTAATAAATAAATTAGACCAGAATTTAGAAGTAATCCCTACTGAGATTTGATCTAGTCACCATTACTGTGCTATGGTTACCTAAATGTCTATCTTGAAATAAAATTCAAAACACGCGTCCAGCTGAGTCAAATTGGACTAACGCTGTTGAGACCGAGTTTTAATAAACTCAATCAAACCCATATAAAAAATTATTGAACTCGACTTGACCCGACTCGAATTGTTCAACCCAACCTAACTCAACCCGAGTGTTATATTAAATTTTTTGAGTCTATCGAGTCGGATCAATTCAAGTTGGGTCTAGTAAATTTTTTAAAAAAAAACCTTGACCTGACCGACTTGAATTTAATTCGGGCTTTTTTAACCCACCTTAATACTAATTTTAAAAATGTAAAATTCAACTCACTTGATTTCTCAAATCAGATCATGCGGGTCGAATTAAAACCCGACCCAAGTTTCATCCTACATAACTAATTTGGAAGGAAACCGTCTCCGAAATCAGACCACTTTTCTACAGGACATATATTTATTTATATGTTTCCTTACCTTGCACTTACTATTCCATTTTAACTTGCATTTCTATTAAATTTCAATTGGTTGATAATTTGGTTAAAATCAAACCTTTAATGCCATTAGATATTTCTTAGATTTAAGAACGTACTTAGAGTGATTCAATTGGAATAATATTTTACCAGCCCTCTATCTGAGTTCCAATCAACCATATGTGGATTCAAAATAAAATGCTCACCAAAATTTAATTTTAAGAAATTACAATGGGTAATTTCTCCTAATTCAGTAAACCTGTGTACTCATTATAAAAGCACCATGGAGGCCTTCAACGTTTAGAGTCTTCTTATTAAAATTTAAGTTAGGTCATGCATTATTAATTGGAATATGTAGGAAATGAAAATGGAAAGTGGATGGGTAAACCTGACTATATATTCATTTTAACTGTATGATTTTTTTAATTTTTTAATTTTATTATTTATAAATTATTAATTTTTTTATAAATGATCTCACAAAATTAAAATAATCGAACAATATAGTTTTAATTTACTTATATAATTCATAAAAATCCTTTATTCATCCCACTAAATTATGTGGATGTGAAGTCTCTGTAGAAAACTAAATGCTACAGCCTCTTTAAAGCTACTCTGTTAATTAAGTCATTAGATTAAAAGAAACCATTTACTTTAGAGAAAAATAAATTTGCACATATATATTTTAATAAAATAAAATCAACTTACAAAATTGATATTCTTAAACTACAGCAATCAAAATCTCCTTTATAGGTTAACCAATTAATCGTGTCTCCATCTTGATAATTATGAACTCATCAGCCATCCTAATACGAGCAAAATTTGTTAGAAGACACGGGATAGAATAAAATTCCCACTTTATCTCTATCATGTACTACTCATCAAGTACCGATAAACCGATAACACGCCACTCTGCATGTATATGTTATGCACATCGGTTCACCGGTATTTGATGAGTAATACATCGGTAGAAGCAAAATTTTACCCGTGTTAAGATAGACGTCCTTATGAACTTCACGTTTTATCAACACCCATATATATATATAAACCCATAGAACTTGTAATAAGTTACTAAAAAAATTTCTGTTGCGTAGCTCAGGGGTCCGAATAATGGCCGATACGAATCGTATCGGCCAATATCGGCTGTTTTTGTTAAAAAAAAAAAAGAGAAAGAAAAATATCAGCCGATATATCGACCGATAACAAGATATCGGTCAATATATCGTATCGGCCGATACTGAATTTTAAACCCTTATCACGTTAACCTAGAAGGGAATCTCCATTTTCTGCGATCTTAATGGTTTGGAGATGGATTTATATTTTACTAAACACCAAAAACCATGTGGATTAGCGATGATGGGATACCCTAATCACGATTTATTAATATTATTGTAGGACTAATAGCACCAAGTTGAGATTAGCGGTCTAAATATTGGGTTTAAAATTGATACAGTTAAATATTGATGCATCAGTAATACATATTAGCGATATATAGACAATATGAATCCGAATTTGACTTAGCAAATTTTTTTACTAAAAAATATATATTATATTGATGATATATCAGAAATGAATGTCTCATTGATATCTCATCTCAATATCAACGATAGGTGCCTAATAAGGTGTTTTCAGTGAGAATAAAATCTAACCATCATGATTAATTAATTAAGAAAAAGGCATCTAATTTGTATTGTCATATGAAGTTTTAATATAGGAGAGAAAGAAATTAAAAATATTAAAAATGAAATGTATTTTCTAAGAAATATGCTGAAAACAGTACGAGATCCTCAGAGGAGAGTTTTCTATTGGATCTGCACTTGTGTCTATATTTATTTGCTTTGATGTTACACAAATTTGCATCAAAAGTTCAAGAGAATTTGTGTTGTTATTTGCAGATCAACATAGTATTAAATATTGTGATAGAAACTAATTAAATAATACATTTTAATTATATAAAAAGCCAAAACTTAAAAATTAGAAGAACTAAGTTGAAATGTACCAACTACCAAGTATTACTTCAGTGAAACAATAAAACAAAGGATCATTGTTCAATGAATTGTAAAAGCAAATTGTTTTAACCATAATTGATGGTCAAGAAGCCCGCCTAATAAACTGGGGTCTTGAGTTCAATTCCAACGGACTACTCACCGTAGACTTAATCGGTGTCTGTGGATTGGGAGGTTTACACATGCCGGTAGAATTTGTCTCACCGTAGATTTAATTGGTGATTGTGGATTGAGAGGTTTCACATGCCGGTAGAATTTGTCTCACCTCCAATATAAAGTAAAGATACTCGTATTATCAAAAAATATATATATATGAATTAGATAAATACTCTTTCCATTTATTTGAATAAAATTAATTCCTCACTCAATCACATCTTCTCTGTAGCCTATATAGAACAGAGCATTTCCATCATCTTCAAGTCCTATGGCCAAGAGTATCAGTCCTGAGCAAGAAGGGATACCCAATTCCCCTTCTCTTAGAAGGGAATACCACAAACAAAACACTGATTACAAATCCTACCACAAGAGGAAGAGTGTTAGTCACCTTCCTTGGCATTGCAGGGTAGTAACACTGGACGACGTCGTTATTCGATGCGGCGAATGTAAGAAATGCCAGGAGTGAAAGAGATGAATGGAAGAGATCACCCCATCTCAGCCTATACGCGGAGGGATCGAAAGGCCTCTTCCTACTGCCATTGAATGTCCATATGCCACTGAATGTCGCGATGCCGTAGTACAGTCTACCAGAATGTGTGCGAAAGCTATCGGTGAAGACGAAGAAGATGCAAGAGGCTGAAGATAGGCCTATGAAGACGGCCATCAACCAATGATTTATTGTATCACATTTGCCGTCGTTGGTTAGGAGAGGAGTGAATATGGTGAATGCAAGGATTGTAGCAGTCGGCAGAAGAACGTTGAGTCTAGCAGTGCCACTTAGGATTGTGTTAAGCACATATAGGAGATGGGATTCATCGGTGCCATTGTCTCCTACATTGTCGTTTTCGTCGTCGTAGTCGTCTGTGTAGCCCTCGAGTAGAACCTTGCGAGTTGATGCATTGGCCATTGGAAATCTAGTCTTGGATTAGGAGCTAGAGTTGCTAAAGAAGTGATGGTGAGGGAGGCTTAGCAGTTTGAAGTTATGTTCTTAATGTAATATGTGAGGTTTGGGATTCCTTGATTGAATTTGAGGGTGATGCAATTCCCTTTGAGAGAGCAGTGCCAGACACACAAGGTGTGACTTTCGGTTGTTTCTTTAGTATTCAGACATGAATGTTCTTGATTCTTGCTTGTTTGGATGCCACTAAGGAATTTCTTATTCTTACCCTTGTTGAGGCCACCACTGCTCTGTAAAAGAAAAGAAAAGAACATCTTTTCTTTCCTGCCTGTGTTTTTTTTTATTCAATGGTTGGTTCCCAATCGAACAGCATAGTTTCGTTCTATACCAATCTATAATTTAAGTACTATGTTCTTCAAAATCATTTGATTTCTTTCCTAATCTTTTCTAATTTTACATTATAGGATTGTCTTTTTCGAGAAGAGGGGTGGATTTAGCGAAGTGGATCAAGGCAGTGGATTGTAAATCCACGATGCACGGGTTCAATTCCGGTCGTTCACCCATTGTATTTAAGTTCTTTTCTCTATAAGAGGTGGAATAGAATAACCCAGTTGAAGGGTGATGGTCACTTTCAAACTACTACTAAGAATGCCCACTTCAGTTGCAACTTCAGACTAACATGAATGGAGGTCCTGCCTTTATCTCTAAATCTCTAATGGGTCTATATTGATTTAAAGCCCTGTTAAAGGGCCCAAGTCAAATGGCATCGTTCTTGGGGCAGGGTGGAGTTTATCTAATCCCATCCATTTGTTATAGTGGCTAGTATTAGTATCGATCGGGTTAGGGTCCCACCCGTCGTTCTGAAAGTCAGGTTAAGGGAAAACCCCTTTGCAAGAAGTCATCGTCATGCCGGTTATGTTAAATGTTTTGGGTCAGTCCATGTCTTCAGTTGGGCCTGTAAACAGGAAGGCCTGAATGTGAAAATGATATCCTTTTTGCCCATGGTGGCTGGGCTCGGGCTGATCCATTCCAAAGCCCTAGTCAAAGTTAGTTATGTCTTGAAAGATAATCTTCCTCTACTCATTTGAGTTAATTGAAGATTCAGCCAATTATGTAATTGCCACTCTAGACTACATGTCTGCTATCTTCAGCTAAAAGAAAATTACCAATTCTTATTAGAGGTTATGCAGTGTTGCACCATTATTCCAGAAGAGTGGGAGAGACTTACTTTGAAATATTAATGAGATATGGGTTTTCTAAAATAATTTCTAGTTTAGAGTTTTTTTTTGGAAAAATTACTAAAATGATATAGAAATGTTTATGAAATTAAATGAAGAGCTTTTCATGTGATTGATATAATTTTCAGAGTCTTTATGTGATTTTTTCTAATATTCCAATATTTTCATAAAATTCATATTTAAACTTTTTTGAATTATAATAGAAGATACATGTCACCATGATATACTAGGGAACATAAATTTCATATTATGTGTTTCCTCATATTAGTTTTTTATTTTCCAAAATTATAAGACATTTCAAAATTTTAGGACATACTTTATTTATATCGAAATCTCGGCTCTCAAGAGTTAAATACTCCATAAAAGAGGCCATTTTTAACAGACTCACACTAGGTTTCCATTTTTCTTTATTTTCTAGTATTTTTTTATTTTGAAAAATTCAAAAAAAAAGGAAGAAACAGTATTCTCTTGGAGTTGAATCAACAATCCAATACTCACAACGAGTCTATGAAATCAGTGTTTGAAAACTCAAAACTCAAACGGGTCTCAAAATTCAAACGAGTCGAGAAATTTGATGACTTTTAAAAAATTGAAGAAACTCAGAAAAACTCACAAATTCATTTGACTCTAAATCTTATTGAGTCAAGTCGACTTGAACTAATCCACCTGTGCCATTTCGAGTTTTTAAACGGTGGTCAATATACACTTGTATAAACTTATTGTCAACATTAAATTAAAAGAGTTCATTACATTTTTTAAAATGAAAGTCTTTAAAAGGGGTTACACATAATTAGCTATTATCTAATAGCATAAATAAATAAAAAAAAATTAGAATAGCACATATGTCAATTGCATCAACTCTATTGATGGTATCAGATGTAGTACTCCCATTATCAAACTGTAGAGCCCATTATGCGATTAGATTGTTAATTCTGTCGAGAGAACATTGGATTCATGTATTTATCTAGCCAGTGCAAGAGTATCAAAACCCTAATGCTATTTTTATCACCAAAACCCTTCTGCATTATAAATTTATCGGAATAAATATGCGCATCTATATTTTTCATAACAAGAGATATCAAATTTATTATTTTGTACGCTTGTCATCACTAAATTGTAAAAAGGTACACTGATATTTCTTATTATAAAAAAACGAGTCTTTCTATCAATTTCCTGAATTATATTATAATAAAAGTCATTTTAAAAATACGCGTTTAAAGAGTTGTTTCGGAACAAATTAACAAAAAACACAATGGCATACATCCAATTTGATGGGCGATAGGGCCGGCCAAATACAAGTTGAAGTTTAAAGCAAAAAATCTAAACAGGGCCTTATTTGTATTTAAGATATTATTATAAATAGTATTTAATTAAAATTTTAATTATATATAATAAAAAAAATTGGGAAAAAATTTTGGGCATTTTTTTAACACTCCTGCGGCTGAAATTTGGGCCTCCTTAATGGGATTTTGCAGTAAGGTTATCAATAATTTCGGACCTTTCAATATTTGGAGTCTTAAACGGACGCTTTTGTTGCCTTTGGATAGAGCCGGCCATGATAGGCGATCATCACACAGATATTTCAGTGAAAAATCTCACTTCCCAAGATGAAATCACTACAAAAATTAGTGATCAACAGTCTCGTAGGATCTTTACTGTCATGGTGTGGACTTTGAATGGATTTAGTGCCTGGTTACAATTAGGTTTTGAGACTATCTCAAATGGATTTATATACCTTAATGTTCATTTGATAAATTACAATTAGTTGGCTTTTCAAATATTAGTTAAAATACCAATAAAAAACTTACAACACCAGTAGAAGGTATAAAATGGCATAACTTGAGTTCATTTAAAATCCAAGATAGATCAACTGAGTTTCCCACACGTAAATTTAAAAAAAATATATTTATTTAATTTTGCACGAGTAGCAACTCCGCTAGACTTAAATAATACACAAAGTTTGTAAGTGGTTTCGTATATCTAGTAATCTCACATCTAATGTGAAATGAGAATACCCTAGTATCACTAAGCTGCATTTCTCTTAGTTTAATGGAAATCTTGTGGTGATTGAAAGGGCCTATAATATAAGTTATCACTAATGCAACAAATATAGATGGAGGTTTAACGTCATCAGGAACCGACTAATGACATGCTTGTTACCGAAAATCAAATAGAGATATACAGGATTATTTTTTTAGATAACATGGGTATCTCCACCCTAAATTGAAAGTGAAACTAATCCCACGAATATACAAAGTCATCAGCAAACCTCATATATATATATATATATATATATATATACACATGGGAATTTGCTTTTCCTTTTTTATATACGTCCAAATCACCAGCTTGTGGGGGCCCCATGGCACACATGCACATTTGTTTGGCACCTTGGTCTATTCTATCATTTCTATTCATTATCTTTACATTGTTGCAAGGAATCAACTTTGATGATTTGAGATCATGGCCCTCATTCAACACATCTGACGTACCCTTATCTCCCCAATCACCCATTATAGCTGCTAGAAATCAATACAGGAATATGTAAATCAAATCAAAATGTGAAGTGCGTTTCGTACACATCCTTAACAATTTTCATTAGCTAATATAATTGAAGAAAAGAATACAATGCATGTGATAGAGACCTTAGAAAGAACCAAACAAAGAGATAGGAATGAGAAAGAGAGATTCCTTTTAGGAGACCCACACAGGCCATTCACACATATACATAGCTTGGGCATCCAAAGACAGGAAAGAAAAGGAGATGAACAACCAACCAAGTGATTCCATTCCACTCTTCTTTTCCATGTGAAAACTTGTGGCTGGATAGTGAATAGGGCATGCATGAATCAGATGCAGATCCAATTTAGATCCGATTCGACTAGTTTACGATGGATATAGATCCACATCTGTATTCGATGTAAAATTCGAAATCGGTATTCAATTTACTCACGTAAAAACTTAAAATGGATATTGGGATTACATATCCATTTGCAGATACGTATCATCAATACCTTTCCTTGTTAAGATTTGGGTATCTAGTTCAAAAGACTAGCATATTAATTGGAGTGGCTCAAGTTCTTTATAAATTTCTAAATTTCCCTTTAAATTTTCAATGTGGGACTCGCTCCCCCCCAACAATTCTCCCTCAAACGAGGGCAGCCATCCCGTCTGCTTAGGGGATCTTGTGAGTCCACATGAAGTAGCCTGAGACCCGACTCTGATACCACTTGTTAGGACTACGGTATCTAGCTCAAAAGACTAGCATATTAGGTGGAGTGATTCAAATCCTTTATAAATTTCTAGATCTCTATCTACACTTCTAATTTTAGACTCATTCAAAGTCAACTCTAACATTTTATTAATATATGCTCATCTCGCTATCGAAAAACTATTGCCAAAAAGGAATCTAAATTATGTGGGCATGACTTTGTGTTCACTATAATGAAAGGAAGATAAACTATGTACAGATGAACTGAATTTGGTCAAGAGAGTTGAGATTTTTCTCCTTTGAGATGAGAAGATAGGAGTGAGTGGAAAGAGATCTAATGATTTTCTTCCATTCTGCTACCAGGGAACAACAATGATGCGGCAGGAGAGATGATTCTTTCACCACAAAGGAAAAGGTCAAATCCCTCGACCCCCTGTTGGATAAGATTGCAGTGGACTCATCCTTTCATTCAAAGGCATAAGCATAGACATAACATTGATTATAGTGGTGAGGAGTCAGGACCAGGGATACCAATATCAACGATATTTCTCAGTGGAGATTTTTTCTCTCTCCTCATTTTTTTTTTTTGAAAATCTCAGTGGTTTTTTTTTTAAAAAAATCATTTTAAAAAATAAAAAAGGCTGTTTTTTATAAAAAAAAATATCAACTGATATATTGGCTGGGTCCACATCCGATATTCGGCCTATACGCACAGTATCAACCGAAATTTATACCCCTGGTCAGGACTGTTGTACTTCAATGGCAAGAGTGGAATCTACAAAAGTAAAATCTTCAATGCCACCTGAGATGTGAAAGCAAGGGACCTAAGCCTTTCGTACCAGTGGTGGCTTAAACTCTAATGGGCTGGACCGATCCATGTCAACCGGTTCAATTAAGGGTGCATTTAGGCTTCATAGCTTGAACTCCCAAAGAGCCCAGTTTCTACTTAAGGGTTCTTGCCACTTGCCGAACCCACACGAGTTCTAGCCGGAAAATAGCAAGCCTAACCTCATATAATAGAGCTCTGCTCGGTTTAGCCGGAACTAATCCTTGCCCATCTACATCCCCGAGTTCAAATCCAAAACGAATACGAGTTCTAGACCTCTAGTATGGTCCAACTTGAATGTGGTCCAAACCCAACTCGTTTGGAAAGAGAAAAAGGATAATCAAATTGACTCGTCAGTATTCACATAATGGTGATCAATTTATACCTCTTTTAATTAATGAAACATGGTGTGGTGTGGAAGTTCATATTAAGGGTTTGAATATTTACTGTACACAACTCAATGACTACGATATAAAAGGAAATGTTTCACTGTAAAATTTAGGAGAAGTTTGAGTTTGATAGAGTTCAATCATAGCAAATTCAGTCAAATCTGTCACATCATCATTGTAGTAAAATAATATTAATTAACTAATAGATAAATCATTTAACAATAAATTAACTAAAAATATAATAATATGTTAATAAGTTTAAAATATAAAATATAGAAATGTAGAATTCACATTTTTTTCATAAAATGTCTAATTTACACTAATTATAATTACAGCTAATAGAATATTCAAACAATCCAAGATAATAAATTCAAAATCTTTTGAGGGGTTGTTGAGGGTCAATGATTAGGGTTTGAGCTTTGAAATTTTTTTCAAGATAACCGAACTACATTTAGTAAAAATCAAGATTGAGCCGAGTTTAACATCTTAGAAGAGTGGGGTTTTAAAACATTCCTTTGATCAGACAACAAATTTATAAAATAGTTATTAGATCCACAATGTGCTACAAAACAGAGTGTTGGATGATAAAGAAAATACATTAGATAAAATTAGGGCGAGAGAAATGTGCATTCTACATTGTATGAGTGAAGTAACTGTAAAAGATAAAATTAGAAATGATCAAATTAGAGATAATGTAATGAAAAAAAAAAGATAAAATAAGAAAACTCGTCTAAGATACTTTGGTTATACAAGTAAAAGACTAAAGATGACCCAATGTGTATTATGTAGTGTTCAAAGCCTGCAAATTGTAGGCGTAAAGAGGAAAGGTAAACCATATAAAATGTAGAGAAAATGGAAAAAGAAAATCACGATAAACACTTGAGTGATTGACTTACAATTTACAAATTACCTAAAGCAAGATAGATTAATAAAATTTAAAAAGTTAATTCTAAATAAATAAGATTTTGGCATTTACTTATTATGATAACTTATATTTTAATAAATATTACTATAAATTGAATTTACAATCTCGACCAGGTGAAATGAGTTAAGTCATATGCTGACCATATTGGTGATCGGTAAGTCTCTAAAGAAAAAGAAATCAATATTATTAATAGAAAAATACTAAATTCCCTCTCATATTAAATCCTTTTATACCCTAAATTATTTAATTGTTTTTCAATTAATTATTAAGAATAATAAAAATATAATTTATTAATGGCATTTGAAGCTAGGAAATAATACAACTTAAAGATAAATATAAGATCTCCATGATCAACAAAATGTGACAGGTGTGGAGGAGTGACATAATTGAATATCGTCTCGTGAATCATGGATCGGGTGGTACCAAGTATTGTGATTAGACATGACTGGGATGATCGAAATTACAAGTTGACAGCTATCAGGATTCAAGATGAACCGTGAATGTTTCTATCCGTCACCTTCCTTCGGAATCTATCTAATCCTCATCTCATCAATTATTCCTAATCTTGTTTGTTTGTTTGTTTGTCTATGGTCGATTCAATATTAGTTTTATTCAAATAACAACATATCGGCTGTTAAGCCCCTTGAAAGTGACGTATAGGTTTCAATAGATTTTCGGTATCTTAAAATGTACAAATTTTTTTATTCATACACATTGAATAACTCTTCTGCGTTTGGATGAGAGATAAATTTTAGAGGGATTACCCTAAGTAATATAAAAACCCCTCTCTTAAAAGGGGTTTTCAAAAGTTGAGAGGAGAAAGATAAAAAGTTGATTTTTTACCCTCTCCTTACCCCCGATTATCTTTCATCCAAACGAAGCATTTAAAGTAGAATGAAAATCGAACTCAGGACTTCTACATCCTGAGATGGATTCATAATCATCACTCCAATCTCTTTGAGTTTAAGTTCCTATATATTAGATTAATGTTTATACAATTATACATGTGGGAAACCTACATCGTGTAACTCAATTGGTTGGCTCCCGTCTCAGGAAGTGGGAGGTTGCATGTTTGAGCCCTCATGACCTAACCTTAGTCTGTCCTAAGGGTAATGGGCTCACCCATGGGGGTTTTATGGTGGGTAGTCCGTGATTTTTCACATGTAAATTCAAAAAAATAAATTATACATGTGTGAGATTTTAATGATTTAATGCATTTTAGTGATGATTAATTACAAATATCATGGAACATGTACCAAAACTTGACCATATGTATAGTGAGTGTCACCTACAACATTTTTCATATTTCTCTACAAAAAACTGACATTAATTTAATAACATGGTCAGATGTCTTAATGGCATCAAAACCATATCAATTATTATTATTATTATTATTATTATTATTATTATATATATATATATAAGAATGAATCTTTTTATCGAAGTATCAGGAAAAAATCGGTCCGGATCTCCTGCGAGAATGATTTGGAAGACAACTCTCAGAGATCTTTTTCCCTTTTGGAAGATACAGGAGCGAAACAATCAACCTATTGAGATTGGAAGACCAAAAATATTCTTCCAATGTATCATTTCTAGGTCCAATGGAATTCATAGGTATAGGAAGAAGTCCCATCAAATAGAGATTTTTTCTTTCGACTATATTTCGATTGTTAATACGATATATAAGGACTACTACTACAAGCAGTACTACACCTTTGATCGTGAAATATCGATTGCTTATATATATTAATGTAAAATTAAATGATAAGGTTTATTTAACTCTAAATCAGGGGTTGAAATATCGGCCAATACGATACGTATCGGCCGATATATATCGATTTTAGAGACGTGAATATCGGCCGATATCATATCGTATCGGCCGATATTCACAATATCGGCCTTGATATCGGTCGTATTATATCGGCCGATATCAAAATATAGGCCGATATTTAAAAAAAACGAGGAAGAAAGAGAAAAATATCGGCCGATATCATATCGTATCGGCCGATATTCACAATATCGGCCTTGATATCGGCCGTATTATATCGGCCGATATCAAAATATAGGCCGATATTTAAAAAAAACGAGGAAGAAAGAGAAAAATATCGGCCGATATATCGGCCGATAATGATATATCAGTCGATATATCGTATCGGCCGATATATCATCCGATACCGATTTTTAAATCCCTGTCAATTTCTACTCTAGAGTACTAATCTTAAATCACATTATTAAAAGTAAAATCAAAATTCAAAATTATACGGACAATGCACGTGGCATGCATCGACTGTCCATTAAAGATATTAAAAAGAAAGTAGAATAGATTCTTAGTCATAAGGGCCGAGTCATTATTTAGGGTTATTAATATCATCTTAGTTAGGTGTGTATCATGTTTACTGTATAATAATAACACACCAGTTTGTTTAAACTTTAAAGATTGTTGGAGGAAGAAAAGAAATGGAAAAAGACCAATTCATTAGTCAACTTAATTAAGAAAATAAAAATGTGGATAAATTAGCAAGTCCAACAGGGTGCACCCATTTGTGGCTTAATCCACTGTGTG
Organism: Chimonanthus salicifolius; assembly: GCA_013350335.1. Taxonomy (NCBI): domain Eukaryota; kingdom Viridiplantae; phylum Streptophyta; class Magnoliopsida; order Laurales; family Calycanthaceae; genus Chimonanthus; species Chimonanthus salicifolius. The sequence continues at coordinate 29,280,812 of CM023533.1, read as the reverse complement.
GGTTTCAATTTCAGCCAATTACATTATAAAATGAATGGTATATAAAATTGTAAAGGAGCTTTGGAGGACTGTGACAAATACCGTTCTCGGGATATTAATGTCAATTGGTAATAATAGGATATTTTTAAATTCTCGAATTTTTACTGGGAAAATCTGGCAGAAATTATAATATTTAAAAAATTAAAAAAAAAAGAATAAATAAAAAAATTAATGAAATAAAAATGGTATAGGGAATTTATCGAAAATTTATCGGGCATTTACCGGCAATTTACAGGGATATTATCTTGTTATTAACGTTTATCGCGTTTTTAACACGATTTTATTAGAAATTTATCGTCGTGATGATAAAAACGCGTTTTTAACGCAATAATGGTATTTTGTCGATAAAAACACGAAAAATTTTAAAATACCACCGATATTTGTGACAAGGCTTTGGAGTATGATTAAGACAACAAAAGTTCTCAAAGACTACTTACTTCAAGTCAATATTGCTCTTTAAATACTTTTAAGTTTAATCTAGTTAAATTATACTGTTTAATTATAATAACGCCTTCGACTGGGCAATGGGTCATGCGTAGTTAAATTTGGGTTGTATATTTCAGTTCAAATCAAGTTAGATTTATGAGTTTAATTAATTAATAAAGTTTTTTAACGGAATTTACATCAAGTCTACTTTCTAAAAGATATATTCTTCGTATAGGTTGGATATATTGCATATAGACCTGAAAATAGTTAAGTTAGTTTAGTCAACTCATTTATAAATAGGTTTAGTGCGGATCTACCTATTTATTAAACAAGTTGGTTGTGTTAGATCATTTACTCAATAGTCGAGTTGAATTGTATAATTTAGTGATATCAAATTTGTCAAATCTATGTCACATTTGATAATGTTACTCATATGAGAGGAGAAGAGTCACCACTTCCTTTATATTGTTGTTCATCTCTAAAAATTTAATGAATCTAGGATACAACACATAGCCTCTTAGGTGTCGGCTAAATTAAAACTTTGGACCATTGAAGTTATTATTTGTGGTTTACCTCAGATTCTATCACAAAGTCACTAGTTCAAGGCCATTGAACCTTCATTTATATATAAGTTTTATTTAAAAGTAGGATTTTTTAAAACATATTTTGAAATTGGTGGGGATTGTTGGAAATTTTCAAAAATCTTTCATTAAAATAAATTATTTAACTATTTAAATTTTGTTTGAAAAATTACTAATTTCACATATACACGAAACTATCTGCAAGTCTGATCTAATTCTAAAAGCTTAAACCAATTGGGCTAGCTACTCAAATTATAACTCTATATATTTAAATATGTTAAATTGGTGACTACATGAATATTATGTGTGTAAAATTTTGCCATCAATTGATCATTTTAGATCATAGCCTTTTAACTTTCATTGAAAACGAGACATTAATTATTAAAAAGTAAAAAATCGATTAATAGTTTGATTAGATTAGGAAAAAAATTCCATCTCCAACTCATATCATTTTATTTATATCACACTCAACTATATGAAGTACTTCACTACTTGACCAACTTAAAGATAATATTAATATTTTATCTAAATAGAAAAAGGCTCGTTAGAGTTAGATCTTACGAAATATGATCTGAACTTACTCATTTTCATAGATGATCCGACTTAACTTAAACTGTTTAATGAATGACATGAACCTATTTAAAATGGATAGATTTTATTCGATCATGAATATAAATGGATAGAAGCTTTTGAACAAACTACTACAATATTTATACGAAACACAATGAATTTTATAAGATCCAAACCCATTTAAAAAGTAGTTTTAGTGTCTTATTAGAAAAATTTCTATTATCAAATAAATGAATAAACTTAATCCCAACCTGACTTGAATAGAATTCGAAATAAAACTAGACAAATTTAACTTGTTTAACAAAATCCACTCAAAATAGACTCGACTCAAATCAGAACCATTATCGGATCTAATTAGAGATGTTGGATGTAGGCCTAGTCTGGTAGTGAGATTTGGGCTACGTTTAGATTAGGAGTAAATATTGTAGGGGTAGATAATCAGGATGAGTAATCAATTATAAATATTATTTGTTCTAAATTTTTTTTAAATGTGAAATTGAAGGAATAAAATTTAGATATTTTATCTTTACTCTTTGATTACAAAATGGTGATAAAGGAGGGTTAAGGCCGTTGAATCTGAGGGAAAGTTGGCGTAGGATGACGTGTAAGAGGGGAAACTAGGAAATATTTGGGAATCTGAATCGTCAACAGTGTTCAATATTTTGGAGACACGTGGGACCGTTCATTTCAGGATTGAAAGAGATTCTCCAACTCAGTGTTCAGGCATAGATTAAATCCTCCTCCTCTCCGCCATATTCTCCGCTGCCCGTACGCGGCTGTTCGACTTCACGCAAACCACGTGGACGGTAGAGACGGCACGGCGGTGGATTTTATCCTACTTTATTCCCATTTCCATTTCCATTTCCAGTGTGGTGGAGAGTACTGGACTGAGACTTGGAGAGAACCTTCTTCCGTCCCACGATTGGTGGACAGCCTTTTGTCATCCAGTTATGCCCTTCACGTGCCGACGGCCCCACCATCACATTGTTAATACGTACCTGTTTCAAATATAAATTATAAGTAGAGCAACTCAGGATGTAGTTGAGTTTTAAGTTAATATATATGGAACTCGACTTGATCCAATTTGAATTCTCAATCTGAATCTCATAATCTGAAGCGATTCGAATTCTAACTCGAATCAACCCGAATTATAATCCGATCCGCATTTTGAACCCATTTTAGACTAATTTTAACTAGATCAGATTGGATTAACTTATAAAATCCTTAATCCGACCCGACCCAAATTTCATGTGGGTTTATTTCTTCTCAACCCGACCCGACCTGAATTTCATGTGGATTTTTTTTCTCAACCTGACCCGACCCGCTGACCTGAAATTTTCGACCCGACTCGAGTTGCAGCCCTAATTATAATAAACAACATCAATTCATTTTTTATTTTTAATATTTAATTTTTAATTTTGTTCTATCTTCATTCTAATTTTGTTCACTGTTTTTAACAGTGAGAATGAATAGTTTTATTAAAAAACTATTCTAATTCCTAATTTCTCACTAAATGTCTAATTCCTTCTTGAAGATTTGATTCTATTCTACCTTCCCACATTCCAAACTTTACAATCATTTTAGCCACACTGGATCCCTCTTTGGTGCTTTATTCCCCAATTTCCATCCCCCAAATCTTCAACCCCATATTTAGACACCAATACTCTCCTCCATAAAGCCTTTTTAAACTCAAACCTCCCCGGCCATTTGCACGTTAGAGCATGATTCATAACCCAATATTTATGCAACATTATAATTGCCACAATGTAATCCCGTAATGTATCAGCCAATATTTTGAATCACAGCTCTTAATAAGAAAAAAAAATTTTGAATTTTAGTTTTAAATTCAGTCAATGTTGAAATCAAAATTCTGATTGAAAGTTCATAAAAATTTATTATATTTAATTTATAAGAAATAATTTCTCATAAAAGACAATTTATAAAAAGGTGAGTTAGGTCGTAAATTGTCCTTTGCATCTCCTTCCACATCTCCCTTTTAAAGGCAATCGACTTTTTAGATTCGCAATGGGTTCAGTAGTTGGACAATAGGTATCAGGCAGTGAGTGACCCACCAAATAAAAGGATGCAGTGGGAATTATGCACTAAAAATCTATGTCAAAAATATTATTAGTCCTTTTGTCAAATCATTAAAATTGGAAATAGAATTTATGGTACTGTTATTTATTAAATAATTGACTTTAAGATTTTAAATCAGATTACCAACATCATGTAAGTGAGGTATTCATCATTACAGGTTAAATTCATGCAACAAAATACAAAGATTTCTTCTTCTCCTTCTTCAACATTGTAAGGTGTAAAAATGAATATTCTTTAGTACATTTTAATTATATAGACTTGTATCTATTTATTATCTATTTAGATAATGATATCATCCCAATTAGGTTAGCTTATAGATTAGATTAATAGGGAGAGATAGTGGAATATATTTAACAAGTGATAGTTGTATATCAATGGACAAATACTATAAATTGGCAAGTAATATCATGATATTATCACAGTAATATCAGATTTTGATGATAATAACAGAAAAAGAGGTAATCCTGATATTAATGGGAAACTGTATTTTTCAATATTTTCATGACAAATATGATCGGTACCTCGCACAAGATAGTTTAATTGGTAAGCACTTTAGCTCAAGAAAACAGGAACTAGAGGGGTCATGTTCGAGTCCCATAGTCATTTGATACTTGTGGCTTGTGGCATGCTTTCAGAGTTTTATCCAATGCCCTTTTATTTCGGAGAGAGGTGGAGTTTTGAGTTTCTTTTTTTTATATATATTTTGTAGGATTGGAACAAATTTATTATTTTCATCCCTACATCTTTATTTAATTCAAGACTTCAAGTCCTCTTCCATAAACGTTTAGAACACTGACATTATTGATTTGGTCCTTAATGTGTTTTATAATTTTATAGGTGGGGGGCTACAAATTTGGTAGTCATTTAGCTGACATTTCTTTTAAGAGACACTCCATTTCAAAATTTTATGCGAAATTACCATTTTGTCCCTCAATTTTGTGTACAAGAATTGTTTTTTTTTTTTTTAATTGAAGGGCAATAATAATTTTCTTATAAAAATTTGAAATGGAGTGTTTCTTAAAAAAAAAGTAAAGTAGGGTGTCTAAATGACCACCCTAGAAATTTTATCTTATAACTAAATATAAAAATTTGACCATTTGAAAGATGGCTAATAACAAAATCAACTTTTTAATACGAAGGAATTTGAGTGATGGTCGGAAACCTATCTCAACAATCAAGAGTCAAGTTCGATTTTTACTCTACCTTAAAGGACCACTCTCCATATCTTGACTCGATATATGTGGATAGGGAGGTTTGTCCATATCTGAAGATTTTTTAGAGCACAGTTGGATGCTTTAAAAAATCTAACCACCTTATCATAAAAAAATCAGTTTTTAAATCAACATTTAGATTTTACTTTATTTTATTTTTCATTAGCTAAGTGCAGTTCCCTCTCAGAGGTTCTTGCATTCGTGTGTGGCTCAGACAAGTTGTCCTTTTTTATTTCAAATGTTTTATCATGAAAAATAAGAGCCAAAACCATCTTTTATCAGCTATTTACATGTCTAAGATGGTTCTATTACCATTTTGTTTTCCTATAAGACTTTTCTTCATTTCTTGTTTTTTATTGACGGACAAAAACAGATGTGGAGAAGAGGGTTTACTGTTCAATAAGGGGAAAATTCCAATTTCTCCTCTCTTAAATTTACTATTAGAACATATTTAGTATTAAAGATATGGTTAGACATTAAGATATATTTAGAATTTACGAAATATTGTATTTCCCTATATAGGGATTTCCTCTTTATTTACTTTCCTCATTTGTATTCAATTATCTCTATAAATAAGATTACAGGGTCTCGACACCCCAAATCCTGTGTGTATAATTCTACATTTACAATTCCTGCCTCGAAAATTTTTACCGTGAAAAATGCAAGAGACCTTATTTTTTTTAACTCTTATAAAAATATTGATTTCACATAAATAGTGTTTGAACTTTGAATGTTCCGAAACTATTTTATAATAAAGGATAATTATTTATTATGTTAATAGAAAAATAGAATTTATTTAAAAAATTACCTTTTAAATGGAACCATCACGACATTACTCAAGACTAAAGTGAACCTCCGCATATGGTTTATACCCTTCAATTAATCACTATAAATCTACCGAACAACCTTGAATCAATTTTTTTTTTTTTTTTGTTTTTTGAACAACCTTTAATCATTTGATGCAAATCCATAGAAGAAATAAAGAATCTCTTTAAAAAATATCTATTTCTACTGAAGAAATAAATATATAAATTTTAAAATGCAGCAAATATCTTGCATGATTTGATATTCTAAAAAAAATATTTTTCATGTTATGTATAAGTTTAATAACGAAGAAGCAAAATATAATTCCTAAATATAATTGTGGCCATGGACAAAAATGACATCCTTAGAAAACCCCAAAAGAAATTTTGAATCTGATGTATAATTATTAGAGCTAAAGCTTGACCTAATCATGTTTAAGCTCGCTACAAATGAGGCTTAGGCTGGGTTGGTACATAGAAATCAACTGAAAGTAATAAAATAATATGTTAAATGCAGTAAAGTCAGGCATACTTTGACTTTTGATAGGATTGACTGAAAAATTAAATAATAAAGAAATTTTATAAAATTAGATGAGATAATGCATGTCGTTACCTTCTTGTGGCACTAAAATATTTATATTTATAATCCATGCACTCCTCTTCACCTTTCGTAGGCCTACATGATGAGGGCCTATAAATGGTTAAAGTGATAAATTAGGTATGAGTTTAAACATTGCTGACCAATAATTATGGATGAATCAAACCATAATTTTAAATACTATTGATTCATAATGATGATGATGGAAATATTGATGTTGTCGATTATTGTCTTCCTCGCCCTACTAACAAAACTTGACTATAGTAGTCTAAATGACTAGAATTCTTAAAATTCGTCAAAATAAAGACTCTTAAGAATTCTGTTTATTAAGATTTAGTAGTTAGAAATTTATTTTTAAGTTAAAATTTAATTCAACTAGAATTCATGAAATTTACTTTCAATTTGAGTAACTAACTTTTATAAATATTCAGACCCATTTTGTTTATATTAAATTTGAATTGTATTAGATGTAGATGATGAAATGGAAGAAAAAAAAAACATAATGGATGGTTTCTAATCATTTAAATGCTATTTCTTGTCATTGAATGGAGTATGTTGAGGAGTCGGTATGCCTTTCACTGGGATGTCTCCCTTTTCACCTGAGTTTCAGTTTTCCCTGTTTGGTAAACTTTCCTCCCGCCCTAGTAATTACTAATTACTTACCTTCTTCCTTACTCTGCTCTTATTTGACGGTGGAAACTAGATACGTTGGAAGAGAGAGAATCCAGTCTTTTCGTGCCATCTTAAAACGAATCTTTTCCCGTCAACCTTTGCTTGGAGTGGACGAAAAGGAATTGAAATGACAAAATTGTCCTTCTCCTTCTTCATATTCCCACAGTAAACTTCTGTAAAAGAGAACAAAAAAGTTTACCTGCAAGGGTAAAAGTTTGGAAGAGAGAGACAGAGGTGTGGGTAGCAGGGTTGGAATCTAATGAATGTAAAAGAAACTGTACAAAATCCCCCTTCACATCAACACCACCTGGCCCACTTTAATCCTTATCCCAACACCAATATCTTCAACAAAAATAAGTATCCATTTATTTGTAAGCCATGCTCTTTTAAAAAATACAGTAAATTAAACGTAATGAAGGTGGTGACATTAATAATTATAGGTATCAGTGTAAATTAGTGATAGATTTAAAGTGTCCATTTTAACACGGGTATATTTATTTAAAAGATACAGGTTTTAGTGAATTTCACATTTTACCTCTATTCGTCCGTACAAATTATAGTAGATTTTCATAAATCAGTTCATTTGATCGGTGCACTAAATGAATCACTTGAAAATGGAAATTTAAGGAAAGTGATCCGGTCGGTGCACTGATTTGGACTCTTTCACGTCTCAAGAAATTGGTACACCGACTGGATCATTTGAAAATGGAAATTTGAGGAAAGTGATCCAGTCGGTGCACCGATCCAGTGAACCGATTTCTGGAAGTCCACTAAAATCAGTATAGACGGATGGAGGTAAAGTGGAAAATCTGAAAAACTCGTGTCTCTTAAAAGAGTCTTCCCATGTTAGGATAGCCACCCTAGATTTAACGGTATTTTAAGATTACGATAAAGATATTTTCTATTTTTTAGATTTTTAAAATGTTTACCATTTAAATGATAAAACCAATTAATATATATATATATATATATATATTTGAATTTATATGTGAAAACCACGTGAAACTCAACGTAAAATTCCCACGGATGATAACCACTGCCCTTAAGGCACATCAGGTAAGGACATGAGGGTTCGAACTTGACACCTTCTATTTCTTGAGATATGAGATTACCAGTTAAATTACATATAAATACAAAGATAGTCTTAATCAATTGCCATTTTACATAAAATGTATTTTGCTTTTTTTAATCACTTAAAATATATTATGTTGGAAAATGTTATAGTTCTTTCAAAAATCAATAAGTCATTTCGGATGATGCACTTCATAAGTATTAGCTACGCTGGTCTAAAGAATGTGAATGTTTCAAATAATACTATTTGAACAATTAACTTTGACAATGAATAAAATTGAAAAAAAAAATAATAATATATATGAATTTGATGTTAAAGACAAATTTACTAAAACTGATGCTACCAAAAATCTCTCTCCTTCAAAAATTTGCTTAAATATAGGAAAAGAACTGTATTTTTTAAAATTTAAAGTCAACTGACATAAAAAATGTAAATACTTTATTAAAATTGTCAGAGATGACGAACTTATACAGTGAAATTCCAACTAAAATAAAAAATAACATTTAGTATATTGGTCTCGTTCCCGCAACCACTTTGGTACTTTGCTGTTAGTCAAAGTGTGGGGCTTGCTCTTGAATTGAACCAGCGCCTTTTGATTGAAGTTGTATAGGGATCCTAGGTGGCGCGTTCGTGGAGCCAAACTGAAGGAAGAGAAGAAAAAAAAGGAGGGTTGGGTGCTTGTGGGGCGAGGCCACCCGGTCTCAAATAGGAGGGGGACTTAGCTCTGGATCCCCCCTGCTTGCAGAAATGAATGGATCAGAAGGGGGGCTGGGAACTATTTCCGGGCCGGGCGGGAGGTGAAGGCCAGAAGAGAAGATTGCCCTCCCGGTAAGGAAGAGGGGAAAAAGTGTCATCTATCTCCTTTCTTGAGGCGTTGGAAATCCAGACCGCGTTAAAGAATCACTGGCACGGTTTCCCCCCTTTGTTTCACCAATTTTTTTTATTGAGATTTCACTCGTTTAAAAAAAATAATATATATATATATATATAAAAGTAATTAAAGAGACCAAAATTTCATCCAAAGATGATTTTTAATTGAGCCTTGAGAGTGATATGGTGGAGAGTGTAATTTGGGCGTGGATAAAGGACATATTTGAGTCACTAGCTGTTCAATAGTTTCGTTGCCCTTTCGGAACATGGAAAGGAAAGAAAAGAAAAGAGAGCATCCAAGGAATGACCGATTTTGTACAAAAACGGTTGTTGCCATCCAACAGGATGCCGACACGTGAATTAATATCCTCACGAGCGGTTAGATTCTCGTCTCTGCTTGATATGACATTTTATTATGAGATTTCATGAGTTGTTAAAAAGAAAAAGATAGATTCACCTCAAAAGAATAGTTAAAAAGGATTTTAAGATGAGATTTAGTAAGTGGAAAGGATTTATTTCAACTATTATATTATTATCTAAAAATAAATAAAAAATTGTCTGAAAATTAGAAAAAGAAATATTATACTTAAATTTAGTAGTTTTGAAGGATATGACTAAAATTCTTTTATATTAGTATCTAAAAATAAAAAGAATTATATCAAAATTGTAAATTAAAAAAATCATTCACTTTAAATATTTTACTAATTTCACTCTCGCGAAGCACATTCATCCTACTACTAAATATAGTGTTAGAGATTGTATACATTCATAATTAGTGATATTAAAATCTGAAAATATCTTTAATGATATCTCAATTGAGAGAGAGATTAATCAAATATGACATCATGTCAGGGTTTTAAATATCGGATTGCGTCTCCGACTCAATAGAGAACTAAGTTTGAGTTGTATGAACCAAGTTTGACTCAAAATTAGCTGAGTTATACTTAAAATCAAGTGAAAAAGATAGGAATTTGTCTGAGAAGATAACATCCTCACATGTATGCATAATGGTTCTTATTGTTTAAGTGCATTTTTGGGAAGTATTTTTTCAATATATTTGAAGTAAGGTGATGATGACTTTAGTGATTAAATGTCATTGTGATCCAATCACTTACAATTTGGATTGTGGAATTTAATTTAATAGTTTTATTGAAAAAAATGAAGTTTAACAATCTTTAAGAGTGAAGGTCTATGAAAGATTAAATTAATCAAAGATACATCTTACTTTATATAAAAATACAAAAAGTACATTATTATTTTTTAATGGAATAAAAGGTACATATAGGGAAGCATTTTGTAAAAAAATTTGTAAGGATCATAGTAATAAAATTTAGGTAACCATTTTAACTTAGTTGTGTTGAACAATGCGGGTCATCAATTCTTTTTTAACCGTACTTTATAGATAACTTTTTTTTTTTTAAACCCATGATTATTTTATATATATTATATACATTTTTAAAAAGCTTTTTTCATGTTTTAAATTTTTCTTAATGAATAATAATTTGAAGATACCTATTCCTTACTTTGTTTAAATAATAGAGAGAATAAGTCACCCTATAAAACTTATCTACACTTGATTCAATTGTATGGCTTGAAATATATTATTTTCAATTCTTGTTTGCCCATCTCTTTTCTGTTTATTATTTTTAGAAAATTTTATTCAACAAGTTTTTATACAACTACTGAAAATCAACAAGAGATATTATGTTATTTTTGACATGTTGTGTGAATTACTAATTAATTTGATTAATTCCCTCTATAAATAGCCGATAGTCTACTTTATTTGATTTTTGGATGTAACCTTCAAATTTAGAAACTCAGAAATTACTCTCTTTTTTTAAAGAAAGTAAGAAAGAAATTCCATAGATTATGTGATTAGGTTTATTAAGTGTGTAGTTTGATTAAAGTTAGAATAAAATCATTGCCCACATACAACACTTAGCCATATGGTGATGTAGAAATCTACATCTTAGATCAATTTTTTTTAAAAAAAATTGAATCAATTTTTTTTTTTATATTATGTAAATTGATATCTATAGCAATCTCACGTAATTAACCATTCGTTGAAGTAATATTGCAAATTAAATTTTGAAATAAAAATAAAGTATGAATTAATTTGAAGAGTATCACTGAAGGTGAAGAGAAACTGCAATTTGATTACGAGTCCGAATCTATGAATTAAAAATAAGATATTTTCATTGTCTATAAGAGGAAAATAGGAGAATTAATTATCAATTGAGCTACACCTATGTGGGCTCTAAGAGCAGTGGGTATCACCTGTGGTGGTTTTATGCTGGATTTTCAACGATTTTTCTCGCGTAAATTCAAAAAAAATAAAATAATGAAACTTCTAAATTTAAACTCTCTTTCCCACTTATTCAAAATTTACGTAACTCTCTCTTTCGAATATAAAACTTACAAGAATCCCTTTATCCTTTTCTTTAATGATTTTCTCAAAACTCTATAACATTTACATATTTTAACATCCTTTGCCTCTATAAAATTAGTAAACAAAAGTTTTAAGGAGAGCAAAGGATCTCATACACCATCATATATTTTATTATTTAAGTAATTATAAAAAAAATAGAGGAGAAATTATTAAGTGCAAGAGAATTAATTATAATAAAGTTAATCTTACACTTTGATAATTATTAATAAATAATGGAGATGTAGAGTTTAATTTTCTTATAATTATTTTTCGTAATAAAAAGGTGAGATGCTGTATGGGAATATTCCACCTATTCGGTCTTTATTTTAAGAAAAAAATTAAAAAATTATGTAAAAATATCTCTCCATTCAAATTATTTATTATTTTTTATAAAATCAATTAATTTTTTTATAACTTAATTAAAAGGAATGATAAGAAAATTCCAATCTTATTCTCCTCTGTAGCATCTGCCTGCCAACTCTTTCTAGGGAAAGGAATCTTCAAAAGCAAGAAGCTCAAAACGTAGATAAGATTAAAAATATCAAAAAAACACTCAATTACAAATGCACACCTCGTTTGGAAGATTCCGATATGCAAAGGTTCCGCCCGATACTTTCCCCATCTGAGTCGGTTCTACGAATTTCGGATTAATATATGCGGAGACTTGACAGCGAGAGACCGAGACACGTCGAAACCCTGCATTCTTTCTCTCCCTTTTCCCACTCTTGCAACCGAATCTTCGTATTTTAGTGCCTCCTTTTTCCTGTTTTTTCTTCACAAAATCGCTTTTTCAGATTCCGAACTCCGGTTTTCCGGCCCGTTTTATTGCATATAAATCCCGTTCTCTCCCTCTCTTCACTTCTTCCTTTTGCAGAGAAAGAGAGAGAAGAGAGACAGAGATCTGGAAAGGGGAAGAATGGGTTCTGCTTCTGAGCTGACATTGGATTTCAAGCCTTCATATACACCGAAATCGATCGGTGGATTTCTGAGAGAAGTTTCAATGATCGGAGATTGTTCGAAAAGGCTTGTGAAGCTGGAGGACTTTCTGCAATGCTTGGAAGAGGAGAGGAGGAAGATCGACGCGTTCAAACGGGAGCTTCCCATCTGCATGCTCCTCATAAACGACGGTTCGTTCTCTCTTTTCTTCGGACATTTCACGACGTGGATTTTGTTTTTCGATCCTTTTCGGAAATGGGTTGTCTTATTATAATGATTTTTTCTCTTTTTTTTCCTGGGCTCTTTTGCTGTTGTTGCAGCGATCGGAGCTTTCTTTTGTATTTTGAAGACAAGGGTTTTGTTTCTTACCCCGTTCTGACAAATGGGTTCTCCTCTTTTTTCTATTTTTGTTGTTGCAGCGGTTGAAGTTGTGGAAGAGGAAAAAAAGCAATGCAGGTCGTTGGCTGCGAAGGTTCGGCCTGTTTTGGAGGAATTCATGCCCATAAGGAGCAAATTGGATGAAGACGAAGGGCAGAAAATGGAGAAGGAGTCCGGGGATAAAATGAATTGGATGAGCTCTGCTCAGCTGTGGAGCAACAACAATGAAATCAGTAATAAGAATAAATCAGTGGACGATGCAAAAGAGGTAATAGAAGATGAATTTCTTGAAAATGATATCATATTTCTCTTTTAATCTTCTGGGCTGTTATTGAATTTAGTAAGAAAAGGAGCAATTAAAGATGAATTCCTTGAAAGAGTATTCGATTCTTCTCCCTTTTAGTTTAATTTTCTAGGTATTGTTTTGATTGAAATTGTTTGTTTTTTTTTCATCCTCTCTCTCAATGACAGAAAGCAGATGAATCTGGTCGCTCTGCATATGAAAACCCAATTCCTGGATACAGTCACAAATACAAGAGCAATGGAGGGGCGTTTATGCCATTTAAGGGGTTTTCAGGTTTTCCAGCAACCACAAGAAAGGAAGAGAAGAAGGAAGTGCTGCCACTGCCAGATCTTACTCTTCTTTCCTCCAGAGCGAAGAACCCCGATGCCGATTCAGGCAGTGCCAGTTCGAATTCAAAGAGCGGTAGCAGAGCCACTGCAACTTCATCTGCAGTGTCAAACGTTCAATCGAATTTACAGCAACAACAGCCTCCAAGGAAGGTGAGGAGATGCTGGTCACCAGAATTACACAGGCGGTTCGTCAATGCCCTACAACAGCTAGGCGGTTCTCAAGGTTAGACTTGAATTCTGTCTCAAAAAGGAAATTACGGGCAGTGAATGGCTGATTCTGATTGGCCCATCTCTAACTTTCTTCCGCCTCAAGGATAATATATATTTTTTTTTCAATTGCATTTATCTGAAGGTGGTGGTTTATGAGAGAAAAGTTTAATTTAGACTGTGTCTTTTTGGATTTCTGCAGCTAGTTGAGCTTGCATAAAATGGAAACTAGTTGTAGCTGAACCTGGAAATCTTGAATACTTTACCATTTGGGATATTTTGGATTCCACAGTGGTGGCTAAAATCATTTACAGATTACAGGACTAGAATGGAGAAAATAGAAATTAGAAATGCAAGATTGTTGATGAAACCACAAATGAAACACAAAATAGTCTGCATAGCACGCCCGATCTGGATTCTGTTTTTCTTAGTGTGCAATAGTTGCCGGCTTGTGTGTTCATTGGGGTAAATAAATTAATCATGTAAAATTGATCGTTCTCTGCATCTGATGTGGGTTTATTGGTTTTTTGTTTTAATTTTGCACAGTTGCTACTCCCAAACAGATAAGGGAGCTGATGAAGGTTGACGGGCTAACAAATGATGAAGTCAAGAGCCATTTGCAGGTCGGATTTGATTCTATATCTTGAATCTCAATTTCTACCAATAGTTTTATAATTGTAATTTTTTGCAAGTGTTAATGATGCAAGTTTGTCTCATTCCAGAAGTATCGATTACACACTCGGAGACTTCCAGCTACAGCGACCACCACACCGAATCAACAGGTTGTTTTGATGGGAGGAGTATGGCTTCCTCATGATAATTACCAGTCCTCAAAGCAGAGTACATCCCAGTCAGGCTCTCCTGAAGGCCCTCTTCAGTTAGCTGGGACTGCCCGTGGAATCTCTACTACTGGTGGCGATAGTGGAGAAGATGAAGATGAAGATGAGAAATCTGAGAGCTATAGTTGGAAGGGTCACCTTCATAGATCAGGTGAAGAAGAAACAGAATAGTTGTAATGGCTGTATAGAAAGATCACATGAATTTTGCGGATATTATACTTCAGAAGTTGAAGTTGGGGAAGATTGTGAAGCTCATGATGAAATGGGGGAATGGTGCTTTCCCATAAAATTTTGGAGGACTTTAACAAGTAGGTTTAGATTTGTTTTCCCTTTTTCTTTCTTTTTGTCCCTTTTGGGGCTTGAGATAAGGAGGTTCATGTACCTTCATCGACTGAACAGGATCACCATTTCCCATGACATATAATTATATGGTTTTGAATATACAATGCTGCTGTGAGACTTGTGGTGACAGAATTGGATCGCCATTTACCTCTTAAAGAAAGAAAAGGATCACCATTTCCCAAAGATTTGGTTTCTATGGTTTTGAATTTACAATGCTGCTCCGAGTTTGCAGATCGCATCAACATACCTTGAAATGTCCATCTGGGACAGATTACTAAAAATCTGGATTTGTTTGTTTGTAGTTCTATGCGTTGAATTCCTTGCTTGCGTGTTTGCTTCCAATCCCTGCATGGCATGCTGCGATATACCATACCAGATTAATAAAGTTTTCTCAGTGAGATTGGTCTTTCATTTGAATTGGTTCAATATGGGCATTTTCAGAACTATTTGCAAATCATCTATCATTTGTCTTACTTTTTTCAAGATTGAGAGTGCCCTTTCTCTCTTATTTCTATCTAAATGCAGTTGAAATTGCAGTCTGTGACAGCTACATTAGCCTCTCCTACATTTTGATTGAGGGATAACGTGACCCCTCAGTCCTTAGAGAAGAAAAAAGAAGGAAAGAAAGAAATTTTTCTTTCATTATATTAACCTTTTTTGTCAGTGACATGGGTCTATTCATTCTTCCTGAGTTCACCAATTGTCTTCCTCGTACACGACCTGTCATTTTACTCCCAAAGTTTTCATATGCAATCCTTGTTGGTGTTGCACAACAATTGCAGTTCTTTCCATTCTATCCCTTGCTCTGTCTGCATTCTGCTTCGTTCTCTTTGACGCTGTATACTCGAAGATGTTATTCAAATGATCTTGCAAAGATGAAAGTAGAAATGACATGATCTTTTAACAGCAAGTCCATGTTTTACAATAATCATTTCCTTGAAAGCTAGGGTGTTGCCTGCAACATTAAAGAAATCCCTCTCTTCTCCTAGTTCAATTGGTTTTCTGAGACAGACTGCATTGGAAGCTTCCAAACCCTGATGTTCTCATTTTGAGATCATCCACAAAATTATATCATGAAATACAATGAGTAGTAACTGGGCATTGATTATCGTTGCTGGATTTCTCTTCCCAACTGTAAAGAGAACTCTCTACTAGCTATAGTATAGCTCGGTGCAGAGGCTTGAGCAACCGGACAAGTATGTGACGACCATTAACACATATTGGACACTCTGTTCATAATTTGACGAATCCATGTCCAATCATAAATCTCCAAGTAATGATCTCCCCTGAAAAATGATCTGCACATAATAAAAATTGTAGTCTGAAACTCTGAATCAGATGAGTACCATTGAACGTTGAGGAAACCAATATCTTTTGAGGCTCTTGCACGACTCACCATTGCAGAATTAAGTCTACGGCATACACGAAAGCCATCTTAAATTCATCTTTCTTTTCCACCACCAGCAATTCAGTGTGTACAGATAATGATAGAAACTAGAAATCCAAAATGTTCTCGTGACAGATCCTCTTAGATCCCTGTTTTCATGACACAGATTGCCTTCTTCACTATGCCTAGATAGTTCCTGCCCAGGTTTTTATCTATGTAGTTCACTGTGAACGCATTCAAATTATCACGTCCTTTGACATCATCTACCCTAATTAATTTGCATTCAATTCCCATCAGACATTATGACGGAGAACTAAGAAAAAACTGCAATAAAGACTTGGAATAAGAGAAAAAACTGCAGTGGCAGAGAACACTGCTTGGAAATGCCTTTTTATCATAAAAAACAATACTGAGAAGAAAATAGAAGGGAGAAAATTAACATAACAAACCACAATACAGATATTTAGGTGGTTCCTTTTCGATACGTCTACGGGTTCAACAGAGATCCACTATGTTCAAAGGCAAAAAATTGTAAGAGAGATGACTCTTACCCTCATTGATGTTTTCGCTATGCTTTCTTGTAGAAAATGATGAATTACAAAGGTGCAAAGTGAAAATTATAAAATTGTTTAGCTCTAATCATCTCTGATGCTGAGACTCCACCAAATGCACGTTCATTATAAAATTAGAACTCAACAAGTCTACTCTCCTAAATAGGATGAATTGTCTGTAACAACAAAGACAACGACACAATCTCATTTGCTATCTTCAAAATTGAATTATGTGTCTCGTCAAAATCAATCATATGTTATTGAAAAGCCCATACACAACTAACCGTGCGGTGCAGCAGATCAACCATATGTTAAATGACATTTTTGCTCCGGCAGGTAAAAAAGCTGCCGGAAAATAGTGTGATTATCTTTTGCCGTGCAATTAAGTTAATGATATTATGTCAATTACTCATGAAACCCACATGATATCTCACTCGCGAGAGTCCTCATCTCTGTATCTGCATCTGATTTGTTAATAGCCGGCATCGGAATATATGACGAAAGAGTCAGTCTCATGGAAAGAGAATAAAGCTTTGAATCTGTAGGGAAAGATACAGAGTGAGGCCACGTGAATAGGAGGATGCTATTATTCACAGTATGTGAAATTGTATGAAAATGATGAGTGGCCTCAATTTTCACAAGCATTAATGGCTAATGTTTGCCCCAAATTTTTCATGATAGATGCTAGCACGTGGGTTACGCGACATACAAAGCCATATTCCTTTGGGGACGAAAGATCTGAACAGAGAACCCAAAATAATAGAGATTCTTCCAAGAGATGATGTTGAATATATCATATTCTCCAACGTAGTGCCCAATAATGTAATTAGATAGATAAGGTAGGTTTGAAAAAGTCCCAAATGCTGTTTTCAACATTTATGTATTGCCACCCAACACTTCAATCGTCTCTCTCTCTCTCTCTTCCTTTTTCTTTTAATTTTTATGGTTTAAGCCTTTTTTAATGAATAAAGGTATTCAGTCTCCTCTTACCCGTCTTTCAAGATATTTTGAAAATCTCTCAATCCATAAACACCAAAATCAGTACTGTATTTGGATGAGGGATAAATTTTTCAGGGGTTATCCTGTATATTATGAATACTCTTTGTTTGAAAATGGTTTTCAAAAGTAAGAGGAAAAGAGTAAAAAAATTGATTTTTTAATCCTTACCTTTTAATTTTTTTTCTTTTTGAACGGTAATTCCATCATTTAGTTATCAAATAAGGGTAACATAGGGTTACTCCCATCCAAATGCAGGCCAAATAAATTATGGAGAGTGACCCATTAGACTAATTGTATTTATATAATTTTAAGAAAGAATTTAGGAAAAACTCTCCTGTTAGGTCTCTGAAATGGTGATTATTCAGATCTGAGATATTCTTTGAGCATCTATAGTAGGTCACATCAGATCAACAATCTGCATCAATATGTCATGGGTCCCCGGAATATGGAATCTTGTTCAGAAGCAAACAAAACATGTGTTGAGACTCAAGGTACAATAATTCCTATTTATTTAATCATATTATATAAAGCAAGTAAAATATGTATGGAGGTGCCAGCGGCAATTGACAATTAGGTAGCTCAAGATTCACATCTTTTAGATTAGAGAATTTATAGAGAAAACAATTATAGCCAGGCTCCAGTCCCCCAATCAAACCTCCACCTTTCTCAATTATCAATACAATAAATAATACATGTTTGGCACATGTGGACACTTTTCTTCTATCTAAATGGTTGAAATGGAGGGCCCCACTTTAGATGATGGCAAAAAAAAGAAAAAAAGAGAGAATATTATAGGGTAGAAGATTCAAAATCCAAATTTTCTTTGCCATATTTTGTACCACTCCTTTGTTTCAGTTTATTGTTTTATTAACCATCTACTAGATCAGCTACCAGTCAATGCAAGTTGAGGAATGAGGAATCTCCATCCATCCAAGTTGGGGCCCATAATAATCAATGGTAAGAATCAAAATTAGTAGGCCCCACATGGAAAATGGAGATGAGAATATATACAGCTTCAAGAAACATCAACCATACTCTTCAAGGAGAATTTGATGTGATTAATTGATATTGGATAAGACCGTCTACATATGTGTAGTCTAACTTGGTAATCTCCCATTTCAAAAAGTGAGAAGTGTCATGTTCGAGTCCCTATGACTTCACTTAGTGTACTTTAAGGGCAGTGGATATCATTTGTAGGAGTTTTACGTTGGGTTTATCACAGTTTCTCATTGATAAATTCAAAAAATATATTCAATATGACTCATTTTAATATATTTTTTTTAAAAGAAAATCTTTCATGCTTTTACTCCTTCCTTCCTAGACAAGAGATTTTAATAACCCCATTATAGAAAGGTTTCTGTTGATAGATAGAGATCCTAATCAAAGTCTAAAGAATACAGCATCTAAAGCATAGGCATGGAAGGCCAAAACAGAGAACCTAAATAACAATAGTTTAGTATTATAAAATGATGGCATGAAATGTGATGGAAACTATGTGAACTGTGAGCAGATTCTATTCTTGGCCTCTTACCACTTGGCATTGCATTCTTTTTATCCCTTTTTTTTTCCAACTTTTTTATAATAAACATTTTTCTTCAATTAAATTTGAAATTATTTAGTTTTTAATAATCAATGGGGCATCCAATAATATAATATGGTGTGATGCAAGAAACAGAAGCCTACTGTGTCTACTTTTATTTTTTGAGGGCCCTATGTAGGCACCTATGTTTTAAAGTATCCTTATTTTCTGTGCATTTGAGTGTACTAGAGTCCCATGAATGGCTAAAAGTTGATAAGATGGACCTCTGAATTTATAGAATAATTGAAGTGAGTTCACGTTATCCAATTTCATCATCTTGGATATATTTTGAAATTAAATTTTATTTTTAAAAATAAATTATTATTTTTAAAGGTTGCTAATTGAAATTGATTATTTTGACGCAATCTACTTTAGTGATCCGCCAATGAAATTTTGTTATTTTGGGCTGTTGTTGGGATACTTATTTTTTATTAAAGCATGTCTAAAGGAAACTATCTCAAGGGAAATTAAAAAATATTTTTAAAAGGTGATAAATGAATCACAAGCTTAGATGCCATATATATAAATAATTATAGTGATCTTCACATAGGCATTTTGTTTAACCCGATACATGTTTTACTTTATTGCCTATTTTGTTCTTCAAACCGGCTCGTCGAACCCTTAGAATCGGCTCGTCGGATCACTGACCGGATCACCGGCTTTTTTACTGCAGTATAAATCGGCTCATTGACTGGCTCACCTGATCACTGACTACATCACTGACCTGCTCATTAAAATTTATCTAACTGAAACCATTTTTTTATACAGAACAAAAGTCGGATCACTGATCGGATTAATGAAATCGGCTCACTGTCTGGCTCACTGACCGAATCACTGAATTTTTTTTAAATATTTTCGTACGGCAATACCCTAAATCTCGTGTCTCATTACACAAAATGTCCATAGGAGGATCGTTACCTTTACCTTATATGAATAAGATTTTAATGAAGTTTCACTTTTATTCAACTATCTTATCTTATATTTTAGATTGTAAAAGTCAACAGCAAATGATGCTCAAACTTTTCAATAATTAATATTATAAAGTCAATATAATTAAATGAGAGAGAAACTTTGAATATATTATATATGCAGTATTGTATATATCTCATTCAATTATATTATTCTCTAATTAAGTTTTAATACTATTTTTTATTTTCTTTCTCATAGCACTTTTTATTTTATAAAAGGAATACTTATTGTCCTTTTTTAGGCATAAAATGATAAAAGAAGAAACAATTAGAAAGATGGTCTATTTGAGTGAAATAAAGTGTCTAAATCATTATTTAATTTATTTTTTAATTTTTGTTGTAGCTCAAGTGAAACTTGTTATTAAAAAATTATTTAATATGATCAGGTTGGGAGGTGGGTTCTTTGCCACTCTATCCTAGAGTAGAAATGGGTCAAGTGGTCAATTATTATTTTTTTTATAATATAGGGGAAACCCCGAGCCCACCCCAACTGTTGTCGACTTGATAGTAACTCTCGAAAAAACTCTAGAGGAGACGCCCTCACACTAACGTAGGAACACCCCCAATTAACGTCGCTGGTACTATCCAACATTGAATGTGGTCAATTATCATTTGAAGTGTGAAATACTAAATTCAAGCTGACTTGATTCATTGCCTCTCAAATTTAGTAAAATTTATATATATATTGAAAAATATAATATTATTATGTACCTTTATTATATAAGCTTAAAAAGAGTTATTTACTAGCTCTTTTTTAAAAGACATGCGTAGGAACCAAAGTCCACACCAAAAGAATGCAGAGCAGGCCTTTAGAAAATAGTGACCACCGGCTCGCCATTTCAATTAATTTAGTCCAAGTTGGCCAATAAATATCAATGTTTTGGCTGGTCATATATATATATATATATATATATATATATATATAGGTCGATATATATTATATTGATTAAGCTGATAAAACAGCTGATATATATTTTAAAAGAAATTTAAAATTAGTTTAACTATTTTTCAAGTTAAGTTTTACATTGTGTGTAATTTTAAGAATGTTTACAAGCAAGTTATTTACTAATTTTAAATATATATTTTTAAATTTGATTATATAAATTATTTTCTAAAAAAAATACATTCATTGGGGGGAAGGGCAGGTCATTCATTAAATTTCTTAAAAATATTAAAAACTTATCAAATTGCTTGGCTTGATTGAATGTTGAGCCAAACTTTAAATTTTAAATTTTTAAGCTATACTTTCAACCTATCAAATACTTTCAATGTAATTTCTTTAAATATCAAAACCAACTTTGAAAGAACAGAAGAGGGGGCAAATTTATAGAGAAAAGAAAATTTCTTACATGGTGGTATTTTATTTTGGGGGGGAGGGGGAGAAGGGCGGGGCGATGGATACCAATTTTTCAATAATACTTTATAGATCGTTAGACAATGAATAGACAAAATTAAGGTAACATAAATTTACATATTATATTGGATGAGTAAATTAACTCTAACAGATAAAATTAAAACTGACTAAGAGATAATTTAAAAATAGTTTTAATTAGATGTAAAATTGAGAAAAACTTGTTTTGAAGTGGGTCATTCATGTAAATTGAAGACTAGAGACAATTCTAATATGTAAACTTGAGCGGTTGTTAGATACACAGAGTAAAAAGAATAGACCACTAAAACTGTGGAGTAGAGATAAAGAAAGACATTATAGATAAGAAAATGATTGATTATATAATTTATGATATGGTGAAATCTTATAATTTTAATTTTTAATAATATAAATGATGATCAACATATCTTTTTCAAGCATTTTCACCCTCAATTCCTCAGTCAATTGTCCCACCTCTCAATGAAAACGTCCAAGGTTTTACTGTGAGCCAGTGACCAAATTGGACTTACACATTTGTTTCATACACTAATAAAGTAATAAAGTGCATACACCCATTCAAATAAGACTACGGCTGAAATTTGAGTATGGTTGAGTTTTAATAAATCCAACTCAAATTTGAATTCAATCTAATCCCATCTGAATTATTCAACCTTACTCTACTTAAATTTTTGACCCGATTCAACCTGAAGTATTGTTTTATAACTTGGTGCCCTCGAGTTATATTAAGTTGATTTAAAATTTTTCAACCCAATCTGACTCGAATTTCATACGGATTCTTTTTTCTCCAATCTGACCAGACCCAAAATATACACATATATGACTCAAATCTACTAATTTATGGAGTTGAGTTATGAGGGTCGCCGGACCCAAGTTTCACCCTTAAATGCAACCTTTTTGGACTAAGATCTAAACAGTAGGGCCCACCATGAGACGGTTGGGATCTTGCACATGTATGCCACCTTGGCACGTGCACCGATGTCAATATCGCTCACTTTTACACTCGTATACTGTTTTAGCAGGCCCATTGTTTTGAGGTTTGACTTGAGTCTTCCTGTTTCTTACAGGGGATTTACCATGCGCTTTAAAAGTCAAAGTTTTCTAATATTTCATGTTGAAAAACAATTCTTACTTTTTAAATAAGAAAAGTTACGTAAATATGAAGTGATTAAGCTCACGCTGATCCAAGGCCGCCCTAGTTAAAGGTGGAGTAGGCCGCTGCCTAAAGCTCTTAAAAAATAGATCAAAAAAATTAAAAAATAAAAGAAGGATACTGATTGCAATAGATCCTCATCTTAAAAGTTTGCTTAGAACCCTAAGATTTTAGGACATCTCAGGGCTAACACTGTGCTGATGTAATAATAACTCTTGATCCTGAAGATTTACTGTTTGAAAGGTGTAGAATGTGATTAAATAGACTTTTACTTTGATGACACTTTCACACATTCAAACATGGTATTCACTCTCTAACATAAATTATAGTAATTTAAAAAAAAATGATAAAAATATTAATATTTTTAATAATAAAAAACTAATGTACATTTTTAGGAATTGCCTTTCCACGTTTGTTGCTTTGTTTAGGTGAAAGTTTGAAGTCGGGAAGTATCTTAATGTGCAAAGGAATTCATTCATTATGATTCGATTTCTATTACTCAAAAGGAATCGTCTCTGATAGGAATCACACTTTGGAATTTTTATTATGCTTCTTCCGGGACATAGAATTTCAAATGAGACTTTCACATTTGAGAAATCTCTTCAAAAAACAGATCTAAATATAAGGAATAATTGGCTTTTAACTTTTAATGATTATTTAGTATAATATAATTCTTTTTAAGAATACCATACTTCAATTTTAAAAATTCACCTAACTCTAAGAACCTTTTAAGAATAAGAGCTTCTTATTACACAATAGATTCGATGTTCAAGTCTTCTGAGCGTTTAGTGGACAGTTGGCTAATAAATCCACATGGGTGTAAATCAATTGGTTGCCTCCCACCTCAAAAAGCGGGAGATTACAGGTTCGAACCCTCATGGTCTAATCTTCGTGTGTCCTAAGAGTAGTGGGCTCACCCGTTGAAGTTTTAACAGGACTGTGTCTGACTTTCCCACACATAAATCCAAAAAAAAAAAAATGTCAAATTAAAAAAAAAAAAAATGTGTTAATCTCAGATGAGTGGCTTAGATGATGATAATGAACTTCCAACCTTCTATGTTGGAAGTATTTTAAAATTGTTTATAGAATCTCGTAATTCTATATTCTAAATGATTTATAGTTTAAAAGTTCAAAATAATCTTTTCAAATGAAGATTTATAAACCCTATAAGCTGAAATTCTATTAAATTACACATTTTTATTTTAGAATTTTAAATTCACTGTACATGAGATTCTTTCATAAAATTCACGCAATTCTAATTCCAGAAGGGAATTCTGTAATCTGTATCACCAAATACCTCATACAATGTGGACCATATCCACATTGGTAGGGTCTAGTCTTTAATTGATACTACATGTGAATTAGTATCCTTTCAACAATTTTTAGATGAATTAGGATTTACTTCCTCAGAGCCATCGTTGATGTAATATGATCAGCAATAATTGACACTACATTTAATCTATTTTGCATCAAATATATCAAAGCTGATTGTCATTTCCTTCGATATCACATTGGTGTTGAACATATTGTCACTCTTTATTTGAAATCAAAAGATCAATTTGCCAATATGCTCCCCAAGGCCATCTCTTAACTCACGACTTCTCAGGGGAGCATATTTTTTTATTCTTTTATAGAAAGAATTCTATAATTTTGTATAGATGCATAGACCGTTGTGTATATAAGAGTAGACTTTCCTTCTTTTTTATTCCTTGTTTATAAAAGAGGAGATCCTGTAGAGTCTTTGAATCAATATACAAGAACATTCTCTCATTTTTCATATTTCTCCCATTTTCAATTTCAAATCAGGCTTGGCCTTGAGCAGAGGAAGCCTAGGCCAAACCCAACCAGTGAAGAACCACCTCAGCTTTAGAGATTGCACATTGTAAGCATGAGTATTTGGTTAGAATCATATGAGCAACCGGATACTAGTCTTTGTATTCCCATAGGGACAGGCGAGAGTGACTATGACTAAGATTACTTTGCCCTCTTTCTGCCATTTGAGAGTCAATCAATTGAAGCTGTTTACTAACCCATGGAGGATCATCTGGTGTGATCCACAAGCACTCTCCAGTGTCTTTATGCTTAAAATCTGGTGCCTTTGGATATAACTTGTTTTTCCTGTTGTCCCACCATTCATGTGGATTAGCAAAGAACACCTGCCAAAAGTGGAGGTGGCTGTACTCTGCATCGACTGCACACCGAAAAAAAAAATGCATGGCAATATATAAATGAGAAGAAGCATTTCCAACTTTCGGAGAGGAAAAAATGTCAAGTGGAACAAATAATGCACTATAGTTTTAGATTGAAATTAGTTAATGAATTGACCCTCATTTTGAAGTTTACAGTTCAATCCAGTACTGTTGATTTCTAATGAATTCATTCACTTCAATTTGACATCAACATTTGGTACTAATTTACTAAAGCACAAGAATGATTGACTCAATTCATAAAATCTATTTTGCATCACTCAAATTCTGAGACCTGGTCTTTCATCATATCAGAAATATCTACCTTTGGATGGTTTTAGGAAACCATGCATCACAAATATGATTATTTTCACTACGGCAAATAGTTGAAGCATACCTTAGGATGTGCAGTGATTGCTAATACTTTAGTTGAAGTTTCCACTGTAAATTAGTTTGATTCATTATCACATGAGAAGATTAGTCTGATCGGAATGGTATTTGGTCTTGTTGCCATCCATGGGGACAATGAGACCAAGCAATTGCTACATTGAAGCTTCTGCTTTCCCGGTACAGTGAAGCCCACCATTCATAAAAACAATTCATTTGAACTCACCCTCCCTTGTCAAGATACCATTCCCATTAGAGAGATTCATCATTAGGCTGAGTAATGCAATAAGGTGTGAACTCCAATGGGGAACTATGGATCAGCGCATGATTTAACAAAGTGATGAACAACATTTTAATGATACTGATACAAAGGCTATTCATCTATCACGATGAGATGGTGAAACCCGACACTTGTTTTAGAATAAATGGCCCATAGCACATGCCATATCCAGATACATGAGCAGCTCAAGATGGCAATTACTTATGTGAAAATGTTTTCTTCTCTCTTTCACATATTATAAGTTTACAGCGATGTCTACAACTCTGTTCTACGGAAACAAGTTTTAACAAGTTCTTTTTAGAAAATGAAATAATCCTATTTTATAGGACCAACCTTTTCGATTATGCACTCTTTAAAATATGTTGTTTTCTTACTGTTGACCATGCCAAGTGTGACCCAATTTTTATTTTATTTTATTTTATTTATTTATTTATTTGATAGGCTAAATAAGTAAAATGTTTTGTGAATAAACTAAATCCCCAAACCAGATGACTCTGGTAGAAACCAACGCTGGCTCAGTCGCTCCTTCAGAAGACTGATGTATTATGTAAGCTTGAATAATGACATTTTTTTAAAGAAATGAATAATGACAAATATTATAAGAAAATGTTTGATACAGCAGGCAAGCAAATGAAACTCACATGCATTGGGCATTTTATGTGGCTTTAAGTTCTCAGGCTTCTGGCGAGTCTTGTTGTTTGACACATAGTTCAATTCCTTCACAATGACCTGCATGTGCAAATAATCTGAAGGGAATTAACTCATGAAGAAAACTAGAAACAGCAAAGAAGAGTCAATAGTGATTACTGAGACTAATATATGCAAATCCCACATATAGTAATATATAGTAATAGTGATTTCCACATATGGACCTAATCTTATTTTTCAGTTGCAATCCCAAAGATTAAAGAACTGTTCGGAACCTGGAGCAGAATCTACTTATATGGGGTACATACCGTGATGAGAATGTACTGGAAGCTTCACATCTCACCATATTGCAACTAATCTTGGTAGGATTCTCATTAGAATGAAAGTAGGTTGTGATTAGGATTTATAGGGTGTAATCACTGATTAAATAATCTTGTAGTTGCATATATGAGACAGGAAAGGTCCTATTTCTTGTCTCATCTCTCATAACCTTCTTCTCTATAATCCATATTACATAAGATTTATCGTTTTTGAAAGACATTTCATAAGAAAATCAATAAGCTTTATCCCCCTTATCTATAATTTGATGTCAAGTTTATACTCGGACCTCTACGTCTTTTAAATAAACCCTATGAAGACATTTTAGAAGTGAAGTGACAAGTTTGAGGATGATACTGATAGTACCAAATGAAAAGGAATTAGTTGTAAACTATGCTGCATGGACACTCTAAGATGTGTAACACATCTGTGTTGAACACTTGCAGACACTCGCACTTGTGTCGAGCACTTGCACTAGTTCTTTATGGATTTGTGTAGTGTTTTTTAACATTGTTTTCCAAGATGACAACAATAGACATTTCTCCTTTTAAAACCTAATCAAAACATCAATCTTTTTGTTACTTTATTTTTAAAGTAAAACTAATACATTATTTTCTATTAGTGTTATTTTTACACTTTATTTTCATTTAAATAATTTTATATTCAAATTTATTTAAAGATGGTGCCTTGTCCCCATGTCCCATTTTTTCTGATTTGCTAAATCAAGCACCTTGTACCTGTGTCGGATTCCAACACTTTCACCCATACGCATGCAACTTAGTCTCTAGATAAATCTTACCAATGTAATATAATTTTTTTTATCAATCTGATCTACAGCCATAAATTTGATGACGTGAATTGAATCCTCTCCTTTATTCATTGAGCGTTTATTTTATAGCTTTAGATCAAATGGCTAGCAACTTTAGATTAATCAAATTCTTTTTTATATAGATAATATATGGACAACCTCTACAATTTAGAAGGGTTAATATGTCCTAAAATCACACTTCTGTGTAGTTTAAAAATGCCATTGGAATCAACTGAGATGTACCATAAATTATCCCATTCTTCCCCAAAATGCCTGAAATGACTCAGAATAAACTGGAAGCAAGGGTCATCTCTACAGCAGAGAGAGACTTCTCCATTTGCAATAGAACCCATTATTATGCTTAGACCCCCGTCTTTGTAGGGAAATCAGGATTTCCCTGGTTTTCAGACCATCACACCTTTGTGAAATACATGTCAGCACATTTCTGGGAAAGACAGCTCAACAGGAGACTGACAGAAAAATATATGGACTGTTCACGAGGAGAGTCAAATGCCCTTCTTTTCATATTTCAAGAAATCAAAGTCTTTTTACTGGAATCCATTGGAATTACATCCAGCTAAAAGACCCCAATGGTTTTGTATCTGAAATTCAGGGGAATTATAATAAGCTTAAATGCAGATGAAATGAACAGCACATCATACAAAGAATACAGTTGTAACTGTTCTTTCACCCAATACACTTATCAGTTAACTAAATAAACATATTCAGCACCCACAAAATGTCAATGCACTAAGAGATTTCAACATTCAAAAGCAGTCTAGGTAAAGTATGTAAATAGAAGTTTCAGAGAGAGATCTCTATAAGAACTTTGGGATAGCCAACCCATAGAATCATGATGGATTGGTGATTGTGGAAAAGCAACTACTGCTAAATTAGGAGCAACACAACCACAAAAACATATGCAGATAAATGATTAAAAAAATGCAGATAAGAAGTTGCCAAATTGCTCGATTTGGACACTTCAGACAGTAGCAAGCAACCTAGATACAGAACATAGGTGTTTCAAGCACAGGAATTCTAAACACAATACCTTGTGAACTATCCTCTGCCTTCCACTTGAATCAACCTTTGTGTATGAACATAAATTGCCTGAAACATAAACAAAATCATTTTGCATTATATGCTGGGATGATATCTCTGCCATCTTTTCCCTCATCTCAAGTAAAATCCTGTTCAAGAGTTTAGTGTTAGGTAGCTTTCGACAACAATAGTCATAGATGAATAACAGAAATACACGAGTACATATATATGAACACATGTATGATGCCTGGGCATGCCAGATGAACAACAGAAATACACGAGTACATATATATATGAACACATGTATGATGCCTGGGCAAGGCATGGATATGGCAGGGAAACCAATATGGCAGGGACATGAATGTTGCACTTAAAAAGGAAGTGCCTAACATGGACAATTTGCCTGCATTGAACTTCATGCCAACACAGCAGGGACACGAATTTTGCACTTAAAAATGAAGTGTCTGAAACAGGCACATTGCCTGCATTGAACACACACAAAGAGAGTAAATACGCAAGGACAAACAGACACGTGTGCATGCACGCTGATGCACAAACAAAAAAACAATACATTCATATGGGCACATGTAAGCTGCTTCGACAAGGTACACACACAGTATATATACACAGACACATGTATAATGCTTGGACAAGGGAAGATTAAAGGATAACGATACGGCAGGAACATGAATTTTACACTTAAAAATGAAGTGTCTGACATGGACACATTGCCTGCATTGAACTTTCCACCCACACACGCATGCACTCACACCCGCATCACACACACAACACATGGACACGTGCGCGCGTGCACACACTCACATGCACATGCATGCACAGTTGTGCACATATACAAATGCACAAACACACACACACATGCACATGCACCGCACGCGCATATGCAAACACGTGCATACACACAGACACACACACAGATCTATGTTGCATGGGCACCATGTCCATATCGTACACTCCATTTTTATGTGCAAAATCTGTCTTTTCCATATCAATGGTGTGTCCATACCATGCCGAGCATCATAGATAGATATAGATATATATTTGAAATTTGGGAACCCTCTGAGGGGTTCTCATAGTGAGAACCTCTCATATGGAGCCCACCTTGGGCCCCATTTGCACCCTCCCTTAACCCCACAACCACTATCCCCAATGAATTGGGCCCCACACTTAAGTCACATCCACTCATGAATTGGAATTGGATAAATCTGCACTCTTAACTACCAATAATCTTTGGGACCATAAAAATGACACCAAAGTCATCTAATGAAGCTTATTTTGGAAGGCCAACATATCCAACTTAGACCCTGCTAAAGAACCCATCCCATGAACATAGGTTAGACCCAAATAGAGCCTTCATCAGGAGAAATCCTAACAGGTATGTATTTGAACACCATGTGCCCATATATGTAAAATTTCCCCAGGCACCAGACTGCAAGTAGCAGATAGAAACAAGAGAAAACAGATAAAAGGCTGCACTCAACAATTGATTTGACACGAGAACAAATACAAGGTTAAAATGTGAAGATAATAACAAATATCGAAATACGATTAGTTTCTGATTTGAATCTTTCCAAGAAATAAAACTTTGTGGCATCTCATGCCCCATTCATGTGATACACTAACAACTTTTTAAGGGAAAGAGCATATACTACCAATTCCTAGCATGTTTGTGACTTTGTGCAGTTTTTCATAGAAATATCAGATAGGTTTTGCCTAGTAGTATAAGAGAAATCAGGTGTGCCTTCAAAGGGGTTAGATATGAGAAGTTGCATCATTATCTCAATTTAGTCAAGGAGGTCAATGTTGATCAAAATTGTATTTTAAATAACCATCTTAAAAAAATGTATCATAAATTGTTCTGGGCATCAAGATGTAATGACTCCTAAATCATGTCACAAATCATAAGACACTTTATGCTTGTATCAGAAACGCAAAAAAAAAAATTAAAAGTGAAAAATAAAAAAACTTTACAACCCGTGCATTTTGAATTCAAACCACCAATATGAATGACCACCACCATCCCCCCCAACCCCCCCAAAAAAAAAAAAAAAAAACACTGATAAGTAATGAGAAAAGATAAAGAGTTAGAAAACACAAGTGAGAAATCAAAGGATTTAAGGGGCACAAGTGAAAAAAAAAAAGAGCGTAAGAGAATTATCGCTGTCGTCATCATCGAAGTCATTTCCCCATCTATTAGGGTCCCCTCTTTGAGTTCTATATTTCAATTCTACACCATAAAAAGTCATAATTTTTGTGACTCCAAAATCTAACATGTATTTTCTTATTACTTCAATCCAAGTAT
Organism: Chimonanthus salicifolius; assembly: GCA_013350335.1. Lineage (NCBI taxonomy): Eukaryota > Viridiplantae > Streptophyta > Magnoliopsida > Laurales > Calycanthaceae > Chimonanthus > Chimonanthus salicifolius. The sequence goes on along the minus strand of CM023533.1, from coordinate 29,250,098 downwards.
TCAAAGGTTTCCCCTTCTCCTAGTACCCTTTTTTAGAATAGAATGGAGAATGAATGGGTTCTTTTTATGAATTGTGGAGAATGGGTGCTGATATGGATCCATTCCGAGAATAAGTTCTGTTTGGTAAAATAATATCATTGATGTAGTAGAATGACCATTCTCGTTCTTTCATTCTTTCTATGGAGTTATTATTGTTGGAATGAATTTTTATTTTTTTTGACCGGTAAAGAAGAAATTTCATTAAAAAGAAAGAGAGATACAAAACAAAGCAAACGAAAAAGAACAAAAAGGCCTAAGAGGGTTAGGCCCAAGAAAAAACAACAAATCATCAACAAGAGAACAAGTCCAGAGAAACAGTTAGCTTCTCGGAAAATGAAAAACTCCTAAAATTGACCCTTCTACACCATTTTTAGCCAAGAAGTCAGCAAAACCATTCGCCGATCGATTGATAAGGTTGAAGGAAACCTCCATGCCCGCGGATAACCCCTTAATCTCTCTAACAATAGTGATTAGCCTCCATGGGGGGCGCTTCACACCCCTAGCCCATTTGATAGCGTTAGAAGAATCGCTTTCAACTTCTAGTTTAATTCCCCCTAAGCTCGTTCTTAAGGTCAAGGATATCCGAATACTAAAAGTTCCGCCTCACTGGATTCTGATCCACAGTTTCCGAAAAAACGACATGAATGGATCCCAAATGGTCCCGGAGGATACCCCCTATTCCTGCCAGACCTGGTTTTCCTTTAGAAGCCCCGTCCACATTAAACTTAAGGGTCCCCCGAGTAGGGAGATACCACTCAACCAGAGTCCTCCTTATAACCAGGATAGTGGACTTCATACAACCCTCCCAAGACAGCCACAAATCCCCAGGCCTAAATCTTTGAATTCCTTGTTTGTGCATAACCACGTACACAAAGTCCAATTGGCTTTTTGAATAAGATCACTAACATCCGATGATAGCCCCTCAAAGATCCTAGAATTCATTTCCTTCCAAATAGTCCACAACACCACTGCCGGAATCGAAACCCAGGCCAACTTCCTCCTGCTCCTACCACGGTAAAAAGACCATGAATCCATCAAAAACTCCCAAGATTCGGGGCAAACCCAAGACAAACCCATAAGATTCAGAAAGAAACTCCACAGCCTCCACGAAGTAGGACACGTGACTAGGAGGTGATCGAGAGACTCATCCACAGATCTACACAGGGGGCACAAACTATCACCATCCGAACTCAAAATACCCCTTCTCATAAGCTCCGACCTAGTCAGAATTTTCTTTTTAGCACAACACCAATTAAACATCTGAATCCTTGGAGGAGCCAGGCTACTCCACACAAGAGGCAAATGCCCAACTGAACCAAGAACATTCTGAGAAACAAGCTCAATCAGGGATTTGACCGAGAAGACACCGGAGGTATCACCCGTCCAAACCAACCCATCTTCACCATCTAGTTCCAAAGGGAACTCACCCAATTGGGCTTTTAGATCATTAACACTCTCCACTTCAAAAGCCCTCAGCTCCCTCCTAAAATTAAAATGCCATGAGATGATATGATTGGCACTGCAATAAACATTTTGAACGAGAGCTTCTTTGAGCCTTGCTGCCCTGAAAAGCCTAGGAAAACTATCTTTCAAGGGCCTATCACCAAGCCACAAGTCCTTCCAGAAGAAGGTCCGGTTGCCCTTACCAACAACAAGACGAAGATTTCTCCTGAAAAGAATACCAACGTCTGATCTACCTTGACAAATTCTCCACCAATCTTTAAGAACCCTAGAGCATGATCTATCCACTTCCTCCCCTAAACTCCAACCATTAACGTTCGAAACGCCATACTTAGCAGATAAAAAACGGACCCAGAGTGCCTTAGCTTCTCTACCAAATCGCCAACCCCACTTGCACAATAAAGCTTCGTTTCTCAAGTGAATTGGGACCAGACCCAAGCCACCTTTACTTTTGGCCTTGGTAACCTCCGCCCAAGCCACGAGATGAACCTTTTTCTTCGCCTCTTGATCTCCCCAGAGAAACCTCCTAAACAATTTCTCCACTGTCTTGGCCACACCTTTGGGAATTTGAAAATGTTAAATAGATGGTTATTCCCCATTAATTCTACCAAACAATCTTTTGAATGAGGAAAAGGGAATTAACATTTTTTTTAAGGTCAATTTTCATCCCAATGCCATGTTGGCAATCTCATTCTTTGAATGCAAGAGGTTACTAAACGGGCCTAAGAATAAGGGAATGTATAGGCAAAATTCCAAGAGAGGCATACAAGTTGCACTCCACTCACAAAACAGTGAAACCCAAATCCCCAACCTATACTACGTATGAGTATGAGATGCAACTACTAGTCTGAAGCAAAATAAAAAGCACATTACCCCTATCTCCCATCCAACTCTTTTTTGCCAAGAAATCTGCAAAGCCTCCATGAAACTTTGCTTTTCTTTTCTACCCAGTGTAGTGCATTGATAAAATCCTCCTCCAATCATGAGCTTGCTTCGAAAAGTTTCAAGAAGATCTTCAAACTTCAAAGCTTCCCTCATTGCTAGGAGCTCTGCTTATTGGATTCTTTCCTCCCCATGGGACTCAAGAAGAAGAGTAGGACTCTTTCCTCTCAGTCATGCAACATTCCCCAATCCCCACCCATCGCACCTTGTAGCACCATCAATATTGAACTGGGCACGTTTAATAATGGCTACTTCCATTTTCCCACAACCTTGACTTTTCTACTCTGATCTTCCATCATTAGTCTCTAATTTTTGCCAATGATTGCACAAAAAAATGCCATTAACCCTCCCACCCCCAATCCCAGCCCACTTGACCCAGTTAATGAAGTAGCATTTGGCCAGCTCAAACACTTCCTTCTCCCAGTTCCTTCTGCTTATATTTGTACTAGTGTAGTTTCTAAAATTGAAAACATAAAAAGTGATATACTAGATTAAAAGGCAACAAAAAAACATATGAGGTTGAGTGGAGAAGTAGAACTCTAAAGGTCAAAGATAGATGGGACAAGGCTTTGACACGATGATGATATCCATTAATATATGGAACTCAACTAGCATGGAATCTTAGACTCTTCGGCCTCTTTGGCTGAAATTTCCTACAGCCAAATTATGTAATTTGTGAAATTACACATCTCTCTAGAGAAATCTATTTGCTTTCACGCTATGTGGGGAAGGGGATTTAAGCATTTCAAATTCCATAACTTCATAATCTCAAAATAGATAGGAATTTGTCAACCCCATTTCTAAAAAAGAAGGGAAACACACTGTTTTTGTATTCTCTTATGGGAAATAAATTGTAGGCTTCACCTCTAGACAACATGCACAATATGGGGCCTGCCCCATGAAACATGCATTAGGGAGCTAAATGGGGGATCTGCTCACTGGGGTGCACAAATACTGAGATGCAGTTATGAAGACATTGAGCAAATTTGTTATAAACTTGTCAGATTGCCAGTTTTCAATAGTGATTTCAGGTCCTACTAAACAGATAATTATTTCAAGCCTAAACAATATGCATTCAATCCTCGGACCTCAAGTCTGTACACAGGGTCAACAAGTTGGTGAACACCCTCCAGAATTTTTCATTGGAAGAACCTAGCTTTCACTTCCAACATGGACCATCACATATTCAAAATTTTCTTTCATTTTTTCAGTGTTTTTTTTTTTTTTTCTCAGAACCAATTTGGGATCCAGACATTACCCATCCATTCAGCTGCCTCCATAGAAGGATCATAATATAGAACAAAGTATAAACAGAAACACAAAGTCCCTCTCAGACAAAAAAACTAAAAATAAAAAATAAAAACTAAAATTCAAACAGGAGTACAAATTAAAAGGAATCAATTAAAGAAGACAAGACAATTGGAAGCGTGGAATCTCACCGGAAGGTTTGGTCAGATTTGGGGGATGATTTGGCCTCGAGCAGCGTCCAGACAACGTGGTCACTATTACTTGGGTATTTTTTGATGGGGAAGATGATGGTCCCAATGAGACTGACTGAATTCCAAGGTGGCCGCTCGGAACGGGGGATCGTGGGTGGGCGTTTCCATTGAAGAGACTTCCGATAAATGGGGTTCTGTTCAATCGGAGTGCGAGCGAAGCTGCCGCTGAAGCTGCGCTTTGATGGACGGAAGCGCAGAGAATTGAGAAACGGAGAACGCGAGAGAAAGGAAGAGAGGGCTTTGAAGAGGGAAGAAGACATTTCTAGAAATACCCCTTTTTCTTGTCGGACGGATCATAGCCGTCGGTTGGCAAAGATGGGAAGGTCAGAGACAGGGAAGGAGTCCTGCCGCGAAATTCGAACTCTCGACTTTGGCGGCATCTTTGTGCAGAGACAAAACCCTAGTTTTGAATCCATTCTCTCTGTTTTGCTTAAAGAATTAAGAGTTTAAGGGGAAAACACACTTGGGCTGAGCCAGTTCAGTCCCTAGATTAGCCATACCAACTGTGGTCCATACTGAGACATTTTTTTTTTTTTTGGATTTACGTCTGGAAAACTCGACACAATCCTACTAAACCTTCTACGGATGAGTCCACTACCTCTAAGGCATACCAAGGTTAGGCCATGGGAGATCGAACATGTAACCTTCATGAGACACGAAGCAACCGCTGCATTCATGTCACAAGTTGAGAATGATCTTAACATTTTGGGCCGGGGACCATTCATAGTAAGCTCATTCAGATTAAGTAGTGATATCTCACAGTTCCAAGGTACTATTGCATCCGCAAGTGCACAGATTGAACATGTAAGAATGGATATTTGAACCCAAAGTCCAAGTACTCGATGATCCCAGCCTACAATTAATAGGCAGGCCTCGCCACATGCCATTCTTGGCCCAAAATGAGAAAAACAACTAGGCCTGAAAGCCAGAAAGCCCAAACATCTTAACCCTTGGTGATAGGGAGGGCTTGGTGCATACCTGTGTGTCCCAAAACTGGACCTGACTCATTTATACCTCCATCCCTAAGTGAAAGAACTTAAATATTAGGGCTGTTCAAGCCCATCAAAAAGAAATGTCTGACCAAATCCATCTATAGGGATCCATCACTGACCAACTCAGGACCTGCCCCGAGAGGCCTGGACACCTTGGTCATAAAAAAAAAGAAATATGTATCATCTGCATCATCAATGGTGTCTTCACCAATGAAAATTAGAAACTAAGCCTCTATATTTAAATGAAAGTTGTTTTGTGCAAAAACCTTGAGGAATAAGTCTCATTAGACTTCTTGATTAGAAACTGATAAAAATGTTAAAGAATCCCCCATTCTACAAAACTACACATCAGCAATTTTGGGAGTATTTGTTTCATTTAATAATTGAAACCAACATTGTCAACAAAATTCCAATCCAATTATTTTTTAATATGAGAGAGAGTAAGATACTCTAAAGTCCTTTTCTCCATTTCCTCATCTCTCTAATGAATTAATGCTAAGTTTAATAGCCTCAACCAAAGTTTATTCCTTAATGAAAAGATCATACAATCTGCAATATCTTTTGCATCCAATCCTGACTGATTGTGTGAAAATCAATAAAAGATGACTTTAACAGGTCAGCTGACATTCAGGTAGCTCAGCATATCATATTTAATTATTATTTTTAATTATGATTCCACATATCATATCTACCATTGTATATTGCATAACAATCAACCATATATACTTAAGTAAATTCAACTCTAAGGTATTGACTGTGGAAAGGTTTCGGCAAGTCTCCATTAATACAAAAAGAACCATTTTTTATTGTCAGGCACTCGAGGTGTGCAATTGAGAAATTTACATATGTCCTAAAGATTAATCACGGGAATTTGGCCAAATTTTGAACTCATCCGTTTAATAGAGAGAGGAAATCGAATGATTATATCGTGGGAGCTTCAGAAAGGTGATGTCTCTGTTAGGCCTGATAAAAGTTTGGTCGTGGACTCCTCTTTAGTTAATCTGAATGGGCAGTTCATTTAATTAAAGCCTTTTTGATAAGATTACATTAGATTAAATATCTCGGATTTGATTTTTTATAGGGTGAATTTTGGGCTGGGTTATAATTCGAACTGCATGATTCGACTCGAGAAATCAGTGGACTGGGTTATGTATTTGTAAATTTAAGGTCAGGTCGGGTTAGGTTGGGAAAAAACCTGCAAAGAATTTGGATAGAGCTGGACACAGAAATTTAAAATCAACCCAACTCGACCCGTTCCGACCCAAATATCAAGAAATATAAAAAAACTGCGATGATTTTCTTTACTTGGGTCAGGTCAGGTCAGCAACTTGGGTTGGATCGAGCTAACAACCCGAGTCAACAACTCGGGACAAGTCAGGTTGAACAATTCAGACTAGCAACTCGAGTTGAACAATTCAGGCTAGCAACCCGCTCGAGTTTCAGTCCTAACTCTTTTTTAACTAATTTCATACGCAAGGTTGCAGGTGATTTTAAATATTTGTTAGTCTCACTTCTATCTAGCACGGGGACACCCATGTTATATAAAAAAAAAAGGTTTTGAGCGGATAAAACTCAATTTCAATGAGGGTAACCCCTTTCACCTAAATGACATTTTAAGATAATGGATTTAGTCTTGTCATGGCTACATGCACCTTAGTATAGTCAAGATATTATTTTGTTTTAATTTGAGACCACGTCATTTAAATTATATTTATCAAATATAAAATTATGCTTAAATTTTGATTTTATTTTTCTAATATAAAACTATGAAGATAGATAGGACACAAATTTCCAGTCCTCCTTTATGTTAAAATTTTCGTTTCTAGACTTAGCAAACTTTTTTTTTTTTTTTTTTGAAGTTTATATATTACTGATCAACATTAATAAAAAAACACTGACCACACAAAGATGCATATGGCTGTGGCAGTACTGATTCTTGTATTTGAGGTTCAATGATTCATAAAAATTACACATTTATTGGTCAAACCTTTTCCATCTTTGCCCTCCTCTATGATTCATATAATTTAAATAGACTACATAAATAGAGCTTCATCTCTTAACTTTATTTATATAAAGATATCTAGTTTAAATGGTCCCTAATTCATTAAATAATTGTAATTTGCATTTATGTTGACAAATGAAATAATAGAAAATTTTATAAAAAACAGGTGAAAATTGGAAAAAAAATTAAGATATAAATAAATGAATTGAGAGGATTTGGTCTAACATAATCATAGTATTATCTAAAAAGAGAGAAAATTCAGGTAGGATTGATTAAAATGACTGAGATTTTTTTACATTAGTAACTAAAAATAGAAAATTTTATAAAAAAAATTAAATTTAAATATATTATGCTTTATAAAACTTTAACTAATTAGATTTAAAGAGACTCCATATCTTGATTTGATAGGTCAGCATGTACAACTAGAAATTGCTGGTGCCGTTTGGGGATCATCATTTGCCCGTTGCCTTTTTTTTTTTTATCAATTTATTGGAATCCGTGACATTTGAAATGTCATTAACAAAGTTGATTATCTATGTCAACCTTGCCAATAATAATCAATTTGATCAAAATCCCGATCATTCCATAAATTATTAGCAAAATATATGGTTTCCATAAAAAATTAAAAAGGTTCAAGTATTCTTCTAATGCTCAAGACCGAACATTAATTGTGTTAGATTTTAAATATAGTTAATAAATTTGAAATTTTGAATCAATTCCAAATCTTATCGAATCAAATGATTAAGTTAAGTTTTTCAAATCAATTTGAAAAAATTAGGGTGTCCATCCTAACACGGGAACAATCTTTTAGGAGCCACAGGCTTTCCGAACTTCCTATTTTACCCCTATCCGTCCGTACGATTTTTTTTTTTTAAAAAAAAATCAGATATTAAGAAATCGGTGCACCGATCCGAATCACTTTCCTCAAATTTCCATTTTCCATTAATCCTAATCGGTGCACCGATCCAGTACACCTATTCACTAGAAAGTGAACGGATTTCTGAAATATTTTTTTTGCTAAAAGAGTTTTTCCAGTATTAAGATGACCACCTAAAATTTAACAAAATTTGTTTATTATTTCAAATCAAAATTAAATCTATTGATAGTCCTTACAATCAAACATTGACCACAAGGGAGAGTTGCCCCTGTCAATTAAAATGGAATAAGATCTTCTCATCATTGTTGCATTAATCATGTAATGATGTTCCTTACCAAATATTCCTTATCTTTCCAAAATCAAATAATCTGACCTAATTATTCCACCTACCTATTCCATCAATGGCTACCAGAGAAGTATCGAATCTTTCTTGCACATCCGTCAAGAGCTTGTATAGCCTTTGTGGAGTCACTAGACTCATTTCCACTAGTTGATCATTTTAATTTATAATATTTGTTACTTTGTTTGCTAAAGTAACATGTAGAACAATATCTTTACAGTCTTTTTAAAAGAAAATATATATAATATATAATGACACCTTAATATATAATATACGTATATCGAGATATATAAAAACATAACTCAAATCCATTAATTTCTTATATCAAATTATGAGGGTTGAGTTAAAACTCGATCCAAGCTTCACCCCTAATTTCTAAATTATTTTATGTCACCTTCTCGTAATTGCACAAGTTTATTTTACTAAATGTAGCACGTGACATTTAACATTCTCATAAAAAGTGTAGAAATTCAAGTTGATACGTATTGTATTGTATGGTACTAGCATATATCACAAATGATTCTTAAAAAAGGCACTATACAATATCGGTTGTGCCCCTTTTTTTAATAGCTATTACGATCATTTTCAATTTAAATCTTGCATTGAGTATCATGCTAGGAAGTCTTAGAAGCAAGATTTCCATGTTTGAAAGGTATTTTGCCTTTTAACCTATTTTCCTTTTAATATATCCATATTTTTTTTAATTTCGCTCCACAATATCCAATTTTGGGGTTTTGTCTGGTGAAATTTAATGAAATGATGTTGATTGTATGTGAGATTGAATTAAGATGCCTTAATGTGATTGGTATAGTTTGTACGATGTTTGTGTGATTTTAAAAGTGTTTTTCAATAAATTTATGAAGTTGTAGTTCTTATATAATTTGCACTAAGATAATCTCTATTTTGGAGCATCTCTGGAATTTTTAATGAAATAGTATTGAGTATTTATAGAATTGAATGAAGATGTCTTAAAATGATCGATATATTAAATAGGGTGTTTTTACCATTTCTAATTATTCATTATTTTCAATAAATTATAGTTTTATTATAGAAACTTCATGAATTGTAAAATGAAAAGATACAAATCATTATCTGACACTAGAGATCATAAGTTTCATATTAGGTGTTTACTTATATTACTTTTTCCTTTTGATTTTTTTTGAAAATTTTCATTTTCTTACCATATATTTAATTTGTATAAGAGTTTTTACTTTCATCAATCTAATACTCCATGGAAAGAATAATTTTTTTCAACCAAACATATATTCATAATAGATTTTGTTCTATTTTCTATTATTTTTCTCTATCACCTTACAATTTTTTTAAAAATAAAATTTTGTATCACTTTTTGTGTTACTATGATACTCATATCAGCCAACATGTGCCTAAACTGAATTTTAAACCCTTCGTCCATCATCCATAGTACATAAAGAATCATACCTTAGCATCACGTTTGCAAAGTACTAAGTGACCTAATTCCTAAAAAGAGAATACGACGATAATAATAAAGAGTTTTTTTTTTTTTGAGAGGATGAATTTTTATATATTTTTATTTTTATTATCAATTTTTTTAAAAGAAATTTACATGTGGAAAACTGTAGAATACCCAGCAAAAACCTTTACGGAGTGAGTCAACTATTCATAGGGCACACTAAAAGTAGGCCATAGAGACTTAAACCCACAATCTAAGACGGGAGGCAACCAGTTAAACTTTATTTTTTTCAACTTTAGATATACTTTATATGTTTATAATCAAATATTTAAAAATTTAAATGTTAAAGTCAAATATTAAAATAATTATATGGGTCTTAAATTCCTAGCAATATCTCTAACTAGTAATCCTACTCTATAAATAATTTATTAAATAAAAAACAATTAATCATATAAAAACTTGTGGATGGCACTTCATAATATGAAGTTCATATCTATGGTCAAATCCAGTGTATATAATAATTCCAACCAATCCCATTTGCATGTGACTGGTACGTGCTGATTTGACTTGACCTCACCTAAACGTTGATTCATTAAGAATAAATCATCATAAATTATGTCACGGCCACACGTGCTACCCACCTTTGTGGTGCAATAATTGAACAAAAAAGGGCAAGAGATGCGACACTGGATCTCCCCCAAAGAAAGCAAAATAAAATAAAATAGTCAAGTCTTAATAAGGTACTGTTCTCTTACATCGAGAACAGTCAAGTTGCCAACTTACTACATGCACAAAAATAAAATTAAAAAATATTCAGAATTAAATTAAAAATGGGAAAAGGTCAGGGATGCAATCTGGGCAGTAGGGAAAGTTTAATTTTAGATTGTTCAATTTTTAATTTAACAATTCATTCAGAATTTAATCTATTTTTAAAATTTTTAATCCATTTTTAATTTAAATAAATTAAATCATAATAAATGTCAATTTGTATAAAAAAGTATGTAAATATGTATCAATATATTTCAAAAAAAGAATATCTATAAAAATAAAATTTATTATTAAAATATAAAAAAAAACTCCTGGACTCGTAATCCCGGCCTGCACTACAGATGGCAACAGATGACCTAATAGAATAGAAGATGCACCTGATAAATAATAATAAAAAAATTCCACTGCCCTAGATTTCTAAAATCCACAAGTGTAAATATATATATTAAGAAGCTTCCAACCTGTCGGTAGAGAGAGAACCTAAGACTAAAGTTCCTCCTTTTTGTCTCTTCAGCATTTTGAATGAAAATTTCTCGCACGGGTATTTCAGGCCTTACAAAGATATTTAGTAAAACTGAATTTTTAGATTCTATTTTGTTAGGTGTGATGTAAAAATGAGTGTATAAATAGTTATGGTATGAAATTTCACTACTTTCATCTGATGATCTTCCCTTTATTTTGAAGTTTTAGAAATCAACGACTCATATTCATTAAAATTTAAATGTTAAAATTATATGACTTAAAATCATCAGTTCATATTGAAATTTCATATATTTTATATCGAAGTAATCGGCTATCTGATGAGCTTAAATTTTGCAGGCATTTATTATTAATATATTTCACCAATGTATGTTGTTGACCGAACTCTTTTCAAATAGTCTATAAATTTGAATTTTCTTCTTTCTTTTGCTTTAGAGGATTTGAGTCTGTGCAGGCTGGTATTGAGAGAGAGAGAGAGAGAGAACGTGCATTTGCAACAGTTGTTTTGACTTGCCTCTCTTTTTAGGTGTGGAAATCTGTGCAAGGGAGGGAAAAGCTTCCACTTCTCAGAGAACCCAATTCAAATATCAGTATTCTCGAAGCAATCTTTAGTCCCAAAGTTCCCATTTCCAACCCTACAAACCATTGTTTCTTTCCAATAGAAAATCTGGCTACTGACTCTCCTGCCGAATTTGCAGTTCAGTCAGACTAGGAGCAATACCTTACATGCACAATCAATATATTCAGACATCTAAATTGACACTTCGACAGGAGAGAGAGAGAGAGAGAGAGAGACTCACATGATGAGCTGGAGCTGAGCTGAGTTGGGTACGAGTTTAGCTATCAAACTGTCAAAGCAAGCGGAGGTCAAATGCAGGCGAGGATAGGTGAGGCAAATGGTTTTTCCTTTGCTAACTCAAATGAAAATTATCCACTGTATGAAAAATAAGAATGGGGACGATGAAACACAAAAACTTACTACAGCAACTATCAAAAACAGTAACGTCATTCCTCAAATGAGAAAATGAGAGAGAGAGAGAGAGAGAGAGAGAGAGAGATGATTGATTCTATGCGTCTTCCCACAAGCATGGATGGAGCACTGTAAGATATTGGGATTTGATTGTTGAAAGATGATTTGGACTTTCTTTTTCTCAGGGGTTTATTGTTGGTGTTCATGGGTGGGTTTTTGTCTTTTCCCTTTGACTTGTTTCTTTGTTTTGGATGCATGTAAGCTGAAAAAAGAAAAAAAAAAAGAGAAGAAGTGTCAGGAATGAAAAAACAAACCAAAAGAGAAGAGATGAAGATTGGTTTGTATACATAAATTCCAATATGAAAGGGTAGCCATCAATTTTGCTTTTACGAAAAAAACACATGTAATGGTTCCCATTAATGTGACTCACTAAAGAAAAAAGGACACCTATGAAGTGTAGCCATGTGTAAGAAGATGCTAGGGTCGTGCGGAGAAGAAGGAAAAAAAAAAGGTGGTGTGGTGTGATCAATAAGCAAAGCTAATCTGAAATCACTTTACAGTCGAGGACTAATTCCCAGAAACGTTTTTCACCAAAGCGGAAGTCAATAGTAAACTCCCATCGCCATAGACAATACAAGGTGTGTATGCACATTGATGAAGACCTTCCTTGTAAACTGAGCATATAAACCATTCAGATAATGGACTGTAAAATAATAATTAAGAGCTGTCAAATTCACATGAATTTCCAGCTTTATACTATGCGAGAGAGATTAAGATGTTTCGAGTACCAACTCGGCTACGTGGAAATAATGAAACTCTATGTAGTTGCTTGTCTCAATAATTAATTAAGTTAAAAATAGCCTAAACACTTTAATTATAAAAAAAAAAATCAATCAATAGACATCAATCATTATTAAAATAGATTCACGAATAGTTATATCTCATAAAGCGATATTAATTAAACTAAAAATAGCTACTATTTTGACTATCCAAAAATATACTAATCTAACAAACACGCGTGTGAAAGTGTGCTTTTTATTTTTATGTGTATGTGTCTTGTATTTAACATATTATGTTTTATAGTTATTTAGATGATATAATATTTTTAACTGAAGTTTATTAAGTATTTAATATTATTTATGACATCACATCCATGTCACAAATTCAAACAAGTTTGACCTTGATACCTTCTCCTAAGATAGTTTCATCAACATTTCAGTTTTTAGAATCTTGTCCATGAATGGGATCTCCCTACCTTATTTAAACTCATTATAAGCTGATCACATTGGTCGATTTAAAACTTATTCAAAATTCAATACATTTTGACAATTGATCTTTAGAATCTAAAAAATTATGACCTTTTAAATCTATTAAAATAGAAATTTTATCAAAAATATTATCTTGAAGACAAATTTCACCCATCCCGAACCAGGGCATTAGCAGACAGTGTCACCCGTGGGGCAACATTGCCTAGGAGAAAGTGGTTCCACTCATGACTACGTCGTCCTTGTTCATTGAGAGGATAGAGCTAATCTTAAATCTTTTAGACACCTTGCTATCTTCTGATTTATCAAAAAGATTATTTAAAATATCCTTCACATTGATTTCAATTATTGTATTTGATGCGATTTTTACTCTTACTAAAATTTTAAACCCAAAGGTAAATATTAAGATGATTAAATAGCTAAAAAAATTGAATGCAAGATATCCAAGTGATTATGCATAAATCCTCCATCTAACCATACTTAAAAGGTGGGTATTATTATTTGACATAGTCTATCATAAAAGAAGCAAGTGTGACTTCTAATTAAAAAAAAAAAACGTAAATGAACAACAACAAATATGTCACCCTAACTGAAGCCTATAGGAAATAAATTTTGTTTGTCATTAATCAATATTTTGGATGTTAAAATGTTTTTTAAGATCGTCCCAGTAAAAGTATTATATTTAAAAATAATAAAACTAGCATTACGTAAACTTAATATTACATAGACTAGTATTAAATAGTAAGGTTTACTATAAATTCAAAAATAAAAACTCAAATGTATTTATTTAACTTAAAGTTTACTAAATGAGAAGATGAAAAAATATTTAAGATAATTTCAATATAAAGTGATAAAAAAATTAATTCTATAAAATAAAAATGAAAGAGTGAAATAGAAAACCAACCAAAGGGGTTGTAGCAGTCATGAATCCATGATAACGACGAATACGATGATAGCAGCCAAGCTACCAATATGGGCTTAGACATTTCGTGTGCCAGGGAAGGGGGAAAAGTAAGATATGAAGGATATAATTAATTAATTTTATTATTGTAAGGAAATAAAGGGAAATTAAAAAAAAATAAAAATCACATGTCATTTGAAACTTGTACAAATCTGGGAGTATCGAAAAAAATAAAAATCGAGAAATGCATTGCCATAAACTTCTAAAGGACAATAAACTCAGTTATATTGTTGTTATTAAGACGAACAGGTGAAATTAACGAGGTTAATCTCCTCGGATCTTATAATAATTTCTCAAAAGAAAGGAAGAATTACCGCCGTCCTCACCTCTCAAGAAAAGGAAAGAAAGCAAATGGAGAAGTGTGGGATGGCTCCCATGGCCAAACTAAAATTGACCCCAAAACATTCGAGAATTCTAAACCTCGCCACTCTACCCCACGAAAGGATATTGCTTGTGAAATAGAGGAAGAAAGTGACATGACCAAACATGCAATGAATGAGAGAAGATGAGTCATACCACGAAAAGAAGAGCAGTTGGAGTGAGAGAGAGAGGGCGGGGGATCGATCAGCCAGAGAGGCTTCAAGAAGATGGGCCGATGCCGCCTCTACCCTCGTCACTCCCCGCCCTGTGATGCTGTTGGAGGTGCTGGTGGTGGTGTGGATGCTGGTCCTGCTCAGGTTGCTGCAGCTGAAATGGGCTTTCAAACGGGACCAATGGAAGCGACGAGGGCGAAGCCGCACCGGTTGGGGCCATCTGGTTGAATCCTTGGCCACCCCCGCCGCCGCCACCTTCAAACCCGCTGTTGTAGCGCACGAGCTCGTGCTGCTGTTGCTCATAGCCTCCTCTCAACATTTCCTGCTGCTCCCTCGCGACTACGGCTGCTGCCAACTGCTGCGCCTCCAGCATCTGCTGCTGCTGCTGCTGCTCGCGCAGCATCATCTGGGCCTGGGCCTGCGAAGGGTGGGTAGGGCCCAAGCCCATTTGGGGCATCACGAATGGTCCCAATCCCCCGGTCGTGGGGTTGAGAAGGTGGTGCATGGGGTGTTGGGGGTGCGCGAGGGAGAGCATCGCCGACGGGCCGATGTAGGAAGACAGCTCCTTTCTTGCGTTGTAGAGGTCGCTATGTACCTGCTTGAGCTTGTGCTGGAGTAAGGATATTAGGCCAACACAACCATACACTGGGTCACGGAGGCGGGCCTCCGCCTCATACGCCAGTGAATTCACAGCGTCCTCACGCTGCGCCGGGCTGAGCTCGTTCAGCATCTTGGCGACGTTGCTTGCGCCAAACACCTTGTGCACGTTCGCAAACTTCTGCGGCTGATCCGGTGGGAAATACGGCGCGAAAACGCACTCCTGCGTGCACTTCCGGCGAAGGAACTTGCAGGCAGCACAAGGAGAATTTGAAGAAGCCATTGTACGATTGTATGTGATCGTATTCTCTGCTGCAATCCAATCAACCCCAACACCAGAAAAAACACAAAGAAAGAAAAGAAAGAGAATAAGAATTCATTCATTCACTCAAACTAGGAAAAGATATCATCCACACCCCTTTGAAGATATATGGGGCACAACGGTCCACAGTACCCACCCAGCGCATACTAGCAGAATACGCGCATCGAGAGGGGTTTCTGTAGAATCCCAACGGCGATTACGTGTTTCTCGGTGAAATATATTGTTCAATAAGGAAAATAGTTATAAAAATCAATTCGTTAAATTCTTTTTATTTCAGAAAAGAAATGAAGAACAGAAATTTTATTTGATGAAGCATGAAATATAGTGAACGAAGAAGAGAGATTAGGGTTTCTCCTTCTTGTTGGAAAAGCAAATCGAAGATGAGCAACCAGATCCGGTAACTCTACCACCGGATCGAGGGAAACACAAGATCCGAACATTCAAATTCTCAAAAACGGGAGAAATCGCCATATTTTCGCTATCAAATTCCGCGAGTTGTGAGATCATGGATGGATTTCTAACCTCGGTTTCAATTCAAAATAAATCAGATATCGTCTCCGTCTTTTCAGATTTGGCCAGCAAGAAAAACCATCCGATTCTTGGTCCTTCGACAATACACCGTTCAAATGCCGCTCTCAAGAATAGAGAGATTGATGGCCAGGATCGGATCGTGCGATTGCCTATGACCGTGCTCCCGATGGTTTTCTCCGCTCTTTGGACGACGGCTTCCAGTCGTCGTCGTCTTCGTTTACCCGATCGGATCTTCCCTTCCTCGAGCGTCAGGTTTCAGAATCCCAACTGAGAGAGATAGAGAGAGAAACAAATAGTAAATAAAATTAATTAACAAAATAATATTAATATTTTTTCACTATATACAGAAATGGTATGCTACTGGAAAGAGTATGTACAAAATGAAAATAAAAGAAAAAGAGTGAGAAGACGAGAATTAAGAGAAATTATCTTATTTTATATTATTATTTACCGAGAGCGAAATGAAATGTGTGTATAAAGCAAAAGAAAAGAAGTGTCAATTCCTTCACCAGCGGCACAGTCGACGTCATTTTATATGCGGGTGACCGGGTGTGGCACGCCAGCGTGCACGCGATCCCTAGCCGTCCAAATCCGAAGGTTGGGTTCTCCACCGTTCGATTTGGTCCCCTTCGGTGCATTGAATTAAATGCATGGGGTTTTCGAGGGATGACAGAATTGCCCTTGAGGCCCTGGTTTATTTTCATACAGTTTTGGGCAAGGGCATGACTTCCTTAACAATCAGACTCGGAAGCCTTGATAACTTCATCAATGCCCTTGGGTCCCTTTTTCAGCTCCCATTTGACCAACATTAAAAAAGCCAAAAAAAAGGTTAGATGCAAGGTTTCAATTAAAACTATAATACAATCACTTATAGGTTTTTTTTTTTTAAAATAATAATAAAAATAATTTCAATTAATATGTCAATATAATGGACTAACAATTTGATGAAATGAATATGAATATAAATAAGTGGAGGGTAATTTAATATTGTCCTCTCATCCAACTCAACTATGTATCGAAATGTACCGTGAGCCCTATAGAGGTAATTTTGTCAAAGAAATACTTCAAAATAGAAATGCTCTAGAAGCTTATTGATAGTTAAAACATACACCTATTATGTCGAGCACTTTATTATTTAAAATGCAACAATGGATAACTCAGCAAACTCCATGATTGCTACATGCATGAACACCTATTTGATCGTCAAATGCTCTGGAAGATCATTGATAGTTAAAAATTTGGTGTATTATGTCGAGCACTTTATCAGTTAAAATGTGACAATGGATAACTCGCAAACTCCATGATTACTACATGCGTGGACATCTATTGATGGTCAATTTTGTCAAAGAAATACTTCAAAATAGAAATGTTGCAGAAGTTATTAATATTTAAATTTTTGGCGTATTATGTGGAGCACTTTACCATTCAAAATGCAACAATGGATAACTCGCAAACTCCATGATTGCTACATTGTAATACCCCCACCCACCTCAAAGAAAGTCGCACCTCGGTAGTGAGGTGGTTGTGTTGGGTGTTAATATGAGGGAAGCCCCCCTCTCCCATGTGTGAGGCCTTTTGGGCCTGGCCATGTGGGCCAGGGCTTAAAGTAAAACTGTGAGGGCATGGTGGGCCCAAAGCGGACAATATCACACTGGGAAGTTGGGATAGGGTCCTTACAAGTGGTATCAGAGCACGGTTCAATACTAGAACTGTGTGGGCCCTCTACCTCTGTGATGTGACAGAGTCGGGGATGGCTTTGGCTTTAAGGGGGGTAGACTGTAATACCCCCACCCACCTCAAAGAAAGTCTCACCTCGGTAGTGAGGTGGGTGGGTTGGGTGTTAATATGAGGGAAGCTCCCCTCTCCCATGTGTGAGGCCTTCCCAAAGCAAAACTGTGAGGGCATGGTGGGCCCAAAGCAGACAATATTACACTGAGAAGTTGGGGTAGGGTCGTTACATACATGCACTGACACTTATTGATGGTCATTAAATCCTTCTAACATTGGTTGATCATTAAAGTTATTAAAAGCTCAAATCTAGGGCGTCGTGAGATAATCAAAGATACCTCTATGTCATGTGGTGAGATCCCCACTCAAAATGGCTAGTCGATTTTAAGGTTTTTCAACCCCTGCTTATAAACCTTGCATTTTTCTAAAAAATTGTTAATGTGGGACAATGCCAACATTAGAAGTTCCCCAGCCCAATCTTGGGGCCCTCGCCAGGGAAACCCACACCTCTTCTCTTTTTTTTTTTTTCGTATAGGGTTCACACTGTCAACCTTGACCGGCTAAAAGAAGGGTTGGGTCTGTTTAAAACCCGTATGGGTTTCAAACCCCTAAATACCCTCTTCAACCCGTAGTTCAACTCGGGTTTTCACATAAACCCTGTGACCCTGTTTTCATGTAAAACCCATATCTGAAATATATAATCCGATGGAATGGGATGGGACGAGACTGGAGTCGAATCGCAAAATAGCTGGAAGGGTTCGATTCTTGGATTTCTTCATCTTTTCTTCCTCCATTTACAGTTTCCCTTCATCTCTTCTTCCACCATTTTCAGTTTCCTCTACAACTACAATCGCTTCATCTCATGCAGTGAATGATGCGGACACCTTCATCTCTATGCAGTGAACAACGGCGCTTATAAAAAAAACCCTAGAAAGGCTTTTAGTTTTTGGGCTTAGGGCTTTTTCAATTGTTGAGAGAACTAAGGGCATTTTTGCCTTTTTAAGAGAACTAACGAATTGGTGTTGCCATTTGCAGTTTACAAAGTATTGAAGTGTTGCTTTTATTATTTAATGAAGTTGTACCTATGAAAAAATATCAATGGCTTAAACCACTTGTTAATTAGTGATGCACGTCAAAAATTTGACAGGACATAGACCCTTTCTTATAAAATAAAAATTATTAATTTTTAACAAGAGTTTATTATTGTTAAAAAAATGTTCTAATTTTGTAATTTAACACACTTAGTGAAATGGTTATGGTCCAACTTTATAAGAGACTACACTTATCAGTGTCCCATTTTTCATATAATTTGAGATCATTTAAGTTTTTAAATAATAGTAAGAGGTAAGATTTGGTTTTAGGTTTGAAATAAAAATTAAAATACTTTGAAATTATTAATTAAAAACAAAGATCAAGTGTTGTTTAAATATTTATTTTAATTTAAAATTATAATAATTAATTTTTAAAGTTATGGATGGATTATTATTATTTTTATAAACAAAATTTAATAATCTATATAGACTCATTAATATAGTGAACTTAGACTTTTATTCACCATCTATCTATTAGTTAATAAGTTAATATTATTTATAATATAATATTCATAACCAGGGTTTGACCACGGTTGAGCCTTATTTAACCCACCCTTTCTCTCAGACGGGTCGGTCCAGGGGCCTAGTTTTAAAACATTGGTTTGACATTACAATTCCAACATTATGAGTCCAATTCCTATAGACACCTAAATCTAAGTACAAATACAATTTTAAATTGATAGGATAAATTGCTTTGATTATTATGATATTTCAATAAAAAGCCATTTTGATGATATTTCCTGTTGACATAAGAAATATAGATTTCTTTACTAACCTCGTATTAAAATCCTTATTATACAATAATAAAAATGTGTCGATTAAAACAATTGATTAGGATATACCAATAGGGTTTTGAGTTTCCATCAATGTTATCACAACCGAACTGGACTGCAGTCGAACTGGCCTCAGTCACGGTTCAATTTGGGAAAAAAAAACCTTTTAGACAATCAAACCTGCAAAAAGCCTCGGTGAACTGTGTTGAACTGCGGTTTTTCTAGTTGAACTGTGAACTGAAGTTCACTATGTTTAAAAATTAATTAATTTATTTTTAACTTTTTTCTTCTAATTTTCACTAAATTAGCTGGTGATATTTACATGATTTGGCCATTTGAGACTTCTAGCAATGCGTTATCAAATTATGATATTAAGATATCAATATTACCAATCTAATAAATATTAATTTGAAATTCCGTTACTAGAATGATGTAAGACCTACAGGGGGTGAATAGGTATGATCCGATTTTATTTCCATTTTTAAAATAAATCAATTTAACAATATGTGCAGTGGAATAAATGTATGTGTAAGTGATAAACAAATTAATCAAACCATCAAAGCAAACCACATTGCACAATCATTTATAGTAGTTCGGTTCACCTACATCCACTCTCAGACTTCCCAACTCTTGGGTCATCCCAATATACTATGAATGAGCTTCACACCCAAATAGTACAACCTAATTTTTTATAGAGGTTCAACTCCCATGGTCTAATCCTCGACGCCTATTTTTTGTGGTGGTTTGAACACAAAGTTCTAATCCACCTTACAATGTGATATCAAATAAAAAGACTAAAAGGAACACTTGCCTTGAGCCTTAACAATTCTTCAAAATGTGTGTTCTTCTTGTTGATGTCTCCACGCCTTCTACCTTCAGATCTGATCCATTTTTCAGTGAGTTTTGGCACAGCGGAACATGGGTTCTAGGACAAAAGTATTACTGGTTTTTAAGTCCTAGAGGAAGGTCATCATCTTCACAAAATAAGCATTGAATGCTTTTTCATTTTCCTAGTAAAAGATGATGAAGAAGAGAGATAAGGGATGGGGAAGGTCTCTAGTCACTGTTGGGTTTTCCAATATTCAGATCTATCTTTTGAAAGAGCTTTTAAAGGTTTCCATTTTTTCATATGCCAGCAAATCACAGTGAGGCTTATCCTTTAGAGATTGAGCAACCTTCAAAAGATTTTTTTCATCAGTGAGAGATGGAAAATTGATTATTCATAATTTCATCAAAATCCATAGGAGCCTTTCTAGGATCTCCTTATTTCCATATGATTTTCAAACAAGATGAGATATAGGATATTTCGAAATCATAAGCAGTTTCCCCTTTTTCAAATCTTTCTTACCATATCTTGTAAGGATATTAGGTCAAAGGGCAGATGACCTTGTGATCCCACGCTGAAATACAACTGTCTCGACCTTTGCTCAATATGGACAGTCTTTGAGGCCTCGACAAAATGCTTGAGGCCTCGAGGCTGAAACTAAGCATTTTTCAGATTTTCAATTTTATTAACCATTGATTTCTAGGATGTTTAGGCTTGACCTAAGGTCCACTATAGTCCATTTACCTAGTGTGCCAATCATATGTTCGGTGTAGACTCTTCTATGCATAGTAGATCTTCTAACATCTTCACATTCTTCCAAGGAAAGGTCCAACATACACGGTCCCGGAATTGACAATACATAGACTCGGTCAAACTGAGGGCCTAACATAATTAACTAATAATAGAGAAAAATAATGATGTTGGTCATTTTTGGAAATTATCTTAAAGGAAATATAACATTGTAATATTATTAAAATGAATGTGTTAATAATATGATTATTTATATTCATTCTTATGTTATTAATAATGTGAATATTTACATATTTTTAATGTAAATATTATCTTTTCAATTATATTTACAATTAAAATCATTCTGTAACTGATACATATATGTATCTTAGAATTAATTAAAGATTATTATATGTTGATATTTTATAATTTAAGTGAATGTAATAATTTTATAACTAAATAATAATAATTTTGTTTAAAATTTTATTCAACTTATTATTTAAATATTAATAATGAAAATTTCCATCACCTAAGGCACATGAAAACAGAGACTTAAGGAAAGAGAAAGTGAGAGAAATCAAAGGCATCTATTTCTCCATTTTGCATTGTATTTGCAAGAATTATCTATAGCAAATACACTCAAAGATTAACACTGAACGCATCAATTAATTAAGTGATGGACTCTAGTATGGTTTAAATTATGATTTACTAATTTCCGCATTATAATTATGATAATAATTATGGATTATGATTTTTCTGTAAAATATAAATGATTCAAGGTCTTGTGGAATAACTGACAGATGATTGAATTACTGTTTCTATATTGGGTATTATAATGAAAATTCTATGTTATTGAACTGTAGATTTTTTGCCCAAATCTCAATCCCATATAATATTTATATTAATGGTACATGTTTGACCGATTCTGACCACGGTTGAACCCGGTTAAAACTTATTTAATCCGACCTTTCTTAGAGACGCTTCGATAGACGATCTATAACATTGGTTTCCATGTTTGACGTGATATTTGATAACTCTTCTCCAGTAGGAAATGGTCGTTCTCATTTATTCTTTTCATGGTGGACGACAAACTAATATTGCAGACACTATACGGCGATTGATTGGTCGACATCAACATAGCGACGGGTATGCTACTCTCTCTCCACATACATGGAATGATCTACAGAAATATTGTATGAACTTTTATTGATGCCCACATGGAACTACAAGTATGGATTTGTTGGAAACATCTGTCTAGACTATGAAGCAGGGGTTTTAATATCGGTTGATACGCGCTGATATATATTGGATTTTAAACCCTTTATATATCGGTCGTATTCCACCAACATTGGGCGATATCCGAATTTTATCGCCCATATGTATCTGCCAATATAGGCAGTTTTTTTTTTTTTAAATGTTCATTTCGATAGTGGGCCTGACCGATATTTATGTATTAAGACTATTTTTAAAAAAATGCATTTTTTAAATTTTTTTTTCTATTTTTTAAACTCAGAAATAAAAAAAATCTAAAAAATGGAGAGAGAGATTTCACGGCCGATATATGCATATCGACCGAACCGAATTTTTAAACCCTACTATGAAGGCTACCAAAAATTATCTGCATCGAATCAATCAAAGCATTTTTAAAGTCCCAGAATTAAAATCATTTTAAATATTTGTATCCAACCTATGAAAAGCTTTTGATCCCGTATAAATTTACTAAAAAATGAAGTCCCGTTGAATTTAAATCCAGTTAACAAAGGGTGAATGGGTGTAAAGGGAATTGTTTGAGCAAAAGGTGGACTAGGTGGGGTAATACTCTATATTCTTGTGCTTGGAGAATCATCATCATAATCAAAAAATTTAGACGGCTGATAGCATATTGGATTTTGTTTATTATTTTTCTTTTGTTTTTACTTTGATTTTTAAGGTTTTAGATCATTCCTATTGTAGTATACGCATGAATCAAGTTGAATTTTGTATTTTTATTATATGAAGAATCACTTATCTTACAATGTCTTTGCTGATATTTTTATTGTATGAATAATCACTTATCTTACAATGTCTTTGCTGAAATATCACCTAATGTATTCATAGTTGATGACTTCCCTCAAGGAATGTCTTTAGAATTCTTCAAAACAGCTAGTAGATTTCTTCCTTTTTAATTTTTCTAATAAAACAGTTTTACTGTTTATAGATCATTATTTCTATTTGATGAAGGAACATTTTCCTAATCATTTCTTCCAAGATGGAATGGAAACCAAGTCCACTACTGGAACATTTCCACACATCCAACTCCTGCAATTCCACATTGATACCATTGGCGTTTTTGTAATTCCATCCATGAATAGAAGGGCATTTTAATACACTTCGCAAATTTTAACATTCATCATCATCAACTCCATTGCTACTCTATTTTACAAATTCTTCCATTTACCCATAAATAAACAAATCCTTTATGAATGGTAATATTTTTAAAAAGTTATTAGAAATTTAAATAACGATCCATAAATAGATATTTCCATTACTTTTGCCATTGAGATTATACCTGTCAGTGGAGAAGTCCTCCTTGTCATCCATCACATGTGCCATTTAAACTTCAAAATTCATACAGCTCACCTCAAATTATATCATCCTTATCTCATCTAAATAAGCTTAATAAACACAGATAATTAGTAATTACTGTGGGTCCACCATGTGCTGGGGCCATTGGAGAGACATGACACAAAAAAAAAGATGGCCAATTCATCAAGAGGGATCCTATGCTCTTACTTCTTTTTTTTTAAAAAAATTGCAATATAAATATTCTAATTAATTTTAAAAAATTATTGTTAAAAAGTAAGAATGGCCTTCTATGAGCTTATGTAGTAATAATTTCAAATTGGTTAAAATTTTATACTTTCATTTTATAATTAGTTAACTATATATATTTAAATAATGCTATCCAGCGTGTGAATAAATAAGTTGATCCATATTGCTGATATTAGTCAGGTATATTAAGAGTCGCTGACATGACTTGAAGGGTGGGCTGGTAAATCTTTGAAAACCTTTGGGCATTTATTTGCATCATGGGAATTTTCGAGGGAGAAAAAAAAAACGTCTCGCTTCCCTTGGACGGGACGAGAGCGAGGCGGAGACGGAAAGGGAGATGGCGGAAGATGGCGTGTCGTTGTAGTAGTGAGGAGTGAGTGGGACTCACAAATAAACATGAAAAGAAAGGGGACAAAAGAGAGGGAAAGGACAGGAGAAAAGCCCATGACTACTGACTCATCTCCAGTGTGTTGGTGAGTGCATTCATTCCCCTTCTGATTTAATACACATATAAACGTACCACGGACTTAAAATCTGTATCAAAGATAGAGATTGAGAGAATCCATCCATTTCACTAATAAATCTTTATTTATTTTTTTAAACAAAAATAATATTGTATCTTTTATGTTCATACTAAATGATATTAATAATTAGTTAATAAAAAGATAAATTCAACATCTTTTATTATTAAAAACATCATTATCTCAATCACTTCTCGCTCAATACTTTTACCAATATTAAAAAAAAATAACATTTATCGGTACATACTTCATTTATACGTATTATTAAAATGTAAAATAATTGAAGATTTGACTAAAAATAATTCAAGAGTTCCTCTTAATGGGTACATTTAAAAATTATCCTTTCAAAAATAAGACTTGCAAGAAATTATCTTACTTGAATTTTATAAAGTAATTTTTTGACTTCTTGTGCATCTTAAAATTATTTGTAGTCTTCAACTTTAAATTACATCGCATCTAGATTGTGATTCATTCTTTCAGTAAATTTTCTCTTTCAAGTAAACATTGAAGTTTCTTTCTCTAATTTTAATCGATACGCATTTTTTAGTGATAGAAATTAGAAAATTTATACTTTTTAAACTCATATAATTTCACTTTATTATAAAAATGACATGGGGGGCTCTAATATTAGGGTTCTTTGGCCTTGTGACTGACGGATTTCTCACATTTCAACATGCAACACGAATCCCACATGTGTGACCATTTCATTTCAAATTTCAAATGTGTGAGATTCATATATTCTCTAATTTTTCAAATGATATCTTCTGTAAATAGGACAGTTAAATATCCAATGCAGGTTACTTACCTCAACTTGGAAAAGAGAATCTAGTGCATTCATTGATGAAGCTAAAATTAGCTTAAAGATCTCTAAAAGGGGAATGAATGGATTGCCATTTCTGTCATTTCTCTAATTACAGATTATTTGTAATTAGCTTACAAATTGCTATTCTGTTCATAGTTCAGATTTTCTTTAGTAGTGTGATTAAAAATTCAACTATGAAAAGTAGATGCACTACAAAGTCAGAAACAAATACATACAACTATAGGAGTACTTATCCAATTTGAAAGATTCATGGACAAAAAGTTCATCTAGGTGAGGCCACTACCCCTAAAGTAAATCAAGTTAGGTTATAGGGGCTCGAAGTCACAACTTCCTGCTTCCTGAAGTGGAATGCAACCAGCTGAAATATACCCATGTGGTTAAAGTTCATCTATATTAATATATAAGTTTCACGTGTTTGTGTTTTTTATAATTTTGTAAAATATTTTAAAATGTTAAAAGAGTAAAACTATTTTAAACTTAATTTTGACAAAAAATTTAGAAGAACACTAACTTCTAAATTTTATTTTTTAAAAATGTTTACTTATTATATACTTTAGTTAAAAATAAATAAAATGATATATTTCAAAGTTTTTTATAGGATAGAATGGAAGATAAAAACCCCTCCCACATAGACGGTATAAATGGTTTTGACAATGGTGGCGTCGGTGATGAAGTCAAATGTTTCTTCATCTATTTATTATTCATAATTTTTCAAGGTTTAAATTAAATTCTTTATTTATATAACATACAAAAGAAATGAACAATAAATAGCCAACGTAATCGAATAATTTGTGCATTATATGCTACAAGTATAATACAGAAAATAATTATATCAAATATACAAGTAAAATTGAAGTATCTTTGAAAAGTATCTGAAGACGATTTAAAAAAAAAAAAAAAAATACGCTTGATATGTTTATACTACGAATATCAAATAAAGAATTGTTAAAAAACTGTGTGTAGTGCAAATCGATTCAAGACAAATTCGAAGTTATCTCTAAATTTAATGTTGATGAGGTTATCTTTCCAATTCTATTCTCTAAATTTAGTAGTCGCATTTTTTCACATAGTAAAGAGCCAACTATTATTTTTAATTAAAAGTTTATTCTATGCTTATCAATTAAAATTACTAAGAGAAATTAGACGTTGTGGTACATATTAGTGACTAAGTATGTTTCTGAAGATGTCACTAATCACTCAATAAATTTTAAGATGGTGGATGATATATAGTTCATGAGATGTAACAAATTGTTCAAGAAATTGCAAATATTGGTGTACCAATATTTGAATTTTTTTAAATATTAACAAGTATAGACAAATTACCATGATCATAGAGTACTTATCAAAAAAAAAATTCTACACAATGGATTGGTTACTCTTAACACTTGCAAATTGTAAAACAAGCTCGTCAAAGGGACAAAAGTCGGGAGGAGGAATTGAAAAAAAGTAATATCTCTAGAAGAAAAATGTTCATATGCTTGAATTAAAAGAAAAAAGAAAAATAGATAATGTTTCTAATAAGGGAGAGAAACAAAAACAAGTCTTGAAATGACAACAACAAAATAAAATTCTTTTTAAAGTTGGTTCTAAAGCATTGTAGTAATAAAGATAAAGATTTTAAGAAGAAAAGTGGTCCATATCAATAATATTTTAAAATTTATTACATTTTTATCAGCAAAATACCAATCACAGTTGATAAAATCGCAGCTGCGAACCGCGGTTCATCGAATTTGAATTTTTTTAAAAAATATATTTTTCTTCTCCTTCAAAATATCAAAATTTAATATTAAAAAATAGATATACTTGAAATATATAGGTGTCTTACCATTTCTATCCCACATCCTTCACCATCTTGGTATATTACTTAGAGTTTAAATGTTATTTGTAAAAAGTGTCTTACTTAATGTTATTTGTAATATTTATATTATATTATTACTTGACCGGCTTTGACCGTGGTTGAATTCGGTTGAACCTGATTGAATCCAAAATGCCTCAAAGACAGTTTGTTAGATGGTTCGGTTCTGATAACATTGAATCAAAAATGCCTCAAAGACGGTTTGTTAGATGGTCCGGTTCTGATAACATTGCATATTCCTATTCTTGTATGTGTGAGGTCTTATGATCAAGCCATTTTCAACACAAAAAGGGTCACTCCCCATAGTTTGTATCGGGCGTGTGCAAATAGGGAGGTTTACACTTGCCACGATGATTAGTAAAATGAGACGACTAACTAATTTAGGTGAAATGTTTGAATACTTTGAAATTAAAAAAAAATTTACAATAGGAAGCAAACTTTATTGTTAATGCCACAATGGAAATGATCTCTAAGGCCTTCATGATGAATGAGGACAAAAAGGACAGACTTCGAATTTACTTTTCATCTTACCCTTAAAAGGGTTGCTTTCAAAACTTATCAACCTAGCAAGTTCGTCATTGGTAACTAAAAGTCATGTCCAGCTAGAGGGAATGAGACTGAACATTACTCTTTTCTCTGGGAAAATACTCTCTTAGACATTTTCTTCATGTGTTTAGTCTTAGGAAAAGTCTAATTCTTGTTTGTTTGTTTATTTAATTCTCATGATTTTTATGTTTCTTTTATATTAACAAAGTGGTCATTACTAAAAGGGTCACTCTCCTTGATTTTGTATTCGGCATTTAAAGAATTAATCAGAACACCTAGAAAATTCAAATGAAACGCTTATAAATACCTTGGTATTCAAAACATAAAAACCAAACTCTTCATCACTAAAAGTGAATTAGAAAAGGTAAAGGATAAAATGAATCTTTACCTATTATGAGTGATATGATTCGTTCTTCTTATTTCATCCAGTTAAATGATATATGAAATTTTAGTCAAGGACACGTTAGGAAAAAATGCTAGATAGAATGATGCATAGTAAATTGATTCATAACAGTGAGATAAAGTAATAAAATATAAAAGTGAATATTGTGCTTGTCTAAACTATGTAAAAGATCTTTTAAATCAATTGAAAGAGCTGATAATTTTTAAAATTTAATATATATATATATATAGTGATATTTGTAATAATAAATCCATATATAAAGATGAAGTCTTAGAGAAGTTTAAAATTTATAAAGTCAAAATAAAAAAAATTCAATGTGATTGAAAAATTAAATCTTTTGAAACAAATAAAGGTAGAGTATGCCTATAAAAAAAATTTAATTTTTTTTAAGCTAATGGTATAATTCCTAATGTGAATGCTTGTAGTATTCCCTATCACAATGGTGTCACTAGTCTAGTCATGGGCCGAGTTGATGTCGCACTTTCCTTTGCATCAACTCTATCCATTTGGACCATATTTTCAAATCATAACAAGGACTACGACTTTGGCCAATTATTTAGTTGGCTCAACCAGGAAACTTGATGGGTTAACCAAGCAATGGGACTGAATAGAAACTTTTCAACTTTCGAAATTTATCTGCCTATTTCAACTAAAATTTTAATATATTTTAGATTTTTTTTTTAAATTTACATGTTGGAAATCGTAGAGAACTCAGCTAAAACCCCTACAGATGATATCCACTGCCTTTAAAACACACCAATTGAAGTCATTGAGACTCGAACCTAACACCACCCACTTCTTGAAGCAGGTGATTAAAATTTATATAAATCAAAATTTTAAATGGCTAAAATTCCTCGAAAAATCCCATACTCTATTTTAATTGGGATTGACCTTCTTGCAACTTGCAATGACATTTGTTACCGGTTAAAGTTAATTAATTTGAGTAAAATTTGAAAGTAATTTTATCGTTTTATTAGATTTTAAATAATCAGGGCCTCTTTTACTGTAAGAACTTTGGTGCCCCACAAAAGTCTTATTTTATTTTATTTTTAATTATTTTTTCCTCCATGAACTTTCTACGAATCGAAGAGACCATCACGTGCATGGATTTGACTACTAATACATGTCCCTTATTTATTACGTGACATGAATATTCTGATACCCTCCTTCAACTTGTCATTAGTTTTTTTTTTTTACACTTTCGCATTAAATATAAATCTTATATTTTTGAGTTATTACTCCCTCTTTCTCTCATTCTGTTTTCAAACTCGATTTGTTTCTCATTGCGTAGGTATATATAAATTTTAATTAATTATAAAAGTTTTAAAATTTTAATCACTGTACTTAAAATCATTGTTATGGTACTTTAATATGACTAATAATTTTCAAATGAGATTAACACGGTTCATTATATGAACGTGGCATCTTAGAATGAAAATCAAATTCGAATGCTTGCATCCTTTATCAAAATATAAAAAAAAAATATATACAAAAATAAAGTCAGTATTTCTTTATCAAGTCTTATTTTTTTCAACTTTTTCAGTATTAATAAATTATTATTATTATTATTATTGATACTGTATTGTAAGTTAAACTTATCTTTTACTTAAGGTTTAGAGGTCAATTGGTGTAAGTTTCTAAGATTAAGTTAGAGGTCTTGAGTTCGACTCTTTCCAGATTTACATGATATATGAATGATTTTCAATATCCATAGAGTTAGTCTCACTTTGAGTGTGAGATATCCGATTTTCAGTATTGATAGAGTTAGTCTCACTTCGAGTGTGAGAAAAGGATTTCTATATTATAACAAAAAAAAAACATACCTTCTGCTAAATTAGATATTTATATGTTAAACTTACCTCCTATTAAATAATTAGATGTTTAATTAAAACCACATCTTCACATCAATTGATTATACAATATGAGCTAGGAATAATTTGAAAGAAAGGTAGGTAGGTAGGTTATGAGAAGACTAAGGCCCAGTTTCCAAATTCTAATTGTGAAGTGTGAAGTGAACACCTGCCGCTGCAAAGTCAGAAGATATTTGTTGAAGAAGAGAAAGGGTGAGAAAAGTCAAAGACGGACAAAAAGGAAGAAGACTTTTCTTTATACACTCTCTCTTCCCAATCTTGTTTTAAAATTTCAGAAGACTTTAAAAGTTATTCCTTTTTGTTTGTTTTGCCTTTCCTGACACGACTGTTTGTAGGAGGATTCAGACCCACCTTTAGAAAGTATAGCATTTGATGGGATGACAAGATTTGGAGCTAAGACAGTCAGTCAGTAATGGCAAAAATAAAAAAAATAAAATTGCTTCTTTTTGAAAAAGTTAATGACAGTTAAAGATGAAAATGATTTCTTCTTTATGCTCCTTTAAAAAACAAATAATAGAAGCAAATTTAAAAACAAGTGACTGTGGCTTACCTTCTACTTAAGATTGAGCTTCTAATTTAAAAGACCGACTCGATAGATTGAGTGGACTCAGTGTTTTATAAGACTTTAGATTTTTCCGCTCACGATTAATGTAGGATTCTCATTTGCACTCCAATAACACTCCATTGAACGAAGGTCTCCGACGGTAGAATGTCACCAATCATCATGTTTAACTAGGGAATCCCTGATTCCACATGTTGTGTATTAAAAACCTGTTTTTGATACTACTGTTAGAATTAGGCTTTCAGCCCAAAATACTAGCCTGATAGGTGAAGTGACTTAGTCTGTATAAGTTTTTAGATTTTCTTCTTACAAGTCGACGTGAGATTGTCGTTAGCACCCCAACACCTGCCAAAATTTGTTATGATCTTTTATTCAAACTCACTCACCCACCCAGATTTAGAAGTTGAAAAACTAATGAAATAACACACTCTGAAGTCTGAAGTCTGAACAAAGGAAACCCATTTGGAGAATGCAATGATGAGATTGATGAAAATGAAGCACGCTTGTTTCCACATGTTTTTAGGTTTCTCTCTCGTGAGCTGAGGCAAATGCATTTATTTTGCTGTTCCCATATATATGTCAAAAACAAAGGCTCTCTGTACATGATAAAATCACCTGAACCAAATCTCACTAACACTTTAGGGTTTACAGACCAGAAAGAGTACGCAATCATCTCATTGAAAAGATCGCGTCTTTTCACTCGTCATTCTTTGACTATGTAGAAAAGGATCATTCAACCTACACATTATTATATAATAAAATCCGAATTGAATGAGATACGTCATTTATAAAATTTGGGTTGAAATATGAAATATTGATTGTAATTTTCAATTTAATTATTGGCCAAAATATATAAATTTTAAAGAAAATCATCCTAAATATTTTAGTTTTTGTTTGACAATCAAGATTTGTAATTGAAAGCATGACTGACTGATCAATGATAAAGATGGAGGACATTGTTCATATGCCTTTTTAATGCGTCGACATTGTTCATATGCATTTTTAATGCGTCGAGTGGTTCGGAAAGAGGAAGCTAACTTAATGTATCATATCTCGTAATGAAAAGTTAAGTAAAATTGATGGTGACAAAATGTATTAATATCAGCAGATACGATATATATTGACTTCCTCTTTTTAGAAGAATTATATGTAGTGACTTTGTGACTTGATATAACAATGATGCATATTGACTAGGTGGGTAGGCTGCATTGGCCTAGTATGGCAGTCAAGCCCAAAAAATTGGTTTGATGGGCTAGTGTCATAGCATATTGGGCCCAAAACATATCGAGAAACTTGATACAATAATTTTTATCTCTGATCATGACATAGGTACCGGTTACTTGAGAAATGCAAGAGAACCGGCCTGCTTATAAGTCGGGCACAAGCACTGAATATTATCATTATTATATTGTTGTTATTATTATTATTATTATTATTATTATTATTATTGTATTATTGTTATTGTTATCAGCATCGTTGTTTTTTTATTGAGCTATGAGTTTTTCATATGCAATAGTGTAACTTATCCAGGTTTGTATACGATTTTCTTGGTATATGAGTATATCACAATGTAAATTGGCAGGACTACTAGAACATGGTGGGTTTTAACACTGAGCCTAGCCCATTTAAGAGGAGGCCCAAGCCTAGATGCAAATGCCTGCTCAGCCCGTTAGTGGATTGGGCACTTGGGCATAGGATGATCTGGGCCTGGAAGCTCTTTTTGTAGTCCAGCTGTGAGATCCAGAGAGCAAGCTCAGAAGATAAAATTCGATCCGCATGCTGAGATGGGCCTTGAATGCATTTGGGGTTTTTAAGCATATACAAACTGTTAGATACTTGATCAACATGCCAAAAACTCAGGGGTTGATTGAATGTGGAAATCAAGCCTTAAGAATCTATCCAAACTAGGTTGACCCAACCCGACACTTGTACACTATGGTGGGCCCCACTAGACAAATAAGAAGCCACCACACTTCCATGCCAACGTCCTAGCAACCTACTCTACGGAGGCTCTCACTTCAGATCAAGTGGCCCTTTCGACCTTTATGATAACTTTCACTTTGACACTAAATAATCCTTACCATAGATCCCCTCAAGGATTCGAACGTGGGGAACAATGTATCTGATCTGATCAAGTATGCCTAAAGCTTCATAATTAATGAAATGTGAAAAATAAAGCCCTTAAGCCTTTTTGTATAGTAGGTTGCCCAATTTGACACCACCCCATGTTGGGCCCCGCCAAGCATATAACAAAGACCCAAGGTTAACCTAGTTAGATATTGGGATAAAATCAGGCTTGGGCCCAGTCACATGGACAAAGAGCGTATTTCAAATCTAGCACTTCTCAAGCAGCCCAAGCCCAACTGAGTTGTGACCCCTATTCTTGAGACATTGAGCTCATACGAACAATGCATATCTAAACAATTGATGGAGGCACAGATGAAATGTGGTATGATGTGGCTTGATATTTATAATTGTTGTCAAGCGTTTTTTGAGAAGCCCATCCCGGATAATGGATCCAAGCCCACTTGAGCTCGTTTGGACTACTTTTGGCCCAACCAATTCCTTCTTAGCCCAATAAATTCAACCATTTGGATTTTGAACATCAGCGAGTTTCCAAAATATTAACTGATATATACTGGATTTTTGAAATGTAACATCTAACAATGGTGTCAGTAGTGATGGAATTGTTGACCATACTTATTTTATCGTTTGGTCTAATTTTTCTTTGCAAATCAAAATTTTCAATTTCATCCATATATAGACCTTTTCAAGTTGCAAACAAAATTTTCCTCCCTCTTTACAAAAAACCTTTTGGTATGTTTCATACTCACTTTCTCGTAAAAATTCCCATTAAAAAGAGTCGTTTTCACAGTCTATTCGAAGTAGCTCTAAATTGAAATGAGCTACTAAAGTCATGATAATTCCAAGAGTTTTTCTTATAAATTAGAGAGAATCTCTTTATAGTCAATGTCTTCTTTTTAGTAAATTTTGTAGTATGTAGTGCTAAGAGACTTACATATTGAATGCACTAAGGATGAGAGGTCGAGGAAGATATAAAGAATGACAATATAGATTCATCAATTAAAAAAGTAATATATGACAATAATGATGATTATGATTTTAAGAAGAGAAAAAAATATATAACAATGAGTTGAAACTATCTACCTATCCAATAGGCCACAATCAAGGTGAATATGCCTCTTTGTATACAAAATTGAGTTATGATGTGCAATAGTTAGAGACTATTTCGAAGTTGGAATTGAGGGTGCGAGATGGGTCACACCGTGTCTAGGGAGCTTTTTGGAGTCCAACTCGTGGATTCAATCCACTAACAGAATTGGATTTACATCAAAATTTAATTTTAGTCATCTGTTTGATTTTGTTGAGATATTCTGAATTGATCCGAACTTAGTCAAATCTTATAGGTATTTGCGGAGAGATCATGCGGTATGAGCCCATTAACTTGTCAAGTGGGATGGGCCTAACTCAAGACGCTCATAAAGTCGTAGTCATGTAAACTCGACCAGAGTTGATAATAGTCGGCCGATACATATCATATCGGCCGATATATAAAGGTTTAAATTTACAATATCGCCCGATATCCGATATATATCGGTCGATATTAGTGATTTTTTTGTAAAAAAAAGAATAGAAGAGAGAAATTTATCGGCCGATATCGAGATTTATACCCCTGAACTCGACTCAAATTCAAATTTAAATTCTTTGTATTTCTAAAGTTCTAAGTGGGAGATTAAATCTCGATCGATACGATAGACATCGACGATATTGGCCGATATATCGACCATGATATTGCCGATATAAAAAAATATCAATGATTTAAAAAAATTGAATATCAGTGTGAGCCCGGTTGATATCGGGTGCATATTCGCCGACATTTGGGTTTCTAGTTTTTTAAGGCTTTTTTTCTTTAATTAGGAAAAAAAAACCAATATTTCCAAAAAAAAAAAAAAACAAAAAATGAGAGAATGATTATCTGATATCTGAAATATCGGCCCATAGGGCCCATATCATCAAAAACTGTATTTTTATCTTCTTTCCACGTTAGAATTCTTCGTAGTCTTTGAAAAGTTAAGAACTCTCTCTCCATTGTACAAAAATAATAATTTTTAATTTCATTATACCTTTCATTTTAATACTGGCTTATGAAGTTATGGATTGAAGTGAACTGAGTTTTAATTAGGGCTCAAGGCCAAGAGAAATGGAAATTCGGATCGACCTGGGTGGAAGATGTTCGACCCATGCCCCGAGTCTCTGACCCGTAACATCTGAAGCCAGCCCGATCTGAATTCGCGCCGATGACCCGACCCATAGCCCTGGCCGGCACTTGAGAGTTGAGAAGAGAGGGGCAGCAGTACGCGAGGGTTCAGGGTTTAGGAGTGAGAGGAAGAAGTAATTGCAGAGAAAAAGATGTTGCAGCGCTTCAGGCATGGCTTCACGAAAATGGTGATTAATGGGCCATCATCATCATCATCATCATCATCATACCATACCATCCAAGCAGTGCCTCGGGAATGGACGGGTAGCAGGGTTGCCGCTAGAGAGAGAGCCCAAGGTCGAATTCCTTCCGTTGTTTTCAGTCAAGGAGAAGTGCAGAACATATCAGACGGAAAACGCCCCATCTCCAGGAAGCAGCTCCTCACCACAGACAGGAAGCAGATCCACAGCATCCTCAAGACGGTGGAGGAACCCTTCTTCTGCTCCACCACCTTCAATCTTCAAATTCGAGCCGGTCCTGGTTCTTCCCATCTTCTAGATTCCGGAACAGTGCTTCCTATCAAGGTGTCTTACCTTGCACCTTATGGACACCATATTCTTCACCGCTGTCTCTTTTTTTAACCTTTGATGCTGTTTTTGCTTTGTTTGCTGTTCATTCATGAAGAACGTTTCCCATCATTTTTTTTTTCTTTCATGAAATTTATTGTTTTTCTTCATCTGGGTGTTTTTTTTTGTAATTCTTAGGTTTGGGTCCTTTCCATGTATTCTCTTGTTGTTTTTCGTCTGGGTTTTTTCACACTTGGTGTTTCTTTTGATTCAGCAAAGCTACTTCCCAGTCAGGTCTCATTCATGGAATTTATCGCTTACTTCATATGCATTTTTATATTGGAAGCTGTTTTTGCTTTTGGTTTTGATTCATGAAGATCATTTCCATCAATGTCTCATCCATGGAATATCTTGCCTTTTCCCATCGGAGTTTATATTCTGGAAGCCGTTCTTGCTTTGTTTGATTTTGATCTGGACTATCGATTGCAGGTTCACAGAAATCCAGAAACTGGGAAGATTCTGAACCTGGTTTTTGTTTGGGCAGATAGCGGATCAGATCTGACAGTTGATGTGCCTGTGGTTTTTAAAGGAGAGGATCTCTGCCCTGGGCTGAAGAAAGGTTTCTTGGTTTCTCCATTTCTTACTGTTGTTGAGAATTGAAGTGGGAATTTTCTCCATGTTTGGTATCCTAGATTTCTTAGCTGAATTGGAATTCCATGGAATTTTAGTCCATAAAGAATTCTGACTTTACAAGGAATTTTGGGCTACCAAACATGTTTCTGCATAAAGAATTTGTCTGTAATTTCATTAATTTTGTGCAAACTGTGATGAAGGGTTGAATCGGGTTTAACGCCTACCTATGCCTTCAACGTAGACAATAAAAGAATGCTAGAAGATCTGGCTTAAATTAAAGAAATCCAAGAGAACACGGACTCAAAGAATTCCGAATGTCTAAGGAGGTACCATCTCGAATAAATTTCGACAAAGTAATGCCTCTCAATCACTCACCCCTTATTTACGAGCAAACGGAGCTTCGAAAAGATAAATCAAAACCCCAATTACTCACCAGAAGAATGGAATAAGGTCGATAAGGAGGCAGAAATTGACACCATGCATTAATCACTAAAGAAAATAAGAATTCTAGAATTGAATTAAGAAATTCAATTCCAAGAATTAGAAATTAAATTCACCCAATGATTAAACAAAATTAAAACTAGAACTAGAAATTAGAACTAGAACTCAATCAAGAACAAACTAGAAGACCAAAAGAACTTAAAAGAGAACTCAATTGCTCCAAGCAGAGGAATTTGGAATTGATTGGATGATCCATTACACTCGCCCAAGGGCCATATTTATACACAAATTGTAGGAAAAAATTACAGAAAGTGTCATATGTAGATGTGTGCCACGTGTCCTTTTCTATTTACATAATTACATAAAGTCTGTCCAACACGAACATGCCCAAAAGGGCTTGGCCGATTTGGCCGACCTTCCTTGGCGTCCATTTCTAAACATGCCACTTATCTCCATGGTTTCCTTTCCTCTTTGGTTCTTGGGACTAGTTAGGACCACTCCGGACCACTCCAAGCATGTGCATGAAGCACAATTCGTTTACAACCCTAAACCAATGGATTGGGGTTGCCAAAAGGGTCAAATGGGTATGGAAATGCATGATTTGAAGCTTTGAACCCATATGACATAACCTTAGGCTGTTTTTGGGCTAATTTAATGAGCTTTTGGTCTTCAATAAGTGGGTCTTTTGCACCTTTAAATTCTTCATACTCAATTAAGGCTAGTTGAGCAATTTCATCACCCAATTCATCTTGATGGTCATTCAGTTGAACATGGTCTTCACCAATTTTATGCATGATGTCCCCCCATCAATCCGTCACCTGGAGAAACTAGTTGCTTTGGTTGTAGGAGAACCTAGGAATACCCAAATCTAAGAAACAAAAATTTTCCTCAGAAACTTAATGCTTCCTAAATGGGGGCTTAGTTCATGGGTTTTTAGATTTGGGTAGATTGTAAGTAGTTTGATAAGTATTCAGTGACATTGTATCTCTGGTTTGAACTAAGTAGTCCATTAGATTAGGATGCAAAGTGGATCTTTTTTTTTTTCCCTATCGTTGATCAGAGGTTTCTTTATGGAAAATAAGAACCATAGTTTGTAGAAGGGGAAAGACAAGGAGCCCTCAACTTGTGACAAAGAGAGGAGTATTTTTTCAATCCCAAAGTGAGAATCCCATTATTAGGATGATTGAGGGCAATCTATTTGAAGGACTAATGAATGGGGATTTCGCTAATTGGCCAGGTCATTTTGGGGTGGATTCCCTTAGGAATTAGGATGTAGTTATATGGTTTTTTGTAGGTTTGATATTACCTTTTTCACTTCCTAATTAATTATTTTGGATCACTGTAACTGAAATGCTGGATTGCTGACTTCCAATCACATTTTTGTTACATTTCCTTGGATGACTGTTTGTTTGAAATGACTTATTGGTATAGGAATATGAGGCCAATTGATAGGAGGATAGAGGATTCAATGTTGTAAAGGTGATTGATATGGGTTGATTAGTATTAATGAAGGAGATTTTGCATATGGTTGCTGTTTTTTTGTTGAAAATGGGAACAAGTTTCAAGTTAATGTTTGCTTTTTCTTTTCTTTTGGTTGGAAGGTTGAAGTTAATATATGTTGTTCCCTTTACTGTTCTTAATTGATTTTATTCTGGAAAAGGAAGAGGAATGTTTATCGTAATTAGTTTTCCAGGGATGGAAAGGAATGTTATTTGGTGACACAGTTAGAGATGGGACACAAGATGTTATGAGGACTGAAAGAGGTGCTTGGTTGTTTTGGATTGGTGTTGGTTTTGAACGTGAATTTGGGTAAGACTAATCATGAGTATCAATGTTGAGCAATGGAAGTTAAACAGTTTAATGGCCTTGATGGGATGTAGAGTGGACAACTTGCTGATGACTTGTCTTGGGTTGCTGTGGGAGGAAACCCAAAAGCTAATTCTTTGTGGGGTCTGGAACCATGTGGTGGAAAGATTTGAAAGAGGCTAGCCTTAAGGAAGCACAACTATCTATTACTTAAGACTGAGAGTTTCATTTATAAAAGTTTCATGGACCAACCTGTTGGTGTATTGCATGTCTCTATAAATATGATGATAAGGATGTCTAGGAAGTTGGAAAAGATTTAGAGATACTTCTCTCAGAAGGGAATCACAGCAAGAAGAAGGTATACACTTCATGGAATAGGAGGAAGTAGTGAATTTAGTTAAAAGGGAGGATTGAGGCTCTCTAAGATAAAGGACAAAGATGGGTTTATTGTGTAAGTGGTCATGGGGATATTTAAGGAGGTGAACATGCTATAGAGAAAGGTGCTTTTTCATAAATATGGGGAGAGGGACTAGGATTTGGGTAATAGGGTGGTGAGAGAGGGATCATGTAGAAGAAATCATAGTGGCTCCCATACATGGAATCTATGATCCAAGTGTGAGGTGCATATCTAGAATATTTAGAATGAATTTAGGTCTATTTTGTGCTCTTCAATAAAGATCATATTTCAGGTCTAATGTGATATTCGATTGATGTGAAATTAGATTTGTTAGAGGAATTTTTCAATTACCTACCCAACAAACCCAAAACTGTGAAATTTTGACATTTTTAGCAGAAGTTGTGACTCGTTTTATGATAGGGTGTTTTAGAGTGAAGAGTTTTAGTTTGTAATTAGTTCCACATCAGTTTTTGTTTGAAATCCATCATGTTGAAGAACCTTACAAATGTTCCTGAAAGCCTAAAGGCTAAAGGAGTTGAGTTGTTGATTTTATACTTTTTGTTAAATTGTTTGTGGTGCTTTGAAAGGTTGTAGCCCAAACTCATATAGAACGCTAATCAAAGGAGACCTTATTGCCTAGGCTGACTTTGGCTTATAAGAGAAAAGAAGACCAAGAATCAAGCATCCTTGATGATTGCCAGTATTTCTGTGATTTATTTCAATTTATTTAAAGTTGGAAAAAGGAATTTTTTTTATGATCACTTTTTTTAAGTGAGCATCCAAGAATGGGCATGCTTGTTGTAGAACTGTTTATTTTGTCAATGCTAATTTATTGGGTTTGTTGTAAACCTCATCATCAAAGGAGATTCATGTAATGTGGTGAAATTGTCGAATGGTAAGGGAAGGCTTTGTGGACGTTATGCATGATCATGGAAGAGGTTAGATTCATGGCAAAGACATTGGATGTCACATTCCAACATGTGAGCAAGTGAACAAATGATGTAACGAACTTTCTAGCGAAAGAAAGGTTGATAGGGAGAGGCTTCTGTGGGGGTTTGTCATCATTGTTATCACGATAATTGAAGCCATTTATCCCATCTATTTAGGCTCGGCACTTGTAATTGGATATTGCAAAAAAAAAAAATTATGGGTCAATTGCTTAACCTACACTCAAAGAACTCGAACCTGCAACCTTGTAATGGCAACAATAAGCATCTAGAGGTCTTTTGTGGGGATTCTGTCATAAATGTCATGTAGTTGTTCTTATGAAAGGTAGTGGCCTTTTCTTTTGGGCCTCTATATGATAATAGGATGGTGCTTAAATTCCAAACTTCATTTTTTAAAAAAATAAATTCTGAACTTTATATGCAATACAAATGTTCAGTAAAGACTGCTAATTGGAAGAAGATTTGAAGGAAATGATGCCATTTGATAGATAAAAAGTGAAAGCAAGGATAGAGGAAGGCAATAAGTTCCTTTCCCAGTGACATAGGAAAAAGAGCCATCTACATGTGTGATTTTGCTTTTCACTTGAAGAAGGAAAGAAAACCTTTTATTTTTATCAGTAACATGTCCATAAGTACTTAGGCTAGAAATCCGCTATCTTGCTGGATTGTTAAAAGCAAATGAACAAGTAGTTCAATGCTCTTGTGGTTCAAAGAAGCTTGGGGAGTGGGCAGCTATTGGAGTTTGGCTGTAGCATGACGTCATGGATGTGTTGTTGGACCTCCAACCGAAGATGATGAAATAGTTTGCCCCTTAATCTCTGGATTGTTAACGTCACAATTTTGCTCTGGTCAAGTGGGGATAGCATCTTCATTACCTTTAAAAAGAAGAAGAAAAAAGTGGGAATATCATCCCAGCAGATTTCCTTGGTTTGCCTATATGACAATCTGAACATTTCAATCTTTATCACAGTTGAACAGACCAGGTTGATTTTGAAACTTTAACTTCCCCTTTTTTGCTGCGAATATATCTCTCTTTGAAGGAAGAGACAGAGAAGCTTTCCTACTAGCTTCTTTGTAAATATAACTATAGGCTCGCTTGATGTAAGGAAAGTTTTGTAAATATAACTATAGGCTCGCTTGATGTAAGGAAAGTTTTGTAAATATAACTATAGGCTCGCTTGATGTAAGGAAAATTTTCCTCTCCACGAACATGAACTCTTTATTGTCCAAGTCTAGGTTCAATCATGTCGAAAACTCAGATACCATAGGTAGCTCCAATCATTCCTTATGATCATCAATGTTGGAAGTAATTGTGGTCCAACTGTTCCAGACTTGTTGTAAATGCCCAAAATATTTTTCATTGGATAAGTCTCCTTTTTAGTAGTGAATAATAGTGTTCTCACAATGGAACTGGTACTTTCTGGACTCATCTTCATTTTGACAATGATCTGAATGGCTTTATCACCTACCTCGTGCGCGATGATTAGAACGCATCACACCTTGATTTTGATCTATGACCTCTTGGGGGAGTAAAAAGTCAAATCTCTTTTTAGGGTTCTAGTCTCTAACCACATTTCCAAACCTCCCCTTGTGCTTTAGTTGGAATATTATTATTGGCATATTATCAGCAAGGCAACAATAGATATTATTGGGGTATTTTCAAATTATTAGATTTCTATTAATATATTATCAGAAAAGTGTCATGGAAAATAAATAATTTAAAATGGTAAGTATTATAAAAATGTAAAAGCTAATAAAAATGTATATGTTGAAAGTGTGTACATATATCATGGGATAATGTTGTGATATATCATGATGATGGTGTTTGTAGAAATATTTTAGATGTTGGAAGATAATAGTAGGAGATGGTAATTTTAAGATAATGTCAGGATGTCTATCAAAATATCACAGATATTGCAACAGTGCTTGAAAGATGGTGGCTTCCACTGAGTGTAGCTTTTTTTGCTTGTGGTGGTGGTTTGAGGATCCCGAAGAGAGCAATCTTGTCCATCAAAGATTCTTGGACTGATAGTGATGTTTCATGTTTGTTGTGCAGGCAAGGGAGTCCTGACCATCTATTCTTTAGCTGGGATGGTTTTTTTATCATTGTCTGATGTAGTTGGCTGAGAGAAGCAGCACTGGGGAAAATGGTTAGGAGTTGGGAGTTCAATCTAGTAAAGAAAGGGGGCAAAATTTTATGTTAGCAATGTCCATTGGCAATCTTGTGGTCTAATGTAAAGAAAGGAACAAGAAGGTTCTGAAAGTGAGGAGAATTAGTGAACAAAGTATTTGTTGTGGCACATATGATATTAAATTGATTTTGAGGAGGAAAGAATTTCAGGGGCTAACATGTTCAGATTTTGAAAGAAATTAAAGCTCATGTTTGGAGGGGGAGAGGGAAGAGAAGCACACCAGTGATGGTGGCTAGGGGTAAACAGTTCCAGCAGGAGTGGTGGGAAGTGCTTCATGATCACTGAGGTGAGGTAAGTATGTGCGCCTTTTAGGCCAGGTCGGAGAGCTAAGCAAATAAGTGAAGATTCTAGCTATCAGGGAATGCCTTCAAGGTCTTCAAGGATAAATTAAGAGGGAACACGGTTATTGACAAGAAATGAATTACGGTGGGCAAGAAGGATAGAAAAGCGATCATGGTGGCTATTGTCATCAACAAGGGAAGTGAGATCCATGGGTAGATCAATGGTAGTGGCTTTGCTTTTACATCTTTCTTTTCATTGCCAGCTTATATTTTTGTTGACATGGCAACAGGTTGATTCAGGTTGGGTTGCATTTAGGTTACCTCTCCACACCTTGCTCATTACCAACCCAT
Source organism: Chimonanthus salicifolius (assembly GCA_013350335.1). Classification (NCBI taxonomy): domain Eukaryota; kingdom Viridiplantae; phylum Streptophyta; class Magnoliopsida; order Laurales; family Calycanthaceae; genus Chimonanthus; species Chimonanthus salicifolius. Next base: position 29,207,715 of record CM023533.1, on the reverse strand, counting down.
ATATCAAATGCAAACAACACCCTCCACCCCTCACCGGTGTTTCCCCTTTAATTAATGGGTACCTACAAATAAAAAAAAATTAGATTGTGCTAAATGATGGATTCCTAGATACCTACATAGTCAAGATTTGAACATGAAGCTTTGCAATACTAGGCACAATAAAAGCACAACATGCAGAGTAATGTGCTAAGCGATCTAAATATGCCACATCACCATTTGTGGATTAATGTACAAGTAATCAAGGAGTATAAATGTCCTATACCATTTATATAGTTCAAAAACGAAAAAACATCCGAATACTGAGTTTGCTAGCAGGTTGAGTGGGTTTATAGTTGTCCAGATCTACATTTGTGACGATGAGGGTATGTCGGCATGAATATATGGATAGGCTAATAAAGACCACTCATTTTATGAGCATGTCGGTGGTATAGTATAACTTGAGAATAGCTCATGATCAAAATCACAAAATTGGCCTTCTTTTGTATGTTATTTACATTGAGACTTCGATTGAGGAGACTTACCAAGACTACTGCTCAAATGGATTTCAGACCCTCATATAGGTTGGATGTGTTGCATATGGTCTTGATAGGGGTAGGGTTGGGTTGAGTCTCCAACCATCCCATCTATTACCTACCCCTTAATAAGTGGTTTTAGATTGTCCCCACCCATTTAATGAACAGTTCAAAATCTTAAACCTATACCGTTTTAAGATGGTTTGGTTCAGGTGGGTTCAAATTTTGCCAGCTGTACTTGTTTCCTACAATGCAAGATATATGGTTGGTCACTTAATTTATTTATTTTTATGAACTATATTACCCTTCATAACCAGGTTGACTATGACATTTTATCTGTGGGAGTGTCATGCAAAAACCTTATTCTAGAATGCTCTACTTTCTTCCTAGTTACTGTTGATTTTTTCCCTCTGTACTAGCACAATGAATGGATCTGGTAAATGGATTGACAAATTTTAATCCCTGGGCCACATGGTATGTTGGTGGAACCCTTGTCCCTATCAGAAACAACGAGCCATTTTGGATTAGCTTTCCGGTCTTCTACCAAAGAGCCAGCAGCATTGGTGACCATTTATAGCAAAGCCGATTTGAAGTGACAAGAGGGATAGACAAATTAAAGTCATTACAACTCTCTAGTATGATTATAAATGAAATGAGATACTTTTAGGATGTATATAATCTATACCACCTTGTTGTGTATGGTGGGCCTGGCAGAACCCAACATCAAGCCATTTTTTCGAAGGGTGAAAATTCTGTTGTCAAATCCAGTAAAATCTCACACTGCAAAAACATGCATTTTTTAGGGGTTCATGCAAAATGATTTCCATGAAGCTCTGTTATGACAATGATTCCCCTACACAACTGGTTTCTCGAGAATCTGTTTTTCACCTTTTGGGAAACCCAATTGTAACAAGCTTTTCCCCTCACACAGTTGTTATACTTGCGTACTGTTATTTTTTGATGGTCTCATTCCGATTTGTTAATATCTTCTATATACTATTCATATTCCTTTTTACTGATGCATCCTCTTCTTCACAAAACAGGAGGTTACCTGAACTGGATCCGAACAAGCCTGAAATACCTATGCCCAGCTGATCAAATTCCCCCAAAAATTGTGGTCGACTTGAGCAATCTGGACATCGAAGATAAAGTGTCAATGCATGATGTTGTGGTCCACCCATCACTGAAGCTTCTGAGTAAAAACGAGAACATGCCTGTATGCAAGATCAATGGCATCAAGATCAGAAGTTGAGCATCACGTTGAGATATAATGTAGACAAATTTTTGGAGATGAGCATCGAAATTTCTTCATTTTCCGGTTAATTAATGCTCTGTGAAGGAGTAAAAGGTGGTAATGCTTTCAAACATGTAACTGTACTTCTTTTTGAATTGGGGTTTGAGGAACAATATCTTCATATTACCAATTTCTTCTTGGAGAGATTGATTTGATGTTTAAGGGCATAACATGCTACAATTGTTTGACATTTACCAACCGGTTCTAGACCCTGTGAATTTTGGTTCTCCCTGTTTTAAACTCAGTTTTGAAACTGACTATTGTGGCACAAGTCAATGCATTTTGGATATATATTTTTTTGGATTCCGTACTTCATTAGATTATAGTCATCTATTTTTTAATATTATTTTTATTTATTTTGAAAATGACTCAACTGTTTTCTATATTTGGAAGCTTTCAATCTTTACTATGTTAACTAAAAACAGACATTTCTGTCTCCATTCAGCATATTTTTCATGAGTTTTAATGTAACATTTCCAAAATGTGACTAACATAATTATGGCTCCCATTCTACCATATCAAGTGTATAGAGACCTCTAAATTTGTCAAGATTCAAAAGCTCAGAATCATATTTTATATTTAACCACTTGATTTTTAACTTAAATAATTAATTTTGTGATCTTAGATTAGTTGACTAAAAATTTTATTTGAAGTTGAAATCTAATGTTTTATCTAATCTTAAGACCCTTTTACTTCTTATGGTTGGATGAGGCCCGAAGTCATGCCCAAACTGAATTTGAAAATACTAGAAATCTAATAGCTTATATTGGTTCTAAGTTAAAAAGGTTTTTACTAAGATTGAAGTTATCTGCAGAATATTACGTCGGCTAGATGGACAGCCCAGTTAGGCGTATGAGCTCATGTGTGGGGGAGGGGGCGGGATTAGATTTGGATCCAGTTGTGTCAATTTTATATATCTTCAACTATTAGAAATTCTTCATCATCATCAACCTTTAATATCATTTTTCTAGGGTTGGTTTCACGTGTTCTTCTCCAATTAATTCTGTCATAGATAAAACCATCAATTATTCAATAGTTTAACATGTCCTTTTTTATCTTGTTCATCAATGTTTTTAAATATCGTGATCTCTTTTCAGTGTATGATCAAACAATCTCAAATGAGTTTCTCTCAAATTATCTTATATCGTATCAATTCTACATAGTGGTGTTGTGCTTCAGTCTTCTACCAACATGATTAAACAATTTCAAACTGAGTTTTTTCTCAAATTATTTTCCATTGCAGCGATCTTTAAACTATTCTTAATGCGTTGGTTTTAACTCTATTATTTATAGTTAAACCACTCATCCAACGTAGCATACGCTGTCTTTGCTATCTTGACTTTATTTATTTGCCTTTTTTTTCATTGTCCAATATTTTACTTCATAAAGTATCATAGATCTAATAATTATTTTTATAAAATCATTTTTTAAGATAGGTGATTCTTTTATTGCACAAATCCTTACTAGCTTTTGTCTATCCACTCCTATCCTATTTGTTATATCTAAATTAAAATCTCTTTGAGATTCTATTATAGAGTCAATCAAGTATTTAAACTTATCTCAATGTACAAATAGGTCATTTTCTATTTTTATATAGTTACCTTCACTATTATCTAAACCTACTAAAATTTTATTTTATGTATTCTATTAAAGTTTTACTAATTCTCAAACTATTTCACTCCAATATTCTCATCTACATATTTAGCCTGACGTTGAATTATTGTTTTGTTTCACTAATCAACTATGTATTGTCCCTCAAAAAGTATATACCATGACACTTTATCTTGGATTCATGATTTTAAGTCGTTCATGATTAGCACATACAAATATTGACTTAAATTGAATTCTTGATGGAGTCCTACTCCTAAGTAAAAAAAATTATCTAATGAATTTATTTGTCTTCAAAATTAAGAGTTACAAGGATTACCCGCGTCTAATTTTAGATAGTTAAATATGTTTTGTAATGATCTACCAACTTTTAATTTTTTAATTATAATGCAAAATTCACTCGAGAGAGTTTTATTTGTATAACAGCATTCTATGCCGGTTAAGCTTGGTATAGTTCATCAGACAGAGTAGTGACAGACCACGACCCTTCTTTCAATAATATTTCTTTTTCATCTTTCAAAAATAAATTATAACAAAATATGTTTTCCCTACATAGGTATGACGAGACTCGAATATTTATAAAATTAAAATTAAATTGCACCCAAGCTCTGAATTTAAAAATCACAGTTCTTACAGGGAGAAAAACTTTTAGTGGTTTTCACTTTTCAGGTTATTTCAATTTTAACACTTAAAATCACTTTAAAAGAAAAAATCATAGTCCGGTTGCAGCCAGCAATTTCCACTCAATCATCCATGCTTTAAAATTTTAAATGACGAGATTTGAGCAAAATGGAGTCTTTGGAAAATAATCTTTGAGACCCAGAAAGGACATCAATATTAATTCTCATATAATACTTAGAACTCCAAGGGTTACTCCGATAGAAAAAAATCCGTCTTAGTGGATGAAAATCTTTTGTTTGGTTCATGCTCAACTCGAAAAGATCACTCCTTGTAATTTTATTTGGTTTATGCAAATTGTGAGATTTTCACATGTTCCAAAGGATTAGTCGCTCAACTCGAAAAGATCACTCCTTGTAATTTTATCTAGTCTATGCAAAATTGTAAGATTTTCACATGTTCCAAAGGATTAGTTGAGTGAGACGCTCCTCATAACTTTACATAGTGTGTGCAGATTAGAAGGTTTTCACATATTTAAAGGACTAGTCTACTCCTCGTAACTTTACATAGTGTCTGTAAATTAGAAAGTTTTCACATGTTTTAAAAAACTAGTCGAGTGAAAAAATGACTTTAGATTGGTTTGAAAGAAGTGATGAATGTCTTTCAAAATACATAAAAGATAATTATAAATTAAATTTATGAAATAAAAAATAGATGTAAGATCTAGGAATTTTATAAATAATAAACTACAAAATTAGTTTGTTCATAATTAATCAATTCTTAACAGCTGATTTGATGGAGAAGCTTGAATTTGAAATATGGAGAAAGACTAGGGCTGGAATCGGGTTGGGTTGGGTTGGATTTCTTAAAATTCAATTCAACCCGAATCAATATATTGTGGAACCAGAACTGACCCGAGATGTTGACCCAAAATTCTCGACCCGACTTGACATAAACTCTAACCCGATTCAACTCGAATTCTGATCCGACCCACATTTTGAACCTATTTTAACTTAATTTCGGTTAGGTGGGTCGGGCTAAATTGAAAATTCCTTAACCCAACTCAACCCGAACTTCATGCAGAGTTTTGTCTTCTCTAACCCAACCGGACCTGACCCGTTGGTCCAACTCCATGACCTGACCCGAGTTTCACTCCTAGTAAATTACAGAAACTGTATAAAATAAGCTTATTATCATGATTATACAGGCTTTCTTTAAAATAATTCATCATAAATAGACAGCTAATTTATAAAGAAGTACTTTTAGTCATCACTCACAGTTCAGAATCCAAACAGTAAAAACAAATCATTTGAAAATCGGGTACTGTTTTTGCATGGATGGACGGTATCCATGCAATCGTTATGAACAGGAAAGAAAGAAAACGACTCTTTGCTTCGTACCAAAGCGGCGGCAGACGTGGAGAAACAGATTTCCCAGACGAAAACGAACCAAAAAAAAGGTAAAATTACAATGAATAAGTAAAGAAAGTAATCGTCGTCCTCGTCATCTTCGTCATCGTCTTCCTCGTCTTTAACTGGGTAGTTATTTCCAGCGCCAGTGACCGGAATTACCGTTGGGGTTTGTTTTCACTTTCTTCCTCTGTTAGAAAAGCCTAAAAGAAAAGAACCAAGCGCGGGACAATGTTTTCACCGCAATGCCTCTCAGGAAGAGCACCAATTCTCCAACTCCATCATCCTCCTCTACTCCCAAATCTTCCTCCTCCCCTTCCAAATCCCGCCGCTTTCTACCGGACTTCAGCTTCTTCCGCTCACGTCGTACCTCGCGACCCCAACGGCGCCTCACGAGGCAGCGCAACTTTCGCTACCTCAGCGATCTCGAGTTCCCTCCTTTGGAATCCGACAGCCCTAACTCTCACCCGTCTTTCTCTGCCAATGTACACTCGCCGAGCCACCGCGACCTCCTATCCATCGCCCGCTCTTCAACAGTGCGCTCGTTGCCTCTGCCCCTTCCTGATCTCTCGGCGCTTCACAAGAAGGATGAGTCGAAGCTTTCCACGTCGCCACAGTCGAATTTGACGGATTTTACGTTCTGTCGCTTGCCGTCGCCACATGATGTGTCGACTAGCAGGAAGAGCAGTGGAGACAGAGCAGTGTCCACTTCTCCCACTTGGAGGTTACGGATTTTATCTTTATCTTTGTCATTTTCTTTAAACATAAAGTTTGGCATGGAACGAATGGTATTGAATTTAGAAATATTTTAATTTGATTTGCTCTTTTATTTTCGTTTTGTGTTTGAGAAACTGAGGGAATTAGAATGCAATGCATGCATTTAATGGGGTTACCTGAACAGTGAGTTCTTCAATAGTTTTTGCAGAATGGGTAGTTAGCTCTTCTTCTATACATTTTGATAGATGGAAAACTTTTCATGAAAATTGAAGAATGTGTCACCCACACACCATCTCAAATGCCAACTATGAGACCATTGTGTTATGATAATCACCAACTATGGATTTTGGGTGAAAATAAAGATAAAAGAGTAAAGAATGCTGAAAGAAAGCAAGAATGGAGGGAAAGAAATTGTTGGGATTGATGTGCCTCGATTCAACAAGGTACCACTTAGATTTTCTCTCAGAAAATCAAGGTGGTGATGGCGTGAGGAGTTGGCCTTGACATATCTGGGACGTTATTTGTGGAGACTCCATGCAATTAGGCAAGTGCTTAATTAAGAACGTGCATGCATTATATTAAGAAGGGTATCTCTTGGATGTGACATATACATGACAAGAGATAGACACACCACGTATGAAATGGACACGGCAAGAAGAGGTCTGTGCATCTATATGTAGAGGCCTTAGCAAACGTGGTTTTAAGGGTGTGTGTGGGATTACACCAACGACGGCATGAAGATGTAGCCGAGAGGGTTGCTGCATGGTGAAGGAACACACTATGAAGGAACACGTCGAGATGTGATCGTAGAACATAGAAAGCGAAGAGAGTAAAAATATTTATGCTGTGTGCTTATTTCCGTTCGATTTTTCTTGTTTCTGCACGTAACACTAACAGAAATTTGGGCTATGTAAAACAATTTGAAGAGTTCCATGTTAGGTTGCCTTACAATGCAAGTTTTACGTACTAGTAGTTGATTTTGTCCTATGTTTTCACCTTCAGAACATTATTCTTGTTCATTTTAATTGAAACCATTTAGTTTTGAAGAATTAGGTTACATTGGTAGCTTGAAAACTTTAGCTGATTTTCTTTTTTTTTTTGGTGTTCTGTTTCTTTCTGCTGCTGTTTTCTGGTTCTCATCTCGAAAATCCTTTTTTTTTTTAATTAAGGGTAAGAATTTATTCAACTGGAAAGAAAAAACGAAAAGAGAAGCCCATAATATTAAAGAGAAAAACAAGCTCCCAGGCAAGACAGAAAAGAACCCACATCTTATGTCAAGAAATAAAGAGAAAACACATCCCTAAACAAAACAGCAGAAACCTATGCCCCAAGGACGTCCAAGAGAGGGAAACAACCCATGAGGTCATGATTCTGCAAAAACACCAAAAACAGAAGGCCTTTGATTCCAGTCATCGAAAACACCCGAGATTAACCGATACACTTGGGCAGGCATGGGACATATGTTAGAGGAAGAGCAAGAAAGCTGATGAAGGAGCTTATCAACACGCAAAAAGTGTGCAAGATCTCCAATCCTTAGAGGCCTTCTGAAGCTTGGTGAAGACATCAGCCTTGAAAACCAGAGATGTCTGAGGGGCAAATGATTAGCAATAAGATAGAGAATACATTTCTGAAGACCAAAAAGCACAGTCGAGAGGTCATATTGATTGCACATAGGCCAATGCCCACCACCAATGCAATCTCCATCAAGACCCAGATAAAGATACCCGAGAAAGATCTAATTACTGGCGCAGAAGCAATGCAACACGATCGAGTGATGAACAACCATAATGGTAGGAGTGCAAGAGCATGTAGTAATAGTTAATGGTGCCTACAGGCGAGGGAAGGTCCCAGAACGCAGAGAAACTTGCTAGGCAACTGAAGAAGATCCTCATTAGAGAGGAGGAACATCATCCTAGCACATATATCCCAACAGATTGGAGGTAACAACACGAATCTGATCACAGAATTTATGATTGAAGATGCGAGCATTCCTTTCCTTTCAACAATGCCAAATAAGCCTCAGGGACAGAAAGAGAAGCAGCAAGACTAACCAGGCGATGGGTAGTAGAAGAGCATAGTAGATGGCAATATTGTGATTGCTAGACCCAAGCTTAGGCAGCAAGAGGTTCCAAACATCACAAACAAATTTACAATGGAGGAGGTGCAGACGAGATTCTGGTTCCATCTGGCAAAGGGGACAAATAGAATCAACAACGATGCCCAGATCATGGAGAAATTTCTTGGTTTTCAGCCAGCGATTGAAATAAAACCAAGCGAAAACCGTGTGTCTATGAATATTCCTGCTAACCAAGTAAAGGGAACCCAGTCAGGGGGGTGTCATGGTTGTCTGAAAGGACAAATTTGAGGCTGAACTTCCCGGAAAAATCACCAACCCAGACAATCTGATCCGGGTGCGAAAGCAGGGAAGCCGATATTCCTCAACGAGCCTCCAAATATCCAAAAAAATGCTGGAAACATTGACAGGAAAAGCCCAATTGCAATGAGAAATGAAAGAGCTGACAGAGAAATCACGTCCCATACCGAGGGCATAAGCAGCCCTATTACCATGCTTTTCGATCAAAATAATGCCAGGTTGCACCCAAGGATCCAGCCAAAATTTGTTAGATATGCCATCTCCAATAGCATGAACAATAAAAGGCTTCGCACTATCCCTGACTTTGAGAATAGATCTCCAACCCCAAGAGGAAGACACAGAAGCTTGAATTTCCCAGAAGCATGAACCCAAGGCATCCATAAGTTGTCATTCCCAGTGACGATTGCCCAAACATGTTTCATAAGACATGCCTTATTGATAGCATGCATATTTCTCAGACCGAGCCCACTAACTTCATTAGGCTTGCAAATACTCGAAAACCATTGTATCAATAAAGTTCACCAATTTAAAAATGGAAACCCTTCAGCTACGTGCTCCAAATGTTACATTGCTGAGCTGTGAAATTTTTTGTATAATAGTGAAAAATTTACATTTGGCATTTCTTTTCACTTAGGGGTGGTAATTTTTAACCCGACCAACAACCTTACTTGATTTGAATCTGAGTTGAGTCATACATATCTTAAAAAGAAATTAAATTGACTTCACATGAAATAAATATCACTCGGGTTGGGTTGAGGGGCCCAGGACCTTAGTCCAGCCTGACTTGAATTATAAATATCATTTAAGCTCCTTTTTTTTTTTTAAGGATCAAAGTGTCCAGGCCTCTTCGAGCACTTGACTAATTTTTGGGATATGTGAAGACCTCTCGAAAAGCTTTTTTTTTTTTTCTTTTACCCATTAATCTTAGCCTATATACCCCACTTCAAGTTCAAAAATCTTAGCCACTCCATTTTCGATAGCCCACTGTCCCCATATGAAAGGGAAGTTCTCTTATTTATTTTTTTCTATTAAGAATAATTTTTCGTTTCATATTTTCAATTTTTCTAGAAAATTAGGTTGTGTTGGGTAAAATAAAATGAAGTTCTTATGGTTCAGGTTGGGTTAGTAATAAAAGCATTTTCAGGTTAAGTCGACTTAGGTTAAGCATACAATCTATTTAGGGTTACAAGTTGGGTTAGGTAAGATTCGATTTATGCTAACCCACCTTGAGCCAAGGCCCAAGGTTATCAAATTTGCCCCTAACTTGATCCAAGATACCTGAAATATATAACCCAAAGAGAAGGGGGGTGTGTGTGGTGCTGGTGTGGGTTCCACTCCACCTCAAAGGACTACTCTCAGTAGATTTACCTGGTGTGTAGGTAGAGAGACTTCATTTGCCCCGAAGATTAGTCGGAAGCCACACCTTAGTGATTAAAAAAAGATATCTGAAATATATGCCTTTTTGAGAACTGATTTTAGTTGAGAAAAATACCCGAGACTCCAGAACCGAGCTCGAGAAACTGAATTTTTATTTTTTATTTTTTGACCAGTAATCCTTGACTTTTAAATTGATTGCCAAAAGCACCCAACAACCATAGAGGAAAAAAAAATCTATTATAGATCCCAAAAATGGAAGAAATAAAATGTAAAGTCTCACTAGAAGACTCAAATTTGGTTAAATAAACATTGAAATTAAAGAGGTCTAAAGATGAAATAAAATATCTTTATAGAATTGCATTGGAGAGACAATTAGGATTTATAAATTGTCTTTATGTAATATATTTAAAAATGTTATTTATAATATTAAAATAACTGCGTTGACTCTCCTCTCATCTCTCTCTCTCTCTGCGCTTAACCCAACCCAACTCCAAGAAAATCTTGGGTCTTCAAAGTTCAAAACATGGAACTAACCCAACTCCAAACTCCATGATCTTTGACCTAATCCTAGTTATATCCGGGTCAGGTACAAGCAGGTCCATTTTCCATCTGACCCAATTTGCACCCTAGATCATTATTACCTATGACCAACCTGAAACCAACCCAACCAACCCAAGTTCTTGAACAACTTAGGTAACGTGTGTTGCTTGAAGAAAATATGTGAATGCTCAAATGCTAATAAAAAATAATTTAGCTTAGTTTTTCGACTTCAAAACATTTAGTTTCTTCATATAGTAAAAGGGTAGTTTGAAACTTTTGACAACTGAAAGTACTGAATTGCCGATCTACATGTACCAGAACAAATTGAATCTAGCATGTTTTATTCTTAAAAAATCACCCTTTTCCTTTTCCATTTATTCTTGATATTTTCCTTATTTTTCTGTCAATATTTATAGGCCATCATTTCAATCTCCATTGAATCGTGGGAAAAAGGCCATGGGAGAATCTGTTCAGCAAATTCAGAGCGACTTCAGGCAGAAGGTTCCTGCCAACAGTTTTCCAATTAGCGCTTTCTCAAGTCCTGGTCGCAGCCCTCAAAGAATGAGCACAGGAGATATTTTTCCATCACCTTTCATGTCTTATCAAGGGCCTCAAGTTTGGTCTGCTCCCGAGTTCCCAGCCACAGATATTCAGTTATTTGCTCACACTTCACCAGAGAAATTTGTGAATGGTAAAAAATCCAAGAATCTTAGTGGAACTGCCTCTACCGTTGGCACTGTTGCTGTCCACCCACTACCCCTTCCTCCAGTAGCTATGATGCCTTCTTCACCAGATTTTGCAGTGAAATCAGAGGTGTCATCAATGAGAAGCCAGTGGAAGAAAGGGAAGCTTATTGGCAGTGGAACATTTGGAAATGTTTATGTTGCCACCAACAGGTATGCTGGAGCTCTCTTTATGAATTTCTTTGTGCTTCTCTGAACATTTCTTTATGCATTTCCATCTTCAACAGGGAGACTGGAGCCTTGTGTGCAATGAAAGAAGTCAATCTTATTCCTGATGATCCAAAATCTGTTGAAAGTATGCAGCAATTGGAGCAGGTTAGTTTTCTAAGTCCCTTCTATGCTCCAAATCAACAATTGTTTGTATCCTGGGAATGTGTTCAATTGAACAGAACAAATTCACAAGTTTCTTTGGCAGTTTAACCCTCTTTGTTTTGTAACAGGAAATAAAGGTTCTTAGTCAGTTAAAACATCAGAACATTGTGCAGTATTATGGGACTGAAACAGTCAGTATTTTCTTCTTCTAATCTTTTTATTGTTAATGCTATTATTATTACAGACATTAGTTTTGTTATTACTATTATAGTTACATTTGATGACTTTAGCACTAAGTGCCTATTCTCTGTTCACGAGGAAGAGTAATTAATTTTTTTCCTTTTATGGGAAATATTTGCAGGTTGATGATCACTTCTACATATATTTGGAGTATGTCCACCCTGGCTCAATTAATAAATATATTCGAGATCATTGTGGATCCATGACAGAATCCGTGGTTCGGAATTTCACTCGTCACATACTCTCTGGGTTGGCTTATTTGCATAGCAGAAAAATGATTCACAGGTGCTTCTTCTGTCAGTTTTTGTTGAAAAAAATCAGCATACTGCTTATATTTTGCTCATTGTTTCTCGTAGGGATATTAAAGCAGCAAATTTGCTTGTTGACTCAGCTGGAGTTGTTAAGCTGGCAGACTTTGGGATGGCAAAACATGTGAGTAGAACTTCTTAAATGGGCATCCAATAATTCATACAACAAAGAGAAGCAATGTGAAATGATTACATAGATGAAATGATTTTCTTCTTATTTCCATGTGTGGAAGGTGTTGAAAATTGACAGCTTTGAAATGCCCATTGGGTTTCTCCCTAGGGACCTTGGTCATAAATTCTCCATGTTTATGTGAACATGCTTTGAAGGAAATCTAGCCGCACATGTAAATAAATCTAATAAGAGGGCATGGGGTAATACAATGTGCATCCATATGTCAAGCCCACAATGCTAATCGGCATGAGTCCACTGGAAAGGTCTATATTTGAATATGAGCTCACCAAAAATCACCTTGATCACGCTATATTTTTAGAAGCCACAAAAACTGGAATGAAAATTTATTTGAAGTGGTTGAAATTTGAAAGCTTAAGAAACATTACTTCTTTCATTATTCCAATCAAGGCAATATTTGGGGGGTGTGATTTTCAAGCAAAAGACCTTTCCAATAATCACATTTTTATGGGGCCAAAGTGGGCCCTGCATAGGGATATAAATCAAGTGTGTGGGCTAAGCCCATGCATACGTAATCATTTTAATAAATCTGTTTACAACAAATAACACATTCTTTTAGAAGGCAGATGGAAAAAAAATATGATGGAAAACCAAAATAGGGTGAGTACATAATTAAGAGGTCAAATTGAGTTCAATTGCTAATTGGAGAACTTGTTTTAAGAGGGTTTTTTTTGTTAGGTGGGAGGCTTTTAGGATTCAACAAACACCACTAATTTGAATTGCTCCAAGAATTTTTTGACAAATCAAACTAAAATGGGGGAAGATGCCATTGATACAGCCACGCAGGTTCTTTGGATCTTGTTGGGATGAAGTCACTAAGTTTTGGAGTAGTTTAAGAGATGGTACTGGGAGTGCGGGATTTGGAGTTTGACTTATTGAAGTGGATGGGCAACAGATATCCTAATCTTTTCTATGGAACTAGGTGTACTGTTATTATATCCTCTCTCTCTCTCTCTTTCTCTCGAAAGAAGATGAATATCTCCAGAGTCTTGACATGCATTTTGGTATATTTGTTTGTCTTCAGCTTAGTGGACGAGCTTCTGCACTTTCAATGAAGGGAAGTCCTCATTGGATGGCTCCTGAGGTTTACTCTTGTTCCTGTCTCATGCTGACATCAAATTTGACTTACCTCTCCTTAAGACACCAAGCTCTTTCTTGCAGGTCATGCATGGTACGATGCTGAAAGATTGATGGCTATGATGCTGCAGTTGACATTTGGAGTTTAGGTTGTACTATTGTTGAGATGATTACAGGGAAACCTCCTTGGAGCGAGTTGGAAGGGGTAAGCACTTAAATGACCATATGCTGGTTAGTTAATTGTGTCAAGAATTTTAAAGCATTTATTCAACTTGTGCATGGTTTTGGTGGTGTGATTGTCTTGTTGATCTTATGAAGTTTTGGAGGAACTTGAGAATCTTCTTTATGATTTATTATTGTCGTTATTGTTATTTTGACATGATAGCAAACTTTATTCCAAGGAGAGGAAGGGGGGGGAGGGGTGGGTACTACATTAGAAAACAAGAGATTAACAAGCTGTTGTAAATATTACAAATTGTGTATTTGTTGCATTCTCGAGCCTGTTTTCAAAGTAGAACCTCTGCAAGTTTGCTGATTCTAGCTAAGCACAGGAACATAGGAAGAGTTTAGAAATTTGAACGTGGGCACCAACCGTTCCTGCATCTTGAACATGACCTGCGTTGCACCAAGGTTCATCTTATCAGTAACAATGTGGAAGACATGCTTCGAAGGCTCCTTGGCATTCTTGACAGCAGAATCAACGACAACTGAGGCAGCTAATACATTATCCGAGAAAGATGGCGTAGTGGTAGAGTTTAGGGTCCTTAATTCGGGCTCAGAGCTGGGTTCAGCATACTTCTCTGGGTGTGCAATCTGCTCCCTCCATGAGGTGCATGGCGATGCAATGTAGGATCTTGAGGATAGATTTGGCGGCAATGAAGCTGGAGAAGGCACCACTGGCCAAGCGTATCAACCAAGTACTAACAACCATGAAACAGGGCTGCGGTGTGAGGGCCAACCTAAACCTGACTAACCCAACCTGAAATATGGGCAAGATAACCTGGTCCATTTTAATTATGGATTGTGGCCTGGGCTCAAAAACTTGACCTGAATTTAACTCCAGCCGGGCTAGGATTGAACCCCCTAGCCACCTGAGTTTTATAAGAGTGTGTTTCTACCTAACCCCGATCCATAATTCTTGCTGTTTGAGGTCTCAGACGAAGCAGAGATTAGGCCACTAAAATGAGCTTTGAATTCTTTCTCTATCCTACTTATCATGAAGTGTGGAAGGTAATTTTGAATTGTTCCTGGTGAAGTGAGACAAACCTCGTTGTTTCACTGAAAAGTTTAGTAACAGCTTCCAACTTTTTCTTTCCGGTCATTTTCTCTTGGAAGCTAATGACAGTGAACAACCATGCTGTTAAAAGAGTATCTAGGATCTGTGTTATTGCCTTGCATCTAAGTTCTTATCGCCAAATGGCAAGGATGTTGTTGTCTTTTTCCCCTTCATGGTCTTACTGGTTAGGATACTTTATTTTCCAATTTTTTAACTTAAATTGGTTTTGGCGATCATATTTTGGTCCAGGCTGCAGCAATGTTTAAGGTTTTAAGAAACGAGTCCCCTCTTATACCTGATACATTGTCTGTTGAAGGTCAAAACTTCCTACATTTTTGCTTCACAAGGAATCGAGCAGACAGGCCTTCAGCGGTGAAGTTACTTGAGCATCCTTTTGTGAAAACTCCCACCATCTTGACGTGCATGGTTGCACACCGGCAATTTCACAAATGAAACTGATGGTAAATCTTGAGTTTTACTTTTACAGCTCTTTTCCAATTTTCAACCATCTGTGAAAAATGTATGTTTTATTATAACATTATACAGGATAGGATTCATCAACTGGATACGACCCAGCCTCCAAGAGAGCAGGATAGTTTGACACAGGACAGCCATGGAATGCAGTCATCAAATGGGTGAGTCTTTTCTGCAATTTTTCTTCGAGAAACTATTCAACTCTATCGTGTTTGGGGTTAGAAATAATTCTGTGACATACTTAGTATGACAATCTCTACTAGTGCAAGCTTCCAATATACATGTGGATGTGGCAAGCATGCACCTCAATATAAACTAAAATCTGTTTTGATCTTGTTCTTTTAAGTTCTATGTTTTAACTTAAAATAATGACAATATTCAATTTCACTAAAATCGGTATCTGCTTCCATTTTTGCTTTTGTTTGATCACTGAATCTGGCATCATTCACATTGTTGTTTTATCCAGTGAGACTGGCCAATCATATTCTGAAACTTCAGAACACACAGCAGCCTCAGGCCATTCTCATCACTCTACCTTGAGAAAATTCCTCGTTTATCTCCTCCCCATCCCCATTCAGATCACCAGCACATGGAATCCAGTCACTCAAATGATCTGTATGGAATACATCCAGGAGCTGGAAAGAGTTGTTTACATCCTCTTTCTGATCACCATAATGGAAGGGGAAGTACCAAATCCATTTTCAGATTGTTTGATTGAACTCCAAAGATATATGATGATCCAATGGATTTGCGACAAAAGTTCTCATGTTCTGTCAACCAATGTGTCTTCCAGTCAAGGGTGCTTCATCATCTTCAGTGAATTTTGGATTGCCTGGACAACCCTGCTCTGTTTGTTTAGTGCTTCAGCGCTTGGCCGCAATATTTGGTGTATGTACAACCCAATTTTGATCAAAATACTGTTGCAATTTTGGAATTTTTTCATTCTTCTCCCTGACAATCAGCATACACGAGCGACATTGTACAATCTGTAAATCACACTCATTGATTAGTGCATAGTGACATAGGGATACTTGTACATATATTGATAATCCAGTTTCAAGTTTGCTGTTTCTTAATGGTTGCCATCCATTGCTCTTTAATTGACTCTCAATTGTTGTTTGGGGAATTCAGAATCATTCCTTAGATCAATTTGGCTTGTTGTGTCAAAACATGTTGACTTGGCACTTATGATTTCTAGGCTTGGATGCCTAGGAAGATGGATGGACTCATTCTCTATACATCTAAATGATAATTTATCACTAAAACAATCAGTGGAAAAAAAGAAACTCATCTGAACTAGGACATGAATTTCAAATACAACCAATTTAACTCCCAGTTTGTTTCAATAATAAAAAATAAAAATAAAAAGTGAAAAAAACCAAAATCTCACCGATATTTGTTACACTTGGTGATGCGGACATATGTGGAGGTAATCAAAAGTTTAATTTTGGCCCGGACAAATGCATTAGCAAATTTATTTGTCCTAAACCTACATCACTGGGTAAGAGAAAAGGAGCTTTGGCATGAAAGCCTTTTCCTTACATGTGAAATCCATTGTTTCTGCTTGTGCTCCGTAGATTTGGTTTGGCTGTCTCCATTGCTGGTGATACAATAGGTAAAAGTTGATACAGTTGTATCCATCGGCAGGAATGCTTTTAATTCTTTGTAAATAATGTATATCAAAATAGTAAAATGGAAAAATCTATTATGAATATATTTTTATTCAAAAAAGTCCTTTTTAAGAGTATGAGACCATTTATATCAAAAATTGTGGTATGAAAAGGTACGTCTATTAAAAACTTCATTCTAAAAAATGGAAAGTTATATTAGCAAACACTTTATATGAATTTTTTTAAAATTCAAAACTTTAATTTCATAATCATATTTTATTTAATATAATTTAATTAGTTTGATACATTATACAATATAAGATCACAAAGTTGCATGTGAGAATTCTTTCTTTCCTGTTTAACTTTTATTCATCAAATGATCGAAACAACTATAGACATTAAAATTAAATTTAAAGAAATTACAAATGAGTAAAATTTTATTAAAAAATTGGTCAAAATCAGCAAACGTTTTTTTTTTTAATCTGAAGATGTTTTCGGACGATAGATGGATGCTCCTGAATATGGCACCGAGTCTTAACTTGAAGGTCTTAGAGATCGACTGGCTGGTTTCTTTTATGGTCAGTAGAGATCAGACACCATCCGAAAGTGGTCAGAAGAAGCTTAGACATTTTAGATTCTTGAGTGTGTACTGAACTTAGAAGTATTAGATTTTACTCAGGTGCCCGTCTTAATACGGGTATACTCTTTTAAGAGACACGAGTTTTAATGAACTTTTCATTTTGTCCACATCTATCTGTATAGATTTTAGTGAACTTTCAGAAATCAGTTCACTGGCTCGGTGCACCGAACCGACCGAATCAATTGGAAATAGAAATTTAAGAAAAGTGATCCGGTTGGTGCACTGATTTCATCGATCCAATGAACTGATTTTTGAAAGTCCACTAAAATCCGTACGGATGGATAAAGACAAAATGAAAAGTTCACTAAAACTTGTGTTTTCTTAAAGAGTATACCCGCATTAGGATAGTGACCAATTTTATCCGTGTAAAGATGAAAATCATTTGTGAATGAGATTGGAATACTTGAGAGTTTATTTAGAAAAAAAAAAAAAATTAACGCATCCATCATGTGACGGACGGACAGTGACATGTCGGTGTTAGGGCGAGGTGTGACAATATGCATTGAATTTTATAATAAAAATTGGATGCATACGCAGTCTACTTTTAATTCACAAGCAAATATTTTTTACATTATTTATTATTAATTTTTTAAAAAAAAAAAGAGAAATGGACCAAAGCAAGGCATGTACTATTTAGTTTTGAAATATATATATATATATTAATGAAAGAAAAAACACCAAACACTGAAGCAGAGATCCAGTTCAATTGCAGGCAGGAGAGAGAGAGACAGATTTGATTTGCAATCTGGGTTTTCATCACTTCGCATTCGCTAGACGTATCTGTGTCACATTCTCATGGCTAATGCCTGGAAAAGAGAAAGGTCCTCACTTCTCAATTCCCAAAAGCTCAGACTCTTTTTTCCAATTGCCCTTTTCCTTCTCCTCTTTCTCTTCTTCTTCCGATTCTCAAATCCTAACGCCAACAACCTGAGCAACACCATCTCCTTCCACACCCTAAATCCCATCTCCAGAAACTACCCCATCCAACCTTTGGATTGTCAGAAATGGCCCCAAGCCTCCCCCGTCTTCGCCAACCTCGTTGAAGGCGTCCGACACCCTTTCCTCTTCTCTCTCTCCGATTTCGGTTCTCTTCCCGACAAGCCCCACAAGAACATTGTTCGGATGCTCAAGAACAAGCCCTTTCGCAAACCCGACATCTCCGTTACCATACAGGAGGTACTGGAGAAGGTCAGAGCCCGGGGTGGAGATGGAATTGTTGTGGATGTTGGTGCGAATGTCGGAATGGCGACATTCGCCGCTACTGCTATGGGATTTAGGGTTCTGGCTTTTGAGCCAGTTTTCGAGAATTTGCAGAGGATCTGTGATGGGGTTTTCTTGAATCGCGCAGGATCTCTTGTCACGTTGTTTGCGGCTGCCGCATCGGATCGGCATGGGAATATCACTTTCCATAAGGTATTTGATCTGGGTTTCTTCTGTTTTTGTTTGAAATTATGCTGCATTTGTGCTTAAATCTGAGTGGTGATGTGAAAATAGATGATGGATTTACCTTTTACGTTTTTTTCGTGGTGGACTTTAATAACAATTCAGAGTATAGCAATCCATTAGATCTTGATTTAAGCTGAAATGCAATTTGATCGAATGGTAATGAACAAGTTCCTCAGCAACCACTTGGTTGAGTTTTATACTGAGAACGTGAGGGTTGAGTTGCATTGGAACTGGTATATGGATTTGAGAGGGGCAGAAAGTGTCTGATTCAGTAAATCCCAAAACAAAGGATTCATGGATTTGGTTTGATATTTGAATAAATTTTCATAAAAATTACTTAAAATAAAAACAACATGTTGATATGAAATATTAAAAATTTAATAACAAATTCCAGTCACTCATAATCAAAAGGTAAACATTTTAATATTTTAGTTAGATTTTTCAAGAAAAAGGTGGGATGAATTTTTCTTTCTTTCCATGCAAGCCTATGTTAAGTTAGCACTTGTAGCATTCATTAAGTATCTAATCTGGAGATGTCTCTAAGTGGCAAGAAAACCATTTCAAAGAGTTCATGTAGCATAAAGGGTAGGAGTTTGTTGCAAGGGTAGGTGAAGTTAGTGAGTGTCATTGAATGCTCGGAATTTTGTTTGTTTCCATACAAATTTAGAGATGCAAAAGGGGAGTGTGATGCAGGACAAGGGATAGGGTAACAATGTGGTTCCCTAAAAATTAAAAGGGGATGAAAATAATGCACTTTAAAACTAAAATGGGCTGAAATGAAATTTCAATTAATATTTGCAATTAAATAATATAAAATTTACCACACATAGTCATGCAAATACTAAGGAACAAATCAATCCCAATGAATATCGGGTCATTTAGTCATAGCTAATGGGTTAATAAGTTGGAAAGTTAGGCACATGGAACCAGAGAAAGGGGACAGATGGGTACTGATTGAACTAATATGGGGCTGATAGGCTTACTGGCTTGAAGGGCAGCGAAGGAATGGAAAAGAAATAAGGAACGGAAAGGGGAAAAATAGAAAGAGGGACGGAAGAGAGGAATGAGAGTAGGGGAGGGCCCAGATGAGTTGTGACAGCACGAGAAGGCACAAGAAAGGGGCAGCGACAACAGAGAAAGGGAAAAGAGAGGCTGCCAACAGTAAAGGATGGATCTATGGGGGGTTTTGTGCAGCAGGGTGTGGGCTATTGGGGAATGGCGACAAGGTATGGGTATTTAGGAAGGGGTTATGAAAGGGTTATGAAAGGGGTATGGCTTGGTTGGAAGCTAAAGGAAAAAGAAGAAGAGAAAGAGAGAGAAAAAGAAGAGAAAAGAGAGAAGAGAAGAAAGGAGTACCTGGCTTCTCACCACCGAGTCTTGGATTCCACCAAGGTATTCTTCATCGCACAAGGCTTCCGGAAGAAAGCTTCAATTTTTATTTCATTCAATCAATATTCTCTAAGCTTACAAGCATATAATATATCTTACCCCCAAATAAGAAACTAAAAGCAATTACACTAATATTCTCTTCTAAAAATAAACTAAGCAACTTAACTAAATAAAAAAGAAGAAAAACACAGAAACTGTGTGCGAATAGAATGTCTGCTGTATGCTCCTCATCAGAGTGACTGTAGCATTCATGGATACTGTTTTTGTGATATGTTGGTATTCCATTATGAATCGATCTTTGGCAAGATGAAGAGCTGGATACTAGAATGACCCAATAAAATTTGATATTCTCTAATATGAGTTAATACTATTTGGTAGTCAAGAAGTGAAATTACTTATAAACAAGTACTTGAAGAAATGATTTTGAGTCTATTTAAAATTAGCAGAACAAAGATTTAACACGTGGAGTTTAATGTTTCGTGGTTTTGGGAATAGTGAACATGATGTAGACAAAATTGGAGACCAGTTGGATTCGCAGTGCAATCTTAATTCTTTGGATGCGAAAGTCATTGAGTGCTTGGTGATGATAATGCAAATAGGATTGGTTTGTGGTGGGTAAAATGGAAGCAAGCAAGTGGAGTCTTATACAATAGTTTAGTGCCATTTTTATTGAAGGGTCATTTTATAAGACAGTGTAATGCACTTGCATGGTATATGGAATTGAATATAGCAGAACTGAAAATTTGAAAAGAATTCAAAGTACGTTTTGGGCAGATATACATAGGCTACGACGGTTGTTTGAAATAACACGAAAAAAATAATTAGGACTGATTACTAGGTGTAACTCTTGGTGCACCCATTTTACTGTTCTAACCAAGTACGTAAGGATCAATTTATAGTGGCTCTATGGAATTTAAAAAGTGAATGTACTGCTATCTATGATGATTTGTGAATCTATATAGAAGATTCGAGACAACCTTTGTGTGAAGAACTAAGCTTGTTACTTCAAGGTACTAGGAGAATGAGTGATCTGTTGGGACCTGGAAGGCAGTAGCGGGTTATGGAATGCTTAGAAGCAAGAATTAAGTACTGTGGATTATTTATTAATGTGTTTGTATTACTATGGTTTCATCTTCACAATATTGATTAGCTTCAAATAATCACTATAATGATTGTCTCCTTTTCTTTTAAGAAAGATCAAAGGATTGTTTTTTATTTAAGAGCTACAATACAATCCTTCTGAAAGAAGGGAGACAAAACACAAAGAAATAAAAAAGTAACCATGTGGTTGTTGTACACAAAACAAAGCTATATGAATACAATTTGTCGAGATCTCCAGTTCCTAAGGCAATAAACAACACCTCCTTTCAATTCTTTTTTTTTTTTAAGTTTCAACCCTCAATATTATTGTTACTTTCTGCGAAATGTTCGCAAGTATGGATTCTGCTTTGGAGTTCAATGCTTTATGAGCAATTGCTTGCTCACTCCTTATAAAAAATGGTGATAAAGGTCCATATGCTGAGATCGATAAGTGGGGTAAAGTAAAATTAGAAATGTTTGCATTTGAGGAATTTAAAGGTATCCTCATTGTGGTTAGGAATGCCATTTAACATGGTTTGTACATGTGTATAGACAACCAAAACGACCTTAGTCTTGAGACAATGGTGAAAGTAAATTATATTAAAAAAAAATACTGCAAGAGTGACTCATCAGAAAAAAAAAATACTGCAAGAGTGAATCTAGGAAGCTGCAACTCTACAAGAAAACAATTTATCCGTATTTTGCAATACCTCCATCTTAGAATTCACCTCGTAGTAATAATAAGCTACTTTACACGTGACTCTTCATTCTTTAACTTGTGTGACACACTTGTGTTGGACACTCATACCCATGTTGGACACTCACCCATTCTTCATTGACTCTTTTATTACTTTTTAACATGGTTTTCCAAGATGACTCAAGTGTTACCACACTTTCCTCTTTTTAAAACCTAATTAATTATTGATATGTTGTAACTTATTTATTTAAAACATCACAAGTACACTTTTTTTTATTATTGATATCTTTGTACCTTATTTTCATTTAAAATACTTGTAGATTTAAATTTATTTAAATATGTTGCTATGTCTCTGTGTCCTAATTTTGTTTCGTTTGCTAAGTCTGACACCAAGCACCCATGGGCAAGCACCAACACTCACACCGGTACCCATGCAACTTAGGAAATGAGAAATAAAATATACCCCAATAATCCCTTGAACAAGATTCATGAGTTCCATCTCTCTCTCTCTCTCTCTCCCCTTCTATTTTATTTTATTTTATGTCTGACTTTGGAGTGTAGCTTTGTAAGCATTTAGTTTTAGGAAATATCCAATCTTGGCCGATTAATGTGGGCAAATTTTAATGGTTTTTAGCTTGTGAAATTGGTCCTTACATTTTGAAATTTTAATTATCACGTTGCTAATTCAAACCTAATGTAGTTGGGTTACACACGAGGATATCACTGGTTGTAAGTTGATAGTGTGTTCTAAGAAACCCCAAGGGGTTATCTCAATTGGTTTGAGAGCAAGATCTCTAGAGGGAGGTCTTGGGTTCAAACCATGGGAGCCCCAATAAAGGGCCACTTCCCATGGGAATATGTATAGAGTAAGGTCTCATCGACTTACCCGGTGTGTGCGGATAGGGGGGCTTTCACACACCCCAAATGAATAGTTAGGTGCGACGCACACCTCCGGACCTCAAAAAAAAAAATAGTGTGTTCTAAGTGTTCTTTTCTTTAATTTTTTAATTTGCATTCAACCAGAAAAGAAAAAAAAAATCAAAAGATGGCCAAAGCCTTTGATGATGATGATGAACTATGGAGAAAGTTGGCCTTCTTTCTAGTTGAATGTGTGGCTGCTGTAGTTTGTTCCATTTTATTTCCGTCCATTTCACAACTAGTTCAAGGTTGTGCAATGTTATCTATATTCTGTTCAAATGTTTATCTGTGGTGGGAATTGTGTTATCAAAATTTGGATCACTGAATCATGTGCTCCCCCTTCTTCAGCCTGAAAACTTTAAAATGTACAACTTTACAGGTTTGACTATAGGCGGTATGATAGGTTCCCATGGGTTGGTTGCACACAGCAAATGATCAATGTCTCTGTTTCTTTATACAGTTTAGAGTCATCCTTTTACAGTTACCATTTTGATTCAGTTTAAAGTAATATGAACCGTCTCTCACGGTTGGGTGAGCGCTAGCTCCTACAATTAAGCAACTGGTTTCCTAGTTGTTCCATTATATCTATGATAGAACTTCCACCCTGGCACTAGCAATTTTTGAGTTTTAATTTGTTATCATCATTTTGAAGCCTTACCCCAACCTTTTTCCAAGGTTGATACTAAAATGTCGCCTTTCTCAAACCCAACATGTCTAGAATTTATATCTCAAGGTACATTGGCCAAAATATTGATCGTACATTCTATTTTTCACATAAAAATGTTGACAATGTTGTAGAATCTAGATGGAGGACCCAACAAATATTGACGTTATGGAGTTGGTATTGTTTAAGCTTTGAATCTCAAGTTTATTCGAGTCCTTCCATTGGTGCGTGAAAAACCTTTTGGATCCTTTTTTGACAATTGAAGAACCTAAAATATTGGGTTTATGTTATGGCCCATGTGCAATGTTGGCTTGGAAAAGAAGTTAGAAAATACGGGTGTAGTATTTTGACAGGTTTTCTACCGGTTTCTTTATTTAAATTTATAAGCTGTTTTGCTTAGTGTACTTGCAACTGGTCTTGTATCTCATTATTCATTGTCTCTTTGGGTGGATTCAGCTGGTAGGACGACTTGACAACAGCGCTGTTTCTGAAACTGGTGCAAACTTAGCATTCAAATCAAATGAAAAGATTGCACTCCAGGTGACATCTATCCCTTTGGATGAAGTGATCCAGGAGTCGGATCCAGTACTGTTGCTCAAAATTGATGTTCAGGGTTGGGAATACCATGTCTTAAAAGGTGCCTCAAAGCTACTATCTAGAAAGGGAAGTGAAGCTCCGTATCTCATCTATGAGGAAGACGAGCGGTTGCTGCGAGCCAGCAACAGCAGTGCCAAGGAAATTAGAGAATTTCTCAGTAGCGTAGGTTATCTACACTGTACTCAACATGGAACAGATGCTCACTGTACGAAAGATTAACGGCTAATTGCTTGATACAAAACTCAAAGAGTATAATTTAAAAGAGCTGTGCCTGGATAGATTGGATTTTTCACTGTGATAGCTTGACACATGAGCTTGCAAATCAATGCTACACTGTACACACTTGTTTTTTTTTAAATTTTGTGGAAGTGAAGCTCTAATTATATACCTAAGATCAACAAGAAATAACACCACTAAAACCACTGCACAAATTGAATAAATGCTTTAAAATTCTTGTCATAATTAACCAACCAGCATATGGCATCAGAACCATTGGAACATGTATGCTTTATTATTATTGTCATTATTGTTATTTTGAAATGGTAACAAATTTTATTCCAAGGAAGACGAATACATCAGAAATCAAGAGATTAACAAGCTACAGGCCAAGAGTATCAACCAAGTATTGAGTACTAACGACCATGAAACAGGGCTGCAGTGTGAGTTAGGGCCAACCTGAACCTGACTAACCCAACCTGAAATATGGGCAAGATAACCTGGTCCATTTTAATTATGGATTGTGGTCTGGGCTCAAAAACTTGACCTGAATTTAACTCCAGCCGAGCTAGGATTGACTCCCCTAGCCACCTGAATTGTATAGAAATGTTTTCTACTTAACCCTAGATCCAATTCCTGATTCTTGCTGTTTGAGGGCTCAGACCAAGCAGAGATGAGGGCACATAACTGTGCTTCGAATTCATTTCTCTATCCTACTTACTGTGCAAGTGTGGAAGGGAATTTTGAATTGTTCCTGCTGAAGTGAGACAAACAAGTTTAATAGGAAACAGCTAATATGAAATTCATATTCATTACTTTCTTATAATAATATGTATCTTTTATTATAATTTTAATTTAATAAACTTTAATTTTATGAAAATGTTGAAAAGGTAAAAAAATCACAAACACCCTATAAACTATATCAATCACATTAAGACATCTTCATTTAATTCTATAATTACTAAATATTATATCATTAAATCTTTTTTCCACAAAAAACTCCAAAATGGAGATTATCTTAGAGCAAATCATATCATCATCATCATCATAAATCAAAATTTCATTTATCTGAGTCGGCTTTATGAGTTTTTTTTTTCTAATGTATCCCTATCATAAATTATATCATCAATCACTTTACAATCTAATATGTAATTTCTTTCTTTCCTCTATATTTTCATTGGTCAACATCTCCTCCTAGTGCTTGCAATTTGTAACCTCTCGACTCTAGACTCTATACACTAGAGTCGTGTCTAGTATTCTATTAACATTATTAAACCAATTCAAACGAGTTTCTTTCAATTTTTCATTTATCGAGTCTATTTTTAATATTTTTCCTAATGCTTTCATTTCTAATTCTATCTTTTAAGATTAAATCACTTATCCAATATAACAAAGAATCTCCACAATTCTAACTTAATCTATTCGTTTTTTTCTTCATTGCCCAATACTCTTCTTTATAAAAGCATTGCAAATATAGTAACTATTTTATAAAATCATCCTTTTAGGTGAAGGGGAACTCCTTAATTATGCTATAAAAGTATTGAACTCCACTAGCTTGTCTATATTTTGCCACCTCACTCATATCCTATTAATTATATTTAAGTTAAAAATTAAAACATCTTTGAGATTTTACCATAGAGCACAATTACTTGAACTTATTGCAATATGTAAGTAAATCATTTCCAATTTTTATTGTGTTGCACTCTCTATCATCCAACCCAACTAAAGTTACATTTCGTTTGTTATGTTTTAGGTCTATTAATTTTCAACCTATTTGATTCCAATATTTTCCTCCACGATTATATTTTCATATTGAATTGTTGTTTTGTCTCTTTTGATTAATATTATGTCATCTTACATTCTTGATATTATGTCATCCATAATTAGTACAAATAGGTATAGACTTAAAGTAGATCTTTGTTAGAGCTCACTCTAACAAAGAACTCCATCATCTCTCCATAAATGTTTTTAACATTAGTGGTTGCCCCATTGATACAGGCCTAGAGCCAGATCTCAACATATATTGATAATCTCAATGTATTTGTTAAAGACGTATTTATTTCTCAAAATTCTCTCTATTAGTTCTATAGACATTCTATCATAAATCTTTTATAAATCAATAGAAGTTGTATAAAGGTTTCTTGATAATTCTTCCTCTTCTCCAATTCTCCCCACATTTCGTTATAAATTGTCTCGATATAAAAATAGTTTCTTAGAGCAAATCATATAGAAATACTAAATTTCATGAAATCATTAAAAAACTAAAAAGTCACAAAAACACTGTATAAATTAAGTCATATTCATTCAATTTCATGAAACATTCAATACGATTTCATAAATATTTTTCATGAAAAAATCTAAAATGTGATTATCTTAGTGCAAATTTTTTTTTAAAAAGGGAAAAATAACTTAAAATAGATGCATCTAAAGAAAAGATGAGGATATAAAGAGAAGTACGTTTCAAAGATGCAAAAATTGCTTCTAAACATTTCTAAAAACAAGTCCAATTCAAGACTGAAAAATAGTTGTAATGATGATTTTTTTTAAATAAAATATTGATCTGATCAATAGATTCAATACAACTGATGTATCGTTTGTTTTCTCAATGAAATGTATTGGCTGTTTAACGGTCATATCATCAAGTACATGACATGCACAAATCATAAGATATATATAAATATAGACTTAATTAATATGTATTAATCAATATATATTGAGTTAGCTAAACTTTTACATGGGTTATAATTTATTTTGATATGCCATTCAATTTAGCAAAAGAATAGATGTAACATATTTTTTGCTATTTTCATAGTATGGGTCGATACTTATATATAATAGATATTGATTTATTTATTTTTATTTTGGATATTTGACTTGTTATTCTAGAGTCACATCATGATTCTTGGCATTCTGATTGGATATGGTTTATGTAGTTACTTGTTGATTCATGGAGGCCATATAATCTCAGCCGAAATCCAACGTAGGATAGTTGAACTGGCCACTTTCTTTCTCAAGAAATAAAGGTTTCTAGTTCAAGTTTCAAGAACGTTAATCGAGGGCTTCCCGTGTGGATATAGAGCGCCCTCACCATTTTAAAAAAATAAAAAAACAAAAATATAACCTTAGCAGGATAACCTTTGTTTGTACTTTGGTTTTAATTAGAAAGGAAGAGGGTTAAAATGAGGAAGAAAAGAGAAATTGGGTCGCACCCATCACTTTACAATGAACGGTCTGAAGCAAAGAATCGTCTAAAGCAACAAAACACTAGTTATCAATGTACAGTCAGAAAAAGATTGAACATCCAACCAAATAGAGTTCCTTGGAGCTCAAGTCCAGACATTCACAGATGGATCCAAAGTGGACACGTCAAACAAAGTGAAAAATAAGTTGCAAAAGATATGGGTCTCACTCATGCTGTACAGCCAAATGACAACTAATAATTAAAAATTAAAAACATGAGGAATGTGACATATGAGATAACACATGTATTTAAAACTTAGAATTTTTTTTTACTAAAATATGACTTTTTTTTAATTTATGTCAAATTTGATATCAAATCCAAAAGAGATTAGTCCAATTGGTGGAGTGCTCTAAGTATTTCATAAATCTCTAAATCTCTCTTCACCATCAATATGAGAGCGATGCACATACAATGTACACTTATTCAGCAACAGACTCGCTATACAGCGAGTCGAAGAGGAAAATAGCCCATCGCCATGGAGAAAACCATGCCTCTTAGAGGCTTTATAGGATAGAATATAACTTTAAAAAGAAAACTGCTTAAATAAAGAAAACAACTTAAAAAGGAATGTACTTAAGAAATCTAATTTAATTAGGAAAGAGAGATCTAAATAACTAAATAAAATAATAATTAAAATTGAAGGAAACTAACGTACTCTACATCACGTATGCTACTTCAACAATTCTCCCCTTTAACGAGATTCTCAAATGGATAAAATATCGGTGGCCATCTCATTTAGCTAGAAATATGACCATTGACCTAGGAATATGACCATGATAGCACTTGTTGTTAGAACTAGGTATCCAACCCAAGAAGCTAGTATAATAGGTGGAGTAACCCAAGTATTTTAATAATTCCTTAAATCTCTCACATCTTAGCCAATGTAAAACTTGGTCATTGTCCCAGCAATTTTTACATCTATAAATTAAATTGAACAAAAATAGATCTTAATATTGAATTTCCCTTAGCTATTTAAAAAATAAAAATATGAGATATTCAAAAACTAATTAAAATCATAAAATTTATGAGAGTTTAAAATTCATTATTTTTAAGATTGCATCAAACAAGTTTCATAGGATTCCACATTTATGCTAAGATCTTTAAGTGAGTAATTAACATTTAGTGGGTCCAAAAATATCACTTCTATTAATTGATATAGTTTCTTTGTTTAGTATCATGTTCATAAATTAAAAAAATCTAATTCAAAATATCCATTACATTCTATAAAGTTGAAAGTTGAGACTCATTGTATGATGTAACTATAATTTGTAGTAAAGAAAATATGAAGAGTTTAAAAAATAACTTTTGTATCTGATGAAGATAATTTTATATAGTTCCATTATTTAATTGAAAATCTTACTTTAATTCCACCATACTGATTAAATAAATGAATCATTTAATAAATTGACAATCACTAGTCACTTGATGAAGAGTGAATGACCAAAATACCCTACACGTGCGGACTCTCGTCACGTGTGGGTCTTTTTGTGTTACTTTGCCCCCAAGGACTATATGAGAAGAGGTTTCCACTTTCTTTCCATCCTTCTTTACATGCGAATCTTTATCACTTTTGACTGCTCGATTCGTACCCATAGATGAAAGAGAATAATAATGGTTGAAAAGAAAACTGTTGAAAAGATTGTTATTCCATTAAAAATACTTTAAATTGGATTAAAATTAATTTAAAAAAATATATTATTTTTATCACCTTCACAATTTGAAAAAAAAATTATGATTTAATTAACAGATCAAAGTCAATGAACTGTGTAGATCTTTTCAAAAAATGTAAGTCTTTTATTATTTGTGATTCCCCTGCAAAAGTGTTTAGAATATTACTCTATAATCTATACTAAACTAGATAAGTAAAATATCTTAATTAAAATATAGTATAAATGTTATTCTCTATCATCGAAATTTTATCCTTTTTCATGCAAAAACAATTGTACAAATCATTGAAAAAAAATATAATTTAATTAACAGATCAGGAGTGAATGAACTCTATATTTAAATATAGATCTTTTCAAAAAATATAAGTCTTTTATTATTCGTAAGAGTGTTCAGAACATTACGCTATAATTTATACCTAACTGCATGAGTAAATTATCTTGATTAAAATATGGTATAAATATTATTGTCTATCATCAAAATTTTATCATTTTTCATGTAAAAATAATTGTTCAAATCATTGATTCCTTGTCCCCATCACAACTGCAAGCTAAGGTACAAATATCGGCCGATACATATCGTATCGGCCGATATATATCGATTTTTTTAAACCGAGTAATATCGGCCGATACGATAAGTATCGGCCGCACATACCGAATATCGGTCAAAATTTCAGCCGATATTCATAAATATCGGTATTTAAATTTTTTTTTTAAACACCGATACGGTTTTTCGTGGTTTTTACACGGTTTTCCGCAGTTTTTCGCGGTTTTCCGCGGTTCAAGGTTTACGGTTCTCACGGGTGCTCACGGTTTTTTGCGGTTTTTTGCAGTTTTTGCGGTTTTTTGCAGTTTTTCACGATTAGTCACGGTTTTTTGCGGTTTTTTCACAGTTCTGATATCGGAGGAGAGAGAAAATGCTGATATCGGTATGAGAGATAAACTTATCGGCCGAAATATCGACCATATCGCATATCAGCCGATATTTGCATATCGGCCGATATATCGGCCTTGTCGATATTTAAACCCCTGGATGCAAGTACCACTTAAAAGAAAGACCCATACTTTCACTTTCTTTAAAGAAGTTGGTCATTTAATAAAGATTGAGTCCTAACTAAGTAAAAATTAAAGACTACATGAAAAAAAATGGACGTCGAAATCACTTATATTTAGTGATTGTAGTTTTAATGAAAGAAGTTATGAAGAACCAATTATCTATAATAAATAAATTTTTAAAGTCAAAGTCGAAAAGTTAATGAGACCAATAGACTTGGGGGACCTATCACTTGTCACATATAATATAAAAAATCAAGTGACAAGAATTCTTCAGTCCAACATATTCTAAGTCTTCTCATATCCAAATCTTATTCTAAATTTCTAGTTATAGGTTTCTTTTTGCAGGAGGATTAATTATAGTTATTGTTACAATGAAATCCCCTTTTACAATTATTTTAACTGTCCCAATTATTCAGAATTGAAGAGTGGGACATTATATATTTTTTTGAATTTATGTGTAAAAAATTCAACGTAAAACTTCCGTGGGTGATATTCACTGTTCTTCAGACACACTAGGTTAGACTATGAGGACTCAAACCTGACACATTCTGCTTCTTAAGATGGGAGATTACGAGTTCAACTATACAAATGTGAAAATAATTATTGATGATTAATGAAGGTAATACCAAGGACTCGAATCATTCATGAATATCAGAACTCTTGTGTTATAAAGATTTTTACATTTCATTTATACAATTTAGAGTCTACAGCTGGATTTGCTACAATGTAAAAATAAAATAAAATAAAACTCATTTTGCAAGTATTTTTCACTGTGGTGAATTCAATTGTGAATCGATTTTTCATAAAGTAGAACTTAGAGAACCTCACATGTTACAAGAGATCTCAATAAAGAAAATTGGGCTTGTCTTTCCACTTTTTTGTTGACTTGGGCTCCAAGGACTCGTTCTCATTTGCTTGGCACCTTCATCTATGAAAAATTGGTACGGTATGAAGCAGAAAAGATATGCATTTCTATTTAGAAATTGGGCATTCTCTCTTTCGTGTCCATGAAGGAATCCATCGTCCTTCTTCAAGTCTCAACTAGGCGACGAAAAATTCTCTCTCCCTTTTCTTGGTAGTCCAGTCATTAATTTTTTTTTTAAATTTAATTTTTTATAATATTCATTTGATGCAATTCTCACATTTGATTGATTGATATAGATAAAAAAGAAAAATCAATTGTTTGTTTTTAATTTTTTAAATAAGGATTAAAATAATTTAATTTATCTTATTTTTTACAGCATGATAGCTCTCGTGATATTTTACTCGATCGAATATTTTTTATTCACCAGGACCTCATTCACTAACATTTAGGGTCAGATCAGTCATGTGTTTCAGCCGGAGCATCTGCCAAATCTGTCCCCACAAAAGTTGATAGCTGATCTATGCTAATTTATATAACATTTTATTATTTGATATAATAAAAGACATCACAATGATTTATCAATACAAGTTTTTTTTGCTATGGGTGAATGAGACATGGGTTATAACTCAATTATACAAAACTTTAGATAGTGATCATGATGATTATAATAATTATATTAATAACAAATAATAATAATCATAGGTTATTATTATTGAACACATTATATAGTTATTCATTTTATAATATTCATAGGAGAATATGAATAATGATATGTTATGAGTACATATTATCATATACAAATATATAGTTATAAAAGAAAAAACTCAAAAAAATCCAAAGTCAAGGTAATCCGATCCAAAAGATGAATGCATACTTTGACTGATTTTAAGCATTGTCACAAATAAAGTTCTCAAAATATTAATGATGATTGTTAATATTGAGATATTTTTAACTTTTTTAATGTTTATCGAGAAATCAATGAGAAAATATTGTGAAAAATATTATATTTAAAAGATACTAAATTAAAATATTATAATAATTTTACTAAAAAATTATCAAGATATTATTAATTATTTATTGTATTTTAATATGATTTTATCAAAAATTTAATGAAAATTTACTAAAGTACCGATAAATATTTTATCAATAAAAATATCATCTATACATGTGAATAGGTTTTGAGAAGGATGACTCGAGTCTTGTACTCTTAACGACCTTTAGCCCACCTGACACTAGACTTGTGCTCCACAAGACTTGACTCGTCGGTCCTCACCATGTGGATTGAGGAGTATCGGAGTTGGATGGAATGCACACTACATGGGGAAAGGAAAATGCTTCGATAACGGCCTCTCGATGTCTTCGGGTTAACGAACCAATCTCTTAGTGACACGTGTAAATAAAAATTAAAAAGAAAGTTATTATCCGTCTCAAGCACATGCTTTTTTTCCCTTATCCAAAATTCTAATATTACTCATTTTATTCAACGTATCTGTCTTAACACAAATATTATCTTTTAAGAGACATAGATTTTAATAAATTTTTCATTTTGTCTTTTTTCATCTACATAAATCAGTTCATTTTCCAGTAAATCGATTTATTTATCAGTGCACTGAAATGAATTTTTTCTATTTTCAAGTAATTCAGTTTGCTCATCGATTCACTGGATAAGTGAACTGATTCAGTAGAAAGTGAATCGTTTTCTGTAAGAGCAAAGTGAAAAATTTTAAAAATCCAACTAAAAGATAATGCCCGTTTTAAAATGGGCAAAATTATTAGATGAAAATAAATAAATAAATAAATAAGACTAATTTTCCCATAGCTCATAGTTAAAAATTTCCCGTCATAAAGCCAATCAAAAGTCGACACCTCGTCTGAACACATGAAGTTGAGAGGAAATTTCCTTTGGGTTGTGCTGAAGAAAAAGACAACATCGAAATATATAAAGCAAAGACTTCTGGCGTTCCGCTCTATGTGAAAGTCTTTCCTGGATTCGCCATAGCAGATTTTCCCAGAGAACAAAATGGCGGACGAGTCGGAGTGGGAGTTGATCGAGATAGAGATGCCGGAGTCGGAGATCCGACGGCTCAATTTACAGAACCAGGCCCAATCCGAAGAAAAGGAACGGCAGAGATCAACCGTCGTCTCGCTCGAAGCGGCCAACGACGATCTCATTTCCCGGAACCAACGCCTCGTGGAAGAGAACGAGCGGCTGCGATCGACGCTAACGGAACTGGAGAAAGCTAACAAGAATCTCCAGCAAGAAGTGCAACAGAGCAGGAGAAGCGTCGAATCACTGGAGAATCGCCTAAGCGAGTTGACCGTGAAAAACACCGAACTGAAATCGGACTTGGATCGAGCAGTTGCAGAAGCGAACGAGGAGGCGGAGCGGCTGTTCGCGGACATGCAAGAGGCAGAGAGGAAATACGAGGAGGAGCTGAGGGAGCACCGGAAGGTGAGGAGGGAGAAGGAGGCGGCCGGAGAAGGAGAACGAGGGATACGAGAGGCGAATCGATCGGATCATTGAGGAAAACACGGAGGTTATCCTGACGGTGCTGACGACGCAGAGCGATCTTGAAATGGAACTTGAGAAGGAGGAAGAGCTTTTGAAAAGCTTCTACCAGAAGATTCTGATGATGGTGAGGGAGACGGTTAGGATGATGGAGGAGCGCCACGTGGACGGTGATGATTTCGAGGTGAGCGTCCCGGAAGGCACGCACTCGGCCGTGGAGGTGATGCTGCAGTCACTTGCCGTGGAACTGGCGGCCGTGAAGAGGGCTTACATGAGGGTCGCTCCTAGAAATGATAGTTGCAGCGATCGGCCGCCTCGAAATGCTAGTTGGAGCGATTGGCCGCCTCGAAATGATGGTTGGAGCGGTTTGCCGAAGGAAGCGCCGCCTCGAAATGGTGGTTGGAGCGATTGGCGTAGCGACTTCTGATCTTGTTACAAAGGGCATTAAAAGGGGCAGCCGGTGATCTTCGTCGACTAATAATTTTCAGTCTCTCTCTCTCTCTGTCACTGTTTAGATAGGGCCATATTTCAGCTATCACTGCCGTTCATAAGGTGTGACCCTTGCCATTACCTACTTACTAGTTTGGATAGAAGAGACTTTTAGTCCAGTCCATTTCCCTTGGACTGTGTGACCCCACCAGAGATTAAGATCTGGGCCGTTGAAAGATGGCCTTGATACCAATCAGGTGTAGGGGGTCTTGCTTTTTGTCTCGTGCCTTTTGTTTAAATACTGCAGACTTGCTCTTATGGTAAATACATTCTACTAGTTGGTTTTGAGTCTCACGAAATTTCTTTTGCTAAATATGCTGCTTTTGGTGGTGCCATATGGTAAAACTTTGAATTGGTTTTGAGTCTGACGAAATTTCTTATGGTAAATATGCTGCTTTTGGTGGTGCCATGGGGTAAAATTTTGAAGTAGAGATTGAACCAGGGGCCAAAATATTTTCTAGTTCGGCCGATATCGATTTCAACCCCTTTTGAACAGTGTAGTTGCAGACTTGCGAGTCTTCTAATATTTTCGGGTTCACTCTTAAGTTGAAATAAAACTGAAATCATTGTGTAAAACAAAACTAAAATTATTAATTTCTAACCATTTATGAAACTTTTAACCGATGGAGACTTGGATAATGAAAACCATTGCTGCTGTTGGCCCCTTGTGAAGTTGATGGTACATTGAACTCTAACATCTGTTTCAGTATATGTGGAACATTGCACAGATTTGAAAGGTTTACGGATGATGTAGATATTTTTGGGTTTTTATTTTTATTTTTGATAGGATAATTTTAATTTTTTTATCTGGGATTTTTTTTTTAATCAGGATCTCAACAATAGAAGTTCGAACCGCCAACTCTCGTATCTCTCTATTACTCTTAAGAAAAATTAAAGACTTGACCAATCACAACATGATAATTTGATCAAATCAAATTCACCGAAGAAAATTGGTAGGACTTTGAGCGTAGAATTTTAATGTATTTAATTAAATTAAATATAATAAAATTAAAACACACAAACTGTAATTCGTCTCAAATTCAAATTTACTTGAAGAACTTTCTAATGAAAGTGTGGGATTCAATTTTATTAGATAATGAAAAATAGAACAATTGAAAATTAAATTCAAAATGTAATTAAAAGAATTCTAACTAATCTAATTAGTATCAAAATATTTGTGGTTCCCTCACAACAGAATTCAGAGCATTACTTAATTAGAATATGGTATAAATGTTATTGTCTATCATCAAAGTTTCATCCATTTTCACGTAAAATCAACTTTTTAAATTTAGTTAAAAACGATTGAACAAACCATCCAATCCTTGTCTCCATTACAACGACTTTTAATGTGACTTTCACTCTCTTTAAACTCGTATTTAGTCATAATTAAATTTTAAAGTCAAAGTCGCGAAGTTAAGACAGTGAAACTAAAGTAAAATGTACCCCATTTTTATATATCCAACTCAATTCCTGTTTTTAATAGAATGAGGCATTTTTTAATATTTTTTACTGTCTAAATGACACTTTTTTTTTTTTAAACGTCAGAAATACAACTCTTAAAATTATTTGAAAAATCACACTCTTCTCAAATTTTGAAAAATAAAAACATATATGTGGGTATTGCTTTGGCCACTCATAAAGATATGAGGTTTGTTGCATCTGAACTTGTCAAGCTGATTAAAGAGAATAATTACATGAAAATTCGATGAATTTTTTATAGCTGATGATGATAAATTATACAACAAAATAAAAAAATTTAAGAGATGAGATATTCAAATCAACAGTGAAAATGTAAAATTTATGGTAAAGTTTTTCTATGGATTAGATGTTAAAGATAGGACACCTATCACATGTCACATCTAACATACAGAATAAAGTGAGGAATTCTTCAGTCCCAACATCTTCTAGTCTTCTCATATCAAAATCTTATTCTAAATTTCTAATTATGGGTTTCTTTTTCAGAAGGACTAATTATAGTTCAGAATTGAAGAGTGGGACAGTACACATTTATTGAATAGAGAAGACTTCAAATCATTCTAAGCATAATTATTGATGGCTAACGTAAAGGATTCAAATCATTCATGAATATGAGAACTCTTGTGTTATAAAGATTTTTACATTTCATTTTATATAATTTTGAGTCTACAGTTAGATTTACAAATTACAAGAGATCTCATACCTCAAATTTAAAAAAGAAAATGGGCTTTTGTTTCTCGGATTTCAAAACTCCTTTCTTCACTGGTACTCCCAACAACAATATCATAAATATTGGTAGTATTTTAAATTTATCATATTTTTATTAGTAAAATATCATTACTGCAGTAAATTCTCAATAAAATCACGATAAACAGTAATGTCATGATAATATCTCGATAAATTTCTTATTAATATTTTTATTATTTTTTAAATATTATATTTTCTTTAATATTTTCCCGTTAATTCTTCAGTAAAAATTTAAAAATTTAAAAACATCCCAATATTATCGGTCACGGTTAATATTCCGAAAATTATTCATGACAATGCCCATAGTGCTCCTTCTCATTTGCTTGGCACCTTCATCCATGAAAAATGATAAGAGTATGAAGCCCAAAAGATATTTATTTCTATTTAGAAAATGGAGATTCTCTCTTTCCACACTCTTTCATTATTCCTCAAGTCTAGGCGACGAAAATTCCTCCCCGATTTACATGAAAACTCGTTCTTCCCTTTTCTTGGTGCTCAAGCAGGATAAATGAAAGTCCTTCAAATTATTATTTTTTAAATTAAATTTAGATTTTTATAATATTCATTTGATGCCTTCTCATGGTCAATTGATTGAGGTAGATTAAAAAATTACCAATTATTTATTTTTAATTTAAAAATAAATACATCCTAGTATAATTTAATTTCTTTTATTTTTTATATTAGAATAGCTCTCATAATACCATATAGTTTTCATTCACTAGATCTCACTCTCTGATAGTCTGATGTATGGGGTCAGACCTCTCTTGTGTTTCAGGCCGAGCGTCTGACAAATCTCCCCACAAGAATTGATAATGGTCTCTGCTAATTCATAGTTTTGTTTTTTATTGTTTGATATAATAAAAGATATCACATTGATTAATTAATACAACTTTTTTTTTTTTTACGGATGAATGAGATATAAGTTATAGCTCATATATATATATAAAACTTTAGATAGTGACCATGATGATCATAATAATTATATTAATAAAAAAAATTCAATAAACAACAAATAATAATGATCATAAGTTATTATTATTAAATGCATTATATAATTAATTCAACTTATCATCATTATTATCATAATCAAAAGTCAAATTCTATTTATTTGGAGTCAACATTTTAAGTTCTATTCATGAACAGTCATCGTCAATTACTCCAGTATCTATCGTGTTTCTCTATTTTATTTTCTTCAATATTTTCAATAGTCTACCTCTCTTTCTTTTACCTACCATTTATAAACTTGCAATTTTATGTACTAGGTTGTATTATTTTAATTATTTAGTTTTGATTGGAGGTTTTTTTTTTTTTTTAGTAATAGTGCAAAGCATTTTATTTTGTATATTATACTGCACAACATTTTGTATTTTGTTTGCACATTATCTTACGTTTTGTATTTTCCTTTGCACCTCATATATTTTAGAATTTACTTTACATATTACTCTGAATTTTGTAACAATGTGCGTGATAGAATATTAGAATGCAAATATTATATGAAATATTTTTATTGGAATATTAGAATGCACAATACTATATATAATAGAGAAATCAATGTATACCTTGTATACAAAAAATATAGAATATATTCTCTATATGTACACACGGAAAAGCCCCATTTCTCTATCGACAACATATTGTTGAAAGTCAAGGATTTTAGTCTCGGTACATATCGTCTGAGATATCTCAATTTTTTAAACCTTGATATATCAGCCTTTACGATATGTACCGGCCGATATTTGAGATGTATCGGCCAATATTTCAGGTTTTAGTAAAAAAAAAAATATTATCCCTAGTTGAAACACATAAAACTTTATTTACATTGTTGTATATATGTGATTTGATTTGATTTGATTTTGTTTTGCTTAATTCTTCATATTCTAATATATAAAGGTGCCCTATATAGACATTTGGAAAATCTGCCTCTACACACCCGATTTTGAAAAAAATAAGTAAAATTACCATTCTACCCCTCTGTGTTCTATCATCCGAACGAATTGTCAGTTCTTTTTCAGTTCGTTTGGATGAATATACTCGTCCGAACGAACTGTCAGTGTAATTTTTGTTCGTTCGAACGAATATACTCATCCGAACGGACAGATCAGTGTAATTTCACTCATCTGAACGAACAAAACAGTGCAATTTCAGTTCGTTCGGACGAATGAACTTATATATGTTCATTTGTTCGAATGATCAGTTTGAATATACTCTAAAAATAGTATGTTCCTTTGATGAGTAAACAATGTGACATGGTAAATGTCAAATAATGTTGGAGTAAAAGTGGTGCACAAGACACACAATGGAAAGCTAGTTCTGGAAATACCAAATATCAATCAACGATTCCTCAAAGTAATTTTGGCAACTCTTGCAATATAGGTTCTTGGTGTGCTATTTGGATTATGTCCTGAAAAATGAAAGCAGTGTTGCTAGCAGATCTCAAAACATGGGCTAAGTGTGAAGAGGACAAACTTGAGGAATATAACATGGGTCAAGTTTAAGAGGACAAACTTGAAGAATATGGAAGTGCAACCAAAATATGAGCCAATTAAATATAATTTAATTGAGTCCGATTGAGTGTCCTTTAATTAGACTATAACCATCCCTATTAAGACTATTATTCATTCAACTTACATGTCTTTCTAAATTAAAAAAAAAAAAAATATCAAGTAAAGAAGTTGATTCATAAGAGGAAACTTACATAAGGAGCTCATTCGTTTCCGACGGGGACTCCTCAGCCAGCCGACTCTTCTTCTTCAGTATAAGAGGGGTAGTATCCCGGCTGGAAAACAATACGACAATCCAGAATACAATCGATACTGCCTAATCCTCTTTCCTCTCTATCTTCTCTCTTCTTTCTGTCTCTCTCCTCCCTTTCCTTTCACGCCTGGATAAACGCCGGTCGTTGCCGTCCCTTAGCCCCGAGCCAGAACCATCGCTAAGGCGATCTTCCCTCGTCCATTCCTCACCTGAGTTTTCCCCCGGTCACGCCAACGTCCACCTTCCAGGTCGGTTGAGACCACCTTCTCTGTCAGCTCCATCCCTGTTCTGTTCGAACAGGCCCACTACTCAACCAGTCCCTGTTTACTGCTCTATAAGAAAGTCTTTCCCGGATTCGCCATCACAGATTTTCCCAAAGAGGAAAATGGCAGACGAGTTGGAAGTGGAGTTGATCGAGGTAGAGATGCTGGAGTCGGAGATCCGACGGCTCAAACTACAGAACCAGGCCCTATCCAAAGAAAAGGAAGGGCTGAGATCAACAGTCACCTCGCTCGAAGCGGCCGACGACGATCTGACTTTTCCGGAACCAACGTCTCGTCGAAGAGAACGAGTGGCTGCGATCGATGCTACCGGAACTGGAGAAAGCTAACGAGAATCTCCAGCAAGAAGAGGAACAGAGCAGGAGAAGCATCGAATCGCTGGAGAATCGCCGAAGGGAGTTGACCGTAGAAATCACCGTTGCCGAGAAACAAAATGAGGAATACGAGAGACGAATCAATCGGATGATTGCGGAACACGAAGAGGTTATGTTGGCGATGCTGAGGACGCAGCGCGTTCTTGAGATGGAACTTAAGGACAATGATCGGATCATGGAAAGCTTCCACAGGAATATTCTGATGATGGTGAGGGAGATGGCTAGGATGATGGAGGAGGGCCACGTGGACTGTGATGATTTCAACGTGAGCGTCCCGGAAGGCACGCACTCGGCCGTGAAGGAGAGGCTGCAGTCATTTGCCTTGGAGCTGACGGGCGTGGAGAGGGCTTACATGAGGGTGCACCGGCTCACCGCCTTGATGCCAATCGTGTTACTATTTGTCTTTGTTTGGTGCCTTTTCTTATGGTAAATACATTCTACTTGTTGATTGTGAGGAGGTGCGATAGGGTAAATTTTGAAGTAAAGAATGTACATTTACCTGCAAATCTTATGGTATTTTCGGATTCACTCAAATGGAAACAAAACTGAAATAATTAAGTTGTAAAATAAAACTAAAATGATTAATTTCTAACTCCGGCGAAGGTGGAGTGTCCAATTGATGGTTGGAAAGATTTTCTCAGCGCCTCCTGATCTTGCTGCAAAGGGCATCCTTATGTACAGGGGTGGCCGGCGATCTTCGTCGACTTATAATTTTCGGTCTCTCTCTTGAGACAGTCACTGTTTAGATAGGGCCCATCTTTCAGTTATCCCTACCTATTCATATGGTGGGACCCTTGCTATTACCTACTTACTAGTTTAGAATTTAGATGGAAGAGACTTAGTCCAGTCCATTTCCCTTTGGATTGGGTGGCCCACCAGATATTAAGATCTGGGAAATTGAAAGATGGGTCTTGCTTTTTGTATGGTGCCTTTGGTTATGGTAAATACTGCAGACTTACTTGCTCTTATGGTAAAATATATACTACTTGTTGATTTTGACGAACTTTCTTATGGTTAAATATGCTGTTTTTGTTGGGGCGATAGGGTAAAATTTTATGCTGGTTTTGGTGGTGGGATAGAGTAAAACTTTTTTTTTTTTGAATTAATATGTGAGAAACTATGACATAACCAGCATAAAACTCTTACGGATGAGTCCTAAAAAGAAACTACTTAAGCCCGGACCAAGCAACAATACAAAACAGAATGTATAGCATAAACAATTTTTTGCTTAGCACCAAAGTGTTCAATAGAATGTATCCCGGACTAATCCATGGGTCAAACCAGAAACCAATATTAATACCATTCTCTATAGCATAAACAATTTTTTGCCTGGCAAACTCTCTGAGTTTTAGGATAGAATTCCCCAAATAAGCTTCATTAGTCAGGCTTTGATGATGTTAAGCAGGTTTCTTAAGCCGATTGTGAAGTTGATGGTACATTTTACTCTAAATAAGCTGTAGTGTGAAAAAAAGATCAGATAATTTGAGAATTACCCAATTTTTGTGGGTCATGAGTTTATC
This sequence comes from Chimonanthus salicifolius, assembly GCA_013350335.1. Classification (NCBI taxonomy): domain Eukaryota; kingdom Viridiplantae; phylum Streptophyta; class Magnoliopsida; order Laurales; family Calycanthaceae; genus Chimonanthus; species Chimonanthus salicifolius. Next base: position 29,166,413 of record CM023533.1, on the reverse strand, counting down.
TTCACGTGCAAATGGTAAGATGTTTGTGTGGAACATTGCACCGATTCGAAGGGTTTAGGGTTTTATGTAAGACCCTCCATCTCTGTCATATATTCTAAAAATTTTGTATTATATAATCATGATATTATAAAGTTAATGATAGGGACAACGTTAAAGGCATTTTTTAATTTTTTTCTAAATCTGAATAAAAATAAGATAAATAAATCAATTTTAAGAGGACCCCAACTACCCAAATCTGTGACTGAACCCGTAAGAGAGGGCTCCACTTTGAGGGCCATGTCAAGAAAATGGAAAGTTTCCATTCAAGAAGCAGGGACGATTGGGAGTATCAGTCAAAGAGAGAAAAATTCAGAAAAATCAGACAAAATCAGAAAAATCAACGAAAACGAAAGAAAGGCTTGAAAGGATGAGAAGATAGGAAAGCAGAAAAGAAGAAGAAGAAGAAATCAGCAAGAGGAGGATTCAACAAACGGCCTTACTGTAGTGGAGAATGATAGAGAGAAAGAAGAAGAGGGAGGCATGCACAGTTGACCCCAGTTGACCTTATTTGGTTTTTTTATATAATTAAATTTATTTCTTTTTTTAAAATGAAATTAGGCCTTATAAATTACTGTGTTGGCCAAGATCCAATAAATGTAGAATTATTGTTTGAAATTTATTGAAGCCTAGAGTTTTGATTAGAATTATTTTAAGGGTGGCCATTTAGACACTCTACTTTTCTTTCAAGATACACCTCATTTTAAAATTTTGTGTGAAAATTATCATTTTAACTCTTAGTTTTTAAAAAGACAATTCTTTTATACAAAACTGAAGAGCAAAATGATAATTTCACAAAAAATTTTAAATGAGGTGTTTCTTGAAAGAAAAATCAAGTGTCTATATAGCTACCTAAATAGTCCGAATTTGAATTGTATTAGAGTTCGTGTCTATTTTAAAATTTTACCATTTAATCTAATTAATAAAGTATTCTAAAATTCCACATCTGAATTTCAATTCCTAGAATTAATTTTTGGGAAGGCCTAATTTCTTTGATGAGTTTGATTCAATCAAATTATCTCACTCATATTTTATTTTTTTTTCTCGAGAGATCAATAGATTTGTGAGAAGATTCTTCAAGTTTCTATCATTTGAGACTTTGATTCGACATTAAATAATAGATTTGGAAATAATATTCCGTAGACCAGTACGATTAAAACTCAATGTCGAGAACTTCACATCTATCTCGCCTTAGTACAGACCGTTCTCAGTTAAAAATTCGATCCCACCAGAAATATAAAAGAAAAAAAACAAAAACAAAGATATTCTAAAAATATTTCTTATTTCTCTGCGAGTTTGCTACACATATGCTTAGATTCATTTTTTTTTACACATGTGCCACTGTCTCTATATGAGGTTGACCCATTGAGCAGATAAGAAGGTGATGTTGTTCAATTACCACTAGTGATCATTTCTAAATAATGTGGACACCATTTTACTAATTTAAATAATTGATGAGAAGTCTTTTCCTTTGAAATTAATTTATTTATGTTGGTTTTACATGTCAAAAGAGTGATGTGAAATCAATAATAAAATTTAAATAAATGAATTATACATTTTGTTATATTTAATTACAAAATTTAAGTAAATAGAGTCCTTCAAACACTCATAAAAGTGAGGGGCCTATATAAGGATGTTAATGGGTCTTGTTCATGTTTGCGTATTATAAGTAATAAAATATTGTTTTCCTGAACAAATTTAGACTTAACCCAACTCAATTTTTTTTTTTTTTTTAATTTACAAGTGGAAAACTGTGGGAAGCCCAGCGTAAAACTCCCATAGGTAATACTCACTGCTCTTAGAGTATATCAGGTTAGGCCATGGGGACTCGAATTTGACACCTCAAGCTTCTTGAGGTTAACCAGTTGAGCCAAAACTTTTAATTAGTGAACTGAACTGATGCAATCTGTTCTAAATTTTATTTTAGTCAACTCGATCAAACGTGAGTTATTATAAATTGTTTAAAAAATTAGAGAAATAAAAGAAATTTTTTTAATAAAACATAAAAGATAAAAGGACTTTCCTTCATATAGAAACATTAAAAAATTTAAAATTAGCATGATCCAACTTAACCAAAACCTAATCTATTTAATAAATGACATGATCCATACCTAATTATAAATGAGTATACCTTATTAAATTCGTTCATGAATAAGTAAACCTGGCCAGCTCAACTATTAGTCTATATAGTATATACAACTTATTGAACCATTAACAAAAATAATTTATTTTAGATATAGCTTTCTTTTGAACAAGAAAAAGGAGAAAATAAAGAATAAACGAATAAACAAAATAAATAAGGCAGGTTATACCGGCGGCAGAGGTACATAGAGGACCTGGCTGTTAGAGAGGAGAAACAAACATGACATGAGAAAATATTTTCTTTGAAATTGTGATTTTCCTATGAAAATCACTGGAAACAAAAATTCTCCACTTGATATTTCTCTGCCTATAGAATTGGCGCACTTTATAGTATGTTTGGATTGGAAAAAAAAGAGAGGAGGAAAATGAGGATTTTCACTTTAAATAATTTATTAATCATTTTTATAAGAGGAGCTGTGTAGGGATGATATCATATCACATTTTATAGGGTTTTTTTATTTGGAAGAAAGATGATTTCTATGATTTTCATAGCAGGAAAAACTTGATACAATTCTTTATTAAAAAGTGAAAACCTTTTACTCTCGTGTCGATGATAAAACCTTTATATATATTTTTAGAAAATCTTCATTAATTCAAAATAATTGATAAGAACACTATTATGTTTATAACAAGAAACACCAAATTTATTCCTTTGTTGACTTGTTTTTATATAAGTAGTAAAAGATTATATAATTTTTTTTCTGAATTTATATGTGGAAAACTACGAAATACCCAGCGTAAAATCTTTCATGGGTTAGTCCACTACTCCTAGAGTACACCAAGATTAGGTCATGGGAGCTCGAATCCACAACCTCTCACTTACTGAGACAAGAGACAATAAATTGAACTACATCCAGGGCCGATCCTGAGATCTCTTAAAATCTCAGAGGCTCTAAGTCGAGTGAGATTTCAGGGGCCCTTTGTGACTGGTTTATTAAGGAGTTTAAGTGTGCGGAGGCGTCTATCTGGAGGCCCTAGGCGACGGTGTACGCCACCTATGCCCAGGGCTAGTCTTGACTACACCCATATAGATAAAGATTATATAATTATTTTTATAATAGAAAACATTAATGTCCCACTTGAAGATGTTTCCTTATATTAAGCAATTGACCACTTATCCTCACTTAGACCAATTATAGTAAACCACCCACCTACTCTTATTTTTATTGGTATAGTGGTGTTATTGCATCTTAGAAAGCAAAGTTTGCTCATTTCTTCCTCATTAGTGCCATTGATTGGATGATTAGTAGCCTAATTAGAAGTTATTATAAATTATCTGGGCCCATTTACATAAATGCACTCGTCACGTGTAGATTCTTTGTTAGACCTCCATGTCATTTGTTTTCTAATTAATCATTCATTTTACATATCTAGTGATGTCTATAATTTACGAGAGATAGTTTTAATTTTTTTTCGTGATAAAAGTACCCTAGTTTTTATATAAATGAGAGATAGACTATTTCTTACAAGATAATACTTGGCACAAAATCTCTTAAGATCAACTGTTGTACGTAATAAATGATCTAGAAGTATATAATTGAATATAAATTTTATTAAAATTTATTTTGATAAAATCAAATAATTAATATTAAATATAAAATTTCAAGTTAAAAATAATAATTGTAAGTGATTAAAGTTTAATGGGTTGTGTTCATGATTGTTGAAGATGCACACAGAATTGAGGTGAACAAGGCCATGAAATTCCAATTAACATATTTTAACTTTAATTTAGTTTATATTCTTATATCAGATGAATTTAATGTTGTAGAATTGTAGTTGCAAAAATGATACGATAATATAATGTCCTTTGCTAGATAGACGGTCTGGATTTGATGCAAAAGATGGATGGTGGATAGCTTAAGTCAGTTTCTCTCTCTTTGAAATTCCAGGAAAAGCACTCCAGTCAACACGCGGGTCAACAACCATTCTTTATATGATGTTTTCCGCACGATGACGTGTGCTACGCATATGAAAGCAAGGGTGGCCCCACAAGGTAACACAAGGTTTTGTTTTACACCCCTGTCGTCGGGATAAAATCATAAATTTTGTACCTTATAAAAAACTAATGTTTTAAAACTCCGCTTGAGGAGTGACCCATCTTCAAGGAAAGACGGATTAAATAAGATTCACCTGAGTCAAAAAAGATTTTTAATCAGAAGGGTTTTAAATCACCTGACCGTGTTTCTGGTGGGTCACAATTGACCCGTGGGTCAGGTCGGGTTTGACAACACTGCTAAAAACAATAAATGTATATTTAAAATAAATTAATTAGATAATTTAAATATAAAAAATTATATTGAAATTATAATTTTATTCATTTTATAAATTTTGATATAAAATATTATTGAATGAAGAATTAAAGTATCTAATTAATCTTTCAACATTGAGAAGTGACTTTTTTTTTTTTTTATCGAAAGTAAGACTTCAAACAACTCAGACAAATTCTAAACCGGAAGATTGTCTCTCAAAAGTTAATTTAAATGAAAGCCAACCCTCACCCATGTGTTATTTTAGCATTGTATTTGTAGCACATAGTCAGGCATTGGCTTGGAATATTTAAGTTACTTTCCTTATTTTATTTTAAAAAAGTGTAAAGATAGCTTTGTAGATTTTGTGAAACTATTTATAGATAATTGATTAGAAAATTTATAAAATTTATCAGTCTTCATATTTGATAAATCAAATAATAATTAAATAATTTCACAAATTTTAAAAGGACGCATATATATCTCTTCATATTTATAAATTAATCAACAATTTGTATTTTCAAAAGTTAAACTCTATATATTCCAAATGACACCCTTTCTCGACATCCTTACTATTAAAATAACAATTTCAAATCATTTTGCCTCTAGAAAATTACTTTTCATTTGTATGAGGTGGTTTGATAGAGGATTTGTCTTTCTTTGATAATCTGGACGGTCAGGATCAATACTAGAAATGCAAATTTAGCAGCAACGAAGTTTTCTACAGAGGAATTGTCTTACGCGTTACGCAAGCGACAGATGACTGTCGCTCGTGCCGAGTAAAATGAAGGACGACTGGGGTCAACAACTCAACACGTGTGCCAGCGTGTATATCCTTTTTCTGCATTTGAAAAAGTGAATTCCATTTTATCTTTCAAAGTTTCAATTTCAACTTTCTATATAAAAGATTATTTCAAAAGTCCATTCAAGTGATAGTCACGGTTTAATCCGACATAGTTATTATAGTTATCAATCTTCTCACTTGCATTTTGTGTAATCTGATACATGCTCTACTGCATTGTTTATTATACTATTCACTTGTTTTAGTGAATATATATATAAGAAATGTTAGTTATTCGATTAGTGAACCGATTTGCTGTTTTGTATGAAAAAACAGTATCAATTAGATAAATGAAAGTGAATCGATAAATGATCCGATAACTGAGTCGATTTCTGACATTCCTATTTTTTTTAAAAAAAAAAAATCAGTATGGCATGTCATAACAAGGGTAAAATGGGAAATCTACCAAATCCCGTATCTGGTTACATAAAACATCAGTGAGAGGATTGCTACCCATTTATTATAAGGTTAGCAGAAAATACGCATTTCACATGAATAATTTTTTTTTTTTTTGAATTTACATGTGAGAAACCGCAGAATACCCAGTGTGAATAATATTGATAAAAATTGTTTTTCTTTTTCAACATATATTTTTTTTTGAAAAATTTCATGTTTTTAGATACATAGATAAAAGAAATCAGGTATTATCATCACCATCATCTAAACCATTGGTTTTACCAATCTGGAGTTATTTATTATATTTGAATTTAACAAATTAATTAATATGATGACTATCTTTTCAAACATACCTTCTAAACTCACCAAATATAATTATATAATTTATTTTTTAGTCAAAGTTTACACACATTTTCTTTATTTCTGATATGATGAAGTTGGACAAGTCATTTTAATTCATCAAATCTCATTTTACAATATCCTTTGTCATTCTTTAAATATTTTTGAATATTTTTTTTCTTATTAACATAGAAGTAAACTGCAACCGGTTAATGATGAATGGTTATGATTGACTTGATGCTCACTTTAACTATTCCTTTATATATAAATCAAGTAAAAAAGTTTTTTAAAATTTTAAATCTTAAAAAAATATCTAAGTGATTTAGTGATAATTTCAGGCTTTCAGCATCATAAGGTCTATATTACTCTCCCTTGACATGACTTGTGACTTGTGACTTGTGACTTGTGAGAGTAAAAATGAGACTATCTCAGTAATCAGTATTTCATACTCTCTCTTTGTGGGGTTCAATGGAATGGGTTCGGCATCATGAACCAATATTGATTTTATTGGTGAAATTTAATTCCATTCTATTTAATAATTGTGATTTTAAAAATTTTTCATTAACAATAAAAAATAGTTTCAATTCTTGTTTAAATTTTTTGATTGTTATGATAGTTAATGTTTTATAATCAACAGCAAAAATAGCCACAATCTATGTTTAAAAATTTAAAACAAATAACTTGAAAAAAATTTGAGTTAAGTAAGTTGATGGATTTTCTTAAATAATTTTAATTTTTAAATTTAACTAATTTTTTTTTAAAAAAATTTAGTCTCCCTAATTTTTGACTTTTTTTTTAATAATTTGTGGCAAAAAAAAATACTAAATAATGGAGATCCTCTAGAGTTGAACTTAAAAATCACGCAATAAATGGGTGATTATACAGACAAAGGTAAAAAAGGGTCACAAAGGAATCTACTTTGGTCAGCCGTCAGCCGTCGCCGTAAACATCCATTGCGCCTTGAAAATACAGAGTCTTCTTCAGTTTCTTCATTCCTTAGGAGCGCTCTCTCAAAGAAAAACATGGAAGAGGAATATCAGAAGCCGGAAAACGAAACGAAGAATCCAATTCAAGATAAGGAAAGGTTGCAGCAAAGAGTCTTCCACCTGGAGAAGATGACCCAAGAATACCAAGAAGAGATCCGACGTCTGCAAATCGAGAAAAGGGAGATTGAGAGAAGCTCCAACACTCTAATTTCCGATAACATCTCCACCCAGAAACGTTTGGAGTCAGAAAGGGACGCCCTTCGGAAGGAAGTCGAATTGCAGAGGGATGAGTCAGAAAGACTGATTTCTGAAATTCAGGGCCTGGAGAGGAGCAACGAAGAGAGCCTGGAAGAGGTACGGGAGCTGAGGAGGGAGAGAGATGGGCTTTTAGAAGAGAAAACAGAGAGGGAGAGGCGGGTCGATTCCATGGCCGACGATTCTAGCTCCATCATTGCAAGCTTGTTGGTCTCTAACACCGACCTTGTGGAGAGGATGGAGAGGAAGACGATAGCAGAGGAAGAAGAGAAATACAAGAAGAGGGAAGCTTTTTCCCTAATGAAGAGCACTTTGAAGAAGATTCGGAACTTGGTTGATATACGGAGGAACACAACATAGGTTTTTTCTTCTTTATTTTTACTCTGTTTCTTGCTTTCTTCCTCTTCTATTGAGTAACAAGTACATTCATGCTTCGTTGTCGACTTGTTCTGAAAATTTACAAAATCATTTCTATTCTAATCTTATTTTCATGCTTTCATGCAACATGACAAAATTCATACCAGTAGTTCAGTCGATTTAAGCTTTTAGAAGTTGGACTTCTTTCGAGTTTATTCAATAAACGAGGTTTGCCCATAATTTCATATGTTCATTGGATTAGTCTCACTGTATTTAGGTAGATTTTTTTTTAAATTAGATTAATTCTTTTCAAATACCATTTCAACTCTTAATTATTTAAATATATTAACCTAACCTAATATTACTTGGGATCTTTGTAATAGCCCCTGTTTGGGGCATCGAATTTCTCAGTGAAATTGAAACCTCCTAAATTCCCTGCATCCACAAGATTTCTGAATTTTGATTCCATAGGGATATTAGTTTCTCCCTTGGCTGGAATTTGGGTCAGCTTGAAATAACCACCAGACCCAATCCAGTTTGAGCCTGGCCCAAGCCCAAAGCCAACTCAACTTAGAAGCCCACTTGACAAGGCCTAATCTACAAACCCACTTCTCTTAATTCCATTGCGCCCCCTACCTACATAGGACACTCTCAGTTTATGCCGTTAGGACTCGAACTAGCGACCTCTCACTTCCTGAGACGGGAGATAACCTAATTGAACTATCCAACGTTGGATAAATGTAATGCTAAGTTTGCACTCAAATTATGAGAGTTTAAACTTTGGTAGTAATTAGGATTTTGCTCAATTAGTTTATGCTACTAGATTAGATTTGTCGTAGTTTATTTTTTATTATCCAATGAAAAATAAATTCAAGTTTAGTAATGCAAGAGTTATTTAGGACTTTAGACTTAGAGTTTGATTAGGATAGACTCTAGGGTGACTAGAGACATATAAATTGATATGTATTTTGCAAATTTTAGAAGAAAATAAAATACAAATATTTGGAAACCCATTAGGAAAATTAGAAGACTCATGTATGAGTTGCCGTTTTGAGAGTCGAAGGACTCGAAGATTCGGCCAGGTAATAATAATAATAATAATAATAACTGATAACAACTATATAAATAGATATCAGGAAAGGGTGTTGGCTTGACGGTCAAGACTCTTGCCCTTTATGACAAGGTCTTGGTGTTAATACAAGGCCAGTCCCTTTAGAGGGTACTCTCCATGGAAAGATTTTCCCATCACATGAATCATATATGTGTGTGCAGGGAGGCATGCATGTGCCCCGAAGGAATAGTCGAACGTGACACTTAGACACCTTCGGTCAAAAAAAAAAAAAATATATAAATAGATAAAAATCTAAATGAGTCAATAAATAGATAGCTTATGCAATTAAGGAAAAATGACAGAAATATTTTCAATATTTCAAATTTAATTTTTGAAAAAAAAATCATAAGATTTGTTCCCCTTAAAGATTTAAATATTGATTTCAAAACGTTGAATATTTAAAATAGAGTAATACTGACTTTTTATTCTCTATTGATTATTATTTTACTATTATTATTATATATTTTTTCTAGGTGAGTTAAACATGCATGCATTGAATAAAAATTTCAGTTAAAATCAATTTTTTATCCAAGCAAGACTGAAAAGCTTTGCCTAATATTTCGATTTATCAGCTATCAATTTTGTAAATGGGTTAAATTATTGAAAATTTTAAAATATAACCGAAATTTTTAAAATTTGACCAAATTGTAAGCCAAAGGTGGTTTTTAAAATTGTATAATGACAAATTTAAATCTAAACTATTGTCATTGGTGATATCAGAAATTGTGCAGTCTTTACAGATTCTTTTTCTGAAAATAATAATAAAAAACTAATATTTCTAAAATTAATACTTTAGCCTACGTCTAAGGCAGAAATTTCGGATTTGGGCCAAGATTTGTTACTGTTAGCATGCGTGCTTTTGTCTGTACATAAACTCCAAGACAAACTCCAGAGAGTAAAAAGCGTATTCAGCACTATCAGTCATCACTGCCCTCTTCCTTTTATATTTTGGAGTTGAATTTTGAGAGACAGAGAAAGGGTGAGATGGAACCACCCCCTGCCCAGGAGATGTCTGCAGACGATGCACAAGATAGGATTGTCTATGAATGGTAACTCGTTTCAACTTTCAACCTTTTCTTTTCTTTCTCCTTCTCTCTCGCTGTGTTTTTGAATGAGGTAAATTTTGTAGGAATTTTTCTTATGCAGGGTTAAGGGTTTTCTATTTTTTTTTTGGGTTGAGGAGCAAGATATCTAAGCATTTTATATGAATTTTCAGGGTATCCCAACTATTCTTTAAAATATGTGTAAACTTCCCAATTTACTCAGGTACAGAACTAATGGGAGTGACCATTTTCGTATTGAGAGAGGGTTGATCTCAAGACCTCCACAAATGGTGGGAATTGGCCATCGAACTAACCCCTAAGGGTTGGGTCAAGAGTTTTCTTAACACGGGTTCCTTATCTTGTTTCATTGCTACAGTAAAAAGGTATAAGAGGAAAAAAAAAAAAACTTATTATAAGTGATAGGGTTTTTGAATTTATGTTGGAAAGGAAAAACTTGAGATATTTTTGTTCCTTTCTTTCATTGCCAAAGAGGCGTGTAAACGAGAGTTATCTTCATTTTCACCATTCTACCCCTCATCCAAACACATCCTCTCTCTTGTATGACTGTAGGTTTGTAATTTTTCTGAATATTTTCCTGCAGCTGCTCCTGTTGTTACGAATGTGCCGAGAACTTCTTTGATTTCTTCTGTTGTTCCTACCTTTGTTAGAGGTGGCAGGCAACTTCACTCGTTGCCCAAGTGATTTACTTTCTCTTTCAAGAATGTGGGCTTTGTATTTCTTTTTTTCTAAACCAGCAGAAGAAGAAGAAAGGGTAGAGATGGTTTGATTCTCTTCTAATTTCTCTAATGCATGGACTTTCTTTTTCTTTCTTTAAGACTATAAAGAGAAGAAAGAGTGGAGGTTCATTATTGTTCAATATAAATCCATTTCATTGGTTCTCTTCTAATTTATGAGATACAAATTTTAATTGTTAAAACTTCTATTTCCCTATTTGTGTAACTCAATCTAAAGATGATTGACACGGCTTCCAAAACCATCATAATTCCACCTTTTCTATAATTGATTCCTAATTCTGTAAAAGAAGATAAGACGATATAAGCGAGGTGTGAATTTGAAAATTGATCAAATTTTCAAGCAGATAAGACTCTGATTACCTCTCAAATTTAGTCGAAAGCTGCCAAAGTACAGGAGGGAAGAAGAAGAAAAACAAGAGTTTGTGGAGTGAAGCTCAGAGCCTCAGATTAGAAGAAGAGTGTGAAAAGCTTGAGGATTCTCCTGCAAATATAGGGAATGAAAGGCAAGTGCCAAACAGAGAGTAGAAAGTAGTAGAGAGAAGTGAATATCCATTCGGTGGTGTGGATTTTATTACAGTTTTGTCGGTAGAGAGAATTTTTTTTTTTGTCAAAACAGAACAGAAATACTTCGGGTGGGAATTAAGATACTGTTTCCTGGCATTCCCTCTCCCACTCATGATTAATGGTGGCAATAACCAGAACTGAATCGGTAAAATAAAATCGAAAGGAATTCTGGATCACTCCAAATGCAAGAGTGGCATGTCTATTTTATCCAACATTAGAAAAAAATTAGGCCAAATCAAACCTAAAAATTCAGGTCATTTCCAATCTAAAGAAAAAATGGGTTGTTAACCCAAATAACTGCCGAAAGACAGAAAAGCAGGAAATTACAGAGAAATGAGAGGGATAGAAGAGAAGAGAAGAGAAGCGAAGCTAGAGAGCGAGCAAATTGGGAATGGTACTCAATGAAGGAAAGCCCAACCAAGGACTCGTTTGCTGGATGCTTGATCATATCCCACGCTTTTGTTCACTGCCCAATGCCAGGGACATGAAGAAACAACAACATGAAGGAGGAATTCAGATCTGTAGATGGGAATAATGGAAAAGGGGCAAACCAAGTTCAAAGACATTGAGAGAAGACAAACAAGAGATGAGTACCTTCAATGATGCCATCTATAGTCGACTTCTTGTCATTTATTGGATGCAGCTCATCTCATAAGAGATTTCTAGCTTTCTTTTATTATGTTATTTTGTGTCAAGTAATTAAATTTTAGGTTTTTCTATTTGTTCATATGTTGATTTTTCATAGTGTAAAGTCACATATTCAAGATGTCTGAATGCAAACTTGGTTTTGGTGTGTTTGTATTCTCTTTATCATTATGAGTTATTTCTAGAATTTACATGTGGGAAAATGTGGAAAATCCAGCGGAAAATCTTCATGGGTGATACCCATTGCTCTTAGGGTACAACAAATTAGGCCACGAGGGCTCGAACTTGACACCTTCCTCTTCTTAAGACAGGAGGTTAACCAGTCACCCATGTGTGATGAAGTTTAATTAAATTTTAAGTTTTTTTATTTATGTTTTGATTTTCCATAAAGTCACATATTCAAGAGGTCTCTCTTAGTGTTTTCTTAATTTAAGAGAGGATGCAATCAAACCTAGTGTCTCTAAGTGCATGTGACAACTTGATCTTATTCCATCGTGATATTGTCCTCTTTGGGCTTTACTTGACCCGCACGGTTTTGCTTTGGGTCCTAACCCACATGATCAGGTTCAAAAGGCCTCACAATGGGAAAAGTTGTCCCCTCTCAAATAAAACCCCTAGCACCCAAGCTCCCAACCGATGTGGGATTGGGTGGAGTGCTACAGTGCATCTTATGAATGAAATGAAAATTTTAACCATGAAATTGTTCTAAAGTGCCTCATCAAAACAATCCAAATTAGTCTATAATCTACTTTTTTTTTCTTGAAAGTCATCTCCAATAATACAAATGAAATAAGATTTAATGGTATCATATGGCTTTGTAAGATCTCTAGATTGAGGCATTCTCTTGTTTTATTTGTACTTTCAAATTGATTTGGTATATTTTATAATTTCAATAATCAATGAACTTTCCTTTTATTGAGAATAGAATGCAGAATTACTAGGGAGTTTTTTTGTCTATGTGGATGATTTTTATTTCTATTAAAAATAAAATTTTATTTCATTATTCTACTCGACTAGACCTGAATTTAAATTAAAATTTAAAAAAATTAAAAAACGAGGAAAATATTTTTAATTCAAATAAGAATCATTGAGAAAATCAAAATTTCCAAAATAATTGTAAAACATGCCTAAATTTTGAAAGGCATTTCTAGGCTTAAAGTTGACAAGAAGGAATATAAACACACCGGCGGTAATAATATCTTAGGGTGGGCAAAAAGGGTGAAAAAATAAAAATTCGAGTGATACCCACTATCCTTAGGGAACACCAGATGAGACTTCTGGAGTTCAAACTTGATACTTCTTGCTTATTGAGACGGGAGATTACTAATTAACCTACACTCATAGATAAAGTCCCGGCCTCATTTCATATTTTATCAAATCATGCCCATCTCATCAAATGAGCTATATAAAATCAACAAACTTATATCACTGCAATTTTAATTTCTAATCAAAACTGATTAGGATAAAATGATCAAGAGATAATAATTTCACACACATTCTATTTGTATGGTTCTCTATATATTTCATGTGATATCTCACTCTCCTTTTAACTCATTTATTAAATAGTTTCTTAATTTCATGAAGATTTACATTGGCAGAGAATGTTGCTTGAAAGTTTTGACCTCCCACTCGGGGATAAAGACATGAGAATATAGAAATAAGCCCTGAATGTAGAGAGGCTAACCAAAGTCATGGGTGTAAATATCGGTCGATACGTATGACACGGGTTTTTAGTCCCTTATCATATCGGCCTGATACGTATTACATCGGCTGTACAGAATATTTTCTCGGCCGATATGACAGATATATCGGCGATATATATCGGTCTGATATCGGGCGATATATATCGGTCTGCATAATATCGGTCTTTTAAAAAAAATTCAAAATGGTGGTGGGACCGAGTTGATATCTTGACCGATATTTTTGTTTTTTTTTTTTTAAACTTCCTTTTGGATTATTTATTTATTTTTTAATTCAGAAAAATAAAATAATAAAAAAGTACCGATATTTAAAAAAAAATACAAAAGAGGAGAGAGAATTTTATAGACCGATATCTCGGTCTTGCCGAGACTTGCACCCCTGTTACCGAACCTTGAGTCGCAAATTTTCGGTAAAATCCAAAATTTCTGATGAAAATTTCAGTTTTGACATGGCTAAAATATAAAATATGGAAATGTTGGTGATTTTCAGTAAGAAATGTATTGGCCAAGGTTTGTCAAATTCCAGCCAAGTTCCAATCAAATTTCAAAAGTTTCAGATATATTTTGAAAAATTAACCAAATTTTAGTCATATTTCATAAATTTTGGTGATTTTATCTGATTATGAATTTTGGTTGAAATAGTCGGCCAAAATTTTCAGTCTCTAGAGTACTAAAAATTTGATTTTAACTGAAATTTGTGAATTAGCTCAAAGCGTCAAAGCTTGCAAAAGAAAACCCTGAAGAAATTAGGTTCGAGTTAACCCAAGCTTGAGTAGACTTAAATTTGAATATTAACCTAGTACATGAAAGTCCGAGTTTGACATGAAAATCCAAATTTGAACTGTATTTTATATAATCTAATTTTAAATTTGATATTATTTATATTTTAAATAATTAACACAAAAGAAATTTCATTTTAAACTCAAAGAAACTCAAACACAGATAAAGTCTATATATAAATTTTGATAATTCAGATTAATTCGAGTCTGGGCTCATGTTCAAGTCTTTCAATTATAGTCTGAGCTCGAACTCATATAAACCCGAAACCCAACCCGGCCCCCTCGAGTGGCAGCGCTGCCCGCTCTCAGTCGAATTCTTGTCTTGTGTATGCGCATTGCGCACCTTCCCGTTGTCTCAAACCCTTCTTCCCGCTCTCAGTCTCGTCCGGTGCAGAAATTTCATGGAAGGGTTGAAAGTCCTCTCCGTCTCAGACCTCCTCCAACGCTCTCGCCCCCTCACAGCCACCTCTTCTCTCGATATCTCTTCGTCCACACCTCCGCATTTCCCCCACCGCCCAATTTCTCGCCCTTCTCTCCACACTCCACCTTCACCTAGAATCCTACAGCCTCTTAAATATCCCGCAATTTTAATCGGAACCGTCAATCTCTCCCACAAATCCAATCCGAAGGTCCCCAACTCTTGCGCTTTGAACAACTACTGCTTCTCTTTCACCGACGGAGCGTCCACAGTCTGCTGCGCTATTCTCGACCTTAAAGACTTCCGCATTGTCGGCAAGAAGATCCATGTTCATGCCTGGAACTTCATCCCCTTCAAATCCAACGGTGGAGGATTGCTTGAGATAATCAGGTGGAAGTACCCAGAATCAACAGTTGGGATTAATAATCCTTCTCCGGTGATATCTGCATCTTCTTCTACTTTGTGTGACAATCCGGCTGCCCATTCTCGAATTCACGGCCGACTGGAATCGGTAAGCCCTGTTTTATCCACTCCATGTACAATTATCAGTCGCAGTTTTTGTACAGATACCGCCCAAAGTACTTCTGCAGATGGCGGGAATTTGATTGGATTCCTTGCAGAGATAACCATCTGTGGGTGTTCAACTTATAGCAATGATGATCCCATTGAAGGGCAGAGTTGCCATTCTTTCACTAAGCCCGTTTTCGTTTACTTCTGTGGGCCTACTTCAACTTGGCGCCCTTTACTTTCAAAGCTGCTCTGTCGAGTAGTTTCAATCACTGGCTTAAAGAAGAAGTTGATTGTTCTTCAAGGTGAAGAGCCGTCATCATATGTAATGTTTGTTACAAAGGAACAAGCTGCATTGCATCTGTCCATGTCACTCTCGGGAGTAGTGTGGGACAGACGAAAGGCGAGTTTGGGAAGAGGTGAAACTGGTCGGTATACCGGAATTGTCACCGGCATTTATTACCAAGGGTTGGCTGTTGAGTTAGATGAGAAAGTATGGCTACTGCTTACAGATCATGTGCTTGTTCCTCCTCATTCTTTGAGGGTTGGTGCCCTTGTAAGTCTCTGCCTTCATGTTTTAATTACAATATCTTGAACACTGAGAGCAATCTATGAGAAATGCTACAATGATGCATGCTTCATGGATGTAGTTTCATTCAAGAGTTGTGCATTGTCTTGGAAAATATGTTCAGTATTCAGGACTAATGATTATTTCTTTTTTGCTCAACTTTATGTTAAGCATTCCTGGCTATGAATACTGCAGTGTCATCTCCATGTTCTTGGGGGTTGACCCAATTGTCTTCATAATCAGGGGTCCTGATTTCATTTTGGGCTATGAGCACTGCAGACACGTACTGTTCAGTGCTTGGTAGGACAATACGCAACATGTATATTATTGTAACATTTGTCCTATTAGATAGAGAAAATGGTTTTACAATATCATGTCTGTTTAATCTAACAGCAGCTCATTTTGCTTTTATCAATTTCTACTCGTTTGTAGATTTCCTTGAGTGAAGTTCACTTCATATATCCGAACTTTTCTTGGGTCAAGATGATCTTGCTTGGTGGCTGCTTGAAGACCAACATTGATGTGAAGACATTCTCTCCACTGGAAACCCAGTAATCACAGTTGATTTAGATGACATGTGTCACCCACCTGTTCACATACATGCATGCAGACACATATATTTATTATTGTTGGTTGTTTGATTAATAGATATTGTAATTAGGTAATTGGCTCATTTTTTCAGGTCTCAATTAAGGCCTCACATACAGAGTTTGTTGGCAAAATTCATTGAATCGCTGACCTTTTCCGCTAGACTTTGGTAGCAGCCTTCTTCTCTCTCTCTCTCTCTCTCTGTGTGTGTGTGTGTGTGTGTGTGTGTGTGTGTGTAACTAGACTAATCATTGAATTGCTCAAGGCCAAGGTCGGTCTTGGCAGAGGGTTCAAATTGGGTTGAATCGTGGAAACATATCATTGTATTATTTATTATAAAAAAATATAATTTTATCAATATAACTAAAATTTGTATTTCTACTGAGAAAGGGATTAAAAAAGGAGAGAGATAAAGGAAAGCGAGTGACTTTTGCTTGTCAATTTGCTAGTGAAGGAAGAGATGATCTATTGCTCAAATTATGAGGGTTGTGGGTAGCGGAAGAAAAGAGAATAGAGATAACTAGGGTTAGTTGAAAATTTTAATTTTTTTTCTTTTTTTACTTCATTATTAAGTATTAATTATTTTGAAAAAACCAGGCCGTTGGAATAGTTTGACAGTCAAACTGCTCTATTTAGATGGTTCATGCCCCAAAAGCAGTTTTCTTGCTGGACCATTTTGTTGAATCTTACAATTTCAATCCATGTTGTATGGACTCTTCAAAATGTGTGGTGCACCCATAATAGACTCTTTATGGACTTTTGTATTACATTTTAATATTATTTTCCAAAGATGTTGAAAATAGTATCTCACCTTTCTCTTTTTGAAAACTCACTTAAATATTGATATGTTTGTTGTTTGATTGTTTAAAGTAAAACTAATGCGTTATTTTCTATTAGTGTCATTTTCACATTTTTTTTTTTCATTTTAAAGCAATATAAATTTAAATCAATTCAAATCTTATTCTGAGTCTGTGAGTTCTTTCTTTTGGAATGGCCAAATTTGATACCTCACACTGGTTTCGGACTCTGACACATGCACTTGTACTCATGCAACATAGGTTGCAATTGAACCTGGTCAAACCAGAAAGTCCTGTCCTGTCTGCTGTTAAATTCACTTGTTGCTGCTTACCATATATATGTCTCATTATGGTTATCAGGGCATTGCTTATGGTGTCGTGCTTCAAGAGAAAATTTGCTGGAACTTTATCCGAGAAGGAAATACTAGGATCACGACATGTAATTTGCTTGTTATCTTAGACTCCACTTTTAACTACATGTTCATTTTGCTCATGTTATCAATTTAAATATTGTAATTATACTGCATTTCGTGAAAATGATGATTATATGATGCCAGCTAAACATCATAATTTCTTTTGGGCTTTGACCTCTTGTTTTATGATTCCTTGTCAAACTGGGCCTTCACCCCCACTGACCTGTTCCAACTCTGGGCCTCAACATTGTTTTATCAGTGGGAAGGCTTTATCAATCCTGTGCTGTGGCCAAAGTTGGACAGAATCAGTTTGGGCAGTTCATAAACTGGTGTTGTAGGTGTCTGGATTAATCAACATCAGGAGAAGTGGGGCTCATAGTCCAAACATGAATTACATTGCATGTGTAGTTGGTGAGGGAATCATTTTCCAGCGTCAGGATATAGAAAGTTTTATGTTCACAATGAGTTGACATTCAGTGTTTGCAACATGTCCTCAGAAGGAAGGATTGGCACAGAAATATGCTACTTCAAGCTTACCTTCATCTGCCTTCCATACTCGGGTAAATTGGTATACTTTGTTGTTGCTCTATGAGAATCATTCTATTGGCATCCTTTGTACCCTACTCTTAAATTTCTATTTACAGCATGGATTATTCACAGAATTCTGCAAGCATGATTCAGGCATCTGTCGCAAAGAACCAAACTTTGGTCCCCTGAAATTGGTATGCAAGAATATCACTTCTTTGTTAACAAGAGTTTGTAGCATGCTAGTAGGGTGTTTGATGAAGGTTGTGTTTGAGTCATTTTACCATTTAGAAGAAAGGGATCTCTTTGTCAAATAATTTACTTAAATTACTTCTTCTTTTTCATGAAAAAAGTTTAGTCTTAAGGCTTGTGGGTTAACATTTGCAAAGACTTGTGGGATCATGTGCCTCGGAAAATGTTTAGTTTGCTTGCTTTGCTGGATAGCCTAAATTGCAAGATTCTGTTCATATGGGGTACAAAATATGTAAACATAGATCTCATGAGTGCCGTTGTTGATGGGGGAATTTCCGATGATCTATCATGTTGGAACATCTTACTCTTTGACCATTGTCCAACAGATAGATTAAATTTATTAAGAAGTGAGTGCACTCATGGTCCAGGTATACGGGCCAAATATCGGACGACTAGGAACTTTAAATCTGGAATATTTCCAAGAATTCTGATTCAGAGTGTCTTCTATTAATTTATAATGTCAATTCATTTGGATCACTAACAATGACTCCTTGAAATCCTGCAGCACAACACCAGAGTATCGGTATATTGAGGCTCAGTGTCAATAACTCCTCATCTGTGCTAAGAAGACACTAGGGAGATGCTTTTCATTTTCACAGTACTAAATTATTTATTGCTGAATTTTATCCAATTCACAATGTGGTGGGTGTGTGAAAAGGGATAACTGTTTAGTAAAAAATTAAAACATGGTATCTTGAGAAATATGGAAAACTGGTCCTCCCTAGAGTTTTCACTAGTCTTCTAAGCTACTGCTATAAGTATCTGACTGATTATTGAAGGATATCATCTAATGATCCTATTATTTTGGATAATGTCCTCTTTTTTAGGCAGTGCCCATGTCTAATTTTATCAGCAAGTGTCAATCATTGTGGGTGAATTTACAGTCACCAAAGCTGAAGGATATTGAAGCAAGTGGAATAAACAAGGAGCCTAGCTCTCTCTCATGTGAAGGGAAATCTTACCCCGAATTGATCAGACGAATTATATCAAGTGAAGATCTTGGTGTTGTTTTGGTGGGCACTCTAAAGGTTAATTTTGTTTGTAATGTTTTATGCACCCAGTAATTGCAATTATTGAAGTCGTTCCTCTGAATACACAAATTTATACATCTACATTTGCACAGAAGTTAACATTAACGTGTGGTTCTCCATAAACGTATGGTGTGCAAATAGAATTTGGGTTGTTATTCTTTATATTTGTTTGTGCATTCAGATTTGTCCAACTTCGGGAAGGTTGCAGTTGGTTGATGCAACAGGCTGCATTGATGTTGTTGTACCTGATTTTCTATCACATGATGATGTTGGTAACTTGTATGAGGTGATGTCTAATGCTGTTTACTCTGTGTTATTTAAGGCCTATAATTTCTGTTATTTAAGATTTGGAAATGTTTTTGAGTTTAGTCTTCCAAAGACTTTGTTTTGAATCATCTACACATGGCAATTATGGCAATCCATACCACACGAACCATGGAACTTATTCTGAATGGGTTTCATTAAGAAGCTCATGCTGACTGGGCTAACAGTAGAAAAGTGGGTGTTGTTTTGGAGGAGGGGTTTAGATTTTTGGTAGGACTTACAGAGAATGGAAGTTGGTGAAATGTATTTGGGTAGGGCAGTGCCCTATAAGATCTCAGTTTTCAAGGTTATTTGGGGCATCTGTCAACAAAAACTAGGCAGGATCTTTTTTTTCCTCCATGAGAGTGAAGGTATTTTGAAGTCTAGTTTTCAGTTGAGTCAAAGCTAAGTCTGTCTAGCATATTTAGTAATTAAACCTTCTTAATGATGTTTTCATCTCTAAAGGTAAGGTGGACAAGTGGATTTCAAAGTGGACTCGAATCCCTTGTGGGGTTTCACCATTGAATCCTTCTTAATGCCGTGTTTCAATTTAAGTTTCTTATGCCTTTCATCTATTTTATAGGTTAAAGACTATAAACTTGTTCTAGAAGGCTTACCTTTACAAGTAAATCCTTTGGAAGTTCCCAAGAATGAGGCATTTTCATGCAGAAGTATCTTTCAGCATGCCCCACTGAAGAGGGAACTAAATCATCTGACAGTCTACGTCTACTTGTGTTTGAGGAATGCGACTTGTCTAAACGTTTCCCTATCTCTTTCGAAACAGAAGGATAGAAGTGATGATTTTAAGGGAAAAGGTGGAAGAATATATCATCTGCTTTTGCTAACACACAAGTTTCCTGCCATTGACAGTGTATGTTCTATTTGTGCCTGCCTCTGTTATTACCCGATTATCATCAGTACCTTGCTATGAATGTTAATAACAATATATAATGTTTCTGAATTGTTTCAGCTTCAAGATAAACTGAATATCTCAAACAGATCAAGCTTCTTTGCTGAAGCTATAGTCCTTCCATACAATTTATTTCTCCTTGAGGAAAATGGTGATGGCAAACTGTTGGAATATTCTGGATGCAATCTCAAAGCACCCTCGGAATCTGAAAAGAAAGATTATTTAGAAAAAATACAGTTCAAGAGACAGAAGATCACCCATTCATTGGATGGAACCTTCCCTCTTAGTTACAGGAATAATTTAGAAGCAACTGGCACGGGAGGGAGTGTACTTAGTGAGAAGAAACCTAGCAATGCATATAGCTCTCCTGAAATTCCATGTTTTATCATTGTTAGAAGTGTCAACAATGAGGGACTGCTTGTACCTGGTGTCTTGTTTGATGTTAACAGTAAGACTCTGGGGAATGTGGCTGACAGACCAAGTGCATGGAAGGTTGAGCTGGAGTTCAAGTCTGAGAGCTTCAACATGTATCAGGTGGAAATTGGTCTTTCTCCTACTAATCTTTACTGTAGTTAAATTTGATATCCAATATAACATTGTTGACATTTTGGGCCTGTTTGTTGGGTTTTGGAGCCTGGGTTATCATGTTTAGGTTTTGGCTCATACCCACAGGCCAGGGTGTCGGATATCTAAAACTTCAGGTCCAAATATCTGATTGAGACGGGCTCAGGTCAAAGCTATCAGTCTGTCTACCTTTGTGATGGCAAGCTGTTGGATCTCATCCTCACATCTGAGCTGGCATAGTCCTTATTGCCACTTTGACAGGGATTATATTCACTATTAGATTGAATGTGTATAGATTATAGAAGTTTATCATGTGTTTAGCATGCATTGAATATAGAATACATACTGATCAAAATGACATTTGGTTGCCTGTGAGTGGACTAGTGGAGGTTTTAGTTAATTGTTTTGATTCATGAAATGTGAGGTCATATATGGGGCCCAACTGGATGGGTTTTGTTGCATGGGCGCGGGTGGGTTTGAATTGTTTTTGCTCATATTGAGACACTGTGATTTGATCACTTTAAGTATCATCCTGAAAGCTACAAAGATTCAGTTCCATATAACATGAATTTATCCAACAATTAATTGAACTTGAAATAGTAAGAAATTAGGTAGGGATCTAAATATCTAATTTACCAGGGGTAGGGGTGTAAACACTCATTATTTTGTTCTTGTCCTTTTCTTTCTTCT
This sequence comes from Chimonanthus salicifolius, assembly GCA_013350335.1. Taxonomy (NCBI): domain Eukaryota; kingdom Viridiplantae; phylum Streptophyta; class Magnoliopsida; order Laurales; family Calycanthaceae; genus Chimonanthus; species Chimonanthus salicifolius. The sequence goes on along the minus strand of CM023533.1, from coordinate 29,144,652 downwards.
CCAACTTCCCTAATTTTCCCACATTTTTGGAACCCTAAACAGCCCAAAAATCCCAAGTAAACCCATATCCAACCCAACCAAGGCCAAATCTGAACTTTGTAGGTCGCACAACCTGAACCCCACCCGGCCGTACGTCTATACGGACGGATTGGATGGACAAGGTTATCTATGTCATTTTTTTGGCTTCTATTGCATTCTGCTTTGGCCACCCTGCTGCCATCTTTTTTGTGTAGTAAGCCCTCTCCTTTCTTAAATCTATTTCAAGTGTTTTTGGGTTTGGATTCAAAAGTCTTGATTTTTCATTGAGAATCTATACTTTTTCACTTGTTTGGGAAATCTTGGACATCTTGAATCTAATCTTAAGATATTTGGGGGCCCTAATTTCGATTTGTGATTACTTCTCTGGTTTAATATGTTTACTTGCTATGGATCTCTTTAGTTCTTTTGATTTTGTAATGTTATTTGCATTTAATCATTGATTACAGAATACTATCTTCTTAAATTAGCATTTTCATTGCATATCATATAGTAGTAGTTATTATTCATATTTCTTATTTTCCTTTATTACATTCTTAGATCTAGGGTTTTTAATGTTATAACCTTATTTTTAGGACACTTCACTTTTGTCCCGCATCAGTGCCAATTTGAGATATATACCAATTCACAGGGGTTAGATGAGTGTGAAGAGTTTAGATTGATCATTGGAGGGTCCCACATAGGTCTCTAAGAGAGATCTCTTTTAGAGGCATCATAAATTCTTTTGACTAGACTGTGTATCATCATTTTTCAGGTACTACAGATTGGTGTCTATTATATAATGAAGTGTGCAAAGGCAGATCTTATGTGCAACTTAAAGGATCATATTGAATGTGCTGATGGCAATAAATTTCTTGTCACTTCCCAAACACCTCTATGGAGTTTTTCATTCTCTTCCATTGAGGTTCTTCAGCAAATTGAGTCACCTCAAGACTGTACATCAGTAATTTCTTCTGTAAGAAATGATGGGCCTCCTTTTAGAAATTCCCCTCATGGTGAACTGTTGTTCTATAGATCTCTAAATCCATATGGCAGTACAGTTTCAGATTTCAATAAGCATCTCTTTGCTGAAGTTACCTGCCTCACTGAAGCATTGATAGATGAGTTGGCAAGGCCCTTTGGCATTTTAAGAGAGGTTGTCAGTGTATCCGAATGCATCCAGACTATGATGGAAGCACCACAACAGCCTTCTAGACATTCTGTTTGTGAATACAAGTTGCCTGAGGGGAATCTAGTGTCAGTATATGGAAACGTACTGGATGTGCATAGTTGCCATGCATCTGATACTAATTTACTTCTACGTTGTAAAAACATTGGGAATTTTAATCATAGGGTCTTTCAGGAAGTGCCAAATAACATTTGTATTCATGTCTGTGAAGGCCACTACATGGTAATTGCCAGTTTCTTGCCTTAACTTTTCTTATTGGAGTTAAAATATATAGTTGGTGTCTTACCATATTATTTTTACCACACAGGTAAGAATTCATGGTAGTATCGGTAAGCTTGCTTATCCTATTGGTTTTGGACCAGGCGTACATGCAACCTTTTACCGTGTTCTTATGACAAGGTATGAAATTATTTAATCGATGTTTTTTATTTTTCAATTAATTACCTAGTAAATTCCTGTAATTTCACTTCTCATTTCATTATATTACTCTTTGCTTGCTATTTATGGTAGCACAATAAACACTTCTTTGTGTCTATTTACCCATTTTCACCATTATTGATATCAATACAAAAGCATGGAGCCTAATCTCAAATGAATTAGATGTGTTGTGTAATGTGTTTGTTCAACCCTACTCATTCTTGACTATTTTCCATCCAGTTACAGAACTTCCAGGAGGCAGTTTGAATTGATGTTGACCCCTTCATCTTTCATTGAGATCAACTCAATTAAGGAAGTTGATCACATGTACAGTGACAAATGTGCTACAGCTCACTTGGATCCAATTCCTGTGAGTTTGATTTCAGGGCTGATGATTAAGTGCTTGGAAAGCAAGCCACTACAGTTTCGTTGCAGGGTGAGTTTATGCATTGTGGTCTATGGTCCATTATGCATTAAAATTTTAGATATGCTTTAAATTTAATTATTTTGAATGTATTGAAATTCTTATCTTCTTTTAGATTTCATTCTGAGAAGTTTATCTCTGTTGGAGTCTTGGAGAATGATACTAATTTCGTATGAGTGATTCTGTAGGTTCTGGCTGTCCATATTCTGGTGCTGGAAAGTCGCACATGCAGAGTTGGAAAACCTAAACTAAAGGAGCATTCCAGGAAGCCAATTGTTAAAATCCCACTAGCTGGTTTTGTATTGGGTAAGCTTTTTATGTGGTTTTCATGACAGATTGTTGCCTCATGGCATGTCCTAGCCAAATATTTAGATTTTAAGTATATCTGGTTCTTAATTGTGTTGTCCTAGCAGGTTTTGGTTCTGCTGTTTGGGTGTTTATTAGCTAGTATTGTTGGCTATTTTGTTTGGCGATACCAGTCTGATGATCACATGGACCCTTCATCCTGCATTTGTTACTGATCAAACCCATATTGGGAGCATTTGTGTTTATCATTTTTATGAGAGATCTTTATGTTTACATTTAATTGATAGGTTTCATATTATGAATACCTTGAGTGCTTGAAAAACTGAGGTAGTCCTAGGTTCTAAATGAAAGAACCTTAGAACCACAATATGAAATTTTAAGATTTAGACTATTGCTAATCCAAAGGAAAAATGAAAATTAGCTCAAATAAAATTGAGTGAAACCAAAATTCAAATTTTCAAATTAAAATTGCATTAGGATCCTTTTACAAGATCCACATAGAAATAAAGCTACAGGATTGGGCTCAGTCGAATTGAGGAAATCCAATTGATGTGGTGAACTTAAGTATGATTCTCTTTCTTTGAAGAAATGCAGTCCACCAATGAACACCTTGAATGTTTGATTTGCACACAAGAAATCAACACACTCAATGAATGAAAAAGAAAACTTGAAACATGACGTAACAAGAATTCTCAAAGATAAATTCACCAAGAGTTCAATAAAATCACACAAAACAAATTGTTATGTCAATTGAGTGTGTTCCAAGACGCTGTATTTGTAGTGTTCTACAGGTGCCATGTCACCAATCCATGAACACCCTTATGCACCTGTCACAACTTGACACATCATTTACTTTTTTCTCCAATAAAAAATTGACACATAGACAAACACGAAATAGAAATTAACTAAATTGCCTCCTTCCTCTCCAAGTAAGCTCTAAGATAGAGACAAGCTTCCACCTCCTTTTACTAGTAAAGAATCTAAAGTAATTCATCACTTTTCCTTGCCCTACTATAAAATTGGTCGTAACATCTTCTGTACATGTCAAAATAGCACAGACTTGGGCTCGTTTGTAGGTCATTGAATAAGCCCAATGATTTCAATTTCGTATAAATTAGACATCGAATTAGACTTTGAAATGTGACTGTTATTGAAAATCACGAAAATTAACTTAAATAAATCTAAAAAATGATCAAACTGAGGGAGAGAGAATCTCTCTATGGTAAGGCTCCAACTCCTTTTTCTTTCTTGGGTTGCTTGTTGACCAAGTCAAGGATAATCCAAGATCCTTGCATGTAATTTTCGTTCATCTTTGTTGCTTGCATTTTCTAGACCTCCAGAAGCATGGTCCCACACTCCATTTTAGTTGAAAACGAATGTGGACCCATGTACTGTGGACGTAGGCCTCTTTATTTAATGGTTTTCCCATTAAAAGCTCTCCAAATTGATTTTTTTTTTTCAGTCATCTAATTTCTCATGATAATCTAGGGCAATGTAGTTGCTTGTTACCCTGCATGGGGTAACTCAACTGGTTGACACTCTGGCTCAGGAACCAAAGATCTCAGGTTTGAGTCCCATAGTAACTCCATGCACATGGCTTGCAGGGGTCTCCATGCATCCTGAGCAGGGTTACAAATCTTGAGTTTTTGAACACCGAGATATCTCGGTCGATATGGCCGAGATCTTGCCGATATCGGCTGATACACATTTAATCGGTCGATATTTGCCCAAAAAAAAGTAGGGGAGAGAGAGAGAGAGATATTGGCCGAGATCAGCCAATATCAGATCCGAGATATCAGCCGAGACACCGATATCTCGGTAAAAGTGATTTTTTTACCGATGATCCTGAGTTTTACCCAATGCTCTCATACTTGGGGAGAGGTGGGGATCTTGGGGTTCTCCATCATATAAAAAAAGGAGTTGTTTGTTGACCAAGTCAAGGATAATCCAAGATCCTTACATGCAATTTCCATCTATTTTGTTGCTTGCATTTTCTAGACATCTAGAAGTATGGTCCCACACTCTATTTTAGTGGAAAACGAATTTGGACCTATGTACTATGGACCTAGGCCTCTTTGTTTTATGATTTCCTGTTAGAAGCTCTCCAAATTGATGGATTTTTCGACTCATCTAGTTTCTCATGATAATCTAGGGCCATATGAAGAATGTGATCCAATTCTTGAGAATGGGTTATAAAGTACCTACCTTTTAAAGTATCTGATGACCATATATTCAGTTTTTAATCTTTCATTTAAAGTGATTTTCCCCAAACAGATGATGGTTCATCCTTGTGTTGTTGCTGGGCTGATGCTGAGAGAGCAGAGACATTGCTCCGGCTTCATAACACGACAGCTGGGGCTTTCAGCAACAGCATTAGCTGTGGAAGCTTGAAGATAAAGAGAAACAACAGTATGCAAAATACCACCACTTATGATTTGGAAAAATTGCTAACGAAGCACCACAGAATAACAATTAAGAACTCTGGAGCTATGGTTGATTCATCATGTCTGGATTTTTCATTTTCTGTGAACTCAAATCAAGTCTTAAGCAGTTCAGATGAGAGCCTCCTCAAGTTCATCTTCCTGAATGCATGTCGTGGTTCAGTCATGGTGAGCTCTTTCCTCTCTATCTAATGCCTCGTACAATTTTTTATCATATCATTTTCCTCCTTCACTTTATTATTCATGAGGTTTTCCTACAACCACAGGGAACTTTTTAGGCTTGCTTCTATGTTGCTGCCATGAATGTGGCACTTTTGTGCTATATATATTGATGTGAAATTCTATGGTACTATTGGATATATGTACACCCTTCTCTTTCATTGACTGTAAACATCAAACTAAATGATGTTGTCATGCAACAACTTCTCCCATTGGTTTTATTTATATGGACGTACATACATTCACAAATACCTAACAATGCCCCTATGGTGATTCCAAACACGCAAAACAGGATCCACTGGTTTAAAGAAAAAGCTGGTCTACTCATCATGCCAACCCCACATGTACATTTCATGTGGATAACTCATTATCTGTTCCCTATACATTACGGCTGCACAGTTGGACTGCATAGCTCAATTGTCTTGTTCCTCTTATTGTGGTCCATGTGTTGTTTACAGCATCTTTTTGTTATTGCTATTGTTATTGAAAATGTCAGTATTTATTCGAGTTAATTATTTTAATGAAGTCTGCCTTATTTTTATTTAGTGTCCATGCGGGGCTTCCAGTTGTCCTCTCAAGGGTGGCTTAGATCTGGGACGTGTATGCGACCTTGATTTCACAATTTCATGACTGATTTTAGCAATCATCTGTGTCTGAAATCTGATCTGGTGCAAAGTCTTCACAGTATATTACTGTGAGAAGGTCTTTATATTTGACAGTGGCCCCACCTTAGATACACAGGGATCATTATGAGAGGCTGGACCATGTGCCCCAGGATGCCTCTTATTACTTTTTTTATTCCCTTTTTGGACAGTGCATCCATCATCTTGTTGAAAGCTTGTAAAAGGTTGTGGGGCTAAATTTGTCACATTAAAATCCGTTGTCCATTTAGCGAGCTCCTGATGGACTATGAAAGTCATTCAACCAACACAAGTGATTGAGGTAGGTCCTAGGGTGTTTATCTTGGACCTTTTTATTGACACATCCTTGATCAGTGAAGACAGAACCTGCTGTGTTGTTAGTGAACCCAACCAAAAGCATTGGAAACATTTCCCAACATGCATTGTTTGCCCCTGATTGAACCTTGATTGTTTTGAGTATTATGTTTTTAGTTTATGCATCATTGTTGGTGGAACTATAGGGTACTTGTGCATTAATGTGTGTATTTCACTCTCCTATCTGTTCCAATTGACATCACATAATATTGACATATGATTTTAACCACCCTAAATTCTATGTAACATTGAAAGAACTTGTCTTTTACTTTTTTTGCACAAGGAACCACTTAGGAGGATCCCCCCAAATTGCCTTGAATTTTTTCTTCCTATCCATTGGTGATCATGATTTATTTACTTGAAACATTTTACCTACGCTGTTATTATTCTTACTTCTACATAAACAAGTTCTTTTTTTTTTTTTTAAAAAAAGGTCTACATAAATAAATTTTACATGCATGTTAATGTCACATGAGTGTCTTTTTTTTAATAGAAATAATTTCTTTTAGCCGCTATTAGTGCATTTTTTATTTCACCACCAAAAAAAAAAAGAAAAGAAATTGTGAATTCAAACATAACAAACCTAGGATAACTTGGATAGTTAAAGCATGTCTCACAAGGTATCCATAAGTGTCTAGGTGTCTGACATTGGTACAACTTTCCTGCATGATAGGTAGAGCATATACGAAGTGTCTAGGCATCTAAGCATTTAGATGATCACTAATTCTTTTAGGGGCATTCTATCTTTGTTATATACATGGTTTTAAGGTGAAATAACATAGTTTTTTTTTGTTCTGCAAATACTTTGCTAGTGAACCAATATATGGTACCAACCTTGGTCCACAAAGGGAGAGGGAAATGGGAGGATTTATACTGCTTGGACTAGTTGCACCAAATTCAATCTTTTTTTAAAAAAAATGGGTTAAGACAAATTTATCTTGATTGGATGACCATAACTAGGGATTTTAAGGCCCAATGTGAACAACTGAAATTGGTTTAGACATACTAAAAAATGGGGGTTTAATCCGAAGCTAAGATATATTACTCCATTATATTCAAACTTTGGGACATTCAGTTCACAGGAAATGATTGTGTAGGGGTACTGGCAGAAAACAGAGATCGGGTTGTGGCAAGCTTTTAAATATCACACTCGGTCTCAAACTCAGTAGAGACCGAGTCTGAGTCATATAGGTCGAGCTGGACTTGGAATCGATAGTCATACTCTGAATTGGGTGAAAATAATAGGAGTTGACCCAAGTCATATAGGAGTTGTCGTATCAAGAGGGATTGAATCCGAGTTGGTTCAGACTCGCTGGGTGAATTTTAAAACCATGGGTGACGGTGGGTGTGTGGTGGTTCAAGGACTGTTGGCAATAGATTTTGAATACTGTTTGTGATTGGAATCTTTTGTGGTTTTAAGATGGCTTATCACTAGGTAGAAAGTTATAGTCTACCAAAAATGCCTTGGTCCAAAAAATTGAAAAGATGCAGGCAGAAGGAACAAGAAGGAGAGGGAGACCTTTGTAAACATAGATGGAAGGGGTAAAGAATGATAGTTAGGGTAGAATGGAAGCGAAAAACTGAAAGCTGGTCCCTGATATATGGAAAATTGGCTATGATGATGATGTCTTCAAAAAAAAATTGGCTATGATGATGACGATGATGATGCAAAGCCGTGGAATGTGACATGTGCACTTGATGAAATGCAAGATTATATGACTAACATATCTTATTTTTATCCAGTTGATGGATGAACACAAAGACATTTTTTTCTGAGATAGGATTCATATATTTTCCACCCTCTGCAGAAGTATTGTACTTTTCTTTGTTTCAGATTCTTTTGTTCTGAAAAAAAGGGTACAAGAACTTGTCACAGTCACTGACCGTTGAGGTGTTATTGTATTAACAACTCACTTACAAATGTGCTCTCTTTATCACATTGCTTCTCATATTTAGTGTTGTTAATTTTATCTGAGAATTTCACTAGACAAACGTTTTTTCTCAATATTTATAAATTTAGTAGGACTTCACTATTTCATGGAAAAGATGCATTCAAGTTCTTTACTGGTGACTGGGTTTTATACATATCACTGACCATGTATGAGGTTCATTCTGATTACCCAATAGGCCCTTCTTGAATGTATGAGAGCCCAGATATCACATGGAGTTTCACCAGAACCATTTGTTTGAAGGACTTCTATAGGAATCAAAACAGGCGGTTGAGGGAGAAGAACTAATTCATTTTCCCTCGAGACAGGATTCTGCAGGGGGAGGCTTATGACTGATAAGTGAACAGTTTGGATATTTATGAAGGCGTGCCATGTTTACCAGATGGAAAGAAAACTGTTTACCAGATAGAAAGAAAACTGTGTAATATGGTGAACCAAGGCTATGTTTGGATAGGAAGAACTTAAAGCAGGAGACTTCTCCCAGTGTCTCCTGGAGTAGAACTGAGGAGAAGGTGAGTGTCTCCTGCTAAGGTTGGAGACATCAACCTTCTCCTAGAAGTGAGGAAAACTGTGGGCCCCACTTTCTCCTTCCCTTCTCATCCAAACAGGGGAACTCAGGAGAATGGAGGAGAAGTCTCCTCACTTCTCCCCATCCAAACACAGCTCTAGTTGTCAAGTATCCAGTCCCAGTTATTTCAATTTTCAACTTCAGAAAAGCTATCAATTACCAGATTCATATCTTCTTTTTTCCCCCCTCTGAAAGATATACCAGTATTTATATCTTCTCCTGTTGTTAATTGTGTTTTGACATCCTTCAAATATCTGGAAATGGTGATCTAATCTCAAATTTTCTTGCTAGAATGTTGTGGGGAGCTTGATGAATTCAGATGCAATTAGGTGCTTAGACAGGGAGCTAATAGAAATGCAGGTTACAGTGCAGTCCATGCAGAATATATGGGCCAGTGAGGTCAGGTGTGTAGATCCTCTAACAGAGGCAAGGAGCATCCTCAAAGAAATTGGAATCAGGTAGTGCTTGTTACGCATTAATCATTGTAATTAATATCTTAGTGGGTCTTTTTTTGGTTTTGGGAGAGGAGAGGGGGGGGTGGGTTATATTCATCCTCATGGTGCATATGGGAAATCAAATCTGTCATCTAATTCAAGTAAAAGGCAAATGTAGTAACAAAATGAGGTTCTACTTGAGTAAGGTGGGACCAATAGGACGGAGAAATTATCGGTTGTGATCTAGTTCACAAAAATTGGTGTGAACTTTCAACACTACCCTTGGATGAGCATAAAGCTATTCGCTCTTACTTTTTAGGTTCTTCCAAAATCTCAATATAAGGGTTGTGATTAAAAGTTCACGCAAATTCATTGTGGACCTGTTCACAATGGATAATTTCTCGTAGTACCGGAGATATCTAGATGGCCTTGGCATTTAGATATCTTAGTGAGGTAGGGGATGGATTTCATTGAGTGGTTTCAAAAGGGTAGTGAGGTGTAGCCTGTGGTGCAACTCAGGTGGTTTGAGCTTGGTTTCCAGAAACCCAGCCTGACTCTTAAGATTTTAACTCTGCACGGCCCAACGCCCCAACCTCATTCTTTTTGTCAATGGCATTCATCTTTTGAGTTTCAATCCTAACCCATGCTACGACCATTATTAATAGGATGAAAGTTCCCAGATACTACCTTTAAAACCATTCATACCAGTTGTAGCAATACAACAATCATAATGATCACCTCTGTGAGCTTGATTTGATTCTATTCAACTCGATTCAGGCCAAGCTCAAGCTTGTTCAAAGCTTATTGAGCCAAGCTTGAGCTCAGCTATTAAATCAAGCTATAGGCATAGTTAGTTCAGCTCATTTGCACTTAACCGCTCTATACAAGTGACTTTTGTTTAATACATAACAATCTCAGGTCGGGTCTAAGACCCGGGTCTTTTTCTCCATGTGCCTATTTGACCCAATTTTTTCAGCCTTTAAAATCTAAACTGCTGGACCCAGCGGCTTCTAATTCAATCCTGCTATCTTTGGGTTGGGTTGAGGTGGACTGGTTTTAGCCTGATCTAAGTCCCATTGCTAGATGTAGTGTCAGGCATGGGAAGTCAATGGTGAGGGCAGGAAGCTCGAGTCCAAGTCTTGAAGGCCTTCTAGGAGTCCCTTTTTAAAATGGGCTTATTTTTTTTAACCTTAATTGGTTAGGGTACTTTTTTTGCAATTTTCCCATCAAAATTAATTTTCTAAGGTGTATGACACAGAATGGGCGGAAACAGGAAAATAGCTTGAATATGGATGCTGACGAAACTTCTTGAGGAATGATCATTGTCCCCAAATATCTTGTGGAAAGTATGAAGCAGAAAAGGGAAATCCAAAGAAATGACCAAGTACAAGGATCAAGGAAGGCCTTTCGGAAGGGATGTCTCGGGGAAGAGAGAATCGAGGAAATTATCTCAAAGAAGATGTTTTGAGGAAGATCTTGCTCCTCTGGCGTGCTCGGGAAAAAGACCCTCCCTCGAGGAATCTAGCTGAGGACAGAAGACTCTGGAAAGAATATACGTGTGATGTACAGATATACGGAAGATTTACTGACAAAATTCCTTTAGACGATATTTCTCGAAGAAAAGATAGGAATATTTTCTTGGACCCATCCAACTATGAGAAAACTAGATATCTACATATCCAACCATTCATTTCTCCACGTGTCAGTTTATCCAAAGCTCCAAATCATTATAAAATCCAATCTTATGCTGCTAAAAAGGATGATTACATTTCTTCCTAGTGTGTGTGTGTGTTTATTCTTGTATTTTTTAATGGTGTACTGAGTTATGGGACGTTCCCTTTCTTTAAGTTATCAATCAGTGTAATTTTTTCTTATATGATGAATGGAATTAGGTTGAAGCCTCATTTATTTTATTTTATTTTATCTTTGCTTTCCTTTTCTCACATGCAATAGCCCATGCATTTCTAAAGCATCGATCCTTTGCAAATTTTCTAGGGTTGCACCTCAGGTCAGACGAGTCATGTTATTTAAAACTCAACTCGACTTGACTTGATATATTTTAAACCTATTTTTGTCTAATTTTAGTCTAGTCAGGTCGGATTAATTTGTAAAATCTTCAACTCAATTCAACTTAAATTTCATGCGGGCTTTTATCTTCTCAATCCGACTTGACCTGCTGACCCGAAGTTCTCGACTCGACTCACATGATTTCTCGGGTCAGGTCATACGGGTCGGGTTTTGGCCCGACCTGAGTTGCAGCCTAAAATTTTCCATATCAGCAATCTATCATCAAAAGGGAGAAAACCACTCGAGTGAGAACCCATAAATTAGTTCACTTTCTTTTTTCATCAAAGTTCCGAGAACCCATTCGATTCTACTATCCATTTCCCACACCTAAATCTTCCAGTGGAGTGTCCTATTATCCAAAGTTCCAAACCCACTATTGGTTGTCTCTACCCTCCACGGGCCACCTCACATAAGGAACAAAAATTTCTTATGCTTGTTTTATTTTTTAAATAATTGCTTGATTTTTCCCCAGGATTCCTACCAGTGTATTTGTTAATCATTTTTATTAACTTTAATTTTAGGTAAAAGTAAAAAAAAAAAGAAGTGAAGGCATGGAGTGGGGCTTGAGGCCCATGTTTTTATTATTTTGCTGAGTTTGGCGGAACTGAACCTTTGTAAGATGGATGGGTTCATTTCGGCTCAGTCCAAACCAAATCCTCTCTAAAAACTCACTTTTAAACCATTTTATCAATCCTTAAATTTGATATATTTTAAAAGAAATTGCTTTACTAATCAAATCAAGGTAATTTTTGTGCTCTCCTATTGATCTTTCAACAAAACTGTTTATCATCATTCATAGACTCTACAATATTACCCCACATCCATATCCAATGACACAATGAGAAGGAATGTCTAAACTTAACTTTAAGGTTTCAAATAAATAGATCATTAATCTAAACTTTTACTTGACTTGAATCCTAGGAGTTGATTTGATGGTCAAGAACAAAGGCCCACTCTTTGTAGTAAGAACCGGTATGAGCAGACTGAAAAATTTACACATACTCCAAATATTAATTAGCTGAAACACCTGAACACTCTAAGTAAAAAGAACACTTGTACTTAGACTTAGAATGTTACCTCTTTCCACTAGTACGGCCAATGGCTGTTGATGTGGCAAACCAGATGTCATTTATAATAAATGCCTTCTCAAGTACAACGGTCAAAATTTGTTCTTCAAAACAGGCCTGGGTCATTTGGATTTGCATTGAAGTAAACCAAGTTAAATCCCTTGTACTATTCTTCAGGGGATTATATGAATGATGGACAGGGGTTCTTATTTAAATGTATATAAAAGGCCTATTTGAGGTTACCGAACTTTGAAGCCCAGTCTAAGGCCCAGGCCGAATCCACTGGGAATTGGGAAATGAATGCACATGCCTAGTAAGGAGGGGTATAAATCTTGGCCTGATATTGTACATATCGGCTGTGACATCTCAGGTTTTCGGAGACCGAGATATTTTGGCCGAAACGCACAGTATCTGCCAGAGAAAAAAGAAATCAGTCTACTTTTTTTAAATAAAATAAAAAAAATTAATATCGGTTGTGGGCCCGGCCAATATTTATATTTTTTATTTAAAAAAATAGTTTTTTTTTATTTTTTTAATGATTTTTTTAAAAAAAATCACCGAGATTTTCAAAAAAAATAATTTAAGGAGAGAAAAAATCTCAGCCGATATGAAAATTAGGCCGAAATCTTGGTTCAGCCAAATTTTCGACCCCTACTAGTAGGACAATAACAGGTGAAACCAAGGCCCATAGCAGGGCTGAAAATTTGGCATCTCTCTCCTCTTTTTTTTTTTTTTTTGAAAATCTCAGTGGTTTTTTAAAAATAAAAAATAAAAAAGGCTTTTTTAAAAAAAAATTAAAAAATGTAACTATCGGCTGAGATATCGACCCGGCCCACTCCGATATTTATTTATTTTTAAATAAAAAATAAAAATCGGCCGATATTCGGCTGAACTTTTCTGTCTCTACCCGATACGCACCGTATCAGACGAGATTTCAACCCCTGGTCCATAATAAGATGTAATTTGGACTGATTCCAAGGAGACCCATATAAAAGTTCATTAGTACGGCAAAGTAGAATTGTCAACACTGCAACTCCTTTGTGATTCTTGGAATCCAGTGGGCCTGAATGTCTCCCCGTAAGTAATTTAAGGCCCTAGAATTTGTTGACTTGATCCAGTGGTGTATAAAGTTCATCAAGATAAAATTATTTTTTAATATTTTTATAATTAGTTTAAATGAAGTTGTTTTGACTAAATGGATCTATTTTAAGTGGAAAAAGATTGACTCATCAATTTTCTGAACTACTTCACTTGTGCAAACACGAGCTTGAAGCACTAGGCATAGTTGTGAAAGTAAAATAAGCTTTAGTATGAAAAAAATCTCATGATAATAAATCCAGAAATCATGAAAAAATGTTTAAAAAAATCAGTGGAACTTCGTGGCATATGTAATGATCATAACTGGTAAACTCATAAAAAAATAAAGTAAACTTTATGCTCTTTAAAATTTTCAAATTTTAATTACTTTAAATTAAACCAATGCGGACACATGTTTCTTACGTTACTCTATAAAAATGACATTAAGAGATTTTTTTTAGTACAAATGGGGAAATCTCTTTGAAACTCCTGGGGTTAGATTAGTTCTCCTAAAGCCCTATTTCAGGTGACGTCCCGTACCTACACAAGATAGTCACCGGTTAACATTAAGAGATCTTACACTTGTTTTATTGAATTGAATAGTATATTATAATTAAATTATGCAATCTATAGTGTATGTATAAAAATATAGATTACAAAAATCATGTTAGTAAAACATACTTTATTTAAATTTAGATTATATTTAATTATAGTTTATGTGCATGTGCATATTTATACAATAATATTGGGCTAAATCGTGTTATATCTGAAGAAAAAATATTGGTTATCTTGTAACTACTAAATGAAAAAAGAAAATGTGTCTAAGAATATTAAATATTAAGAGATAATTTAAATATATTAAAATGCAAGAGCTTAAAAAACATGATTTTTAAGAATGGATAAGAGTGATTCTTAAAGGGTTCCATGTATATATTAAGATCTTTTAATGGGCTGTCAAATGAAGTAAAATTGGCTCTCATATAGATTGAAAATTATTAAGTGTTACCAATCAATAGGTCTCATCAGGTCCATTTCTTTATTTTTTTATCAATTTTTTGTAACAACAAATGACTTAAAAGTAAAATTGATAAGATACAATTTCACTAAATTTCAAACTCAAGCTCAATTTCAACCACTTAATCTTAATGATCAAGATCACCAAGCGTTAATGATCAAGATCACCAAGCGTTCTTGATTTTTTTTTTTAAAAATGAATGGTGATTTAAATCATTAAAATCAAGTGACTAAAATTTAATTTTAGGAATAAAATTTATTCCAATTGTAGCTCCTAGAACCTAGTTACAATCATACACTAGATTAATGAAAAAAGAAAAAAAAAGTATCATACTATGAATAGTATTGTTTGAAGTTTTGTCTTGTTTCAGCAAAAGAATAAGGTATTTTTTATTAAATTACATGATAACAATGACTTTTTAAATTATCTCAATGGATCCCATATTGGAGAGTGCAAGACTGTGTGTGATCATTTTTAGTTATACTCACTGATGTAATTCAATCTTGGAGCTATGTATTTTCTAAAACCATATTTAATGATCTTTTTAAATTATTATTTTTAATAAGAAAGTTACCTTTCTAAATAATTCTTATCATGTATGTTTATCTAATTATTTAGTTCTCTAATAAAAGATGAACATTGACAATGAGATGTGATTTCCTTCTACCTGTCCTCACAGCTGTCTTCTTTTCTCTGATTATCTTTTTCTTGGGTAGTGATTTGTGCATCATAAGAATTTTTTTTTATCGGCATGCTACAAAAAATTTAACAACGATAATAAATTACTCTCTCACTCTCATTTTAGTTATCTGATTTGAAATATTTATATTTCTTAAGAATCTCTTTATACAAGGCAAGCTAACATTTTATGTGATCTCATCCATTTTTAACACACTTTATGCTACTTCAATACGAATGAGACAACTATTTTGGTACAATCCTAAAATCCATATCAGATAACTAAATCGGAACAGAGAAAGTATAGTATCTTGAATGGATGGATGAGATTTGACTTCTAACTAAATTGGAACAAAGTATAATATTTTGAATGGATGGATGAGATTTGGCCGCTTTGGTTCAATGACATAATCTGCTTTCGATATTCATTCGGATGAGATTTGGCCGCTTTCATTGACTGGTTCAATGACATTATCTGCTTTCGATATTCATTCCCATTCGCACGGCGAATTATATGAAATTTCTATCACCAGTTTATCATCACAATCATAGGACTTTGGCTTTTCGATTTTAATGGATATAAGCTATTCATTTGTACATATTAAAAATAAATTTATCAATTTTCATATGTTGGATATCATTATTTGTATATAGATAAATAAATTCGAGAGAGAGTGGCGCCGCTCTAATCTGCCGCTTCTGCAACGTGGAGACAGACTGTTTCTCATTCTCACCTCTCCTTCTCCTTCTCTCCTCTCTTGCTGCAGACTAGATCCAATTCTCTCTCTCTCTAACATAAAACTTACTTCTCATTTCTTATTTCTCCTTTGCTCGTTTCTTCTCTTTCTCTTTGTTCCTTTCAGGCTATGGATGAAGAATATGATGTGATAGTGCTCGGAACAGGCCTCAAAGAATGCATACTAAGTGGCCTTCTCTCAGTTGATGGACTCAAGGTTGAGTCCTCTCTCTCTCTTGATCTACAATTTTTTACCACTCTCATCATCATAATATATGAGCATGTATTCGATACATGAAAAATGACTCATGACGATGATGATGATGATATATATAAATACATGTATCATTGTCATTAACTTCTTCTTGCTTGCTTGCTTGTTTTTAGAGAGGAGGTTTTCAAATTGTATTCTACCGTTTTTACGAAAGACATTCATCCATAATAGATTTGATGCCGCATTGGATATCTATGTTTTGTTGATTATTGGTTCAATTTGGCTCGGTCTAATTTGGGTTGTTTTGGCCTGACCCAACTTTGTATCTCTTTCATGTATGAATATTATATATAATGAGAGAAGGTGAGAAGTTGGTTGGCTTGACTTGGCATTGTAGTCACTCTCGGACAACCGAGAGTTTGATTGTGAGAAAATGGGTTTCAGAACATTTGTAAATTTGTATTTCTCCTTT
Organism: Chimonanthus salicifolius; assembly: GCA_013350335.1. Classification (NCBI taxonomy): domain Eukaryota; kingdom Viridiplantae; phylum Streptophyta; class Magnoliopsida; order Laurales; family Calycanthaceae; genus Chimonanthus; species Chimonanthus salicifolius. Next base: position 29,128,369 of record CM023533.1, on the reverse strand, counting down.
GATATTAGTGAATCTTTTCCATATGATATTCGTGGTTGTAGCTTTGGCCGAACCACGTAAATCTGTGTCTTCTCTCTTGTGGATGATCGTTTGATTTGTGTTTGAATTGCTTCCATTGTTTTGATTATATCAAGATTTCGTACAACAACTTTCAGTTTTTTTTTTTTTAAAGTGAATGGTGTAAGGTTTTGGATTTTATTCTTTCTTATTGATCAATTAGATTGATTGAGGAAGTAAGACAAGAATATAATAAGAGAAAAATTTGTATTTCTCAAAAATTCTTAGATCCACAAGAAAGTACCAAGTATGATCTCAACTTTAATAACGAAGTATAATATTTCTCTTAATTCACCCACGCATTGCCAAGAAAATACTACCTAAACCAACTAAAATCCTAATTACAATCAACTTCCAAAAATTAGTAAAATTTTCTAGGAAGTCATAGTTCTCATAAGAATGGCTAATAAGGTAGATTTAGCCACCATAAGGCAACCACTTGGTCCGAAATTTCTGAGAAAGGTAGTTATCTTGTGCTAAATTATGGTGATGTATGTATACTATTTAAGTTGGTCTCATTCCAAATGGGGTGACAGTAATTTGAAATCTCAGCAATTACACACTCTCAAGGTTGACAAAATCCAGCTGAGATTTGGAGTCATCATCCTTTTAGATAGTAATGATAATAATGCGGATATCCTTTTAGATAGTCATCATCGACTGTACTTTGAAAAATAGAAGAAAAGAAAAAAGAGGAAGATCTATCTTCCCAAAAACCTCTCTCTCTATTTCTCTCTTTGATTCTGCTGTATTTTATTTCCAATTGTCGCCCAAGCATCCGGATTCGGATCACAAACATGGCCTCGTAGAGCGACCGACTAATCCTTGGGACGTGTGCAAGCCTCTCTATCCACCCACACCGAGTAAAACTATGGAGAGTAGCTCTTTGGGTTAGATGGAATTCGAACTCAGAACTCCCGCTTCCTGGTGTGGGTTCCTGATCAAAACACCAACCCCTTGGCCTTTAAGTTGAGTTTGCTATTTTAGGAGCCTGGAAAATTCTCTCTTGTCTAGAATTTCAGTCGTCTAAAAGTTTAAGAAAGAATTTTCTTGGCACTGCAAGACATCCTTAAAACCAAATATTGTGATCCTTTCATGTTTAACCATGAATTTTTACAGTTTGATAATTCATATAAAACAGGTTTTACACATGGATAGGAATGACTACTATGGAGGGGAGTCGACCTCACTTAATCTCAATCAGGTACTTCCTATATGACTGCATCCTCTTTATATGATGACTGGTTAACTACTACAATATCTACTTGTTTTCCTGGTTGATGATAGCTATGGAAGAGGTTCAGGGGAAATGATACACCTCCGGAGAATTTGGGCCCAAGCAAGGAGTACAATGTTGATATGGTCCCAAAGGTAATATTCAAGCATGATTGTGGAACTATTTACTGGTCAAGTATTTCACACTTATTGTTTTTCAGCATTTAACCTTCTTTCATTAGTTCAAATAATCCCTAAACACTCTTGGAGAACTTCAGTATATATTAGCTGCATTGGTGGTACACTGTTATGTAATTGCCAGTAATAAGTGATTTTGCTGGAGATGAACTGCTCAATTAAATTATAAACAATGTTACAACCGGTGCCATTGGAGCAGGGCCAGACTACTCCAAGACCCAATTAAGAATCAGGGTCGCATCCGTCGCAAACTACAATCCCCGAACAATGTATACATTATAAAAATGAGGGGAATTGAGCTAGGGTATTGGATCAATTTGTCAAAATTCCTGTTCATGCTCGGCCTTCTCAATCCTGCCCTGTTCTATTCAATATTCTGAATCATTACATCTTGGATGTGAAGCAATTTCTCCCAGTAAGGGGAGGTTCTCACCTATTTTCAGTTCAATGACTATGACTGACACAATCATCTGTATCTTTTGCCAGTTCATGATGGGCAATGGTGCTTTAGTCCGTGTTCTCATCCACACCAATGTCACTAAATATCTGAATTTTAAGGCTGTTGATGGTAGTTTTGTATTCAACAAAGGGAAGGTATGACAATTCTTTGGATCTCTTTGATCTTTGATAATTTTCTTTACTAAAGCATTTATGGCTAATCTTATTCAGCTGGTCATTTGAACCCTCACTGTAATTACTAGATTCAAAAAGTTCCAGCTACTGATGTGGAAGCATTGAAATCCCCTCTAATGGGTCTCTTTGAAAAGCGGCGTGCTGGGAAGTTATTTATTTATGTACAAGATTATGCAGAGAATGATCCAAAATCACATCAAGGACTGGACCTTACAAAAGTTACAACAAGAAAACTTATTTCGTGAGTTTCTAACTCATCATAACCCTAACTCATTTTTAATTCGAGCCAATCAATTCAAGTCGGGTTAAATCGAGTCATGGGTCAACTCATATAATTAAGTAGATGATTGGATCTGTATACATCGTATTGATATATTTCAAGCAAAGAGTCATCATATTGATATATTGGTCTAGAAAATCCAACATCCTTTTTACTCTGTATATTCATGTTTTTTTCCTACTTGTGTTGTGAGTCAAATACTCCTACCAAGCTTTTAGGCAATGAAGTTTTGGTGCCCATGATGTTCATTTAAATCATATTTAAGTGCTTTCTTGAAGTATGTACTAATTAAATTTCTTTTTCTTTATTCAAACAGATGAGAGTTTATCTAGATTGCACCATTGTTGACATGTTTGACGTTTTGTTTTTGATGTAGGAAATATGGACTAGATGACAATACAGCTGATTTTATAGGACACGCTGTGGCTCTTCATGCAGATGATAGCTATTTGGATGAGCCTGCAATCGATACTGTAAAGAGGATGAAGGTAATGAGTAATTACATTGTTCATGTTTTTCCCTTCAAATAAATGCAATTGCTTTTATTTATTAATAGTTGAGTGTTGTTGGCTAAAAAGCTACATATTTGATCTCTTCCACTTACATTGCTCATGTCAAATTCAAAAACTCATGTTTCTTTTGGTGCATCACATTTTAATTTTTTTTTTATGACGAAGAAACTCAAGATTCCCACCTCTCCCTGAGTACGAAAGTATTAAGTAAAACTCTAGATGCACGCAGCCTCTTGCAAGCCACAGGTAACGGGTGACTAAAAGGCTTGAACTAAGACCTCTAGTTCTTGAGTCAAAGTAGTTTGTCATTCGAACTATCCTGTGCGAACATCCCATTTCAAATTGGATGATTTGTTGAGTGTGACCATTGTAAATTAGTTCTAAATGAATTAATGTAAACTTTTAATCATAATCCTTAGATTGAATTGTTGACTAATTTTAAAAAGTAAAACTTTTACAAATTTCAAAAGTTGCCATTCAATGTTTACACTTTACACCATGTTTCTCTACAAAATACCATTTTATTTAGTTTCTCGAAACTCTAAAACATGTTAGAAGGTATAAATAAAGGTGAAAATATTTTGTTGGAATCCACCAAGTATTAAATCATAAGGGCTAATTCCAATGATGTTTTATAGTTGGATGATTTAAGGGGTTGATAGGCTCATTAATAAAACCAATACACTACACTAAAAAAATCTAATCCACTATTTTGCATGACAGATAATTCTATATGTTTTGTTTTGTTTATGATAAACCATAACGATATATTTTATGATTGCTTTATTTTATTATATACATTTGAGAAGTTGACTATTTGATGATTATATGGCTTTTTTGTAATTTTGTGATTGATCTTAAAGCCTTCGTAGCATTTTATTAATCATTTTGGAGTTTCAGAAAGCCTTCGTAGCATTTTATTAATCATTTTGGAGTTTCAGATTTTGTACTTTTCTTTTTAATATTTTGTGATTGATTCTTAAAGCCTTCAGAAATATTACTAATTACTTGTATATAAGTTATACTTTATTTTGTTATAAATGATTGAATGTAAACATCTTTTATTTTTTATGTATAATATCTTTATGGATAGTTCAGTTGGTCTAAACTTCTAGAATTACACTAGATAAGGACTTGGGTTTGACTCCTCCTGAATTTACCTTGATGTACGAGACTAACGGGTGGTTTTGTACATCCGTGAGATGGAGATACTATTTTATAAAAATGTAAAATAATAAATTAAATTAAATTTAAATATATAACAAATATACAAATATGGATTGTAAACAATTTTGAATGAAGTGAAACAAGTGATCTAAGATTTGCGAACCAAGCAATCTATGGTTATTAATACAAATGACCTAAAAGTTAATCATTTCATCTTACCCTTAATGAACCAGATTCCTTTTGCCTTGAATAGCTTTATTCCGAGTCTGTGCAACGATTTCGAGGAGGATCTCCATATATTTATCCACTATATGGACTAGGAGAGCTCCCCCAGGTATGCTTCCATCAGTGATTTGAACAACTTTGAAATATTGCTTAGATTGTTTGACATGGTATTTCATAATTTTCAGGGATTTGCTCGTCTAAGTGCTGTTTATGGTGGCACCTACATGCTCTGCAAGCCAGAATGCAAGGTACTCTTTTTTTTTTAGGATAATCTTGATATAGGGTTCTTATATTTACGTAGATTGTAGAAAAGTTCTTTGATTTTCAGATATTTGTTATTTCATTTGTAACATTTGTAGATCGATCACACTTAGGTCAATGTCATGCCAATACATGACTAATACTTTGAAAATGATGGAATGGTGGCTTTTCTAAGGCCTGGTTAGGCTAATGCTGATTCACCATAATGTGTAGGATATCCAAAAAATAAAATGAATAGGTGATATATATGAAGGGTCACCCTCATCGAAGCATCATAACCTCATTAGATAGGTCCCTAAAATTAAATCAAAATCACAAGGTTATGATGATTAAATATGGAGGCAACTATACCCAATCCCTATCCAATGTGGTCAGCTACACATCTCATCCACCCCATCTATAGACCTTAGCACTGTCAAATGTCATCATTCTCATCATTACCCAATTGTTTATTACGTTTCCACATCAAAGTGAAGTAGAGTACTTAACTCCCTTTTGAATTTAATGCCCATTGGTGTTCCAAAAGTACCTTTTCGGAGTCCTGGAGAGGAAGATGCGGTTTGGGTTGACGTATAGTGCGACTTGTCAGACATATTGGGTCATACGGGATTTCCCCGTTCTCTCCCCCGATCGAGATATCCTCTGTTTCGCCCAAGAAAGATTGATTGAACCATCAATAATTCGGAGCGTGAAGTACAATTAGATCAATTTATTTGGTTGGGGATCGATATTCTCAATTAAAAGAATTTATGGTTGGCTTGGACCAATAAAATGAAGTATACAGGCTCCGTTAAGAAAATACCAAATTGGTAATCTATGTATGATTACCACTCTATCCTAAATGATTTCTATAGACCTTAGCACTGTCAAATGTCATCATTCTCATCATTACTCATGTGCTAGCTCAACAAAGACTCAATTGCAAATGATTTTCAATTGTTAAGGGATTGTCGTCATCATCAAATGCCAAAATCCTATCTACTTGGAGTCGTCTTTTCGAGTTTTACTTCACCATTTGACCTTATCATAAATCATACAGCCATTCACTCTGCTATCTAGCATGTCCTTCTTTACCCCTTCCCTCCACATTTTCAGTGGGCTACCTCTCCTCCTTATGCCTGTGATTGTAACTACTTCAACTGATGCGGCCATTGGAAGCTCAATCAAGCCAAATGTGATTGGTGAAGACTCATTAGAGGAGGATGGGGCCCATGAGAGATTATTTGTTAAATTTCCACTCCACATGCATCAAAGACGGGTGAAGGAAAGAGAGCCCATCATTGGGACCCATTGCTTATGTAGAAGCCACATGGATGAATGTCTACATCACAAGCCACCTCATTACACACATGGATGATGACATGACATAGAATCTTCCAAACAAGGAAGTAAGTGGGCGAATGGAGCTTATGGACCACATGTTCCATTATGGAAACTTTGGATGTGGAAAGAGGATCTTTGGCAGAAAACGTGGTTCGACTTTACAAATAAATTTGAGGTATCAAACAATATTGGATTTTCATAAAATTGTATTCGTTATAAAGATTATTGAATTACCTTTCCAAAAAACTCAAATTTGCACAATTTCGATTTACATAGACGAAGCTATGACCATTTTTGTAATCAGGTGTCAGAGAATGATGGTAAACTGTAATTTTTGAAAAAAAATCTATTTTTGTAATCATGAACCTCTATAAATTTGAGGCATGGACCACCATTGTTGTACACACAACTAGACGTTCAATTTAATGAAAGCTTAAAGTTTTGTGTCTCTCCTTTTTGGTGAGTGTTTTTCTTTGGTTTTCTAGTTTGTTTCTAGTTAATTTTCTTATTCAATTTCTTAAGTTCTAGTTCAATTTTATCCATGATTGGCCGAAACTTTGCTTCTAGCTCTTAGATTTGTTTCAAGCAAATTAATTCTAGATTGCTAGAATTCTTATTTTCTTGTGTGAGATGTGCATGATGTTAAATTTTGCATAAGGAGGTCTTGACCTTATTCCATTCTTCCAAGTGAGAAGCTATAGTTTTGGTTTATCTATTCGAAACTTCAGTTTTCCTAGTACAACCAGGGAGAGTGATCAAGTGGCATTATTTAGTCGAAGTTAATTCGAGGATTTTCTTAGACTTAGAATTCTTTGAGTTCGGGTTCTCTCGAGTTTCATAAGCGAACTTGAGTCGGATCTTGCGGAATTATATTTTCTTTTAGTATGGGGCCATAGGTAGGGGCATTAAACCCGATCTTACCTTTCATCATCAACTCTATGCAATGGAGTTGTGGCTGATCTTTTACTTACATGACAAATGAGGATTCTCAATTGTTAAAGGATGAAACTATAATTACTAAAAAGCTGAGGGACTTAGTTACAATTAGCACAAAGTAAGGGCCTATATTCAAATTTCCCTTCATTTCATTATTTTGTAGAAAGGTGTTTGGATTCATACCTCGAGATATCGTCCCTTGTGCTTATGCATTGACACCAGTTTGGAAGTTCATAACTATAATCCATAAACTATCTTTGGATGGTTAGAATGCTCAGAAACAACAGCACATAAAGAGAGTATTCAATTAAATAAATAGAAACAATAAATAACTGCAAGCTTTCAATTTAGCCCATCCATGAGAATGAGGTGGCTTATGAATTACTGGACCACAACTAATCAATTGCCCCTTTTTGAGTCATTCTGTCTCATGAAATGGCAATTGATAGTTGAGACACTGGAATTAACACTAGTTTCCAACTTTCTATTGATCTAGTTTCTTTCAAGTACCTACTAAGATGACAAATCACAAATCATTGGAATGTATTCCTTTCTAAATTGTTAGCATCAGTTCCTTTCCACTTTGCTTGTATTTCATAGGTAGAGTTCGATGAAAATGGAAAAGCATATGGGGTGACATCCTGAAGGAGAAACTGCTAAATGCAAGAAAGTTGTATGTGATCCTTCCTATTTACCAGACAAGGTAATGGATCATTTCTTGTTTGTTGGTAACTTTCTACCAACAAATAAATAAACAATATTGTTCAATAATTAGTTGTTTTTTACATACTTACTCTGCAGGTCCGGAAGATAGGAAAAGTTGCTCGAGCTATATGTGTAATGAACCATCCCATCCCAAACACCAATGATTCTCACTCAGTGCAGATTATCCTGCCACAGAAACAGCTGAAACTGTAAATCAGATATGTATGATTTCAATGTTTGGTCCTTATGATTTGTATGTGGATTTTTATAATGTAATTATTTGCACCTACAGATTCCTTTATTCCAAACCAGCTCTGTTTTTAAGTTTCTTTAAATTTGAAGAGTTCCATCAATCAGAATTTGGAATCAATTTTGAGTTGAAGCCAACATCCATATGTGGCAGATGTGACTAACTGACGACCATTCTGAATATTGAACATTCTCACATCATAGATTTTTATCCTTCCCACTGCATTTAGGGAAGCAGGAAGTTGAAATTGCATTACATAGGATCTGTTTATCTGATTTTTTGTGCCAAATTATTATCAGTAATTAGTGGATCAGTTGATTTGGAAACATTGGTGAACACTATCTCACATTGGAAACCTCTACTGATCATTAAATTTTTGGATTTTGGTGGTTGCTGCTGTGTTAATTCCTTTGGTGTTGTCCAGTGAAAATGCTACTTCATTAAAAAAATAGAACTATCATAATAACTAGCAAGGAAGACTTGAACATACAACTGTCCATGGCTTTATTTACAAAAACTGACAAGAACCAAAGCAAGGTCAAGAGAATATGATATTCAAATTGAGAAAGAATGAAAGGAAAATCCAAACAAATCAATGTTTGCTAACGGCAGTCTCTATTTAATCCTTTTTTAAAGTACTTTTGAATATTTACTTTTAGGTACGTGTTCTGCTGTTCATATTCTCACAATGTAGCTCCAAAAGGAAAATACATTGCTTTTGTTTCCACTGAAGCTGAGACCGACAACCCCGAGACAGAGCTGAAGCCTGGAATAGATTTACTTGGCCCTGTAGAGGAGACATTTTTTGATACTTATGACAGATATGAGCCGAGTAACCAGCATGATGTTGACAATTGCTTCATATCAACAGTAAGTACATGGACCTATTCTTCTATCCTGCCATCCATGAGACTTTAACCTAAGAGTGAACAAAAAGTCAACATATTAGTTCTTCTGCAAAAATAAATGGATTGGCTTTGCATATGCGATTCCACTGTGCTAACTAGATATTGGAATTGGGCTTCCTTACAGAGTTATGATGCAACAACACACTTTGAGTCAACAGTACAAGATGTAATATCCATGTACAGTAAGATAACTGGAAAGGTAATCTTTCTGATTTGCTTACAAACAGTATGTTCCACATGTATTGAACTGATCAAACAATCATATTACCTTTTGAAGGTATCTTAAATACTTACAATGTTTACAAAATGTCTAAACAATATGCATTATAATTCATTATTATTCTTCAGAAATATCTAATTATTAAGGAAGTTGCATACCAGTAAAAGAAATCTCAGAAATTACCAAAAACTGGGAAGTCCTTGATTTCCTTTTCTTCACAAGCAAAGAGCAACGATAATTTTATTTGAATGCCTGAAAATTACAGTTTTGACGAGGAAAACAACTTAATTTACTTGCAGAAATAATGATTGGTTTCATACACAATACCACAAATCCTATAGCAGAGTTGTTATCTATGAGTGTCATTTCAAAGCTTTTTCCAGATTTTACCTGTGTTGCATGAAGATTGGAAATGTCATTGGGTATTGTACTTTTTTTTCCTCCTTCACACCAAATGGACAGTGCTGTAAAGGAGTGCCATTTTACTGTATTAATAGTGTCAATGGTCCTGTTGTAATATAAGAGCATTCTTATATTTCTTTGTAATTTAGCTTTCAATGAAATATAGAAGCTCTGCTGGGGTGTGTGTTGCTGTCCCCAAACTTTCCCAAACTTTTCGTTCAAGTGCCAACTGCTGCAGACAATGAATTTGTGACAGAAATTATAACAAATAGTATGCCACCTAATAGGATTTTTAATTTTCAAGCCAACCAATTAGATGGTTGAACAATAATATGGTTTTGATTTTCACATACCAAATTAATAGTTGGAAAGATAATCATCCACATTATTTAAGCAACTCGTTGTCCGTGGTACATCCATATGCTTTTTAAAGAGAGTTTAAGAGAGCCATTTTGAAGTTATTGATGTTCCACAAATATTCGCAGAACATTTTCCTATGACTGAGTATCTTGGCCAATTCTCACTTGCCAAATACCATAGGTCTTTGTTGAATTCATCTGGCCTCTTATTTGGGCATGAACGGTTTTCTGTTGTCAACCATCCAAATCAGAATACAATTTTCTTGGCTACAACAGTTTGAAGTTTAAATTTAAAAGATATCAATATATGAAGTGACTCGTCACAATAATTTGCTCATTTGTTGTTTCATGATTTCAGGTTCTTGATCTATCTGTGGATCTGAGTGCTGCCAGTGAATCTACTGAAGAATAAGTCTTTAATATCTTCTCCACAAGCTTGCAAGTATTTGAAACACCAATTTTTGTTTTCTTGGTTGTGTCCATTTCTTCACTTAAATTTGTCTGCATCAAAAGATCCCTTTCTTCTGTTTTAAAAGGATAGGGACCATGGTTTATGAACTTGCTCCTGAAACTACATTGAACTTGTTAGAACTAGAATGTTTGCCAGCTGCTGGCATATGCCTTGCTTGTCTATATGCATTTCATATGTTTGTTATCTTTTTGGAAGATCACTGCTATACAGGATCTACTTGTGCATCAACCTCTTCAAGGACACAATATTTTTATTTCTTTAGCAATTCAAAATAATGGAAAGTGATCTACACCGATCTTCCAGTGTGGCAAGAAAATAGAGGGGTCTAGGTCCTGAAATCGGAGACTACATGAATGATGACCTCCATCCACTCTTTTGAAACAACATAGAAACAACAAACCGATGATGAGCAAACTGAACAATTAACAATGAGAAGGGGCAGTTGATCAACCAAAAATGTGATCTTTATGAGCATGGCCCATTCGCAGTGGAGTCCATAAAGAAGATCAGCTCATCTGCAAATGTAAAATCATGGTCCACGTGTAGCAGATCTCATAAACAGCATCAATAGAGCATTGACATTGAACATTTCTCTAATGGGAGATTCCGAAAGCCTTGAAGCAAAGTTAATTTACATTGCAAAAGGATTCATTGAGCTAACTTTTTAGGTTCTAAAACCTTCATGGTAGGTCATGCCTACTAAGCAGTTTTTTGGTTGCACAACAAAATTGATTTTCTCTGCAGGTCATTCATGGTGAGAGTTGATAAATGGCAATTCAGATCTCATATGTCCGTAAACATTTTGTAACTTAGGCCTGTTAGGTAAAGCCGATCTAACCAATATTAGCTGATTCAATTTCCATCCCGACCTTTTCCATGTACTGAACTATAAAGAAAACTTATCCATTCTGAACTAATTCACTACCAGTACTTGTGAACTCTTCCTTTCAGCTATTGGATAATTCATCCAATATCATGTCCTTTGTCGGGCTCAGGCTTTCCAAACGATGTGCCACTCTGCCTGTATAAACAGTTAAACACACTCATCATCTCCTGGGGTCTGTCGGATTGTGCAAGAAAAACAAATCATTCATTTGGTAATTGAATTGCTCGAAGAAAATTCTCTCCATTTTCTCCTAATTGAATCTTCAATGAGATGACCGAACCATGTGCTGTATGCTGTAAACTCAAAGCTCAAGGGTCATAAAATAAAGAGGAATAATCAGATAAATTCAACCACATTGTGAGATTTTGAGATCAAGGAATTTTTTATGAAAATTGCACCCTATATGAAAAACTAACTAACCGTTACCATAAAACGTGCTCAACGTTATTTAATCATTTTTTATAAAGAAATGGAGGAAACAGTTCCACTTGAATGTCCCAATTATCAGCACTGTAGTTTTTTTTTATCTGGTTCTTTTTTATCTGAAACTGATGCTTATTGACTTGTTTTGATTTTGTTTCTTTTAACCATCCATTTTAAAGCCAATTGTCAGATTATATGATTGTTGTGGTGGGGAGTCTTCACTGCTCAACCCATTGAACCTCGACATGCATGAAATTCATTCAAGAGCCAATTCATTAGTATTTATGGAGAAATCAAAAGCACTACAAATATGAGGATCAAATGATAAACTGAGACACTGGAAACAATTATCTTACAGCTGATTAGTGATTTAGGAAAAATTCTGAGTGTTGGAGATCACCAGTCCAATGCCACTTGCTTTCCAAGAGTGGCATTCCAATTCAGACCCTTCTTCTCAAATTTTGTTCCTCACCGGCAAGCATTTGAAACATGAATCACATGGAAGAGAGACAAGTTATACTGATTATTTAAGTGTATCAAGACAAAGATCTCATCATCAACCCAACAAAAGTGATACAAAGAACGTGCTCAATTTGGTTTACTCCCTCTTAGACTTGGAAAGAGGTAGGGGTGAAACTCGGGTCGGGTTTTGGCCCGAACCCACATGACCCGACCCAAAAATCATGCAGGTCGGGATATGAAAGTCGGGTTGAGAAGTTAGAAACCCGCATTGAATTCGAGTCGGGTCGGGTTGAGACATTTTTAAGTTAATCCGACCTGACCCGATCAAATCTGACCTGACCCGGTAAAAAGTAGGGTAAAGTAGGTTCAAAATACGCGTCGGGTCGGGTTGGTTCAAGACGTCCGGGTCAAAAAGTTTGGGTTGGATCAGGTCGAATTCTATATATTAGTAACTCGGGATGGGTTGAGTTTTAAAAAACCCGACCCGACCCGGCCTGATTTCAGCCCTAGAAAGAGCCTTATTCCTTTGCCCAAGCATGTACCCTTTCATCTGTGGGCTACCTGCAACAACATAAAACCATCCCACGAGAATATATAGTTATTAAATGTTAAAAATCAAGGACCCAACTGAAATCCACAAGCATGTCAGCTTAGGCACTAATAAGGGAAAGATCCATATCTGGGACATAGATTTTGTGATACCCATGTGTTTGAGAGGCAGTGTGGGAGAGAGAGAAAAGCGCCATGAGGGACGTTGAAAGTCCCACATCGCCCAGAGAAGAGAGTGTCCCGTGGTATTTAAGTTGGGATATCTCTCCCTTCTAGCATAAGGTCTTTTTAGGCGTTAATATGGAATGGTGCACTAAAGCAAAGTAGTGAGAATCCGATTAGACTCAAATCGGAGAATATTGTATTCTTTAAGTTTCTCAAACCTCTGCAGTTCATCGGTTTTATCTGAAGATTTATCACCCCCCTAAGAGATGGAATCATCATCATCTGTTCTTCAAAATTTTTGCACAAATTCGCACATAGAGTGTCATTAAGTTCATCAGGGGACTCAAAACTGAATGCCTTCATTAAGGATGAATTGCACGAACATTTTAGTAGATCAATGAATTTTTTTTCAGTACAATCATGCCTTTGGGAGTGTGAACTGTGTGAGAATTTCTGGAGGTAGCATTCAGGCTTCTTTCTGCCTGCTTGTTTTCAGCATTTGCTTTCGGGTTTGCTGGAGTGGCATATTGGATATCCGTATTGGCATGCATGAGAGGTCTTTCTTCAATTCAAACTTTTTAAAAAAATATATATATATCTATTTTAAGTTTATTTTATCAGACTCTGTTGAATTTTTGCTCCAATGTGACTTTAATTTTAGAATTTTTTGTCAAATTAATTTAATAATGATAGCGAATGTTTATGAATTGAATGGAAAGATACCTTGATGTAGTTTGTAGGGCGTTTGTATGGTTTTTTAAGTTTTTTTTTTTTTTGGAAAATCATAAAATCTGGATTTTCTAAGATAATACCTATTTTAGGATTTTTTGTAAAAAATAATAATTAAGAAATATTATACAAATATTTATGAATTAAATGAAGATCCCTCTTCCCTTAGTGTCTGTTGATAACTTGATATGGTTATTAGAGTGTTTATATGATTTTCCAAATATTCTAATATTTTCAAAAAATTCAATTTTTTATGAAAAAATTATTGAATTATGATAAAAGATACATTTTTTTTTTTGAAATGGTAATAAACATATTAGTATGGGCTACGGGAGAACAAAATTTTATATTAGGTATTTTCTTGTATTGATTTTCTATTTTTAAAATTTTATGACATACTTTATTTATATCAAAATTTTAGCTAACAAGAGTGTAATATGTTACGGAAAAAAACTGCCTTTTAATAAAAATATACTCACGCTACTTTCATTTTTCTTTGCTTTTCTATTTTTATGTATTTTTGAAAAATAAAAAAGAGGTGAGTGAGTTTAGCCAACATGGCATGTATACAATGATACATGGTGCGTATCAAAATCCATCCTTTCTATCTTGGTTGCCTTGAAATTTTGAATATTATAACTCATCTTTTCCATGAAAAAAGTTTTCCAACATCCTTCATACATATAGTGCTTTAATTTTTTTCAAACACAAGACTAACTCGACATATGTGTAAAAAGATGTGCAGAACTAGTTGCGCAAGAGCGATCATAAAAAATAGGAAAAAAATTGATAAGCCATATTTTGTGTTAACTTATGTAGATTTTACTTATGCCTAGGAGCTTGAAGTGCTGCTTGGAGCATAACTTTATAACTTAGAGGACAAGATCCATCATTTAAAGATTTTGTTATTGAGATTTAATTTTCAACTTTGATCTTAAAATAATTTTTTTGTTATATGATAACAAATATGTTAAATCTAATGTAGAGAATTGATTAAATAATTTTTTAATTTTTAATTTCAATTTAAAGAAGTGTATAAAAGATAAAAATAATTAAAAATATCATATTAAATATGGGAAACAATATTAGGAAATTCCAAATGGCTCGTTCCTCTGCATGCTTGCTTGGAAAATACAAAATTCCCGTACTCCACATGACAATTCGGGTCTACCCAAACCCGTCTTATCTAAATTCGTCAATTACACCATACATATTACAAAACAAACACACCCTCTCTTTCTCTCTCTCTCTCTCTCGCTTTCTCTATCGTTCTCTCTAATGGCTTCCATTTCGTCTCATTTCTCTGCTTCTTCGTCCCATCGAGCTAACCAAAACACTATAAGATCTCCCAACAAAAACCTTAGATTTCTTTTCTCCTCCTCCTCTTCTTCTCATCGCTTCTCTCCATCTCCAACGAAGGACTTCTCCGGCGTATGCCGCTGCCATAGCCGATCAGATTCTCAGCCTCCGCAAGACGATTTCATCCGACCCAAATGGGGTTCTCTGATTCAGAACGCATTCAATAACGCTGTAAACCGGTGGAATGATTACATTAATTTGCATCGGATTGCACAGAAGAAGACTGATGCAGACGCCGTGGCTGAAGCAGCAAAGGAGGAGGAGAAAAAGGAGAAGAGGGTAGATTGGGATTGGGAGCAATGGAAACGGCATTTTGAAGAGGTGGAAGAACAGGAGAGGATCGTTTCTATTCTGAAGGTATTTCCAATTTTTTGTTGGGTTTCTACGACTCCAAACCTACCTTTATTTTTTTTCAAGTTTAAATTTCAAATTTTGTTGCTTTTTGTTACATCTGAGTTACTTGCCATTTGATGACGTGGAATTTGGAATCTACGTCAGAGAGGGAAATAGTTGCCGCTCGGAAATGGATTGGGAAGCGAAGAGAGAATGAAATCCATGAAATGTTCCATTTTGCAAAATATTGAATGTGATTTGCCTAAAACATTCTCAAATCAGACTTCAATGAGATCTTCCGAGACCCATGGATAAAGCAGACCTTCACGACAACATTGAACTATGCTTCTAGGATCTTCGTAAATGATTGCGGGGACTTGAAGGTTGTCTAGTTACTAAACTTCTCAAAAGAGCTGTCATCATTATCTTTTGGCACATGTTCACAGTAAGCTGTAATGATGGATGCATTTGAATCCTGACGTTGTCCCCCTGTACCACCTGCTCCAAAAGAATGACTACAAATTTCCATCAAAATTTAATTTGAAAGTTCCTGGAGGGGGAGGACAAGCTCTGGATAATTGTGGTAAGTTGAATATTAAAATCCAAACAAGATCTCTAGTTTTCGTAAAAAATCTGATTTAGAGGGTTCTTTGATTGTACCCAAAATTTTAAGGTAAGAAATGACTCTTGATTGGCTAATGATGCCTCGCTCTCTCTCTGAAAGATTAGTGTGCATGCTTGACAGGCTGATGAAGACTTATTTAGTAATGTATAGTTAAGAAAGAAAATCTTCAAATTACCTTATGAATCCCCTTTTAGAGGTTAGGGGCACTTCTCACCACCCAATCATTTTTCATTTGTTTCATTTATATGGAGTTGAAGACCCATTACATCTAAGTTATGCCATTAGAATCACAAATGATACCTTGGCTCGACGAAATTGCTCCTCATCAGTGTGATCTTAGTGATTCCACCAATTGGTCATGGGTTTGTTGCAGACTGCTTCAAAGTTTAACAGGAAAAGGGGAGGAAACTGCTGAGAGGCATGCCTTGATGACTTAGACATTTGATCATTTTCCAACTATAACCAACATTTCACGAGTTATTTCCTTACCTTCCTAAATCCCTGTTAGGTAGCAGTCATGTGATTACTACTTTTAACTCCAGATACCAGTCTATTGTTCATATTCTAGATGGGCTGGTAAATTGTAATCAAACACATTTCTTATAGGAGGAACCTCTTGGACAATGAAACCATCATTGCAATTGCAATTTCCTTAGGCTATTGATTGAGGCACCATCAAAATTGGCATATATCTGTGTGTTCCAATGGGAATGAGTGCAATTTGTATACTCAAATTTCAAAGGGGATTACATAACTCTAAACAAGGGCACACAGATTCTGGTTGAGAGTCTTGCCATGAGTTCTAGAGAAAAAGAAGAGGAAAGTGGAAGGAAAAAATATCTTTTAGGCATGGCTGATGCCTGTTGAGTCTACTGCAGGTTTTCTCCGTGGCTCTGACAAAGCTTTTTGGCTAACTTCAGTGAGTTTGCAAAAGCTTTGGGAAAACTTTTTCTTTTCTCTTTTTTCCTTTTGGGTGCTGACTAAGGACATTAGAAAACCTAATATCTGTCTTGTTTGTCTCATCTTGTGCTTAGGATCCTCCTTTTGTAGGCCACTCATCCCCTTTGTTTTCAAGGAGAAGGATGCTTTGCTTGTTGAAATTGTGCCATGTGCTTGGCCATAAGTGTAGAAGTTGACTTATTTGGATTGTGTTTGAGCTGGCTAGATCATTGGATGTGCGGGTTTGAAACTTTGAGCCACAAGTGGCTGAATGTAGATATTGGGGGAGTATGGGAATTGGGGCCACCCAAATGGCCAGGTTTGATCCTGGGCCATGTGGGTGGTAAAACAAAGGCATGGGGGCACTTGGGTGGTGGTGGGGTATGGGAGCACCTAAGTGGCCAAGCTTGGACTTGTGCCATGTGGATGGCTGAAGAAGGAAATCAGGGTCATCTAGATGGCCAGGTATGGTAATTGGGCTTTTGGGGCCCCTTGGGTGGTTGGCCACCTAAGTATCCAAGCTTGGACTTGGGTCACTTAGGTGGCTAGATATGGAATTGGGTCATCTGGGTGTTGAACAAGGGCATTGGTGTCACTTTTGGGTATTGAGTCTGAGCTTGGAGGTCACGTGCAATTTTTTTAAAATCAAAATCGTATGATAAAATTGTTCTACTTATCAAATAGTGTCAAATTGCAAATTATATCACAAATCACTAGTTTTTTATAATTTTCTCAAAAAGGGTAAAATCATTTAAAAAGATTTAAAAAGTAAAAAATAGGTTTTTCACATTCTATTACTTGGTATTCAAAAGCTAAAATGACAAAAAATGATGATAGTTTTGTATGTATAACTTGATAATTTTCATTTATGTAAACATTGTTTAAGATTATAAAAAGAAAGTCATGTATATGGCTTGCTAATTACATGTGCTCATGGATGGTTTATAAGATTAATATTTTGAAAATTCACTTAGATTATAACCCCACATGGGGTAGCTCAAATGGTAACATTCCACCTCAAGAAGCGGGATGGTGCGAGTTCGAGGCCCCATGGCATAACCTGGTGGTTATCCTGTGGGGGTGTGGGACGTCACCCGAAGGAGGGGTTTAGTAGGGCTGTGCTCAAGGTTCTCCCCCTCTGTCATCGAAGAAAAAATTCACTTAGATTATAAAGGATAATCATCTTTTGATAAAACTAATATTTAAATAACAAAATTCTAATGGTTTAAAAAGATCATATCATATTTTAGGATCCAAATTGTTTTCTTTGAAAATCTTATCCTATCGTAAAATTCAAATTGTAAATCATAAGATTTTAACAACTATGGTTATGCGATTGGTCAAGCAAGGGTATTAGGCCACTAGGGTGGTTGCCCTCACAAGTTACCAAGCTCAAGGTTGTGTTTGGATGAGAGGAAGATGGAAATTTCCCTAGTGAATTGCAAACTTTTTCTATTTGGATAGATTGTTTGAAGTGAAATTGAGGCCCACAAGAGAACAAGGTTCTCCTCATGGAGGATAATATTGCATTCTCCACCCTAACATGGTGATTGCAACATTCTCCTCTCTCTCTCTCTCTCTCCCTCTCCCTCTTTATATATATATATATATATATAGTGTGTGTGTGTGTGCGTGCGTGCGTGCGTGCCGTGCGTGTATGTATAGCTATTTTTTTAACTGTAAAAGAATATGCTTCAAACATGTCGCCCAAAAAGAAGGGGTTCTAATCACATAGCTGGAATATTTTCTTCGGAGCTCACTCTATTGTTCCCTAACCTACCCGACAACAAGGTTGGATAATGAGATTTGTTTCGATTCCACCCTCCCATACACCAACAGCTTCTCTGGATTAATTCCTTTGCTAATCAGCCTTCAAGCCTTGCCGCTTCATCTATCTAAGTCTCTTTGTTGGTCTCTTCTGATGAAGCCTACCTTGCCCACCCCCTGCCCTTCTCGGTTTATTTGAATCAGAGGCAAGAGGCATACCATTAAGGAACAACAGGAACCGGAGTGGGTGTAGGTGCTCGTGAAGGAACAGGCAGTCCTTGGACTGAAGCAACAGGAATTGCAACCTCTCCCTCCACTAGTAGCTAGGCAGCACCCGTTGTGATGTTTTAAGGGTACAAATTTCACTTTGGCCTAATTAATATATCTATTGATATCATTATTTCTTATCTTGCAATCAAATTTAAAAACGTCATGGTGATGCTGACACTTGGAATTGTTCACTGGCCATTATGTAGGTTTCTATTGCTCACTCTGGATAGTCCTCCCAGAGTCTTTTAGCATTTGACGTTGTCAAAATCAGGTTGTCTTCCTAGAGTCTTAGCATTTTGTTGGGTTTTGGGATTAAGCAAGATATTCACTCTGGATTATGTTCGCTGTAGGGAAGAAATGGAGGTAAATGTCTGTCAGTTATGCTTAAGTGCTTCTAAGGATGATAATATGAGGTTGTCATCTACTGTCAGTATTGCATGGGATTTGGAACAACTTCATGCTGTTTGGAGTTAAATTGGTAATATTAACTCCATTTCAGTATTCTCTTTAGTTGGTTTTACGGTTGTGGCTCTGTTAAATGTGAAAGGTTTTGGCATATGGTGCTTGCTGCTATGCTTTAGACGGTGTGGAAGGAATCTAGTGGCAGATAAGAAACAAAGCTTGAGTTCTTTACTAGTGGCAGAGAAGGCTAAATATAGGTTTGCTTCTTGGGATGGTATTCTTAATGAATTCAAAGGAATTTCAACTGCCAAATTGGTTAAGCCTGGGGAAGTGCATTGACATGGAGAATTAACTGCTATCAGCTCCTTAGTCCTGTCAGGATATTCTTCTTTTTTGTTTTCTGTTATTTGTGGTTGTGTTAGTAGTGCTCCTTTTTTCAGGCCACTGGAAATCCTTTTGTTTGCTTGGTGTAATTCTTTTCATATATTCTTTTTTTTCATCTTGAAATAAAATTCATTGTTGGTCTTTAGGAAAAAAGGGTTATGCTTATATTGGTCATGTTAAATAGGAAGTACTTTCTCTTATCATGATGGTGGTTGGAGTTTTGAGCTTTAAGCTTTAGGATATTACCTAATATGAATTCATCATTGAAGTGGCTCGGCCATATAAATGTACCACTTTAAGTTGTCTGTAGATATGATTCAGCTGATGGTCTGTCTTAACAGTCACAATTAAGTGAAGCAGTTCATAGAGAGGATTATGAAGATGCTGCCAAGCTCAAAGTTGCAATTGCTGCTGCAGCAAGAAAAGACACTGTGGGCGGAGCAATTTCTTGCCTTAATGTAAAAAGAGACTCTCTCTCTCTCTCTCTCTCTCTCTCTCTCTCTCTTCCACACAGATGTGGGACTAAAATATATTCTGTTGCTGTAGAGAGCTGTGGAAGAAGAGCGTTATCAGGATGCAGCTTTTTTTCGGGATCATGCTGGTGCTGGATTGGTAGGTTAATCTGAGAATCTTCTTACCATATTTGCCAATAATAGAAAACTGGTTTCTTGTATTGATAATTATTGATAATTGTCAATTCTTGAATCTGTTCATAGAAGTTCATTTATGCTAAAGCCATAATTCCTTGAGCATTACATGTCATGTGGCAGAAAGGGGTTTCCATGCTTGCTTTTCCAGACAACCATCCAATGGTTGAATCATAACATGTCTCTATCTAAAATGTAAGAACAATGTATTGTGCTTTCAAAAAGTGACCTTTTCAGTTACTGATTTGTTCCATTTGTTTACAAGCTATGTTACTTGGGTGCAAAATCAAATATGTGCATGATGGGGCAGTTTAAGATTGAAATGCTAGACACGGTAAAGGCACTGATGTCCAAGTGTCTTGATGATGTACCCACGAGGCATGTTTTTCCACCCATTGCCCTTCTGTCACATATTCCTCTCATTTTTTTGAGTGATAAAAAGATAATATATTATAAAAAGAGTACAAATATAAGAAGAAAGAAAAGGTCTAAAAGAATTAGACCCAAGCAAAAGGAAATAACCACAAGAAAACAGAAAATACCAAAAAGAACAAGAACAAAGGCTCATCCAGCACTCAAAGAAGAAAAACGCTTGAAAAAAAGTCGGTGACTCCAAGCTTGGCAAAATAATCTGCCACTCCATTCGCTACTCGGCCGATTTGGACAAAATATACTTCTATCTCCGAAGCTAGCTCCTAATCTCCCTAACCGAGGTGATCATTTTCCAAGGCGGTCGTCTTTGTCCCTTTGCCTTTAATTGCATTTGCTGAATCCCCCTCAATAATGAGTTTTCCTTGCCTGTACATTTTCCAGATGTGCAAAGCTCTCCTGATGTTAAGGATTTCCGTTTCGTTAGAATCTTGTGTTCCCACCGACTCATTGAAGACTATGGATGTGTTCCCCTCATGGTCTCTAAGCACCCTGCCAATCCTGGCAGGCCATGGTTTTCCTTTTGCTGCCCTTGTCTACGTTGAACTTCATAGTCCTCTCATTAATGCTCTCTTGCTATTCATTTTTTTTCTAACAAAATTAGGAATATTGGTCAAGTAACATTGGCCAAGCTATTATTGCAATTTTAGGCTTTTCTCTGAGTGGTCAATCATCTCCTGTGGATGTCAACATAATCTTGATTTTTGAACTTGTACCCAATTATGAGATGGTCTCTAATAAGTAGTTTTGGAATAGCTTACAATGCTAACCAGTTGATGTCCACTTTTAAAAGAAATGCTAATCATTTGATGTGGTAAGACTGCAAGAGATAGTATTATAGTCATTTGATCATATTGTTCAAAGTAGGAACCGTGATTTTTCTCTTCATGCAGTGCGGATATTTATTACCAGGTTGTCTAAAAATTTGTTTAATGATCCCATATCTGTAAAACTGAAATATAACCCCAAATCCCTTTTTAAACATTTGAGTTTTGAGATTTCTAGCATTTGACACAAGATGTAATTTAATGATTCATTTCGGAGTATAGTCTTATATTTATATGGTGCCTGGCAGAAGATTCTTATTATTCTATACCTACAGGTTGGTTGGTGGGCTGGCATATCAGAAGATTCATCTGATCCATATGGTCGAATCATTCATATTAGTGCAGAGTATGGAAGATATGTAGCTAGAAGTTATAGTTCACGGTAAGTTTAGTAACATACTCAAGGAAGAACTGCTTTTTAGTTCACATCTTTAGGAGAAACAATTAAACTAAACAAATCTTAAGAACAATATAAGCTTTTTATGATTTTTACACCACCGACTGAAGTTGTACTTTTGATTCTCTGCTGCTCTTATGGATTCATGAATAATTTCATGGCTTTTCAGAAAACATCAAGTGAACAAAATGGTTAGTTGGTGTTATAATAACAGGTTTATTACTTCCCAAATCAACATTAAAATATGGTTTTTCTGTTTATTTCCATTCTCTGTGTTCATTTATTTTCGATGCACCTCTACCATTTGAGGTGAGAGTTGACAGAAATCTTTGAAATTGCATCTTTCAGCCATTTCAAATTGATGGATAGAACATTATTTGTAGAAACAATTTCAAGTATTCTAGGTAAAGAAAACTTGATAACCCAGAAAATCTGAACTTTTTTTTTTTTTTTTGTCTTTCAACTTTTGGAAGGTGGGTACACTACTTCTAAGTAACAGGTCTGTCTGTAGCTTCTCCTATGGAAGATTAGCTTGACACCTTTTGAACAAGGACCGAGTGAGCACTTCTACACATTTTCAGTAAATATCATGACATATTCCATTCTTCAATTTCTGTGAATTCAAGGGATCTTCTTGTGGGGTCCTATGATCTTCATGTAGCTTCTCCTATGGAAGATTAACTTGACACCTTTTGAACAAGGACCGAGTGAGCACTTCTACACATTTTCAGGAAATATTTTGACATCTCCCATTATTAAATTTCTGTGAATTCAAGGGATCTTCTTGTGGGGTCCTAATGGACTTGTAGAAGATCAAGGTATGAATGGAGAGACCAGGATCCTCCAAAATCCAAAGTGTCAAAAGAGAGGAAATCCTCAATCAAGACAACAGAAAATGAAGATTAACTGGATTTGTTTCTTTCCAAACAACACCTGTTTTACATTTTCTAATGAGGTAAAAGTCCCAATTCCACAGGTATGAATAGGAGAAATCTCCCAAGCCACACAATAACTAATAAATCTCCAAACAACACCTGGGAATATCATAGTTATCTTGTAGTTTGGTCAACCCATGAGATGCCTAGATCAAGTTAGATATGTTGTTGTGAGACAGTTTTATATGCCAACAGGTGTCTTGTCAAAAGTTGTTTCCCTAGGCAAGCGTGGTGTTCAACCATTTTGCCCTCTACTGTGGCCTTATCACTTTTAGCAAATTGAGGAGGAAGTGTGTTGATTGTTCTTTTATTATCATAGTTTTCCTTTTCTCCAGACTATTTAAGAACTGGATTATTTTTCATGGTCAGACATGATCACTGGGCAAGGTGAAAAGCAGTATAATCCTCACAAACATGGTCGAGGGATCTGCTCTCTGATGAAAGGTTCCTAACCAAATTGTATTTGTATTGTTGGTGAATTGCCATCTTTTCTCACATTAGGCCATGTGAAATGATGTGAAAACTCCTTACTTATGGGTTCAACTTGGTCTGAGCCTAGCATGAGCCTATTTAAAGAATCCAAACAATTCCATGCTTGGGCTGACTTGGGCATGGGTCTGGTCCAAGTCTGGACAAAAAAGTAATTGCTCAATTTGAGACCCAATCAAACTTGCCCTAGTGCTTTAAAATTTCTAGTCTGGTATGAAGGAGCTCAAGCCCGATTCTGCATGAAAAAGTGTGCTCCATTTGGGATCCAGTAGAACTCAGGCCAATTCCAAGTATTATATGAAACACTAATTTTTAGATGGAGCCTGAGAAGACCCAAAAATCTGATTTCAATATGCAATGTTTACATTTATTACTTCTAAATTTATATACGGGAAATTTTTTTTTTTTTTTTTGATAAATTTTAAGTATTTGGTCATGTCTATATATTTTTCACTTTTTCTCAGGCAGCTTGCAACAGCTACACCTGGTGCACCTCTGTTTGAGGTTTTCTTCGCTGTAAATGATGGAGGAGGATACAAGCAGCAGGTGTGTATTAAAATTGTTGCTGTTTTCATTTGGAGCTTAATTTATGTCATTGTCATTACCAGCGTAGAAGCCTTCTTTTGTTTTTTATAGTTTTTTTTTCTGTGGGTGGGGGAGGGGAGGGGGGATGCCCTCCCCCCCACACTCCCCTACACACACACACCATCTTTTGTCATTAATGACTGCCCTATCTTTTGTACTTTAGAGGGCTTGTGGAGATGCTTTTAAAGTTTCTTTGTGTTATGATATTTAATTGACTTCTTTTGTTGGTCTGTTGTACCATACATTCATGCATGGAACGGTGTCTGCAGCAAGTGCAAAGAGCATACAAATTTATAGTCTGTTCAATATATGCTCTGCTGGTGGTGACCATTTGAGCTGTTATTGTGTTTGTTTTTTTTTTTTTTTTCAATAGACCATGTATTATTTGTGTACTACATCCTAAATTTAGTGGTGCTCATGTTTATTCAACAGTTCACTGAAAGAAGTAGCAATCTTTTCAGGCAGTCTACTTGAAGCAGAACAGAGGAAAACCGGGGAACTTTCTAACCAAATCCACCAAACCATCTGATGTTGGCAATTTAAACTCATTCACTGATTTAGCTGAAGAGAAAATTGATTTATCTGCTAAAGGTGCTGATGATATAGAAGAAGATGAAGAGAGGGATGATGATTCTGACATGGCTGAGGAACTGTCTGGCATTCAGAGTATCATGCAGGACATGATTCCTGGTTTCAAATTCAATGTTGTAAAAGTAGTGGTTCCTGGGAAGATAGATCGAGATCTGATCTTTAAGGCTTTGGAACAGGAGTCAGAGGAAGAAGACGAAGAAAAAGATGCAGACTTTGAGAATGTAGAACCTGATGATGAGCAAAAATCTGAGAGTGACAAAGATGAGATTGAAATGGATGCTGGAGGTGTGGTTGGTGATACTTCTGAGGAGCAAAGTGCAATGGCAGTGAAAATTGTTATTGGTAGTCTTGCACAAAATCTTTCAAACGATATCTCTTCTAAAGACTTACTACGGGTGCCAGCAAGGTTAGAGAAAAGGGGCCGCTTCTCATTTTCATTTTCTATAAAGAAAGATGATATGCATGGTGGGGATGGTCAGGTTTCTCCTGATAAAAGTACTACGCTTCCAGGTCAACGCAGCATTGACGATGTTATGTCTGATCTTGCTAAGGTTCTCACTAGTAGGAACAAGAATAACAGGATTCCTATGAAGGTTGGTACTTAATGCTTTCCTGCAGTTGTCCTTTGATGCAAGTACTATTTTGTGAAATTTTGTTCATGATCTTCTTGAAAAATGGCAAACTTCCTCTCTCTTTAGCTTGAACAGCTAGGTGCCTACAATTATGGATGAAATATGTACTATATCTGAATATGTAGAATTTCTCTCTTTTTCTTTTTGAAAAATTCATGTGTATTCATTAGAAAGTAGAAGGTACAGTATAAGAGAAATATACTGATCCTCTACAACGGATGAGAATCAATATCTAAAAGAAACCCAAGGAAAAGCCCAAAATACAAGGATATGGAAAATTACAAGTGACCCACAAAACCCTCACTATGATCCACTCCTACTTCGGAATTTGTAGAATTTCACTTACCAAGTTTTTTACTCATTGCTAATAAGATGTCAGATGTTCTGCTATTTCTTTGTAGAATCTTGCTGTTCCTTTTGTTTTAAATTTCTGTTCTGATCAACTGCTGACAACAGGCTGTTTTATCCTGCGTCACCTTTATTTTGAAAGGCTTTATCATTTAACTACTCTTCCTTTGTTGGAAACAAAAATAGTGTACCTTCTTCTTTTCCTTGTAATAATATGCATATTTTTGAATAACTATTCCTTGTAATATCATTAACCAAATGAAGAAATATCTGTATGTATTCATATTGGAGTCAAATTATAGAGTAAACTGATCTTATTCTTAAAATTAAGGTGTAATTTTGACAACAGTTTGTAGCACAATTTGTAAGTGCTCGCTGTCGCAACCATTAAGGTACTGTTTTTGAGTTATGTTACCATTTCAAAAAAGGGTGTTGTTTGCCAATTTCCTATTGAATTGCCTTTACTGTTTATGGAGGTGCTATGGATGATGCCATTACTTTTCTTTTTTTTTTTTAATGCTTTTTACCAGGTTTTTCTTTATTTTTTATTTTCCTCTCTGACAGAGGAAAATAGGCTTGAAAATTTTTCTCAACAAGGGATTTTTTTTCACGAAAATGTGGGGAGCCTTACTTTTCAACCCAAATGGAATTCTTGTATTTGAACTTGGCAATGGCCCCTAAATGTTCTGTACAAAATGCTATCGTGATGGTGACAATGTGCATATTTTTACTTCTCATTGAAGCCATGTTTCACCTGTAATACTAAAGATTTGATGGATTCTTGTGTCACATTGAATCTATGCAGGTTCTTAGAGATGTTGGGGAGCTGTTAAATCTCACCCTAAGTCAGGCTCAAACCCATCAGTCCTTGTCTGGATCAACAGTTTTTAATCGTATCGAGATCCCTGCAACCATGGATCCTCTAAATGGTGACCAAATTACAGACACACATTGAATATCTTGCATTCCTACTGCTATAGTACTCTATATTTGTGTCTCGATGGTGAATCCTGTCATTTGTATGCTTCTACCTGTGTCTTGCAAAGAATCACCATCATCATTATCATAGCGGCTAATCTTGTCTATTTGGATTTAGCTTCTTGAGATCTACTGATCCATTATGGAGAAGATTTAGCATGGAATTACTAACATAGTTAGTTTTGTAGGACTTTACATTGGTGCTCATGGGCTTCACTACTCTGAAATCATTCATCTTAGACGCAAATTTGGTCAATGGCAAGAGGACGGTGGAACGAAGTCAAAAAATTTGGAATTTTACGAGTATGTTGAGGCTTTGAAATTGACAGGGGATCGTTATGTACCTGCTGGACAGGTATTTCTGTTTATCTGCATCCTTGATTAATGCTTAGTTATCAAGTAACTTTCTTTTGCAGTGCGTGGTCCATAAAAACTTCTTGTTCTTCTATGAAAGCATCTTCTCCTCCTCCTTCATATTGTTATCAGTGGGCGTATCTAATATATATTGTAGCAATGTGTGTTTGTTAGAAACTTTTTCTTCTTCTAATATATGTATCTGCAGCATGTAGTTGTTAGAAAGAGAAGGAAAAAAAAAAAAGGGGAACGCATGCAATCTTCTTCTTCTACTTTCATTACCTTTATCCCTAAGGTGGGAAGTGCTATGGAACTTTCTAAGTTTGTATCAATTACTCTAATTTGTAGTTTATATAAGACATCGGTAAGGTGTTGGCTGACAAATTGAGGGAGGTCCTGCATTTGATTATGTTGCCTTACTAGGTAGGCTTTGTGAAAGGGAAACAAATTCTTGATGGTATCTTTATTGCTATTTAATGCATTGATTCAAAGATGACAGCCAGGGAAGGGGAAAGAAGGGAGTTGGGTTTGGAAAAAAAGAAGGGTGGGGGAAGGGTGGAGTGCGGAGCTGTGTAAGGAGAACTTGGAGGGAACTTTATCATCATGTGAACTGGTCCTTTCTATTGTATATATGCTTAAGAGATTGGGTTTTTGTGAAAGATTGATTTCCTTGATGTAGGAATGTATTTCTACTGCTCGTCTTTCTATCCTTGTAAATAGATCCCCACAACAATTTTTTTTTTTTTTATAAACTTTAATGGTTTGACTGTTTGACGGGAGGTGATCCTCTATCTTCATTTCTTTTATCCATTGTTATGGAAGTCTTGTGTGGTCTATTCCAAAAGGGTTTCGAATTTCATCTTCTATTTCCATTTTCGATCTCCATTTTGTGGACAACACCATTATTATTTGCAAGGATAAGTTGGAAAAGTCTTCAGTGTCTTCCTAGTGCTCTAATGCTTCCAAGCCATAGCCGCCCATATCAACATTTTAAAGTGACAATGTATGTAGGCATGGTTCACATGGTCTATCATCTAAATCAACTCGAGAAAGTTTATTTGCACCTTTTTAAGAAAATTATAATGGACAAGGAGATGATCCACATATTTCTTTTTCTTCAACCACAAATGTTAGGCATGGTCTTCTATGTGCTTCAAGGGTATGTGTCCAACTTCAATGTATCAATTTGCTATATTCTTCTCAAAAACCTACATTGACGGACTGTGATCTAGTACATCTTAAATTTGAAGTTAAGGTGGTGTTTGTTTATGGGGGGTGTGCAATATGGGGTTTCCCTATTAAATGAAGCCAACTCAAGGTGGAAGTACTCCATTGCAAAGGAACACCACATTTTACTTTGCTCTTGTTGAACTTCATTGGTGAAATAAATGTTCCACCAAACGGTTGGAGAAAGAAAATAGAGAGAAGGATGACTAGGTAAAGGTTGATTCCATTACCTCCTTTAAGGTCTAAATGTTTGCACTAGTAAGTGGAGTAAGTTGCCTCCTTTTCTTCTCTTAGATGTAAGCTGAATGAGAGTAGAGTCCTCACCTTAGTGAAAATGTTTCTC
Organism: Chimonanthus salicifolius; assembly: GCA_013350335.1. Classification (NCBI taxonomy): domain Eukaryota; kingdom Viridiplantae; phylum Streptophyta; class Magnoliopsida; order Laurales; family Calycanthaceae; genus Chimonanthus; species Chimonanthus salicifolius. The sequence goes on along the minus strand of CM023533.1, from coordinate 29,100,171 downwards.
TTTCTCTGACCCCTATTTGCCTCATATTCAAACACAATCTATGATCTTGGGTCGTCACAAAGGATACCCCATTATAGACATGTCCCACATCAGTTGGATCCACACTCCCAAGTTATTATTATTATTTTTAAATGTTAACCTCATTGAAGAGCACAAGTGCATGAGAGAAGTACAAACATAACAAAAAGGGGTGAAACAAGCACACCAAACAAAAGGAAAACAGGAATATCAAGCCAAAAAACCAAGAGCTACAAGGCTAGAAGGCTACATCAACCAATGCACTCCTTCTAGGCTCTTTTTTTTTTGAAAGGTAACTATATTATTAAAAAGGGATATGTACAAAGAAAATCCACAAAGTCAGACCAGAAATGCCCACCACCCCAAAAAGGCAAGGTTACATTGCACTAAAAACAAAATCATAATACTCCCAAAGACCTAGTCTAGCCAATTTATCGTCCAAAACGTTCGCCTCTCTAGGAACCCAGGAGACTAAGAGACCCAAGAGGAGATCGAATGCCGAATCCTGTTCACGTTGTTAAGGAATTTCCACAGGCAGGTAGAACCTGAATCCCAACTCAACATCGCCTTTGAAGCCCCTTCCACAATACCCCTTTCGGCTCCTAAACCCTCCAATTCCAAAAATCCTCTCCAAAGAGCATGTAATTCAACTTCAATAGCCAAACAATTCAGAAGAGGACCTCCAAAGGAGAGACGAATCAAACCAAAGTGATCTTTGTCCACGACACCAAAGCCATCCATGTCATGGTCCTAAATACAGCTACTGTCAAAATTAAGCTTCAGCCGCCCTGACTTTGGGGGAGACAAAGAAGCACCCCAGGGAGAGTAGTCTAGATCCTAGAATCCAACAAGCCACTCTGAACTTGACAACATCAATGACTTGGGCTACATGTGACGACTTCCCTTGGAATGCCCTTTTATTTCTCTCTAGCCAAATTGACCATACAATGCTCAACATCGTCACGCGCCAGAGATCTCTTCGAAAGGCACTTCCTCCAAGAAGCACTGGTTCAATCCACAAAGAAGACCAGGCTGAAAGGCATACAAAAGCAGATACCGAAAAGCTGAAAGAAGAAAGACCATATGGATACCACAAATGGACAGTGAAGAAGAAGATGATGAACTGACTTCGTATCAGAAAGACACATAGGACAAGCATTAACAATGACCATACACATGTATTTGAGATGGTCAATCGTCAAAATATTCTTCAACCCCCGCAAACCAAACTTTCACCCTAAGAGGAACCTTACCTTTCCAAATAGAAGGACTGACTTGAGGAGTATCACCAGTGCTCATCAAAATTCTACAAAATGATTTAACATTGGAGTGGTCGTAAAAATCGAGCCCAAATTCTACTATCATCACCAACTCCTGGTACAAAAACTTGGTTTAAAGATTCCAACAAAGAAAACCAGTCCGAGACCATCCAGTCCTCTAGACCTCTACGGAATTGCGGGCACCAAATAGAGTTGTTGCTACAAACCTCCACATAATCCTTAACCACCGCATCCCTATCTGGGTCAAAGGAGAAGAGCTTAGGGAAAACAGAGAGACAAAGGATCCTCCCCCACCCATTTGTCACGCCAGAAGAGCACATCTGAGCCTAAAAGAACATGGTATCTAATATTTTCCTCGAAGGCTGAGGCACACAACCAAGTCCCATCCAAAAACTAGAAACTTGCTTAGAAGACCAAGAGACCCTCCAACCATTGCTATCTAGACCATACTTCTTGATGAGAACATATTTCAATTGGCCTTATGACCTATCCCCAGACTCCACAAGCCATTTACGAAGTAAAGCCAAATTAAAATAGCATAGGGGCCTAATTCCAAGACCATTCTCTTCCACTAGCTTACATACTTGAGACCATGAAACAAGATGGAATTTCCTCCTATCCTGGGCATTGTTCCACAGAAGTGTCCTCTGAATTCTTTCCATCTTCTTGATGACCGCGTCGGGGCACCTAAATACACTGAGAAAATAAACCAAAAGACTGGAGAGGACATATTTGATTAAGATAATTCTTCCACTGATTGAAGGATGTTTGCTAATCCAAACTGAAAGTCTTCTCTCCTTATCAATGATCGGATCCCAACATCTCTTATTCGGTTTACCAACACAAAGAGGGAGCCATGGTAAGAAGTTGGGAAACTAGAAACCTTACACCCCAAGATTGCCGCCATGACTAAGCACATGCTAAAGTCTAGATTCACCCCCCATAACCTCACTTTTGAGAAGTTTGATTTTCAAACCTGAGCAAATCTGAAACCAGAGAAGGATAGCGACCACCAACCTCAGATCACTTTCGTCCGCCCTAAGGAATAAGATTGTGTCATCCGCATATTGAAGGTGGGAAATCTAATCAGAGTGTTCCACATGAAAACCATGGATCAACCCCCGTGCTGCAGCATGCCAGCACCATGAAACATTAAATGCAAACCTTCTGCCTTTGTCTGATACCCCTCATGTTAAAAAATGCATTTCGAACTGTTCTTTATCAAGATAGACAGAAATGCTGAGGAAACACAAGCTCTTATCCAATATCTCCACCGGTCATGAAAACCCATCCTTTGCATCACAAAGTCAAGAAAGTCCCAATCCACCCGATCATAAGCTTTTTGAAAGTCTAGCTTATAAACCACCTCTGCTTCTCCTGAAGAGCATTTAGAATAAAATGCATTCATGAGCTACCACCGTTGAATTAGAGATTTGCCTACCTTCCAAAAAGGCACTTTGATTAAAGGAGATGAGAGGGGGAAGCACAACCTTCAACCGATTTGCCAACACCTTCGCTAAAATTTTGTAGGGACTATCCAGGAGACAAATGGGACGAAAGTCGTTCAACTCTGAGGCACCATCCTTTTTTGACACCAGAGTAATGAAGGAAACACCCAAATCTTTGGAGATAACACCTCTTTCGAAAAATTCTAGAAGGAAACCAAGATCAAGTTTGATCAGAGACCAGAAGTGTTTGAAGAACACAATAGAAAAGCCGTCAAGCCCCGGAGCCCTATTCTCTCCCACCTGCCAAGCAACTGCCTTCAACTCCTCCTCAGTAAATGGAACCAAAAGCCAAGGCTTGATCCTCTTCCATAGAATTAAAGTTGAGCAAGAAAGGGACCGAACTATCCCACCAGAATCTGAGTACAGTCTACAGAAAAAGTCCACAATCTCCTCACATATATCACCTCTATCGTCCACTGCAATCCCCATCCAGTTTCAACATTTGAATCTTATGCTGCCTTTTTCTTGCAGTAGCCATATGATGAAATTTTCTTGTATTCTTGTCTCTCTCCTTTAACCCCTTGATTCTTGTTCTTTGCTTCCATTTAATTTCTCCCTGCAAAGCCTTCTTTTGGAGACCTTTAAAAAAAAAAAATAACCTTCTTTTTGAGGATTTCTTTAATTTCCTTTCAACGGGCTGCAAGAACTTCCAGTAGAGGCCCCTCCTTCCTCTGACCTGATGATATTCTGAAGCTCTTCCCAGAGAGCAATTTCTTCATGAATGACAGACTCTCTTTTCTTTACCCCACACCCGAACCTTCCCTTTTAGGCTCTTACTAAATTAGAAATGGAGAAGTTTTGGAAATCCTTAAGAGAGGAAGCCCAAGTAGCACAGTTAACTTTAATTCTCTGCCCAACGTCGACAATGGGCTCTCTCTCATTTATGAAAACTCTGATGTTGTGTTCCAAGCAAAGAGTCCAAATAATTGCAAACATGGCCAATTGCTACATAACAGAAAATCTTGAAGGCCCCTTATAGAGTTCAAGCATAAGATAGGGGAGAGCAACGAAGGAAGTCATCATCCACTAACAATCAAAGGGGAAAAGTGTGAAGTTCTAAACTGCCAAAGAAAGGAGTGATGGATGAGGAGATGGTCAACATCTTCCGAAGCTTAGAGACAAAAGGGGAAGACTCACCATGACTCTGTCTCTTGCGGATATTGTCTTGGGTGATAATTTTTTCAAGACCTACAATATGAAGGAAACTGATGGCCTGCGTAGGAGTTTTAGAAGACCAAATGTGGGAATCCTTTTCTAAAGGGTGGATGCGAGAAAGGTTGAGAAGGTGGAGGAAGGAAAGGCAAAATCATCTGTTTCCTAGCTAGAGAGATTTTTTTTTAAAGCAAATATCTCACACAATTTCATCTCCCAAGGTGGCGAAACAGCTTGCCATCCGAACATCAGTGGATGGAACTAACCAGAACAGGGGAGGAAGCGGGTAGCTAGAGGAGAAGGGTCACACCGTAGGTAGTTATTGAAGTCAGAAGCGATTTCACTTTGAAAATTTATAAAGAATGATATTTTGAAAGAAGTTCTTGTTCTTTTTGTTTAAATTGAAAAAGGCACACCTTTTTTTCTAGAGGTCTCCTTTCATTTTGTATTGTTTGATGCTTCCATAACAATGCCACAAAATTACTGAAAATGCTCCACTAAATTCATGTCACTTGTGTTGAATGGGGATAAATAGGGCATTTTTCAAATGTCTTACAAAAAGATGGGGCTTAGTTCAGGATATAGAAAATGATTGGTCTTTTCTCCCCCTCATTAAACCAAAATAACAGGGCTTCTTATAAAAATTCTCTTGGAAAATACATGGCATGTGATATAGAGTAGGATATTGAACCTATTTTATTGGTAATGTTTTAACTTGCATAAATATCAAATACCATTCCTAGCTTTACTCCACTGCAATACTTAAATTGGTGTTCTTACTTTCTAAAGAAGTTGGTAAACTGTGTAGGAGCAATAAAGAAAGGAATAAAAGATTCCTAATTCCAAACATCCTTTGATTTTAACGAAAGAGAAAATTAACGAGAACTATATTACCACCAGAGTTCCTTTATGGAATCATCCAATATTCAAGCATGGTAATAATGCCGTGTGTATTTCTGTTGGACAATGGGCCAAATCACAGGACAGGCTCTTGCCGATTGGACCTGGCCCTCCACATGTGTCATTGAGCTTTCTTCTTATGCTTTTAAGCACAGGCATGTTGCCATCTTATCTAGTTTGGTGTCATTACAATTTTTGTCTTTAGTGATGAAATTTGTTTGGTTGTATAGGCTAAGTATTTCGTTCTCATCTTAGTGGATTCAACAAGATTGCCAAGAAAGTTATGCGTGAATAGCAAGTATCATATTATAATGTATTGTGAATATTCTACGTTTGCCTTGATGTATCCCCTTTTTTGTTTTTTACATAAACCCGTGTGCTTTCACTTTTGAAGTTGTGTATGTGCAATTTGGTGTTCACAGGTAGCATTCCGCGCCAAGGTTGGCAAAAGAAATCAATTGCCTCACAAAGGGATTATCCCTGAAGAATTTGGAGTGGTATTTGTTCTTTAAAATATAATTTCTTCTCTATTGTCTTTGGTAACATTGAAGAAATGATTAAGCTCTGATTAACACAGGTAGCTCGATATAGAGGACAGGGAAGGCTTGCTGAGCCTGGGTTCCGGAATCCTCGATGGGTTGATGGTGAACTTGTAATTCTTGATGGGAAGGTGGTTATTATTTCGTATCTCAATAATTTGCCAAAGATAAGATTAGGAATTTTGGCCATATTACAAGGACAAGGGAATTCCAGAACTGCAAAGGCTAGTTAGAGAATGTCTCTTGAAGAGAACATTTCAACTACTAAAAACTTCTGCTGTATAATCCACCAGCCACCGAGGAAAATCAATCCTGTAACTTCCTCGTGTAATCTACAAATTGTCCATTTTGAGACATTTATGGAACATGCTGTACAATGTTCAGAATAAATCTATGGTTAAGATTCACACCAAGCTATTTGGACTTGATAAGAACCAAAATGGTTCCTAAGATAAGAAAGGCTAAACTTTAGTTAACCCTCTAGTTGGAGAGATGGATACCGGAACAATCATTTTGCATCTTCCTATGTGTCATCGTTTTGCGTTGTACCCCATTTTGACAAAATAATCTTACTTTTCAAGTCTTCGTGGGCATTATGATGCTGTTTCTGATTCTTGATAAACTGCTTGTTTTACAGTACATTAAAGGGGGCCCTGTTGTTGGCTTTGTGTATTGGGCCCCTGAGTATCATTTCCTAGTGTTCTTCAATCGGCTGAAGCTTCAATAGTAGATTCTCACTGTGCACAGAATCTTAGAAAACTTGTGCCCAGATTAGATTTGCGAGGTAATCAATTCTTTCTTCAAAACCCATAGCATTTATTATTATTATTATGTGAGAGTGGCAAACTAGCTGTTGTTATTATTATTATTATTACGAGATTATATCATTCCCCATATATATAATCTATGGTGGATTTAATAAGGAGAAAATAAACAATTATATGATGGATCTGCTACAGAGGAGGCATAATGTCTAGCAAGAAAATGGAAAGTCCTTATCTCATTTTCCTTTAGTGAAATTCCATTCTTACTAGAACCATAACGTCAATCCACTGAACCTCTGCCAATGTTTGGCCTCCTATAAGGATATGTAAAGTGTGACCACCCTGTTGGTGTGTTTGTAGATCTATTTTTTTATGTCACTTGGCCAACCTCCATGATGGTCTTGATTTTACTTTTTCCCTGCTTAATACATTCTTCAGATTAGTCTCCATCAAAAGTGGTTATGAAAATCCCTTTAAGAAAAGCTCTAATCCTTGATGGCTATAATTTCTATTATATTCTTAGCACTCGTCAATTTTGGGTTTATGCTAGGTAGATCCATGACAAGCCACTTTACTTGAGACAAATTATAGGTAAGTGTAGGGAGAAGAGGAAAAGTTATACATGGTGCGCATGACTTAGATGATATGGAGCTAAGAAAATTATTTTGGTACATACTTGGAAGGAAAGGTGCCCCCATTGAATAACTGGAGATTATATAGGATATGTATGACAAGGTGAGAACAAGAGTTTTTGGTTGGATGGAACTTCTCCAATGGTCTTCATTGAGGTACCTTGGTGTGTGTTGTATGTTGACGATATAGGATTAATTAGTGAAATCCATTAAATAAATTATGACTATGGAGGAAATTTTTGGAAATGTTTAGTTTAAATTTTTAAATATTAGTTCAAATCTTTGAGTGGGATCGACAAACTTATTCCATCTCATAGAAATTTCACTTGTATTTATTTAACTCCTTGCATGGGGTCCAATGACTTCTCCACTTATTGGAGGCTTATAGATTCATCCTCTTAGACCTCTTAGAGGGCCTTTGAAATTTGTTCCATTTGTAGAGGTTGATGGATGATCATCCAGTGGGGTCTACTAGGCTTATTCTACTTGTTAGAGGCCCAAATAATCATACATCAACTCCAATGTGTAATTGGTACATGATGTTGATGAATCGATTGGTGGGGTCCACAAAGACTTGATCCACTTGTAGAGATTCCTTAGTTTATGAATTTTGGTAAACCTCAAGTGTGGCCACAGTTACTTGTTACACATGTAAAAGTTGATCAGATTAAACAAGTATTCATGGAGTTTGAATATTGAAATCACCCTTGTATATGTTCAAATAAGTGCCATTGGGATGCACCTAAACCACAGTTGAAGAGGATGAAGTGTTATTGGATGAGGCCCAAACCACACTTGGGTTGATGGATTAAGTATCCATTGGTGAGACCCAAACCGAGCTTGTATAGATGAATTAAGTTACCATGGATGAACCTAAACCACACTTCTATGGATGATTTGGTGCCTTTCGGAAAACCCAAATCACACCATGAAATTGAGTTTGAAGGACCTAGATGTCACGGACTTAGAGATTTCACTCACGAATTGCCCATGTGGCACTTGAACAACGCCTGGATTGTTGAACAAGTCGGCCTTCCTCACTTGAACACTCAAGACCAACTTCACTCAAACTCACTTAGACAAACACAAGAACACACTTGGAAGAATGAGAACTTGTATTGCACTAGAGAGATTACTCACTTAGACAAACACAAGAACACACTTGGAAGAATGAGAACTTGTATTGCACTAGAGAGATTACAACTTTGAGGAGTGAAGTTGGTCTTGAGTGTTCAAGTGAGGAAGGCCGACTTGTTCAACAATCCAAGCGTTGTTCAAGTGCCGCACGGGCAATTCGTGAGTGAAATCTCTTAAGTCCATGACATAGAGCTGTTGCACCATTGAGAAGGAATGGATCTCTCCAAAAAGATCCCCCTTAAATCCAAAAAAATCCAAGCATTTATAGCATGGGAATACTCAGATGGATCTATCAGTGAGTGGCAATCCATGGAATGATCCATCTGTGAGTTACAATCTACAAATGAATCCATCTGTACATTGGGGCTTATGGATGGAGCCATCCTTGAGTTGGATTGATGGACTATCCTTCCATGGGTGAGACCAAAACCACACTTGTATGGAGGACTTAGTGTCTAGGGTGACTCAAACCATACTTGTACGGATTGATTAAGTGTCCATGGATGAAACCCAAACCACACTTCTATGGATGATATAGTGCCCTCTAGAAACCCCAAACTGCACCAAGAAAATCGAGTTTGAAGGACCTAGAGCTCTTGCACCCTTGAGAAGGAATCAATCTCTCCAAAAAAGACCCCATTAAGTCATGGGAGTACTCACGGATGGATCCATTTGAGTGGCTATCTGCATATGGATCCATCCATGAGTTGTGATCCTCTAATGGATCTATCTGTTCATGGATGGGTTTTTTTTTTTTTTTTGTGGATTTTGCTCATGGGACCTATCTAGAAGTATTTTTCTCTCATTTGAGTACCCAGAAGTGGGCCTAAACCCTCCTTTAATTACATTCAAGTGGGACCCACCATCTCTAATGACCAAAGATATCTCAAGTGGGGCTCACCTAGAAATGGTTTTTTAATGCTTGAGCACTTCAAAATGCAATTGGACTATTTTGTTCCATTATGAGCCTTAATTGATTATCTGTGGATGGCGATTAGCCCTCACACTACTACGAACAAGGCATGTGCCTTTGAGCTTAATGCCTTTTGATCCCTATATTGGATCAATGCTCCATAAGTTGTGGATAGAGAGATGATAATCTCTGATGTGTAGTGTTGCCTTTGATCATTGTCAATCTTAGATGAGCCCCACACTGCATCGGTTTGATCCATGTTTTGGATTGAAGATCCATGAGTTGTGTTGGAAACCTACTGTAAGGATCCTCAAGATGGCGTGATGGACCTAGATCATCAGATCATCATAGGTGGGCCACATTGCAACTTTTATCTTTGGATGGTCAATCTGTAAGTTGTAGAGTAATCCTTGGACAGAGATAAGTTAGCGATCAAACCCCAATACTTTTCTGATCAGCAGGTGGCCCAGTTTCGATTGATCAAACCATGCAAGGTCCAGATCAACCTGATCCTTCATGGATTTGTTTTTCTTTCACTGGATTTTAATGTTCAGATCAACCTAATCCTTCACTGATCATCTGGCTTATGTGATCAAGAAGCAACTTAGCAATTTTTTATTTTTTTTTGAGGTCCGGAGGTGTCCAAGCGTCGCACCCGACTAGTCCTCTGGGGTGTGTGAAAACCCCCCTATCCGCACACACCCGGTAAATCGATGGGACCTTACTCTATACATATTCCCATGGGAAGTGGCCCTTCATTGAAGCTTCCATGGTTTAAACCCAAGACCTCCCTCTAGAGATCTTGCTCCCAAACCAATTGGGATAACCCCTTGGGGTTAACTTAGCAAAAAAATTAGGTGTCAAAAATACGTTCTTCATTTTATTTGTCATTTTACCAATAGTGTTTTGAATACCAAATGCATAGAATTTGAAAAACTTTTTTTCTACTTTTAATAAAATGTTACCCTTTTTAAGAAAGGCATAACAAATTTTACGGTTTAGATATGATTTGTTATTCGATAATATTTGGTGACCAGAATGATGAATGGTACAATTTTGGTATTCAAAACTTTTTTAGTGCCCTCACTTAGGCAAAAAGAGAAATAAAATAAAAATTATTGAAATATAGTTCAATGATATGTTAATTGAGTTTCTGTCAATCCCCAACAGATTTGCAGACAGTTGATTTGGCAGCTGGACATTGGCAACATCCTATGGCACGTGCGACTACCAGCAAGTTGCTAGGCACTAACAAGCTGGATGATGATTGTTGAGTTGACTAATCAGAGTATTTTTTAGATCCACAGCAACTCGAGTGACAAATGTAAGAAGCTTGTGATACTGCATTTCTCATCTTTTCTAGTGGATCATTTCCTCTTCAGTATTCACTCTCCAATCTGTTCTACTGTATATAGCTCCAAGCAACTCACTGGTCAGTAATGTGTTTTTTTCATATTCTAGCAAATGGATAGGAAAGTTATTTGTTTCTTATAGGATGGTTTATCATGAGGCATACAGAATGTGGTTTATTTTTTCTTGTTTAACGTGAATTTTTCCTGCATCAGAACGAATTAAATCAAATCAGATTGTCATTTCTATTTGGACATACTAATGCAAAATGATCTGAATGAACAAAAGAATTGCGGCATGAGGATGAGTACAGAATCTGTCAATCATAATGTTGTATCTGGGGCTTCTAATTCCATTTATCCATACTGTTTTTGATGCGGAATCCGCCTATGACTAGACAGGGATAGGATTGTTTGCAACTTGGGCAGAGGTTGGAGAAGAAAATAAACAAAATATAACTTGATTATCTCTTATTCAATTCATGATTTGAAAGAGGTGTCTTTTCTCTGTAGAAAAACTAAACTAATAATAATATAACTTCTAAACTTGTCTAAGACTTCTAAACAAGTTAAGAAAGTCACCAACTTGACTTCCTTAAACAGGAACTTTTATAATGGAGATTAAATACTACCACATCAATGGGTGAATTTTTATATTTATGTAATGGAAGAGAGCTGATGAACACAAAAATTCAACATTGGCATACGCCCTAGAAGAACTTATACGTAAAAGAAGACGACATCAACATTGATGAGAATACGTACAAAGAAGAAAACGTGAGGATGGAAAAAAATAAGGCTGACAACGCTTTAGAAGAACTTGTACGTAAAAAAGAGAGGAATGGTATTATTGTAATAACTCTTCCATGTTCTCAGGAGAAATAGATTTCTGATTTCAAATTTGGAAGGTTGTCATGTACATCAATGAAATTTTAATTATGGGAACGTTATTCTATAAATGAAATCTTTAAAATTATTGTAACAACTTTTTCTATTCGATGTCCGCCACAATGGCCAATAGAATTGTATTGGGCCACTTTTAGGAGAAATAGATTTCTGATTTTCAGATTTGAGAGGTTGTCATGTACAATATAATTTATTTATTTAATTTTTTAAATTTATGTGTGGAACTGCATGATACCAAGAAATTTTGTACAATATAATTTGATAGAATATGTTACTCATTTCATCAAATTATTGTATCAAATGATCATGTCAATTTTTTTTAAAACAATAAATTAAAGTAATGGAATTATTTTTTATTGACTACTGATGGAGTAGCATCGAAATCACCATCACCCCACCCCTTTGAATTATATAAAAATGAAATTTAACCTACAAGTTGTTAACCATCTCATTTCATCATGAATTTCTTTACTTACTTTTAATATTCATTTCATTATTTCATTCTCCTTTTAATATATTTTTCTTTGGAATTTTTTTATCCAAGTACCATCAAGAAGAATAGTTATAGGGTTTGTATATAATCTAAACGGCTCTCCTTCGTCTAATTACCATGATTTGTAAGTTAAAAAAATGATAACAAAAAAAAAAAAAAATTAAAATTTAAGTCATAAAACTAAAATAATATATCAAAGTTCAAATTTTACTCCCATCATATATTTGTGATCTCTACATACTCTATATAATAAATAATATATAGCCTGCTTTAAATTTTTAATAAGCGTTCTTTATATTTTAAAAGAACGGAAGAATCTCTCTAAAATTTTCAGAATAAATTGACAGAGAAGGAAAGATCCCTTATGTTATTTTAAGAACAGGCATACGTCTATGTAATACTATTCATCTTAAATAATGAAAGAGGCGTATCCTTCCATGTCTCACATACAAAATAGGTAAGTAGAAAATTTCTAGATATGCTTTATCCTCGTGACAAAAGTTATTTAACTATATTTTTTTAGAATTTAAATTCAGAATAAATGTAAAAAAATATTTTTTTAAAGAATAATTTTATGTCAACTTGATTTGATCGATCGAGTCAATCAATCTAATCGTATGTAAATGTTTTCTTAGTACTTTAATTTATAGAAATTTTTTAACATCATGAACTCCTTTTGAAGCTCATAGAAAATTAGAAATATAAAATGATATTAATTAAGAGTTGGATTGATTTGACCTTTTCTTAATTGGGTCTTCATGTTATTAATTGTTAACACATTTTATGAGCGGCTTCTATAGGCGATGGCTTTGGACTTAGGGTGGAGGTTCAATATATGAAAATAAGTGTATTTAAAAGGTATTTTTATGATGACACTAGTAAAAAAAAATTAGATTCATCATTCATTCATTAAATTTGAAAAGCCATAGGTTTTAGTTAGCCCAAAAATAACAGTAAAAAAATAGATTCGTTAAATTTGAAAAGCCATGAGTTTTGGTAGCCCGAAAATAGCAATCGAGTTAGTTTGAAATTGATTGCCTTGCATAAGCCCTTCTGCTAACACCCTCTATAGGGAAGAGGATTACACATTTCAAGGACTAATTGGGGGATCTTGTATAAATGAAAAATGACTTTGATGATGACAACGTGATTGAGGAAACAATTTCTAAAAAAGAATTGATAGCGACAGTATTTTTCATAATAAAAAACACCAATGGACAAAGAACGAATTCAGTGTTTCTGGTTGATAAACACACTTTAAAGATGAAGAAACTAGGAAAAATGAAACACCATAAAATTGTTTCTTATTTGGTCAAAATGTTAACTATTAGATATTTTGCAATTTATTCGTGACACTCACCAACACACACTTGGCTATTTTCAAAAGATTAGTCTAATAGTGCACAAGTGATCTGACTACAAGTGTTGATGTAGAAATTCCAACATTATTTCGTGAATCTATTCGTATATTTAGATCATGCACTGGCCAAATGAAGTTCAACTGTTCAAGTGTCCAACTACTGAGAACAGTGGAACAGCACCAACCACAGTAAGAGTGGTGATGTTAAATCCATCAGACATGGTATTTCAAAACGAAGAAATAAATCTTCATTGACGAGGTTTCAATTCTTACAGGTCACAATGAAATAGCTCAACAAAATTTTAGTGTCAAGGGAGCAGTGGCCTCAATACTTTAAAACCATAAATCATCCGCAATAGGTTTCAGAAGAAAGACACCACACTCTCACTGACAGGTGCTTGCAGAAATAAACCAAGTGGAGAAGAAGAAGTTGATGAAGATGATGATCATTTCGAGCGCCCCTTTATTCAAGTCAAAGAATAGGATTCCTTTGAGCCCTCTTTTATTCAAATCACATGCTGCTCCAAAAATATGTTGGAACAAGTACACCTTGGCTGCTTTAGAGCAACATGGACTGAGGATTCTCAATGTAGCTTTTAAAGGCTTTCAAATACTGAGCGCCAATAGCACCTAGTCAAAATAACATGGTAAAACAAAAGGATCAAAGCCTTGTATAATAAAGTAATTTAGAGCACCAGTACATTCATTGAATCGTTCCTATAATAATCTATGATACTTCTGAATGCGGTACATACCATCAATTACACGATGATCACAGCTTAATGTGGCTGGCATGAAGGATCCAAACTTCAATTGATTGGGATCAGAACCAGGTATGACCTGCTTTTCAGCTGCTCCACCAACCAGTACACAATGGCAAATCATCAGAAAACTTAAAAATGCGCACTAGCATGAAAGACGGCAAGAGAGAAATAACCTGATAAGATTCCAACTATTTGCAACTATTAATCAAGACAAGAAGTAATCAAGGAAATGAAAACGTAAATAAAAAGAAAGAAAAGATTAAATGGGAAGGGACTCATAAAAAGACAAAAATAATAATAATAATAATCACACTCCAAGATATAGTTTAGTAACATCTATAACCCAAGGTCTAAAGCTTTGGATAGTTGCTACTTTGAGGTCGGAACAGAATCCAAAACATCCTATTAAAATAGCATTCTGAACTCCCAAACTATTCTCATCCTCCACCCCTGCTTAATCTCTTTGATTTACTCTCAAGTCTCAACCTCAATACCCACGTCACCACTTTAGATACCCACGCTATCCTAACATTCCTCTTCCTCAAAATTTGACCTCCTTTCATGCTTGGAGTTCTGAAAACTATTTTTCCCCACTGTGAAGTTTGTGAAACCTCAATTTATGAGCTCAAATGGAGTGCAAGGGGCTCCATGAAATGACATCTTTCTCCAAGCAGAAGAAGCTAATGCTACCTTGTGGTTCTTGAGACTTTGAACAAGTTGACAAACTTGCTTAGAAAACTAGATTCAACTGATGGTATCTTGACCCTTGAGAAAATTCAACCATCGCCAGTTGCATCTGATCTAAGGCACCTTCAGGACGTGCCAATCCAAATAAATCTTGAATTAAGCTCAGCAAAGACCCATCCTTATTGTTGTTCACACTGCTTCAATTGCTATAATGTCTTGTAGAATCTTGGTGCTCTTACGTGCTTTCCTTTTTTTTTTTTTCTTTTAAGAAGGGAGGGGGTTGTTTCCATTCTTAGTTGTATCAATATATACTACAATGTGCAGTGAATGACTACTTTTCAGGATGATAAAGACTCCAACTAATGCAACCACTGATTAAGAAATATATATATATATAGAGAGAGAGAGAGAGAGAGAGAGAACCAGTGGTTAAAAACTTTGTTAAGACCAATACATAACTGTCATATATGAGTAGGGTCAATAGAAGCGAAAAATGAAAATGTGGCACCTAACATGGTTAGGCACGTGCATAGAGGGCTACAGACAACTTTCAAAGAACTGCATGGAGAAATGAAGAAGTTGGAAGTGACATGCTAGGCAAAAGTGGTAGTATTTGGCCCTAAATTGGGATGCATGGAGCAATAGAACTCAGAAAGCCAACCTTAAATAGATGGAGACAAAGCTCAATGATAATGATGATGATGACAACAATGACACAACAACAACCAAGTCTCGGAGTTGACCCTACCAAGTCTGTGTCAACCTGAAGCAGTAGGAAATGGATGGCTTTGGTTGTGAACTATGAAGTTGATCTTACCAGATCCTATGGCCAGGATTGCAGCCTGGGGAGGATTGATGATGGCACAGAACTGTTTAATTCCAAAGGGGCCTCCCAAATTTGACACTGTAAATGTTCCTCCCTGCAGTACCAATTCAGTTTATCAGCACTAGGATGCATCTATATCAGCTGCTGAGTGTAAAAACCCATGACAATAGATACAAACCTCATAATCTTCAGGTTTGAGGCTGTTTTCTTTAGCTTTTTGAGCTAAATGCTTAACTTCCTCAGCAATTTTTGATAGGCCTTTCTTGTCTGCATCCTGCATATGCATTGGAATTTTTTTAATTTTTTTTTTTTGAATGGTGACATATGCATTGGATTTCATGCTTACAAAAATTAGTAACCTAATTAGCTAAATGTTTACCATACCCTGATGACAGGGACAAATAGTCCATTATCTGTTTGTACAGCAACATTTATATTCACATTGTGGTACCTGCATTAGTTGGGACAACAAATATCATAATAAAAAAATAAAAGAAATATATAGAGACATGGTGAAATGTAAAGAACAACTTCAGTAGTCAGTATAATATTCTGCTGGCTTGGTTTTGAAGTGGGGGATTCCACGTATCCATGGATTGTTATGTCACTCCAAGTGGATCTAATCACTTTGAGAAAAAAAACCTATGGAATACTCAACTTCAAGACAGATACATTGATACATTTTCTCTTGAAAGGAGTAAGATATAGGGATACTCACTGGCGGATGTAGTCATTCATCCAAGAACTGTTACATTGAGGAACTTTGCGAAGAGCCAAAGCAGCAGCCTGTGATATGGTTCCATCAATTAACATATTCCAACCATTGATCACCATCAGCCAAAAAAATATATTATCCTGACCATTAATGAAAATGTGCTTCCAAATACTAAAATCTAGAGTGAAAATAACTTGTAGGATCTCTTCATTTCAGATTGAAAGGCTCGTCTACGTCTAAGTAAATTTCATACATAGTGAAGGAAATGTAAAAGAAGAACTATATGATCCTCATGAGCTCTGAGTATGTGACAAGAGGTATATGATTTGGTGATCCAGACTGTCAATATTATGTGTCTCACTGTAACATACCGATATATGACGGGGACATCAAAGTTTAGATCTCAAAAGCACCCGTATAGACCAAGGCGGTATCATCCAATTGCCACCTGGATGCGGTTGGATGATGAAACACAGCTTATTCCAGCTAAATCCAGCATCTTGATTGATGTGGACCAATCTTTCCGTTGATCCAACAATTTGGCCATTTGATCTTTTTCTTCTTAAAAATTTAATTTGATGTAATTAGTAGACCATGGAGATGATTGAGATTTTATTATATTTTTTCCGTTCTATGGTTTAGATTTCTCACATGTGTCAATAATTAAGTTATGAATATGCGTGTAGGGGTTTTTTTTAAAGTGTCTAGGGTTTTCTAAGAGTCTTTCTTTTATAAATAGCTTTGTAACACTTTTGAGGACATGAATGAATGAAACAAAGAATTTTTGAAGTTTCTCTCATTTGCAGAGCCTGGTGTGATTCCTGCTTCTTTAGTGTGAAAGCAAAGGACCAGTGTGTGACTCAAGGTATGGAATCTCAGTTTTCTTCTTCTACTCTTTTTTCTTCCCTTCCCCTTTCTCCTTCATTTTTCCCACTTTTACACCTCATTTTTGTTCCTTTTTCATCCAAACCCTAACCCGAACCCCACCATCAACCACCAAAACCATGCCGGGACCCACAAGTCCATACAAACAGGCTGTTTTGGCCCCATTTTGCCCTAGTCTGCACCCCAACATCCAGATCCCTAACTTATACACGTAGATCTAACCTAACCTGTTGTTTGGTCCTATTTGAGACCTAGTTTTCACTTAAAATCAGAAATAGCAAACCCAGATCCTTTTTGACAAACTCTAGGGGGTCCCATGGCCTTATTTCATCCTTATGAATGATTGATTTTTTAATCTAGAAGACGTAGGACAGGATTTGACAAGATTTAGTTAAATCTTTCAAGGGATTTTGCGTTGAAGGGCAGCAATACATGAGGGCATTATGTGTGGGTGTTATTTTCCTTTTGAAGATCATTGATTATTTTTGTGTGAGAATTTGCGTATCATTTGTTTTATTCTTGTTTAAGTAATTCTCTCTCTAAAATCCTGTGAATCATAGATATACATTGTGTGTTATTTTGGGCTTCATCATACATTTTTTCATTCTCATAAAAGTATCTATCTAGCATTTAAATCTAGGGTTTCCGATATTTTGACATGTCCTATGTCAGTATACATAAATAATCTAGATTAGATGATGCATATTTGGTTATTTTACATTGAAGGGACACTGTGCTCATTGTCACAAACACAAGATTTTGGTTTGCGTCCTATGGGTAATTAGCCCATGATAAAGAAATTGCCAAATTTAACTATGACTGCCAATCTCACATAGACAGCATAAAATGGCTTTGATGGTGACAACAATGACATTGAAGGCCAATGAAACATTTCTTCCTAATTGTTTACCGGAAAAAGAAGGAAACACTTACTTCCTTATCTACTGATTTGCAGGTTATGGAAGGTATAATAGGACAGTTGTTTCCAGGAGATGAAAATATGGCCTTTCCATGGTGTAAGACTATCATATTAGGGATCTGGACTCTGGAGCATCAAATTGTTGGCCCTACTTGCAGGTTTTTGAAGTTTGCTCATATTAAACATCCAAAAGTACAGGATCATATAAATGTCCTGCTAAAATAAATTTAAGTGGCATATTTGATTTAATTGGCATATTTGAATAGTATAATTTATAAAGATATAATACCTTAATGACCAGGTCATTAACAGAGATCCGTTTCCCACCAGAAGCTTCTTGTAGGGTATTAAGTTTGCCTCGCAACCTGCAGCAAACACAACAAGCAATGGATTTTAACGACATATCAACACATCAAAATAGGAGAATATTTGAATGAAAGATGTCCTTTTCATTTGGATCATTAAAAGAAAAAAAAAATCAAGTCTTTATCATTGAAGGCTTCAACCAGAAGGTTTTGTGGATTCCTCTTTTTATGGACTAGAAAAGACCTTGATTGGATAGTTTTGACAAGCAGGGGATGTGACAGAATCCATTCACAATATTCTGTTACCACAGAACAATCTGGAGGTGGGTTTGAGAGTTTCAAATATAAATTTCTAAGCATACTAGTGATTAGTGACTTAAGATACGAAATTTTGTGTGTCAATGGGAAATGGGAGTGTACCTTGGAGATTGTATCATTGATTAAGCCAAAATCAGCATTGAAGATTGGATCCTCATTTTTTCGAGTTCCACAAGGATTAAAAGTGGCATCTGATCACTACGCAAATCTAGAGGATCAAGCGAATCTAGATTTACTGAGCCTCCAATACAGAACACATGTAGTAGATAGAGAAGAAAACAGGTGACTCAGGAAAGACCTATATATTAACTGGGGATCCAGCTAATACTCTGGTACAACAGAGACATGTCCAGCCACTCATAATCCTGTCCAGTACTAGACACAAAACAATTGACATACCAGTTACAAAGTGGAAAACAAAGAACATAAGAAGCCCCAGAGGAACAGTCAATACAATTGAAAAGGAAAAAACAGAATACACCCTCAAGGTCATAGTCAAGGAGGGATAGAAGAACAGTGGCTATTGCTTGCTGCTCACCAACAGGCAGATGTAGGAAGGAACACACTAGCTAAAATGAAGGAGAGACTCTTGACCATTGAGAAAGTAGCTAAACCATAAACTGAGAGAGGTGAAGGATAAGGGAGGGGGTCATGAGGTGGTAAGGGAGGAGAGTGTTATGAGATGGGCTTCAGATTGAGGGATCCTACTTCGATTTTTTTTAAGTACTGTGTACAGTATATCTTCATGTAGTAGCATATCGTGTATAGACACATGATAGAAAGGGGCTAGCAAGTGAGCAAAGGACCCTCAGCCCAGGACTGGCCTGTCAAAGGAAAAGGGTTCAAGACCTAAGCCTGGACCTGGTCCGTTGGCCTACCCCAGGCCTACAATAAATGGGCTCAGGCCAGATCTCAGCCTGTTGATAGCCTTATGAATGTTTAACCTCATCCATTTTCATCATAGATATCAAATCTCATCCCATTTGGCCAGAAGCTACAAGAATTTCATAATTGGAACCTCTAATTTTATTTTCAGCTGTTTGATTTATCAAAAATGTTATAAATGTTGAGAATGAAATGATAACCTAGAAAGTAATCACAGAAATAAGAAAAAACAATACTCACTCAATTAGCTTGTCAACACAGGTATCTACTGTCAAATAATAATGTGGGATAGTTTGCTTTGAGAGTAACAAGCGTGAAGCTGTGACCTGTCAAGATGCAAAATCAAATAACAGCCTGAGAGTTCCAACAGGTGTGAACCAATGAATTTGATATAAATTTCCAAGAAAAAGAAAGGCAATGAATTATATATTTTTAAATACAATTACTTTTCTTATTTGAGAAATTGGAAAGTCCGAATACTCCACTCTTTGGGCAGCCTTCTCTTTTGCTGGGACAGGAACACCCTTTGCAGTTGAAGCTGCATCATTGCAAATAACAGAATAGAATAGAATAAAAGCACTGTTAGTTTGTGACCACTAGCAAAATACAGTGCCAAAATGAATTGGGCTAAATAAAAACAAACATCGTAAAAATGGATGACTATGACTGGGAATTAAGTGGTCATCCTAATTTCATTCAGGAATATGCTCAAAACCACTCTTCAAAAATAATGTCTTTCCCTCACAAAGAAAAGCCAACAGATACAAAGCATGAAAGTCACGAGACATGTTAAATATCTTCATTGCAAAATTTCCTCATTCTTTTAAGGTTAAATCAGCCACAGCCACCATTTCATGGTGATTTGCCAAGTCAGTAGTTGAACCTCATGATTGACAAAACCATTTTGTATAAATTGGGCAGTCCTTCATATGCTGTTTCTGAATGGGCAATTGTCTTAGTAGATCTCTTATATCCTTTTCTCTGCTCTTATGATCTTAATAATTTTTTTTGCCATTTACAATATGAACGTTTCCCACAGAAGATGGATTAATAGGTATTTACTTATAATTTTTGAGAGGCAATTAATATTAATGGACTAATGGCTTTGATCGATGGTGAATAATAATTTTCTCAATAATGACATAGGAAATATGTATTCCCTTCTGAGTCCTGAATAATCTCTCTTAAAAATGAAACAAATAGACGTTAGGTGTATTCACTTGCGAACTGAGATTAGTTGAAATAAGTACCCAAGTAATCTTCAACATCAGCCTTGACAATGCGGCCTTCAGGACCAGTACCTTTGATGCTTGAAAAGGGCACCTATATTAACATGAAAGCAAAATTGATAATAAAATGTATATGGGTAAAAGAAAAAACATTCCCAAGATATTGTGCATAAAAATGAGAACCCGAACTCTGTATAACAACAAACTGAAATGTGATACTTAATAGCAGTACATTGTGATCTTCAGCCAATTTCCTTGCTAGAGGACTCGTGAAAATATGATCATCTGCTTGAGGAGCTCCATCAGCCTTCGAAATGTTTGGCCCAGGAGAACTTTCAGGCTGTGACCCCTCTTTTTCAGGTAGTGCAGGGTCAGATAACCCTTTAACCTCATCAGTAGCATTTGCTTCTGAAGCCTTGTACTCCTTGAATTTGTCAATTGCATCCTCTTCTTCCACAGTTATAGCAATTACCTAATTAAAGAATACCAAGTAAAAAATCCAATGATTCAGATTAAGTAAAAACTCTCAGTAGTAAGCTTTCAATTAGTACATAACAGAAACTCATCAATTTTCATGTCAGACAACATTAGTCAGGATCAATACTTCTATTCATTTTTTTCTTTTTATTGATGTTCAAGTTATTTTGATGGAAGTAATAAATCTCAATTGTAACCTTTTAATTAGTAGGTCAATTCCAGTCAATCAATTTCTATTCAAGCAAATATTGGCAGGGATTACGGATTCTTTTTTCCCCCTTTTTTGAATGACATGGTATACAGATAAAGGGGAGTAACAGGGAATGGTTCTGATGCATCATGCATTTATAACATAATAAATTAACATGCCAAAAGTCACAGCAGTCTGCCAAATCCACAACCAAGCAATCAGCCTTCCAAGTAGCTCTTTGAAGATCGTTACTGAATGAGATATACAATCTCACAATTTCATGATCCCAGCAATCACAGAATTTCATAGTCACTCCAACCACATGTATGTTTCTTCAAAGGAATCTGATGCGGAATGGTACACATTCTTTGGATATTTTCTGAAGGAAAATAAATTCTATATATCATCTCACATAAATACAAAATTACAGGAAAGAAAGACATCATCCACCCCGCATGGGATAGCTCTACTGCTTTGGCTCAGGAACTAAAGGTTCCAAATTCGAATCCCGTAGTAACCTGATGCTTGTGACTTGTAGGGACTTGCATGAATCTGGAGTTTACCAAATGCCCTTGTACTCGGTGAGAGGTAGGGCTCTTGGGTTCTTCGTTGTCAAAAATAAAAAGGCATCATCCACAAGATCCTTCCTTTGGACTAGGATTACTTTCTTACTGTGAATAGTTAACATGCCACAAAATAGGAAAATTTTATTGAAAGAATAGCAAAAAAATAGAAAAAATGAATTTCAAGATTTGATTTGGTTAATTTGAAAGAAAACCTATTATTATCATATTAATATTAAACAAAAGGGAAATCTGTGAAAAATACACTACAAATAGGAAAAGAGCTTTTAAGATTGGATTTGATAAGGTGCAAAGATTTGGTGTAACCTTAAAATATTACTCCCTCTGTCCCAAATTAATTGTCCTATATGGATTTTGAAATTGTCCCAAAATAGTTGTCTCATTTGTATTTGTATAGTACAAAATATGTTGAAAATGGATAAAATCACATGAGTACTAGGCTTATATAGAGAGTTCCTTAAAAAATACAAATATTTCAAATGAGACAATTAAAATGGGACGGAGGGAGTATTATCTAAAAATAGAGAATTTGTACCAAAAAAGACTAAAGAAAAAAATTATCATTAAATTTGGTGAGTTTAAAGGCTATGGCCCACATTTTTTATGTTAGTTTCTTAATATAGAAAAATTTTGTGCAAAAATTTGTAAGTAAAAAAAAATTATTTACTATCAATTTTTTTACCAAAGTCATTCACGCAAAGCATGAGCTTCTTGCTAATTAGATCAAACGTATGATTCTAGAAGACGTCAATTAGACCAACAATGCTTTATGAAGCAGAATGTCAATCAATGATGAAAAGATAAGTAGAATAAGATCATGCAATAGAGATGTGTACATTGAGATGAACATAGGGTATGAGATGAGGAAAAAAAAAGGTGAAAAGGGATTCTCTTTTCCAGCATGTAAAACTTATTTCCTATGAAACCAACTTTACACAAATGTGTGCGAGAATAAATTTTCAAAGGAAACTCACGTTTCCTACAAAATTGTTGTGCAAACAAACATGCCCTAGGAAGCAATCATTCTCTTTAA
The DNA here is from genome assembly GCA_013350335.1 of Chimonanthus salicifolius. NCBI lineage: Eukaryota > Viridiplantae > Streptophyta > Magnoliopsida > Laurales > Calycanthaceae > Chimonanthus > Chimonanthus salicifolius. Next base: position 29,077,403 of record CM023533.1, on the reverse strand, counting down.
AATATGTTATCTAGGGAGTAAAAGTTTCATTGTACCACATAATGCAAAAATGGTTTTGAGATGAACATAGACAAAAGGGAACTTATGCCACATGAAAGAGAACCAACATTCAGAGTAGATTACTATAACAACTGAGAGAGGACACATGAAAACAAGTAAAATGCATGGATTTATAAATGAATTATTTCCGTAGAGAAATTTTAACACTCAAAAAAAGAATAATTTAAAATTCAGAAACATGAACATCACACTAACAAGGCAAGTAAATGTACAATGGAAGCTAATACGAAAAAAAATATATATATACTTACCAGAAGATTTTTCTATTAATAGATAAAACTGAATACCTGACCAACTTTTATGTCTTTCGCACCATCCCCATGTATGATCTTAGCCAAATAGCCTTCTTCCATACATTCCATCTCCACTGTTGCTTTATCCTAATGAAAAAATGTTCAGATTGCAAAATAATTCAAGAGCATAAACTAATAGAAAATTATTAGAAAAGCTTGCAACAAGGATCCTACAGTTTCAATTTCACATAGTACTTCACCGGGAGAAAGTTTGTCCCCTTCTTTCTTCAGCCAACGTGCAATGTTACCCTGTATGTACAACATAATCAGAAAATTGAAAATAAAAACAAAATATCAAGCAGATTCGGCCTGAATTCCTTATGCATGAGTCAGAAAATTGCCTCTGTCATTGTAGGAGAGAGAGATGGCATTCCAATCTCTTGGTGTGGTGGAAGTCCTGAACAAGATGTTGCACAAAGTTCTCAATGACAGCTTGAATGCATTAACTGCATCATTATAAGTTAACAAGAACAAATGCTGGGTTGGTGGATACAATTCAAGCCATAGAAGCCACACACAAAAGAGAGAAAAGGAAGGGGGTCAAAACTCAAACACTAATTAGAAACTTTCTTAGAATTCCATCTTTGGTTGTTTTTACTAGTTTTAAGAGTATAATGGCTGTTTCATAATTCTAAAAGATGGTCATATTTTGGATATTTTCTAATATCTAAATATTGGATCCATTGGATAGATTATTTGATTACCTATCAATGAGCCCTTGTTTGTGCAACTTTGATACCAATTGAAGAAGTTGAAACTCTCTTTTTTTTAAACATTGACGATTAAATATCATTAAAAAGAAGGGGATACAGGGAAGGGATCTGAGTATAAGAGATATATACTCAGAGCCGAAGAAAGAAGGAAAAACAAGAAAAAGAACAAAGAAAAAGGAAAAGGAAAAAAAAAAAAAAAACAAGATACATCAAAAAGAAAAACTCCAAAAGAAGCATATGGAACCCCCAACCCAGCAGTCAAGGCTGGGAAGATGAAAAAAATTTCCAAGGATGGACTATATAGCATAACACCAGATTTGAAGAAGTTGAAACTCATCATCTGATAGGGACGAGTTAGGAGTAATTGGAGCATTTTCAATTGATGTTGATTTTAATTGGTTAGGATTATCTCTAATTGATGTTCCATGGCCCAATTTATTACTAGGGCTTCTTATTGTATTGAAACAATAAAAATATGAATGAATCCTATGGATAGAGAGGTTTTTGAGTTTCTTTGATTTCGTAAATTGTTTGGTGGGCTTCTAAGAAAAAAACTAAGGGAGGAGGGTGGGGTATTTTTCCCCAAGAAGTTCAACTGAACCTTACTTTGGGTTTGGGCATTTGACGTGAAACACTATAGGGAACACTAGTGGCCATATGTGAACCTTTTGGTTTTATCCTTGAAAATATTCTCAGACTTGAGTAACGCGAGATCCAGAAGAACTTGGGAAGCCAGATTCAAGCATCTCCATCGGTTCACAAGTGGTTTTCAACCTTTTCTTGGAGTTCTCTTAGAGATCAAGGGGAGTGTTTTCCAAGCAAATTCCTTATTCTTGGATGTGGACTGAGCAACCCACCCTACATTGCATCAACAAATCAACAGGGAAAATGATTGTCCCATCGTAAAGGACCTAGTGCAGTAGACACACTAGTTATATGGAATACTGGCTATTAAGTAGATCCACTTCTAACTTCAAGGTCGCCCTCAGCTAGAATGATTTCATTTGTACAACACGACATGTAAACAAGCAGATTTACTAACCAAGTCCAAACCAGTGGTTCGCACTCGGCCGTTAATATTGTCTCTAACAGGTACAGGCTCTCCTTCGCACTTGATTCATTTTAAGGAATTTTTTGCTTTTCTCCCACCTCCCCCACGAAGAAATTCTTTCCTCATAAAGTTGGAGGTTTATCTTTTCAAGATATAAGAACTTTCCTAGGGAAGTTAAGAGCAAACAAAAGTGCCCTTCAGGTTTTTATTTTAAATAAGAATGTCCTCATGGAACTATTCACCTTTTGTTGTCTATTAATTTTCTTGACAACTATTGAGTTTTTTATTAATGGTCTTGACAACTATTGAGTGTTTTTTTTAATGGTCTTGACAATAATTGAGTTGTTCATAAATCAGCCACACAAGGCAAAGGAACTAAGTAGCATAGTAGATACAAGAGAAAATAGAAAAAAATATCTGAACTACCCAAAAGGCAAAATAAAATCTCAAAGAATCTCTAAAACACAATGGTAAGTGCTAACTAAAACCTATCAAATTATTAAAAACCCAGCAGTTCTATCTTAAAACACAGGAAACAGGAAACAATTCACCATCTCTTTTCTATGTCAAATTTTATAAGTAAATATAACAAGTTCAGTTATGCATGACCGAACTATATGTGAAAAGTCGTCTTGTAAATATCGGTATCCTCAATTAGTATAGTAACACACATTTAAAATGTACCACCAATAGGGGCAGAAATTCATCAAAGTTAACACCAAGGCAGACAAGAGAATTGTGTATTCATAGTGATACAATAATTTTTTGGAGCACAGTTCATGTTTGCTCTGATACCATTATCATGAAATAAGTAAATTTGAATGGTTTGAAAGCCTAATATAAGACTATGATATGTCCAGTTTCAACATGAACACAGGATATAAATAGCATAAAAGATTTACCTGAATTGGTAGAAAAGCCTCTTCTGGTCGATGGCCGTAAACTGATAGAAAAAATAACCAATTACCTACTATAGTCACTTTAAGAAAAGATGCAAAAATAACAATACACAGTGAGCCCACGACAAACCATGGAGATGACTTGCTGAACCCTGAGTGGCCCATAGGAACCCCAATTTTTGCTGTTCTGGAAAAGCTATTCTTGAACTCTTTTCCCGAAGCTACCTGAATGCATGAGGTATGTTAGTTAGAAGTATATGACGTTTACCTCAATATAAGCAAATATCAGCATAGAAAAATATAAGTTAAAACAAGTCACATAGAAAGGAAAAGAGAAAGAAAAGAAAACAATAGAAAATGTTTCTCATTGCCATCACCTTGTAGCTGTCAAGTTGTATTAATCCATCACTGCTGAAACTGTTGGTTGTATATGGAACACAATCAACAGCTGTCTTTCCCGCTTCAAAACCATGTTGGCAAGGCCTCAAAAAAACTGGTAAAGAAAGAAAGCAGCTAATACATTACCACATAACGTTTTTTTGCACACCCCAATAACAGAGAACTTTGATAGGGTTAACATTAACATTACACTGCCAGCTTCATGGTGGATCTTAAAATCAGTATAGTTACTATTTGAAGAGAAACAAAGCAAAAACAAAATAAAAGACAAGTAAACAAGAGCCAACAAAAGCTCAAAGAAAATGTGTGGTTTTTAACAGATCTATGAGAATTTCTTCCCTTGTAATCCCATGTCCAGCAAGAGAAATCAAGAACGTCATTAGCATCTCTAGGGAGATAGGCTCAAGAAATGAGTTGATCAATGTAAAGCTCTCTAATCTTAAATTCCAATAGATGCAATGAGCTTTACAGCTTCATGTTTAACCACTAAAACTGAAACGGGATTGAATGTTATGCCATGTATCAATATTCTAAATTGAATTCATCAACGAAACACAGACAGCGTAATATGACCTAAAAGCCCTCTTTCAAGAAAGTTCACAAATGATACATAAGATATCAGACCACTCACAATCTCCTTTACCAGAAGAGGGACCAACGTGTTTGGAAAAGCAACGGAACAGAATGGTGGGCTCATGCCATAGAATGTTCTGAGCATTGTGCAACTGGAAAACAAATGACAAGAGATGTCGTTACAAAATTGAATAAGAAAGTGAACTTTTGCTGAAGCATCTGATAAAGAAAATAAAACAATGAAGCATATTTATGCACCAAAATCAATAGAAATAGAAGCAATCAAATGTAAGCATAACACAGTTGCAAGACTGGAGAAAAGGGAAATATAGGAAAAGAAAGTGCAATTCAAAATGGGTTTATAAAATTACCTTTTTGGAGTACTTAATAACATGAGAAGTGTATGCCATGATCTGTTTTGTTCCAATCTTAATTGAACTGTATCACTTCTGCCACCTCAGCACTTACTAGAAATGTCCATGGAAAACAAGTCATCATTATAATCATCATTAAAGCCATTTGCCACATCCATTGCCCATGGTAAAAAAATAAATTGAAAAAATAAAAATAAGAAAAAGCTGGTGAAACAAAAGATGATCTCTTAACAATAATAACACTATTGTTGGTACTTCCAATTTGGCCCATCTACTTGTCCATGGAAAACAAGTGCATTGAAAAATAAATATGGACAAAAAATTGTGAAAGAAAACACGAATTGTTACAAAATTAATGATATTCTTGACACTTTCTATGGTCTTGATTGAAAGGTTAAGACAACCTAATTGGCCAAGTTTGGAGTCAATTTATCCAACAGTCCAGAATAACAAAAAGATGAAGCAATCCTACATAACATACCCATGGGTAAAAAGCAAGAAATTCAAGCATCAAAAGAATAACAATACATTAAAAAAAAAAAATCATCTTGAACTTGCGACAGAGAAGAGAAAAGAATTTCTCATACAAAACTTAAGTTGCACGGGGACAAGTATTTTTCTTGGAATCAGACATAAATATGAGATGTCTGATTCAGCAAATCCAAAAATACAGTATTTGTGGAATTGGCATAATATTTGAATAAATTTAATTAAATACTTATTTTAAAATAAAAATAACATAAAACGAACAAAAATAAAAATTAGTATATAAACTTTACACCAAACAATCAAATAATTATTTAACATTTCAATATTTTAACTGGGTTAAGGAATTAAAGTGTGTTAACATATTGTAACCACAGAAGACAACTGTTAAGCTAATATAGAAGAGTCCTCGAAGAATTTATTAAGAATCTGACATGGAGACATGTCTGACACAGGTATGACCCATTTAAAGAATCCATGTAACATCAACCTGTTTAGTAATAAAAAGCCCAAATGAAGTAGAAGCCAGACCCAGTTTAGTAAGTATCCATGTTATAGTTACCCATCAACCTGTTTGGACACCCATCCAAATCTCTAATCAGCATCCGACTCACTTTTAAGTGGCATCATTTTGTGCACAAGGCTACATTTGGATAGGAATGACGAGTTAAGTAGAAACCGAGAGGAATTCAGCTGTCACTTATAGCAATATGAAGTTTCTGCTAGAGTTTTGGGGGATCGTACTGTCCATATAGAGGTAGAAAGTTTTTGGTTAAAAGTGAGGGGGATTCTATTGTCTGTGAAGCAGTAGAAAGTTTTTAGCAGAAAGTGAGGGTGATTCTACTGTCCATACAGTAGTAGAAAGTTTTTGGTAGAAACGATCTTCGTCTCAGGTTGGAGAAGGTGCTGATGTGGTCATCCCAGTACAGTTTCTCCCACCTAAAATTTACCAAATTAGTGACGTGATTTCACATTGTTTTCCCCCAGTCTTTCCCAATCCAAAAAGACCGTTAGATAACAACAACTCCCCTAAAAAATACGTTCAACTGCAAGCGGAAAGCAGAAAATAGGTAAAATGATCACAAAACCATCAACAGGGTATTAAAAAATCCACGACCTAAAATTTTCTAATCAGCAGCCATCCAAACAGGGCCCGCAGTTTCAAACCAAATAGAGGGGAAGTTACCATGATTAATCCATGACCAATCTGTGCATTAAAATAAGCTTACTTTTTCTTAAAAGATAATAATCGCAATCTCAAAAGTCGAATCCTCCAACAAATCCAACAGTAAAACTGCATCCCAGAATCAATGACAAAAGCAGAACGAAAACATAACTGAGGAAACTATATTCAAACAGATATTTTTTAAAATAAAAAAGCTCAATAGTTTATCTAATAACAAAAGGGAGTTTAGAACAGAAATTCATACACTTGAATCTACAGAAAACAAAAGAAAAAAAAACATTTATTTTGTCACCGTTTGGGTTTATACGAAGGAATGCATTTTCTTATAAATAACCATTTTTAACCGAAAAATAAAAAATAAAAAGACATGTGTTTAAGAATTAAAAAAAAAGTATTTTCTAAGAAAGTACTTTTCTCTGCATTCATCCAAACATAGGGAAAAAGAAAATTTAGATCGAAACAACATGAAAATGCATGGAAAACAACATACAATGAGAGTCTTACATGATTTCTCTTACTCTTGGATGCGCGAGAGAGAGGGGTGGCGAAGTCAGAGACGAAGACTGAAAGAAAAGAGAGCGCTCCTCTCTTTCCCTCCGAGCTGACGGCTGCTGATGGCTGGAGAGTCTGGTATTCGCACAAGGGGAAAGTTACCATTCTACGTTCGATTCCAACACTTATTTTGTCACGATACTCAGTCTCTGAAATTTGATCGATCATTGACGGGTTGGCAAGCAAAGTATGGGGGCATGGGCCACGAGAATCCGACTCGAAAGGAGAAGGATGGGATGAGACCGTTCAACCGGCAACCGGGTCAAACTCCACATCTAACATTATATCTCATAATAATATTAATTAATTAATGATAAGTTAGATAAAAATATAATAATATATTAATAAGTATAGAATATTATATACAAAACACACAAAAAATATAAAAGTATAATAATCATATTTTCATAAAAATATTTTGTTATCCATATACGTGTAATTCAAGTGATTGCATCCCTAATCAAGAAGTTCAAGAAGTGCGCAGTTGAAGGTTCGAGCCGTCATGACTTAATCTTAGTGTACCTTAAAGTTAGTGGGCTCATCTATAGGGGTTTTAGTAAGACTGTGTCTGACTCCCACATATTAATCTAAAAAAAAATTATAAATAAGAATATAATCTAACAAATATGATATAATAAGTTCAAAAATTTTGAGGGTTTCGGAGGATCAACAGTACCAACTCTTTTAAAATATCTGAATCACATTTAGATTTAACCTAAGCATCAGATTTTAACCTTTCAATATCAATGTACATAAGTTTGTGATTTATTTAGACTTAACAACTGGTCTAATTGGGTCATATTCAAGTTGTGTCTTATTCAAGTTGGTTTTATTGGGAGCTCGAATCTATCGATTTAATTCTATATTAGGTTTGAGTTGGATTATTCATTCATATAACTAAGGTAATTTTTGCAGTGAAATTTAATTAAAATTATTTTTTAAATGTATAGTTCAAAGAGTTAAGAGTTAGACGTCAATAGATACATAGTAACAGTTGAATCAGATATGTTCATTTATAAATGGGTTCATATCAAGTCTAATCATTTATAAATAGATTCAAGTCAAGTATATCTATTGATTGAACTGACTAGATTCGATCTACCTATTTATTAAATAAGTCGGGCTTCATCCGAGTTAAATCGTGTCTAAATTCATAAGTTAAGAATGAAGGAAAACTATCATAAATAAATTACAGTGGAACTTTTTCTCCTCATGTGATCCATTGCAAGGATCACTTATATGTAATTTAAGAAAGACTCTCATAAGTTAAATTCTTAATATAAATTTCTAAATATTAGGCCTTCCTAAAGTCATGTCGTCATTCGTCAATATAATTCACGGCCATCATCTTTAATTTCAGCACCTAACAATGTTATTTTGATATTAATTATTTGAGGAAATTTAAAAAATATTGAGATCAGTTTTGTTGTCGAGTAATGCCGAGCGAAATTCTCTAAAAACACATGTTATCAAGAGATGATGAGTTCTATGTAGTTAAGTACATTTGATAGATAATTATATAGATATGAAGTATATAAGGTTTCACTATCGATTTATAATCTAAGTCGTATAATCTTAACTTTTAAATTTTAATAAGTCAATTGATGTTTAAAAGTTTAAAATCAAGGAATAAGATGATCAGATGATTGTAAAACTTCACTACACAATTTATTCATACTGGTACTCTTTACATCACACCCAATTTGATAAACGTTAAGATTCATTTGATAATGTATCTTATAGAGGGTCTTGATAAAAAATCTCTAAAGATTTTCTTCTTCTTTTTTCACCTAATGTCACTTATAGATATGCATCATTTACAATTTAGAAAAATGACAAACAAAAAATTAGGTTTATAACTTTCTATGTGAGTGAGATTTGTCACTTTTCACATACAAGTAGCATTCTCTCAATATTAAAGTTAAATTTACAATTTATTGTTCGCTTACTATTTAAATAGATTCATATATGAAAATAGACTCCATTAGATTTAAGACAAGTTACTCATTACCTCTTAAGTACTAAAATCAAATCTAAAGGTTATACTTTCATTTTGAGTGTAATTTTTAATCAAATAATCAATGACTCTTGAATTTGAATTTTAGCAAATGAGAAACATATTTTCCTATCTTTGAGCCGACCCTAATATATAAAGTTGAAAAGATATAAATTATAAGCACGAGGAAGAAAGGATAGATCGCTGAAGAAAAAAAAAAGACATAATAAATTGTAGAGTAATATGATTTATGATAGAGTCAAATGGAAAAATAGAATCCAAAATTCAATCCCAAATAGATGGAACATTGACATTTGATAATAGGAGTATAAATATTAGTCAATGCAATACATATCAACCAATATATATCATTTTCCTTTTGGGCTATCTTATGTGTTTCGGTTATTCTATGTCAAATATAACCAATTCGATTATGTATTATTGATACTGGGTTCAGACATTGTCGAGAGTCGAGACAATCACATATAGTCGATATATCACTAATATGATATAATTTTTTTTTAAACTATTCTTTTAAAGTTAATACAATTGCGAGTCAGCAATATGACGCCGGTACAAATACGTGCACCAATACACTAATATTTAATTGTATCAATTTCAAATCAATATAGATTATAATGGTGATAATAATATCTACTCCCCTCTGTCCCATTTTAGTTGTCTCATTTGTATTTTTTAAGGAACTCTCTATATAAGACTAGCACTCCGTTTGATCTCATTTATTTTCAACACACTTTATACTACTCCAATATAAATGAGACAACTATTTTGGAAAAATTTCAAAATCCATATAAGACAATTAATTTGAGGCAGAGGGAATATTACTTATCATATGTTGAATATGTATGTATTTATATATTTTTTAAACGAAGAATCACGTTGCATTAGCAAAGTCCCCAGTAACATCAATGAACAAAGGAGCCATTGGCCACCAAGATGATTGGGTTGTTTGTCTAGGGTATCTGCAAGTTCCATACGAGAGTGTAACTTTTATTCACTGAATCAGCAGTCCAATACTTGTTTGAAATCATTAACCTTTTTATTTGTAGTAGACCCCTTATTTAAGTACTTTGATGGTGTGATGGTCGGTACTTTGATACTTTGCCGATTAGGAATTCGTTTCGAAATTCGTTTCAGGAAACGAAAGTACTTAGTTCAATTTCGACTTCATTCTAAAGGACTATGGAACTTAAAATGATAATTCTATTGAGTTATTTGTCAATTTCTTTGAGGAAATTAAAATTCTACATTAAAAAAACGTTTGGATTCAATTCATGTCATCTGACTAGTGTTGTGAAATCTGATTTTGTGTCCGGCCATGAAAATCCTTCTTCTCTAATGTTTGCGTCAAAATCTTTATTTCTAATGAAAATAAACAAAATGTTGTTTCGCCGAGAGAGGAAAACTCCATCTTTTCCTTACTAAACTTTCTGATTCCCCACCTACATAGGAAATGGATTCCTTATATTCTCATTTTCTATTCCATGGAAAGAGAGAAAGGGCTCTCATTTTCTATGCACTTCAGTTTCCATAACTCAAAAATGAAAAAGAACCGTTTGGAGTATTGATTGATTGACAGCATGATTGATATAAGAAATACAAAATAAAGACAACAAACACCTGAACTTTCATGCTTAAATTGTAGATTTTAATATAGTCATGTACAATTCAGGACTCACATGCTAATGAAGATTAACAAAAGAAGAAAAAGATGCACCTTTCAGATTTTGTTTATAAGAAACATCTTAAAATAGAAAAGAAAACAAGAACAAGGAACTATTAGGAAACTATTAAAAACAAGATCAAATCAAGAACCAAAAACCAATTTACATAGGACTACCACCTGCAGCTGCTCTCATATTGTTGTATTGTTTCTGATGTGAGAGACTCATACAAGAAAAGATGGATGATTTCTTCGATTTAGCACCAAAGAGGAAGGCCCGTAGAGGCACTCTATCTCTACTATTCGAACGATTCCCATGGCTGTGGCTATGACTATGATGATATCGCTGGCTTTTAGAACCAGACACATTGACATTCTCATTTAACCTCGACAGAGTCTTCTCTACTTCAATTTGGAGTTCCTTCACCTGATCGAAAGCCGCCTGCACTTCATCGGCAACCTTGTTGTTTTCTTGTTGCATGTTCAGAACCTCACCTTGAAATTTTGCCGCTTGGTGTGTAGTGAATTTGCTGTCCTCTTCTTCAGAATGCAGCTTTGCAACTTTCAATATCTCTTCTTCTATATTGCATAGAGTTTTGAATCTGGACTGGAGATCACCTTTCAATAATACATTCTGTTGCAACCACATTGATAATTCAGCCTGTATGTCCTTCAGATTTTTCTCAATGAGTGCAGCATCAGGCTTGGCCGATGAGTACAAGCTGCTAGTGATGCACTGATGCTTCTTCTTATCCCCATTCAGCTTTGATAATTCTCCCTTCATATCATTGACTTTCATTTGGAATTTCTGTATCTGATGATACGAGGTGCTGAATCTCATCCAGAACTTGATATTTTCATCTAGCAATTTTTCAATGTCCCTTCGGAATCTCCCTTCAATCTCTGATGGAGAACTTTCTCCATCAAGCACTTTCTTGATATCCTCCTCTGTCAATGCACTTTTTGTGGCTGCAACGGCAAACAGTTCCTTTGATCTTGTTGCAAAATCAATGTTTCGTTCTTTTAACAGATCTTCCAACATTCTGGGGTTTGATTTGTTTGAGCTCTTCTTCTGGAATTCAGAAAACAACAATTTCCAGTTATCTACCTTACCTCTGGCCCTGGATTGCTGAGAGTCCCCAGATTTCTTTGAATTGCTATTCATGTTTTCATCTGGGCCTGGTAGGTCAGGGTCATCATTCAGTTTCAGTCTCAGTGATTGAATTTCCACATCTTTCTTGGCATTGGCAGTCTTCAATTCCTGTATCTCAGTCATTATCTCAACAAGGCTATCTCGGTTTTTCTTCTCCATATTGGAAAGCCTGTTCTTCGTTTCCTTGTAATTCCGAAGAATTGATGTGTATTCTGTCGCTAGAATCTTCTCCCTATCTTCTAGACCACTTGAGAATAATGGCTGCCGATGTGGTGAATCTGTTTGCTCATCATTGTCTTCTTCTGCTTCAGCATTCAGGGCACTTTCTTTTGTATGGGGTGAATTCTTATCTTGCACATCTTGTTGTGAGCTAAGAATGTCAAGATCACAACAACTTTCAGGTTGAATATGGTTTTCCTGGCCCCTTTTGTCACTAAGATGAAGATCCTGAATATCTTGAATCTTGCTGTCAAGTTCAATTGTTACTTCTTTCAAGTTCATCGTGCCTTCATCTGGAGTTTCCTTGTCTTCCAGTTCTTTTATCTCTTCGGCATTGAGACGACTACTCTCTTCCTCTTGGGATAAATCTTTTATCTCGACCTCATCCAGCTTTTTAGGGGTCTGCAGTGTCTCAGATAGACAGTCAAGGTTACGACACGTTTCTGTAAACTCTGTTTGGAGCTTGCTTCTATGATCTTCAACAGACTTGTTGAGACCCTGAATTGCTTGCAGTTCCTTTTCTAATTCTCTTACCCTGTCACTCAAATTCTTTGAGTCGTCAAGCAGTGACATCTTATCTTCTTCCAAGCTTTGCAAGTTTTCCTGAAGCTCATTGGTTTCTGATTTTAATCTTTTGACCAATCCAACCTGTGAAGAAATAGCACTTTCCAACCTGAGGACTTTAGTTACAAGCTCATCAATCTTGTCTGCTAGTTCCATTACAGTAAGAGGTGAATTAGAATTCATCTCAAAGAATTCCTTCACTTTGTCACACATCGACTGTATTTCCTGTCTCCCTTGTTTCAAACTGCTAACATCTTCCTCCATTTTCTCGCTGAAAGATTTTCTACCTTCAGCTTCATCAGAGATCTTTTGATTGCCTTCCTGAAGATACCTGAAAATATACCACAAAATCATGAAAATCCTTTAGACAAAACCATTAAGATTATGCCGTTAGAAATCAACAGTCACATGTAAGAGTATCAATCCAAAGAAATGTTCCTTTGTCCTCAACAGGCATAACATGAATAAATCATATTTATTTCTCTTATGGTACCTTTCCTTGAAAGCCTTCAGTTTCTCTCCAGCATCCTTCACCCTTTCATACTCAACTTGTGCCTCCTCTGTCGATCTCTTTTGTTGCTCTTGTAACTGAGCTAAGGTGTCTTCACATGATTTTAGAGCTGATACTGTCATTAAAGCCCGAGCTTCATTGTCCTCTATATCCTTATCCATACAAAATTCATCTTGCAAGAAACAAATCCTGTCATGCATCTCCTCAATCTCTCTATCTATTTCCCAGTACTTAGCTACCGCACCTTCATAGGAGCTTTTGACAAATTCCTTCTCAGTTTGTAGAACTAGAATTTCCTTTTGAAACTTGTCTATCTCTGCTTGTGCCTCATCTTTTGTCATCGAAGGACCGGTGGTCCTCTTCGTCTCATCCTGTGATTTCTTTTGTTTTGAGGGTAATGGGTTTTTCATGTCTGTGATTGGTATCTTAAACTTCGGGCTTTCAGGGGCCTTTGGGACTTTACTGTGATCAATGTTAGGAGCCTTGGGTAGATCCTCATAATCATCTTCCATTTCTAGCTGAACCTGGTCTGGAAAAATGCTTGCTATAGTTTTGTTAGCCTGTTGCAACTCTCCTGACATGTGTTCATATCTTTCAGCCAAAGCTCTGTAAGCCTTGTATGACTCTTCGACGAAGTTTATTAGCTCAGGTCTGTTCTTATAGTACATCTCTGCTCTTTTGGCAAATGAATCTGCATCCTCTTCAATGATCTTAAGGATGTTGGTCACCTTCTCTTCCATATCTGTAAAATCTCAAGTTTACTCATTGGATGCAATGGTGAGAAAACAATCAAAGCTTCAATTCATTGTTCGTTAACAGTGAATTGATGAACATGGACTCTAAATTGTAACAAATATTTTTACCAAAAATGGGTGGCTGTCCATTTTTCTGGTGAACTTTGGGGTCATGTAGAAATATGAATTCATATTGATATGATGCTGCTCAAATTTCCATGCCACCAAACTAATAATGGCAATTGGAGCTGTAAAAGATTTGGGACAGGAAAAGAAGAGAGATAATATCCTACCTAATGCATTTTCTGATTTCTGTGCTTCCTCAAAGCACATTTCAATGATAGAGCAAGATAATTTGACAAAACTCTTAAAGAGTCCGTTTGCAATTTAAGGTACAACACCAAGTGTAGTTTTGCATGCAAATGGGTGACAACTTCAAGCAATGTTGCATGAATATCATTTGGGTCGCAATAGAATTAAATAATGGTCAAATTTCTTGCAGCGAGAGCATCATTTTTGTTGCAACAGAATTACAAAACGGTCAAATTTCTTCTCCCTTAAGAACAATACGATAAGTGTTACTCGGAACAGGTTATTTATGAACTAATAATAAAGAAAAATAGCACAACTTATGAATCAAAACATTGTGTGCTTACTTAATTCTTATCTGACCATACATTTGGCAATGACATGATAAAGGATATCATAAGAAGTGCTTTCATTTTTGTAAATTATGTCTCTTGCAAATATATGGTTACTAGTCCATAGGTTGAAATTTGCAGATTTTCAGTGTTTGAACGCAACACATAAGATTATGAACCATTACAACATTGTTAAATGTATCAAATGTTCTTACTACCCTTCCCCTTCTCCCCCCCTCTATAAAAAAATAATAAGTAAAAAACCCTAAAACCAAGCATTTATGAACATCTTACAAGAAATATATTGTATTTATACCTTAGAGAGAGAGAGAGAGAGAGAGAGAGAGAGAGAGAGTATATTCGAGTTTGCAATTCACTGAGGGAATGGTTTTATTCATAATCAATCAACTAGCAGAGACCACTCAGTTCTTGTCTAGCAGAAATGAATTTCTGTAAGTATCACAATAGAAGTAATTATTTTGCCTTGTAATTAGTTAGGAAGGCAGAGACACAAATCTCTTCAAGTATGCAAAGGAAATGGATGTTTACAATGCTTTGATTTATTTCCAATTTTATATAATTATTCTCTTCAATTAATTGATTTTTACTCTTGTTGTCATCCATTTCTTCACATTTTCTCGACATTCATCACCATGAGTTCTCAAATGCCATTGTCTCACCAAACCAACCAGCAGAATGAAGCCATTAACATATTTACCATTTTGTTTAAATGTTGATGTCCATGGATCACAGAAATGGGTCATGCAAATCTACACAATTATCTAATCTAGTCCATTAGATAAGATACAAGAACAATGACAATGGATACGTTCACAAGAAACCCCAACCAACCACATTCAGACAAAAACATGTAAAATGACAAAATTTCCAGTTGGCCCAGAGAAAATCTAGAAAACTTTCAATAATTTGATATGAATATGGCATTCCAGCCTATCAAAATCATAAAAAAAAAAACCCATAATGAACATAACCCATATATCAAAATCCAATTCCAACTCATAAAACACCATCAATCATCAGGTTAGAAATCAAATGAAATACACCCAGATGGTCCAAATTGTTGGAAGAAAAAACAAAGAAAGAAAAAACTTACCTTGGAGGTTTTGTTGCAGCCATTTCCCTTGCCTTGTCCTGATGTGGCTGGCCCACCACCAGGAGTAGGCATTGTTTGCAGCTCTATGCAACATCTCTTTCTTTCTCTCTCTCTCTCTCTCTTCTTCTTCTTCTCTCTCTCTAAAGAGAAGAAGAAGATATTGGTGGCAAGGAAGAAACCATAGAGATGAAGATTGAAGATGGTTCTAGTTGTAACAATCCATTTACAAGTCTTGAATCATTAAAAAACTAAGACAACGCAAATGTGAAGATTTGGGTTGATTTTTTTTCTCATTTTTCTCTGTTGTGTTTTTTTTTTTTTTTTGGCTAAATATGGAAGATTTAATTTGTATAATAGACAGAGGACATGATCCAGGCCGATACGGTAGGAATAATATATGGAGAGGAGAGGAGCCAAAGAGGGGATGGTGAATGTGCCACGTGGCATGATCTCAGCTGTCCAGTCTGGCATAGAGGCAAAAGAGAGCACGCCTCTGCTGGAAAACTTAATCATGAAACTCTCCTCAAAACAAACTGCCGTTGAGAATTCACCGCCGAGAAAGAATTTTACCACCCCTCTACTTTTCACATTAACCATCTTTCTTACCAAAACTCCAACATAATAATGTAATATTATTATTATCTTAGACTATGTTCAAAAATTTCTTTCTGGCAATTAAGACATATTCATTATCTTTCTATTTATATTGATTTAGCATAAATCTCTTATTTAAATTTAAGAATCAGTTTCCCCTAATTCTAGGTGTATGTGGCCCAAAGAGGTGAAGGTAGAATAAATGAGTTTGAAGATATTTTTAGAATGAAGTTTTTGTTAAAAACAAAATTATTAAATTTAAAAAATGATAATTTTTAAAGATTAAAAAATTATATTGATCAAAGTAAAGTTAAGTTCATCTAGTGCAGAATTCATGAATATATCGATGAATGACATATTGTGAGTCTAAAAAGATTGTATTGAACTAGTTTAAGATGTTTTCGTGAATTTCATATGCAGATCTACATGAGTGTAGTTCAACTGGTTATCTCCCATTTCAGAAAACGAGAAGTTACGTGTTCGAACTCCCATAGCCTAACGTTTGTGTGCCCTAGGGATAATAGGCTCACCTGTGTGGATTTTACGAGTATCGGGTTTCCCATATATCCAGTACTAATACCAAAAATAGTAATTGGTATATTAGAGTTGCAGACTGTTTTCTTTTTTGGTTTTTTTTTCCTTTTGTATTTGTACTTGTCTCTTTTCCTATTATTAATATAATTATCATTAAAAGAAATTCTAATTTGAAGTGAGTTCAAATTAAATATTGATATAACTTATAAAAGTTTAAATTTAAATATTGATAGACTGTCGCTGAAGTGAAAAATCTTCCTCATTTTCAATATAAGAATTAGTATGAATCTCCCATAAATATCTCAACAAAATCTCAATTTAAAGATTTCTAAAAATAGATGATTTGCCCTGTTTGCTGACGGGAAAAGTCACCGACCCGAACGCTTTATTGCATTATGCTAATGATGCCGACTGATGGTCCTGCCCTGCCTAATGGTAACGGTGGGTCCCGCTATCAGATTTCATTATTAATTTATTTTATCCTCAACTAATCAATTAAATGCCCACCTTATCTCTCTTTTATGAATAAGAGAGGTTTTATCAGCTTCTTTTTTCAAGTTAAAACTTTTTTAGAGGGTATTTTAGAAAGCTAAAGTATATAATATAAAGTATTTTATATGAGAGTTGTATTGAGTGTTATTTAGATTGTCTTTGATGTACTAACTTATTATGTTAAAGTTTAAATTTTAAAACATAAAAAAAGAGAATGTGTGACAAAGATCATTCAAAATGATCTTTGGAAAGATGTTAAAAATCATTAGATAGTAAAATGTATAAAGGGTTTTAAATGATAAAGCAAAATCTGCTTTCCTTTTTTAATTAAAAAAAAAAACTTGTAAGATAAGCAAATAGAATTTTAATTATGCTTGGATGAATAAAAATAATTAAAAAATAAAAAAAATCATTACACAGTTGATTAGTTTAGAATATAGTCAAAAGAATTTGTAGAAAAGTTTGAAAATTAAATACTGTCCCAAATCTTATTGAATTTCACAAATTACACATTTTAAGATGATTTTTTATTGACAATATTTTAACTAAGTCCATCACTACCCCATTTGATAAACCTTATTCTTAGATGTCAATGTATATTAATCATTTCATTAAAAATATTAAACCATAACTTATATTGGTGTAGTTTAATTGCTTGCCTCCTGCCTCAGGAAGCAAGAGGTTGTGGGTTTGAGCCCCTATAGTCTAGTGTCTTACGGATAGTGAACTCATCCATAGAAGTTTTAATAGGACTGTGTCTGAATTTTCTATGCGTTAATAAAAAATATATATATTAAATCATTTTTATTTGCCAATGCTCACGCACCCTATGCACCATTTGGGCCATGTGAAAAACCCAGATGGCTAGTAAACAGCAAAGCTTATAATATGTCATAATTTTAAATAATCTTACTCTCTGACTTTGACACTTTACTAGCAACATGCAAGCCATTAACCCCATGCACATGGCTGTAATAATATATAATATTAATAGCTCTAACCTTCAAATGGGGCTCATACTAAATTGTAACTATGAAACTTTTTTCCTTGTGGAGCCAACCATTGAATGATTGAGACTAGAGACACTTTAAAATTAATAGTAAGGTAGATAGGTGTACAATTTATAAAATTTTACTTAATTTGGACTCAAAATGATTTATTGAAAACAAAGTCCAATGGCATCAACTGCCTGACTGACTGAACCACAAGCCCCCATTTATATAAAATGGACTTTATATTTATTTTCATCATCAACAACTATGGCTATTTTTTATTTTATTTTCATATATTTAAAGTTGAATTTTTCAAATATAATATATTTATTGAACAAAATTTTGAAATTGTTGAGACGATTCACATTACAAAGCCCACATAGACCAAGATGTTAACATTGGTCTGCTATTAAATAAATAAGTTTTTGAGTAGGTCACCAGCTTGTCTTGGAAAAATGAAATTAACAAAAAAGACTTAGTTTAGCATGAAATTAATGATTTAAAAAATGAGAAATTATTCATTATCTTTTCCATGCTAACATTACAACAAAACCAATGCTTGAATCTATCTGCCCTCATGAATGGTCATTGTTTTACACATGAATGACATAATGGACTTGAAGAAAGTCTACACTACTTTCTTTAGTTTCTATATGTACAAATTTAATATATATTTTATATAAATATTTTGTTGGGTCTGGGGTTTCCGCCCAAAAGACTGGTCTGTGAAGTTGCCCAGCCCCTTATAACTCTTTATTTCCCTCTTTCCCAATCGATGCGGGACTCATTTGCAGCACCAACATATTTACGATTTTCTCAATTTTTACATGACGTTAAGTTGATAGTTAATTCATAAAAAATAATCTATTCAATTCAATTATAATCAAACTTTTAGATAAATAGGATAAATGGTTTTAATGACCGAAGTGTTCAGATCTTTTAAAGCACTTGGGACATGAGCCAACTTTCTTATCTAAATACACTGACTAACTCGATATGAAGTGGCCCTCTGAAATAGAGTAGAAATATAATTTAAGATTCTATCTTTCTAATTTTGATATTGGTGATGGACAAAAAATATTTTGAATTATAAAAAGTAAATTAACTTTTTAAAACTATTGTCAAATTTAATATGAATTTTATTATGAGATTAAAATCTTTAGCCAAAGCGGTGAAGCCCGAAAGAAAGAAAACTCTGAAAGTTAGACAAGCCCTAGAGGGCAGTTTTTACACAAAACATAACTGCTAATTAGAAATTAAGAAAGTGATTAGATGAGGACTGAAAAATAATAATAAAGATAAAAGTAAAGAAAGCTAAAGTAGTGTAAAATAAAGAAAGTGTAACTTTAACTTTTCAGACACATGAAACTTTGGTGGATTCAAAGGGCCGACATAATCCATTGAGTCATGTTATTTATTAACCTCTTTTCATGGCTTTTGAGCCCAAAGGAAGGTTCCCTAAAATATTTCATGTTTCACATCACATGCTTTCCATTTGTGAGTGAAACAGGCCACTTGTTTGCACGTGTCAACCCATCATTTCTGCTGTCTCTTGAAAGAAACTCCCTACTTTTCCACTCACATCACAATTGCTCTCTATTTGCTCTCTATTTCTATCTTTTTTTAAGTGAAGGATAAGTAATTCATTAAAGAGGGGGACACTACAAAAATATATTTAATTTCATATTATTTTGTATTAGAATTGAAATTGCTTGTAGAATACATCACATTTGGAGAGATACACAACTGCACTTCATGATTTTTTACTCATCTTATATTCGATGTGACATTAATTTTACAAATATGTCCAAACCTCTCAATGCACACATATTAACACATATTAAGTAATTCGATAGAAAGTAACTCTATGAAAAATGAATTGAAGGAATTAAGGGTGAACTGAACTCAAAATCTTACTTCATGAAACGAACGTCTTGATTGCCAAGCCAACCCTTGAGTTTTGAAGTATTTATAACTCATCGTGTCTTTTTTCAACTTAAGTAGTTAAATGTTTAACTATCTCAAACATACATAATGAAGAAGAAAATTCAATAGACAATGACACAAAATGGGTTGGAATGGCTATATGAAAATCATCATTTATTTATTCACAACAATAAAAGTTATGTAAAGGCCAGTGATCTTTCTATATGCATTTTGTGTGTTCTGACATGAATTTTACTGTATTGTCTATTTTGTCTTTTGAATCAGCTCCTTAAATATTTTATAAGTGATCTAAAGGGTTTAACAAGCCCAATCAAAAAGCAAAATGTCAATAAATTAAAATTCGTATAAAGATTAGTACCTTGTGTAAATTCAGATTTGTACTTTTAAAAAAATATATTGTACGGTCTTTAACTTTTAAGGACCAATAGGGCTTTGGGCAGGCTTGTGCTGCTGTGCAACATAGCCTAGCCCGCCATGAACACTCCTAATTATGGCGCCCCTTTAGTCCTCCATTAAATGATTCAGGATTAGTTCGAATTCATTATAAATAAATGAGTTTGCATATATATAAAATATGCATGAATCGAATTAATTCTTTAACTCATTTATCTCAATGGACATGCTCGGCCATCTATGAAAAAATCATCAAAGCCCAAAGGATTTTTCAACTTATTTACCTATTATATGTGCATATATACCTCTACCCTATTTTATTTTATTTTTAAAAATTATTTTGAAATTAATTAGAAAATCTACCATTCGGATTTAACGAGAACATGATATGCTTTAAAGTCCAGAGATATCAAATTTACTAATCACTTGATTATAGTGGTTAAAGTCATAAAGGATCATTATTTTTCTTTTTCTGATTTTTAAAGATATTTAGTAATTTTGACCACTAAAATCAAGTGGTTAAAAATTGAATTTTAAAATCAAATTTATTTTATTTATAGCTCATTACATCTATTTTCAATTTAAATGACTGAAGGCTTAACTATCTCAACGGACAAGTCCATGGTTATGCAAAAGAAAAAATTGGACTTTTACTTTTAAAGCCCAATGGGACTTTGGACAGGCTCATGCTGTACAACATAGCCTACCCCGCCCCGAACACTCCTAATTGTGCCCATATCTTCTTGGTGGTGTAAAGACAGTCTCATTGTTGAAATCAAAATATATTGTGAAACATTACCAAAAGAACATAAATAAAAATCCTGTACAGCTTGTTAGACTGTTACTCAATTTAATTTTAAAATAATTACTACTAATACTTTATACATTAAATTTAAATTTTTTTATTGTTCATTTGCACAATTTTGATAAAATTTATCATCATAACCACTAAGTCCATCATATCTATCACTTCAATTATGTTTCAAAATAATCATACTCCTAATCTCATCATTTAAAGTCAAATCAAATAAAATCCCAGATAAAATAAACTTACATGTTTTATGTTCCGTCACTCAAAATAACAAAATTACTTTTAGAATAAGATAATATAGTTTGCTCTGATTAAAGTTGAGAAGTGATAAATGGCGAGAGAATTTATAGAAAGTTAGGGTCAAATTTGGAATGAACGGATATGATTTAATGACCAAGTAGAGATTATATTTTTTAATTGACCACAATATAATACTTGATACAATATATTATAAAAATACATGTTGGTCTAGATCCTCCAATTTAACTTGGGCCCAAGTTTAAGTTGAGCTTTTGAATTGGGCCGAGCCTTAATGCAAGGCCCTGGACTGCCCAAGTTTGAGTCGAGCACTATTTTTAGTCTGAGATAAGGCTCGGGCCTATGTGGACCCAATTTTCAAATTTGTGGGTCGGGCGTTATCGAAGTAAGACCTTTCGGAATAAGAAAGTAGAAATATTAGATTGAAAATATAAAATCATTATAGTAGTTCCAAATTTGAGGCAAATTATGCACCAAAATATCTTCATTTTTTAACCAAAATTCCCTTTTTTTTTTTCTATCAAAATCTAAATAACAGTTGGTTCTAGTTAACCTCAAGGGGTTGGTGAGTTTATTAATTCGATAAAGGAAGCTGGAATCTTGCGTTCGAATCCCATTCTCTTCCACTTTAAAGAATCACTCTCCATAATTTTATCTAATGTATGCTGCTAGAGAGGTTTTTGAAATTAGATATCTAAATGTTTTTAAATTATTCTATATTTTACGAAATTTTATTCGTTAATTTTTAAGTTTAAAGAAATATACGTTGAAATAACCAATATTTCAACTAATATTTTTTTAAACTTTTTAGATTGAAATATTAGTTCGGCCCAGGAGTCAAAATATCGGTTTAACTGATATATCGGCCGATATGTAAATATTGATCGATATGCATATCGGCTGATATTTTTCTCTCTCCTCCCGATATCGACATTTTCTCTCTCCTCCGATATCGGAACCATGAAAAAACCGTGAAAAACCGCAAAAAACCAGTGAAACCCGTGAACCCTGAACCGTTGAAAACCGTAAAAAATCGTGTAAAAACCGTGAAAAACCGTATCGGTGTTTTTAAAAAAAAAAATTAAAAAAATTAATTAAATACCGATATTGTGGCCGATATTTCGGACCGAATATCTGCCACATCGGCCGATATTCGATATGTACGACCGATACTTATCGTATCGACCGATATTACTCGGTCTTAAAAAACTGATATATATCGGCCGATACGATTTGTATCGGCCGATATTTGTACCTTAGGTTCGGCCAACAAAAATCAAGGGTGGAAGCCAATAGATGTGATTAATAAGTTTTCAAATTTTTAATTTTTTGTCCATATTTTCATATTTAAATTATGCTAGTATGAAACCATTCTTTTTTTAATAAATAATTGATAGTTCATTCTAATATTTAAATTTCTATTTTTTGATAAACCATTTTTCATAGGACCCCTTTTACCAACAAAATTGTCCATTGACAACATCTACTTAAGCCTCTACATGGTCTATGGGTATATGAAGCTGGGTGCATTTGAACCATAATTTTAGTGAATATCACATTGGTAAAGGGTTATAACTCACACATCTAAAGATAAAAGAAAGTCAGCTATCTTAACACGAAAAAATTCTATTAGGAGAAATAAGATGGAGTGAAATTCTCATTTTATTTCTACCGGTGTCTCCTAACAAAATTTTGATAGTGTTAGGATGGACGTCCTTAAAAAAGATGTAATAATGAGTATTAACTAAATGATCATTTTGCCACATCAACCATATTTTCTTACCAATAAATTTCATTTTTAGAATGGAGTCACATTAACACTCAATTGGTAATTTCATTCTCTTTCATTCTCTTTTCAATTATAGAAAGTGAGATATGAATAATTTAATAATTCTTGTGTCAAATCTTATATTGTCATAATTTCTGATATAGTGATCGAGGTGCATTTTTTTTATATATTAAGTTTAAAATATATTTTTATTAAAATAAAGCTTAGCACAAACTTTATAATTTTGACAATTTTTTCATAATATTGGAGAAGATTAATCTCATAAATATATATAAAACTCTCAATATTAAGTTGAAAAATTATCCTGTGTGACCCATTTTACAAAAATTAAGGTGAGCTTTTGATCAGTATTCTTTCGTGAATATAAAGGTATCATGTTTCACATTTAGATTCTTTTAAAACTTCAATTAAAAGAACTAGTGGGGAATCGAATTCTAAGGAAGGGGGGGGGGGGGGGGGGGGTGGGGTTGCCCCCTTTACCCTTGCTTGGTAATGGAGGGATGAGGGTAAAAAATTCAAAATTTTATCTCCTTCCCTCTTTTTATGAATACCCCTTGGAGCATAGGGGTTTTCATGAAAACTTTGCCCCTCTTTACCCTTCTTTTCCCCTCTTTACCCCCTTTATCCCTCTTTGAACCTACAAAGTAAAAATATTTTAAAATATTTTTTAATTAATGAATATTATTTATTAATTATATTTCATAAAATTTATTATTATTATTTTTTATATTATATAAATTTAAAAAAATGTTAATATATTACCCTCCGTACCCTTGTGGAGTAAAAATATTTTAAAATATTTTTAATTGATGAATATTATTTAATAATTATGTTTAATAATTTTTTAGTTATATAATTTTAGTAAAAATTATTAATTATAAGAAACCCTCTTTACCCTTCTTAACCTTTCTAAACCCTTTTTACCCTCCTTTACCTCTCTTTGCACCTTTTACCCCTCTTTGCACCTATTACCCTTCTTTACTCTCTTTACCCTTCTTTATCCTTCTTTACCCCCTTTACCCCTCTCTGCACCTATTGCCCTTCTTTACCCCTCTAAACCCTCTTTATCTCTCTTTACCCATATTTGCACCTATTACCATTCTTTACCCCTCTAAACTCTATTTACCATTTTTTATCCGTCTTTAGCTCTATTTGCACATATTACCCTTATTTACCCTTCTAAACCGTCTTTACCCTTCTTTATCCCTATTTGCACCTATTACTCTTCTTTACTCTCTAAACCCTCTTTACCCCCTTTACCTATCTTTGCACCTATTATTCTTCTTTACCTTTCCTTATCCCTCTTTACACCTATAGAGTAAATTTTTTTTAAAATATATTTTAATTGATGAATATTATTTAATAATTATGTTTTATTATTTTTTATATTATATGAATTTAATAAAATTATCTATTCTAATAAAGTTGTTAATATATTACCCCTCTTTACTCCCCTCTTTGCACATATAGAGCAAAAATATTTTAAAATATTTTTTAATTGATAAATATTATTTAGTAATCATGTTTTATTATTTTTATATTGTAATACCCTGCCCCGAATTAAGCATGTCTTAGCTAAATTTCGTGTTTTAACCGGATGATCCGAAGCCACTGACCCAAGTTCCGAAGTGATGTTCCGAGGAACACTGTTTTGAAAAATAATAAAATATTGTTTGATTACTGTTTTAATCTTGATTATTATTTGTTTGATATGTTTAACTATTTGTTACGATTTATACCTCCCTGTTAATTAAAATTGTACTAACCCCTTTTCTCTTATTATTTATAGTGTAAATACTATTGTATACGCTTTCAGTCCGACACTAGTCGGGAACTGAGTGATTCACTTTCAGGACGACACTATAGTCGGGCACTGAGTGACCTCGAGGCCTACTCAAAATGTCAGCTCTGGTCCTATCCAGAAGACAACCGAGAAGTGACCCGAGGATCTAGACCTTACTCAATAAGTCAATCTGGTCAATGCCCAGAAGACAATATGAGTTTGGACTGAGCCCCTTATGTTTATTATATTATTATCTTGTGGATGATTTAAAGAGGATAGAAACCAAATAGGAGACTCATTCCATTAAACCCGGATATTTTGTAGGAAAATATATGATTTCCAAATTCTACGTATATGTACGTATTTGTTATGTATATTGATTGAGCACTTGTATGTTGTTTGACAGAGACCGCGAAACCACACAATCACGGTGAGGGAACTTAACTCTGCAGATTTTGTAAACAGGTGTTATTTTGAGCAATGAGTGGTTTCGGTTTTGATGAACCCACTCATGTGCCTATACATGATGCACTATGGTAAGAGTGCTGTGATGATTTGATATTACGGTGTTGACCGTATGTGTATGTAAGACTGCTTCCACGTACCTGGGCTATTGAACCAATATCGGCCATATGAGAGATGGTTTATGTCTACTGGACCATGGGCGGACCATGCTGTCGTCAGTTGCTGACTTGAGGGTGTCAGTACCGGTTACGTTTAAGAACCGGAGATGTACTTGCAAGGATGTATTTTGACCGTGTCGGGACTTAATACTGGTCTCAGTGTAGTCGGCAGGCGTTACGGTGGATAAAGGCAGTGATTGATAGTTGATGATGTTATTATCTTATTTGAGGTTATGCTTACTGTTATCAAGCATGTGATATTAACCGTTGTTAACCTGTTTTACTATTTGCTTAATGTGCACTGTTAATTATCCTTCACTGGGCTTGTTAGCTCACACCACTCACCTTTCAGGCGATGAACCCGAGGAGGAGGACCCTCTCTTTCAAACTTAGGGCGTTTGAGCCAAGGCAGTGTTTGGGATTCCCCGGAGCGGAATGCCCTGATCTCTTTCTGTTGGTTCTCGGAACCGTTATTTTTGTATTAAGTACCGGATGTGGTACTTAATTTGCATTTGACTATTGTAATCGGCTATGTTGCCATTTGAGACGATGTTATGGATTGATTTATCAATGTTAATATTTGTTTGATCTTATCATTAATGTATGTTGTTGTGTTGTTTTGCTATGTCTATGGGGCATGCTTATGGTACATGTTTGAGTCCTCTTAGCGGGCTGATGCGTAACCGCTGGGCCTAACTGTTGATCCGGCCCAGTAAGAGTGCTTGTGGATTAGTTACTTTCCTTTCAAAAAAAAAAAAAAATCAGTCGCGTTCCGGGCCCACTGGTCGGGTCGGGGCGTGACAGCTTGGTATCAGAGCGTAGGCTCAACTCTAGGACTGTGATGGGTTACTACCTAGTTAGAATTGTTTTTGCCCTAGTGTTGTTATTGTATTGACATTTCCTTGTTTGGTGATACAGATATGTCAAGCAATAATACCGAATACTTCCAGGGGACACCTAGCGACCCTATCGTCATAGATTCTGGAGATGACTCCGGTGCGCCAAGTTTCAATGAGGTTGCACCTAGGGAGGAGGTAGTAGTGGCATCCCCCGAATACCACGTGGGTGCTGAACCTGAGGAGGAAGAGGGAGATGTCCCAATTCCTGAGGAGTCGGTGGGGGAGAACGGATCACCCGAGTATGTTCCGGCTACTCCGCCATTGGACGAATATCAAGATGAGATGTGTGAGCTCTGCAATCAGGCAGGGCACAATTTCATCTATTGTCCCTATCCACCCAGTGTCATTTGCCCTGTTTGCGGACTCCGCGGACATGGAAATGCCAGAACCAATTGTCCTTATGTAGGAGGACCGGGGATCATACCCTGTTTAACTTGTGGGGTGTACGGGCACAAATCTGAGGCCTGCCCAGACAACTTTTATTATTTTGGTGGTGAAGAAGGATCTTTTTCAGGGAATTAGATCAATCATTGTTAGGGGGCATCAGGGAGTTTTGTCTTATAAGGGTTAAGTTTGGTTATTTTTGAAGGGTTTTTACACCCTACTAACCTTTGTACTTGTATTGAAATTGTTGAATGAATTCTAATTGAAATTGTTACAACTTGTGTCCTCTACTTTGATAAAAAAATTTTAAAATTTGGTTAATGATATTTACAAGTGTAAATAACAGATGTCAGGACCCAACGCAAACCGAGCCAACTTTCGTGGGAGGAGGACTGGTCTTCCACCCCGTGACCTACCCAATGAGGCGATACGAGCGGCGGTTGAAGCATTTCAGCAGATAGCTGAAAATATGCGACGTCCGCCAGTCCAAACGCCAGAGGAGAGAGCCACCTCGGCTCTGAAAGAGTTCAAACGTCTGAACCCGACTAGCTTCTCGGGAACAGAAGACCCCAGCGCTGCGAGGAACTGGCTAACCCAGATTAGCCGAATCCTCAATACCCTAGCAATCGCCGATGATTTACGTGTGACCTTGGCAACTTATCAGCTCGAAGGGAACGCCTACGAATGGTGGGAGGCGAAGAGCTTGGTTCGTAATCACGAGCCAATGACTTGGGAGGAGTTTTCTGCAGCCTTTCTGGCCCGTTACTTTCCAAAGACGGTGAAGGAGGCAAGGAAGAGAGAGTTCCTCAACATTCAGCAGGGTTCAGATACAGTGGCACAGTATGCCATGCGCTACATCGACCTGATGCAGTTTGTGCCGTGGATTGCAGCCAATGAGGAGGAGAAGATCCAGCATTTCGAGAACGGACTCAGACCCTTCCTGCAGCGGCAAGTGGCCGGCCTAGTGTTCAACACTCTGGAGGAGATCATCGAGCGCGCTTCGAAGGTAGAAGCGGTGGACTCTATCAACCGGAGCACTGACAGCTCTCAGAAACCTTCTTCTAACAAGAAGGCAAGGTTCAATCAGCAGAAGAGGCCTTTCTTCAGGAAGAGCCAACCTAGTATGGGCCAGTCCAGTCGGTCCGACTCTCGGCCAATCGTATGCTACACCTGCAATCAGCCAGGGCATACTTCTAGATTCTGTCAATCCAAAGGAGAGAGAGCTTGTTTTCACTGCAAGCAAACCGGGCACCTGTTCAAGGATTGTCCTTTTTCTGGTAAAGCGGCACCTTCACAAGGCGCAGGAGTTTCCTACTCCGTGGCGCAGCCATCTGTCGGCAGAGGTTCTCAGCAGGCTTCCAGAGGATCAGCGACGCCGAGGAACGGACCACCTCGGAACGATCAGGGGAGAGGACGAGGGCGTCCTCAAGGGAGAGTCTACTCTTTAGGGACTCAGAAGGAGGAACCAATGGAGAACGCAGTAATGGAAGGTACCCTTCATCTTTTCAGTCTTTTGGCTCGAGTGTTGTTTGATACCGGTGCTTCGCATTCCTTTATCTCTAGAACTTGTTGTGTTAGATTGGGTTTGAAACCTGTAGAAGTAGTTAACCCGCTAATGGTAGTTTCACCTTTGGGTAAGAAGGCTTTGGCAAACCAAGAGTGTAGATCTTGCATTTTGAAGATTAGCGGAGTGGAGTTGTCTTATGATTTTCTAGTTCTGGAAATGACGGACTTTGACATCATCCTTGGTGTGGATTGGATGTCTGTTTTTGGAGTCTTGATAGACTGCCCTCAGAAGAGGATTCATGGGGTCTCCTCAACCGGTGAGAGGTTTGTTGAGAAGTTGGTACCCTATGAAAGGATGAGAGTCACTTTCTCTGGCCTTAGGGCGTATCCCGGTAGTGTGGTGGCAAGCATGGGTTGGGAAGATGTAGGTGGTGTAGGGTCTGTTGCTCCTCGGGTGGTGTGTGAGTTTATGGATGTTTTTCCTGACCAGTTGGCTGGGCTACCTCCACGCCGAGAGATAGAGTTTGTTATAGACCTACAGCCAGGAACATCTCCAATTTCCATGGCACCTTATCGGATGGCGCCGGCAGAGCAGAGAGAGCTAGCTACGCAGGTAGAAGAGCTTCTTAGTCTTGGTTTTATCCGTCAGAGCAACTCGCCGTGGGGCGCACCTGCTCTCTTTGTGAAAAAGAAGGATGGATCGATGAGGATGTGTATAGATTACCGGCGGCTTAACCAGGTAACTATTAAGAATAAGTATCCGTTGCCTAGAATAGATGACCTCTTTGATCTTTTGAGGGGATCGAAGTGTTTTTCGAAGATCGATTTGAGATCGGGTTACCATCAGTTGCGGATTCGAGAGGAAGACATTCCAAAGACTGCTTTTCGGACGCAGTATGGCTTGTACGAGTTTGTTGTGATGCCTTTCGGTTTGACGAACGCACCAGCCATGTTCATGGACTTGATGAATCGGGTGTTTCGACCGTATCTGCGAGAGTTCGTGATAGTCTTCATCGACGATATCTTGATCTATTCGTCATCAGAAGAGGAGCATGAGCGTCATCTGCGGATTGTTCTTCAGACTCTTCGGGAGCATCAGCTGTTTGCTAAGCTGAGCAAGTGTGAGTTTTGGTTGACTCAAGTGCAATTTCTGGGACATGTAGTGTCTCCAGGAGGAATCTCGGTAGATCCAGCAAAGGTAGAGACCGTGAAGACTTGGGAGAGTTCCAAGAGCGTGTTCGAGATCCGGAGCTTTCTGGGATTAGCAGGATATTACCGAAAGTTTATCCCGCACTTCTCTCAGATCGCGGTACCGATGACTCGGCTGACGAGGAAGAACGTCAAGTTCGAGTGGAGCGAAGCTTGTGAGAAAGCATTTCAGGAACTGAAGGAGAAGTTGACGACGTCTCCAGTGTTAGTGATACCCGAGCAAGGACGAGGTTACGATGTTTATTGCGACGCGTCCAAGTTTGGTTTGGGTTGTGTGCTGATGCAAGAGGGGAAGGTAGTAGCTTATGGTTCCAGGCAATTGAAGGGACACGAGCAGAACTACCCGACTCATGATTTGGAGTTGGCAGCCGTTGTGTTCTCGTTGAAATTGTGGAGACATTATTTATATGGTGAGAAGTTCAATGTGTTTTCTGATCACCATAGTCTCAAGTATATCTTCACTCAGAAAGACTTGAATATGAGGCAGCGTAGGTGGATGGAGTACTTGGGAGATTATGACTTCAGTCTCTCCTATCACCCGGGGAAAGCCAACGTGGTGGCCGATGCCTTGAGCAGGAAGTCTCATAACGACGTGGCGAGGATGGCATCCTTGCAATGGAAGATGCTCGAAGTTCTGTCCGAGTACGATCTGGAGCTGATCGAAGGAAGCGGGTCAGCAAGAATCCATAGTTTGGTTCTGCAACCCGAGGTAGTTAGTTTGGTGTCGGAAGGACAACAAAGCGACCCAGAAGCAAAGGAGTTGGCAACTCAGCTTTCAGGAGGAGCAACTTTAGAGGATTGGAAGATCAAGGCAGACGGAAGTCTTATTTTCAAAGATAGACTGTTCGTGCCAAAATCGGACGAGTGCAGGAGGAAAGTGCTTGATCACTTTCATCGATCTCGCTTTGCAGTGCATCCCGGTGGTACAAAGATGTACCGTGACTTGCGGCGACTTTTCTGGTGGAAAGGTATGAAGCGCGAGGTAGCAGATTTTGTGTCCAAGTGCCTAACTTGTCAACAAGTGAAGGCGGAACATCAACGACCCGGTGGAAAGATGCAACCTTTGGAAGTGGCTGAATGGAAGTGGGAGCATATCACGATGGATTTTGTAACTGGTTTTCCTAAGTCTCCTAAGAAGAATGACGCTATTTGGGTAATAGTCGATCGATTGACGAAGTCAGCTCACTTTCTACCGATCAAGAAGACGGATTCCTTGGCTACTCTAAGTAGATTGTATTTGAAGGAGATAGTCAGATTGCATGGAGTGCCTGTATCCATTGTATCTGATAGAGACCCGAGGTTCGTGTCAAGGTTTTGGCAAGGATTGCAAGAGGAGTTGGGGACTAAGCTGTGCTTTAGCACCGCTTTTCACCCTCAGACGGATGGTCAGTCAGAGAGAACCATTCAAACCCTAGAGGATATGCTAAGGGCTTGTGTGATGGATATGCGGGGAAGTTGGGAAGATCACTTGCCTTTGATCGAGTTCGTCTACAACAACAGTTATCACTCCAGTGTGCAGATGGCACCCTACGAGGCTCTGTATGGCAGACCGTGCAGGTCACCTCTTTGTTGGACAGAGGTAGGAGACAAAGCGCTACTAGGACCTGATCTAGTGCGTGAGACGTCAGAGCAAGTTGAAGTAATCAGACAGCGTCTCAAGACAGCCCAGAGCAGACAAAAGAGTTATGCTGACAAAAGGCGACGACCTTTGGAGTTTGCAGTTGGCGACCGAGTTTTCTTACGTGTGGCACCACGTCATGGAGTACAGCGGTTCGGGCGCAAGGGAAAACTATCACCTCGATATGTTGGACCCTTTGAGATCTTGAAGAGGATAGGTGAAGTGGCCTATCAGTTGGATCTTCCTCAGGCTTTGGAGAGAGTGCATAGTACGTTCCACGTGTCTATGTTAAGAAAGTATGAGCCTGACCCGTCACATGTGATCAGTTTTGAAGATATTGAGGTATCAGAGGACTTAACTTTTGAAGAAGCACCAGTCGAGATTTTAGAACGTCGGACTCAAGAGCTCAGGAGGAAGTCTATAACCCTAGTGCGGGTGCTGTGGCAACATCGCGACGTGCAACATGAGACGTGGGAACCTGAATCGACGATGCAGAAGTTGTACCCTGGCTTGTTCACAGGCCAAGAAGGTAGGGTTTGTTCTAAATTTCGGGACGAAATTTTCTTTTAGGAGGGTAGGATGTAATACCCTGCCCCGAATTAAGCATGTCTTAGCTAAATTTCGTGTTTTAACCGGATGATCCGAAGCCACTGACCCAAGTTCCGAAGTGATGTTCCGAGGAACACTGTTTTGAAAAATAATAAAATATTGTTTGATTACTGTTTTAATCTTGATTATTATTTGTTTGATATGTTTAACTATTTGTTACGATTTATACCTCCCTGTTAATTAAAATTGTACTAACCCCTTTTCTCTTATTATTTATAGTGTAAATACTATTGTATACGCTTTCAGTCCGACACTAGTCGGGAACTGAGTGATTCACTTTCAGGACGACACTATAGTCGGGCACTGAGTGACCTCGAGGCCTACTCAAAATGTCAGCTCTGGTCCTATCCAGAAGACAACCGAGAAGTGACCCGAGGATCTAGACCTTACTCAATAAGTCAATCTGGTCAATGCCCAGAAGACAATATGAGTTTGGACTGAGCCCCTTATGTTTATTATATTATTATCTTGTGGATGATTTAAAGAGGATAGAAACCAAATAGGAGACTCATTCCATTAAACCCGGATATTTTGTAGGAAAATATATGATTTCCAAATTCTACGTATATGTACGTATTTGTTATGTATATTGATTGAGCACTTGTATGTTGTTTGACAGAGACCGCGAAACCACACAATCACGGTGAGGGAACTTAACTCTGCAGATTTTGTAAACAGGTGTTATTTTGAGCAATGAGTGGTTTCGGTTTTGATGAACCCACTCATGTGCCTATACATGATGCACTATGGTAAGAGTGCTGTGATGATTTGATATTACGGTGTTGACCGTATGTGTATGTAAGACTGCTTCCACGTACCTGGGCTATTGAACCAATATCGGCCATATGAGAGATGGTTTATGTCTACTGGACCATGGGCGGACCATGCTGTCGTCAGTTGCTGACTTGAGGGTGTCAGTACCGGTTACGTTTAAGAACCGGAGATGTACTTGCAAGGATGTATTTTGACCGTGTCGGGACTTAATACTGGTCTCAGTGTAGTCGGCAGGCGTTACGGTGGATAAAGGCAGTGATTGATAGTTGATGATGTTATTATCTTATTTGAGGTTATGCTTACTGTTATCAAGCATGTGATATTAACCGTTGTTAACCTGTTTTACTATTTGCTTAATGTGCACTGTTAATTATCCTTCACTGGGCTTGTTAGCTCACACCACTCACCTTTCAGGCGATGAACCCGAGGAGGAGGACCCTCTCTTTCAAACTTAGGGCGTTTGAGCCAAGGCAGTGTTTGGGATTCCCCGGAGCGGAATGCCCTGATCTCTTTCTGTTGGTTCTCGGAACCGTTATTTTTGTATTAAGTACCGGATGTGGTACTTAATTTGCATTTGACTATTGTAATCGGCTATGTTGCCATTTGAGACGATGTTATGGATTGATTTATCAATGTTAATATTTGTTTGATCTTATCATTAATGTATGTTGTTGTGTTGTTTTGCTATGTCTATGGGGCATGCTTATGGTACATGTTTGAGTCCTCTTAGCGGGCTGATGCGTAACCGCTGGGCCTAACTGTTGATCCGGCCCAGTAAGAGTGCTTGTGGATTAGTTACTTTCCTTTCAAAAAAAAAAAAAAAATCAGTCGCGTTCCGGGCCCACTGGTCGGGTCGGGGCGTGACATATATTATATGAATTTAATAAAATTGTTAATATATTATCTCTTTTTGCATCTATAGAATAAAAATATTTAAAATATTTTTTAATTGATGAATATAATTTAATAATTATATTTTATAAAATTATATTTTTATTTTTTATTATATTAAATTTAATAAAAATTATTAATTCTAATAAAATTATTAATATATTAGATTAACTCCACCTATAATTAGATTTTTTACCTTGGTAAGCCATGATCAAACAAGATAAGGGATAACCCATCTTCAAGGGTCACCCTACTCAACCCCTGCTCAAGTTAAAATTTACCCATTATCAACGCAGCCTTACGCTTGCAAAATTTATAATTGTGTTCTTGTCTTCTTCGTATTTGAATTCGATCCGGTGGTACTTGATTTTGATTCCTATTGGAAGGACTACCCCTTGTTCTCGTCGAACTTCAGAACTAAAACCCTATTCCCTGTTCGTCTCCTTCCATCTGTCGGTGAGAAGGCCATGTCAATTGAAGAATCGGTTAATTGACAGAAGAAAGTAGGAATGGGTGCTCCAAAGCAGAAATGGACGTCGGAGGAAGAAGAAGCGCTGAGAGCCGGCGTGGACAAGCACGGTGCTGGCAAGTGGAGAACCATCCAAAAAGACCCAGAATTCAGTCAATACCTCTCAGCTCGTTCCAACATCGACTTGAAGGTTCCTTTCATTCTTCTCCATTTTCAATTCTCGGTTGCTAACTGGGTCTTCCCATTTTCTTGCAATCTATCTCGTTTTAATTTTCGTTTTTGGATCTTCTACCCTTTTTTAATGCAGTCTTCTACTGTTAGGACTTGGGGATAATCTATTTTTATTTGTTGGGTGAGGAAAATCTGATAATATCTCATTGGTCACCCTGTTTTTATGGAATCATACGTTTTTTAATACTTTTCCAGCAATTAAAAACTATTGATCAGTAAGCAACAAACCAAAAAGTGAATATGTAAATCACCACTCATACAGAAAATTCTCCAAGAAAAAAGTGCACCCCATCTGTTCTTCTAAAACATTTTTATTTTTTTATGAACCCCAGGGCTCCCACCTCTTCTCAAGTAGGTGGGTAAAACTCCGAATGCATGCAGATCCCAGCAAGCCACGGGCATTGGGTGACTACCAGACTTGAACCTGTGACCTCTTGATCCCGAGCCAAAGTGCACCCCATCTGTCACTGTCATTTTCTGACATTCAGTGCTTATCTCTCACAAAGCAAATTATCTGGTGGCCCATCTTGATACTTATGTATCAATATCCAACATTGGATTAAAACCATCCTAGCATGTCTCCCATGTCGGTACTCGTCGGATCAATTTCCTAATATCCACCGTTAGATTAAAACCACCCTAGAATATTTGTTTTTGGTTATGGAACTAAGGTTTTAAAAAATTGGTGACTCAGCTGATATGACTTGGAGTCCGTCGATGCCAGTAGGACCAGGACTTGGTTGTATCAGCTAGGACTTGGCCATTTTTGTCCATTCTCAGTCACTTTTCGACTGATTCCTATTCAACTTAGCCAATACAACTTGGACTAGACTTAGATTCGGTCCCATTTGAGTCAAAGACCAAGTCTGATATTTAAAACCTTGTGTGCAATTTTGGTTCTCTGTGGGCCATGGCAAGTGTTAGTAATCTGATTAGGATGAGATTAGGCCCAAAAATCTATATAAGGTTCCACCATAACTCGTATTTGGATCTCTCAATGGTGGATTCATCAAGTTTTTTCTTTATAAAGAAAAAAGAGGCCTTCACCATCACATGCACATGTACTACATTCACGTCAAAACCAACTACAAGAGGATCTCTTGTGACATCACCAACTAATATGTGACATGTACCTTATAATTTAGTTTGTTTGCAACCTCTTCAACTTATTTCTGTGTTGCGTAACAGTTTGACTAAAGTTCTGTTAGGGTCACTATTTTTTTTAGCCTGATTGATGTATCAGGTGTATTTCTTCATTTATTCTTCAGTGTTTGTCCATTACATTTTGCAATCAGATGTCAAATTTTATCTTGTAAGTTTTGCTGGTACTTAGTCCTTGAAATTTGTTTTATTAGTAAAAACAAGGTAGAATGAGAGTTTGATTTGAGTTGAGAATTCAAAATTGCTATGAGTATTTGGCAAAGTTATTTCATTAAAGATCAAATAACTTGTTGAGTTGTAGGGTTCTTGTACTAGAAGCATCTAAAGAAAAGTTGACGTGCCATCAATGTATCTAATTGCTTCTTATGTCCAGGACAAATGGAGGAATATGAGTGTTAGTGCTGGTGGCCAAGGCTCCAGGGATAGATCCAGAGCAACTAAATTAAAGGCTCTTCCACCCATTCCGCCATCCAGTTCTCCGAAATCTGCCATCTCCACTTCAATTACACAAGATGAATCACTTGCGGCAGTTCCTGATTCTTCAAAGAAGTCACAGGATGGGAAAACACCTCCTCGGTCTGCCTTTCCATTTCATTATGTTTTTTATCATCTATGATTACTGCATATTCATGCAAACACACAACACATTCCAAACATTCCTTCCCTGAAAGTTTTCCAGGAAAATGGAACTGCTACTGTAATAGTTTGATGCCTGAGAGGCCATGCACAAATGAGCCAATCGTGATATATCTCTTATGGGGTGTCTGCAGGTTCTTAATCACACTAACACTATTATAGATATAATAGATGAATTGGGTGAGGCACCTTTTAGTATGAAAATGTGGCTTGGGATATGATTCCTTCAGTGATCTTGTGGTCAATTTGGAATGAAAGGAACACTAGGATTTTCAAAAGGGGGAGAGACATTATGTTTTTGATGTGTCAAGGATGAGGCTTTGTCCCTTTGTGGGTAGCTATCTCTGTCTAAAAAGTGTAAGGGGTATTCTCTTACTGATCTATACAGGTCTTGAGAGGGGTAGAAGCATGAGGAGGATAGCAGAGAGTTGGATTGTTACGTTGGAGGCATTCAGTAAGCTTAATGCTGATGGAGCAGCTAGGGGTAACCATCGTCCATTTGGTATGAGGGGTGTGGTACACGAAAGGGGAGAGGTTAAGCTATTCTTTTCTGAATTGATAGGGAGAAAGGGTTCCAATGAAGCTAAACTTTTGGGTATGAGGAGCATTTTGGCGATATGGTTTAGTCTTAGTCAGTAGGGCTAGTGATTGAGCGAGGTTCAGCCAATGTGATGACTTGATGAAAGGCAAAAAGAAGCCTATGTGGAGGTTGATACCATTGGCAAGGGATATTAGGAGGCCGTACGCAGGTAGGGAGAGGTAGTGTTCAAGCATAGGTGTTTGGCAAATGGGATGGTGAATTTTCTAGCCAAGGTAGGAGTGGAGAGATGAGGCTTTTGTTGGTTTTTTCGGTAATTATGTTTTTCTCTCTCTTGCTTGTAAGTATAGCTCTCTTATAGTGATTGCTTCTTGTTTTTGTATCTCTTTATTGTATTTTTCTTTTTTAATGATTTTAGTCACTGTTAGACTTTTTTTTTTTTTGGTTGACTGAGTGAGTTATCCTAGTCAAACAAATAGCTCATTAACAAATTGAGCTTTTCTTGAGTTACTCAATTTTCAGGTCGAGTTAATAAGTTGACTAAACCAAACCAGCGAAGTTTTTTTCCCTCGAGTTATTATACCATGCTATAAATTCATAAAAGCACCCACTGTCGTTGTCATCATCATTATCATCAAATATCCCATATATTTGGGTTGGCACTCATAATTAGAGTTCAAAATTATTTTCCATGGGCCAATTTCTTGTCCGTATAATTTCAACAAAATTTTGATTAGTGTTAATGTTCAATTCCTTCAATTCCAATTTTCTTTTAAATGCTACATACATAAGATCCTTGCAGTGTTTTGACAACTGCATAGAAAAAGCTATATTATTGTTCCAAATAAGCATGTTTTCCTCAATAGTTTCTTTTAAGATCCTGTTTAAGGACGTCTTCTAGCTTTTTGAAAAAAGCATGTGTTCTAGGCTTCTTGTTTACTGTTATTGAGATTTATGTTTTCAATTTATTCTATCAGGTACAATATGATGATTCTTGAGGCCCTTTCAGCATTGCAG
Source organism: Chimonanthus salicifolius (assembly GCA_013350335.1). Lineage (NCBI taxonomy): Eukaryota > Viridiplantae > Streptophyta > Magnoliopsida > Laurales > Calycanthaceae > Chimonanthus > Chimonanthus salicifolius. The sequence continues at coordinate 29,040,043 of CM023533.1, read as the reverse complement.
GAGCCAAATGGATCAGATATTGGTTCTATTTCTAGATTTATTGAGGTCAGTAGCAGATTGTATTGTTTCACTTGAAAGTCTTTTTTTTTTTTAAATAAACTTTATTTGGGTATGGTGAATAGTTTGGTCATAACTAGACACTTGCTCACACAGAGAGCTAACTGATTACTGTGCTGCTGGTTTGCAGGCTATCTACCTAAACACCTAAAAGCGTGTTTTGTCCATGTATTCATGTAGCTCTCATGGCAATAAGTACATGCACATACATGCATGTTGTTTCCTTGCTTGTCATGCTGTGTGGCCATGAGTTTTCACTTGTACAAGATTGTTATGGTTGCAATAATTCTTCTGTGCTTCTCCTCTTTCTCTCTCTTTGCAGTGCATTTTTATCTGCCAATATCTACAGCATATTAGAGATTTAAGGTGCTTTTACATCAGCTTAGGTTATTTGGCAGAATAGATGATTGCCCACCCATCTTTGTTTTTGGAGGAGCAAACAAATATTAATCAATTAGTTGAATCCCTTTTCCATTTCACACATTGTGAATGCCAACTCCAATATTGAATTTACTGTGAAGACTGGAAAACAGTATAACGTTATGTGATTTCTGTTTTCCATAAACTAAAAGTGGTAAAAAAGAATCCATTCGACCAAACAGTATATTTGAGTGTTTGTCATTTTGATGTAGGACAGAGATCTGAGAGGATGTTGTCTAAGTTATGAGATCAGACTCGCAAGAAATAAACCCAATGAATTACCAACCACCAGATTAAACTTCTACAAAGTACACCCAATAATGAATTCTTCACTACTCAATTCCCAAAATAACAAATAACAAATAATCAAGAATTTCTTTTCTCTAATTAAAAAAAAACTGAAATAAATCAAAGAGATACCTCTAATAATTTATGAAGGATGCTTGATTCTTGATCCTCTATTGCTCTCTTAGAACCAACCAAGCTAGCCTTGAAGGAGAAAAGCCAAGTGAAAGTGACAATCTCTTTAGGAATAATCTTCTTTGTGGTTTTGAGCCAAAACTTTTCAATACTCCACAATGAATATAATAAAACTCAATTTAACTCAACTCTGCTTAGGCTTGAGGCTTCAACTACTGTTTATTAGGTTTTTCTACATGTTAGATTTGAACATAATACATGTGTGATTAATTAAAGACTTAAACTTGTGACTCTATTACACCTTATCAGAGGGCTCGTTGGATAGGTTATTAAATAAGCTAACAGAATGAATCTAATTTCATGTTAATCAGACATTGTATTAGAGCCAAAATATGATTGTTATTGAAAATTACGAAAATTAACTCAAAATTAACAAGTCTAAATAATCTAAAAATTGATCAAATTGGTGGCTCCATGTTCATGTTCCATCATAGCATCCGCATCACATTTTCTATTCATTGGAAATATTACTAAAAACTTGCTTCATTTTGCTTTGGATACAAATTTCCAAGTCATTAAATTTTTATCTTTTTTAACCTCTGGCTTTGATTACATCTATTATTCTTGGCCCTAAGTTTTTGTTGCATCTGCAAACTTTGGACTTTTAATATGGGTACAACAGTTAAATGATTGAGATCATTTGATTCTGGTAAGGTACATGGTGGATGGGCCATGTGCCAAAAAACATGAGCTATGCATCATGCCAGACCTTTGGTCAGCTGCCTCCAAGTTTAACAGTCAAAATGAGAAAATAGCAGTAATCCACATTCAATGCAGAAAACTGGATTGCCATGATAATCTGCTGTTAGTTATGTTTTGGATATTGTTCATCCAAAGAGAGACCATTAGAGCTAACGTTTCAAAAAAGACACCAAATGGCCTATTATCTGGATCACCAAAGACAAACCATGAGTATGAGGCTTGGTTTACTGTGCAAAGCTTCAGATTGAGGGTACATTTTCCACGCACTTGTAATAATTGTAATCAGTAGGAGTTCTGTAAAATTTGAGGATTATTTTTGTAGCTTTGCTATAGTGCTACCTTTTGTTACAATGCTATGTTTCTATCTTGTACTGTTTATACATGTATTTGTAGAAAAATGATATCATACGAGCTGCCCATACACTCAACCATTGAGTAGTGTCCTCTGGAGTATGGACTTACCAAACAACCCCTATCCCATGAATCTTCATGCTCCAAATTTCAAATGTATGAAGATAACCTTATCATATGGTTTTTTTTTTCCTTTCCAGAGTCCTGCTCTCATTCAAACTGGCTTCAGAGAGCAAACAAACACTTCATATGCCATTGTGGTCCTGCTATCATCATGTTTATGTACTCTGTTTAAGAGTTTTATTAATTAACAACTGGCCATTTCACTCTCTCTTTTTGTGGTTTATATTCAATAGTAATAGTTTCCATGCTGTCCCCCCTTTTTGACAAATTTCTGTGCTCTCTTAAATGTTTATTACAGGAAAGGCATTCAGTCCCACAAAATTTTAGGAGGTTGCTTAGTTCAAAGTTGAGAAGGCTTGTTTCACAAGATAAAATTGAAAAGGTGAATCAATGGTTTCCATCTTTCAATACTCTTATCTGGATTCAAATAATGAAATAGACTCCTTATTTGGGAATGCCATTTCTTATTGGTGTTACTCTGAACCATTTCAAGTGTAAGTGGCACCTTTGAAGTGGTATTCCTTTTTCAATGGCCTACTCATGAGTTGAGTGGGTATTTTATTGTAATTTTTAATTGATCTCAGTTGACTGTTGAAGAAGCTAATATTAGTGCATAACTTTTATACAGCATCAAATATAGTATGCATGCAAAGTTTCCATGCTGTTGATTTATTCGATACATTGAAACAGTTGCTATCATTTCTTGCATCCTGCCAGGTTATTTCTTTTAGGCTGATTAAGTAGGGTGCAAGTCTCCTACATCCCCTAGTGAAAATAAATCTTCATGGCAGGACTTGATCAACTGTACCTTGAAAGTTGATGCAGTCTAGGGTCTTGCCCAAGAGTATAACTTGTAGATCTAGGATTGTTAGCTTCTCCAAAGATAATTGAACCGGCCATAGATGAATATAAAAAATCAAATTCAAGCAATTGAAATAAGAGATCAAATTCTTCCGATATAGATCTCTCACAAACTTAGAGAAGATGGGCAGATGGCTATCAAAGATGCCATGTGATCTTCTCTAAGGACACTCTCTCGAGATCCCGTTCTATGGCCTTAACCTACGTGCATAAGCAAAGGTATAAGAAGAGGGAGGTGTGGTGGGGGTGGGAAACCACATGCAACTTAAGATCCCAAAGGGCCCCCATTTGTTGGCTTGCATGCTATATTTATTATTTATAAATAGTTACAACTTATCCAAGCCACTCATGGCAAACTGACATGGATTTACATGCAATGATAAAAATAATGAAAAAGGAATTTAAAAATACAATAAATCTAATATTTGGTGCTAATTCTATTTATTAAAATAAAAAGGCATAAAATAGTAACCCAAGTGATGTGATAGAGAGATGGGAATCTTAGAACTTTCACATTGGAGTCATAACTTGGTATTTGGGCTTGAATTTGTTAATGGGATTTCTACTGGACGTTGTATCAAAGCCTTTTCTTACCATGTATGTACTCCATGCGATCCATAAGTGCTAACGCAAATTCATTAATTGGGTCCAATGTGCAATCATCACCATTGGATGCATCATTCTCCACATTATCTAGAGATCTGTGAGCCATATTTGACCTAGTGAAACCCAACCTTGAGGCACCCACTTCAAGTATGCTAATCATGAAAGGTGGTGGCAATGAGTAGGGGACCTTTTGACTAGGGCTAAATAAAGTTTCAGCACTATCAGACTTATATAGGGGACTAGGGTATTATATGAGTTGCCCAAAGTTAAATGTTAACCAAGTGGTCTTAAATGAAGGGCTTTAAGTCAATGGTGGGTCAGCCAGATGGCTAACAAATTGAGACATATATACTGTTCATGGAGGGGTAGTTAATATGAGGGATCAAAGCTTTCTAGATGTTCTACACATCCACGAGCAGTGCACACATGTTTGAAGAGTTGGTGGTGGGATCAAGTGGAATCTTGCTGTTTGGCATCTAGTTTATGGTTTAATAATTATTTCCTGTATAACATCCCCCATGTAACCATTTCAAAAGTATTAAATAAATAACTCCCTATGTGCAGAAAGTTACAAGCCCCAATGCCCTGAGCATACAAGAACACCAGCGAGTGTCCTAAACCCCTTCTGAGCTCCCCCAGTGCCCCATTTGTCCACTGCAAGTATTCCCCTAATCCATCTCTGATAAAAAAATTCTCCCAACGCCAAATTTCTATCAGTGAACCCCAAAACAATTTACCCTTGCGTGTGCCCACATAACTGAGTCATCATGTACCCTTCTTCTTCACCATGAATCAATTAATCCCGTCTATGAGAATCCTTTATGCCAGTGCCTACTTCTGAAGAAAGTATACCTTGTTAAACATCAGATGAAGACCCATTGGTCCACTTTGTGAACTTTGTCTCAGGATGGTGACTGTCTCTGTTTAAGAGAGTTTAACCTTTTGGCCAACCTTGGCTGCTTTTTAATCCCTTTCTGCAATACCCCTTTTTTTGTTGTTTATTTTTCTATATATTTTTGAATGGTTCCTTGTTAAAAAGATTGTTATTCTGAAAGAAGACAGTGATGATTAAGGGAAGAAATGGTGGATTGTTCATGGAAGAAACTATAGGGATGTGTGTCACTTGAGGGAGAGCCACTTATGCATACAAAAGTGAAGGAAATGATGACTGTGCTCTTACCACATTGGATGGACAGCAGCCCCTCAAGGGATCTTTGATAGACTTTATGCTCTATCCAATAAAAAAAATGAGCAGCAAGAGACCTTTCGAGAATTTAGGCAACAAGGTTGTTTGGGATTTGACTTCTAGAAGAAATCTTATGGACCATGAAACTGACAAATTGGTTGAAACATTCACAATCTGATTGAGGGAGAGCAGTACCTACCTAGGGTGAAAGATCTAATAAGGTTTGGTGAAGGAAGCAAGTGGACTTTTTCAAGCAAATCCATGTTGTTTGGAAACCCTTAGCACTCTCTTAAGTCGAATATTTGTTGTATAACTTCTCTTAGCAAGATCTTGGCAACTGTTAATCTCAAAGCCAAGAACATCTCCATTCCTATTGTTTGCTCTCTATGTTGAAGTGAGAAGTTAGTCAACCACCTTTTCCTTCATTGTCCCCAAACTCCCCATGTATCCCCAATATGTGTTAGGACATGGGCTTCCATCCCTAAAAGACTAGCCTATTAGGTGGAGTGACCAAAGTCCTTTATAAACCCCTAGATGTCCCTCTATACTTCCAATGTGGGACTCGTTCGTAGCAGCCCCTACAATTCCCCCCCTCGAACGAGGCCTTCCGGCGGAGAGAGCGAAGTCGGCCATCCTGTTTCGCCTGGGGGATCTCCTGAGCATATATGCGGTAGCCTGAGACCTGGCTTTGATACCACTTGTTAGGATTTAATCCCCGATGTGGAAATAAAATCAAAATCGAACGGAATCAATAACAGCATGCAATAAGAAATCAAGCACCACAAGACACTTGGATTTGCTGTATTCCATTCACTCCTTTATTCCCAGATCTCAACCTAGGTTTGATACCACTTGTTAGGACATGGGCTTTCATCCGAAAAGCCTATTAGGTGGAGTGACCCAAGTCCTTTATAAACCCCTAGATCTCCCTCTACACTTTCAATGTGGGACTCGTTCGCAGCAGCCCCAACAATATGACATTTTTTTAATACCTTTTTGCATCCTCTTGGTTAATTCTTTTTATTTTGGGACCTAATTTTGGGTTGGGGTTTGAGGCCATTCTCAATGAGAACCCAAGCACTCTGGAAAATGGTACCTTTGGCCACCACTCGGTTCATTTGGCTAGAAGTTAAAAGAAGTTTGTGGGTAAGGCACAGTAGAGGGCATCGATGATCTATCAAATCAAGTCAAACTTGGTTCAGTGGGCTGTGGCTTCACAAGATTTTTTGGGCTGTGAAGCTGAATACTTCAACAGAAGATGGACATCTTTAGATTAAATCATACATTTTGTTCTGTCGTTTGTGTACTTGTGTTGTTTTTTTAACCTTTGGCTCAATGCTTGAAAATGTGCATTTGGTATTTCATTTGTTCACTGCCTCTTCGTTAACCTCTCCACTAGAATATTTATTGTGACTGATTTATGCTGCTCTTAGAATGTACTTTTCAGTGGTCACCTTAGATTCTAATGTCTTGTGCATTTCCATAACTTGTTCTTTTAGCAGCCAAACACAAGCTTCTTTTCCTTATTTTTCTCGTCCACACTGTTGTCCCAACTTGGATGTTCTGCAGGTCCAGATGCTTTACAAGCTCAAAGAATCTGCATTTGCAACGAAAACACCCACTCTAAAACAAAAAGATCCTGTTCACCGTATTAGGCCTGCTCAAAACTCTAAGTTTGGATCCTTCACTGACCCAGTTGAGGAAGTGACGATGACTGCTGCCTACAAGATTGCAGATGCAGAGGCAAAGTCATTTTTAGCATCTGAAGCAGTTAAGGAGGCAGAGAGAATCTCTAGGATGGCTGAAGAAACAGATTCGATGCTACAGCTTGCTAGAGAGATCTATGAACAATGTAAAGACAACCCATTTCCAAGTTTCTTGTCTTGTTTTTGATTGTTTTCCCCCACCTTGTTAACATTTGGAGCCTCCCTTTCTCATCTGCGATTTACAGGTGCAAGAGGTGAAATCATTGCAATGGCTTAGGCTGTGATGTGCATGATTGCTAATCTGTCCAGAGCTTCTACGAAGAAATGAGCCCTCAAGCATTTATTAACAGATTGTAAATGAATGCTCGTCTACTAAATAATCAGTTTCCTTAAAATGGTCCCATCGATGGTTTGCACAGGGTATGGTTCTTTTAATGTGTAAGTTTCTCCTTCGTGCCTGTGATAATGTACACTGTTCACACTGGTTATGTGGGGCCGGTTGGATATATGACCCAGGGGTTCAAAAATCGGTATCGGCCAATATATCGGCCGATATTTTTCTCTTTCCTCTATTTTTTTGCCGATATTGGCCGATATTTTGATATCGGTCGATATGATACGGCCGATATTTCAGCCGGTATTATGAATATCGGCCGATAACGATATATATCGGCCGATATTCATACTTCCAAAACCGATACATATCGGCCGATACGATATGTATCGGGCCGATATTTGTACCCTGATATGACCCATAAAAATGACCGCTGGGATTGAAGGGTGTATGCATGTAGGGTAATTCACCTAAAATCACATGGATCCTTTTAGATGTAGTTTTAAAGCCCTAATTAGGGTCCAGATATCGGTCGATATCTCGGCTGTATCATGTCGGCAGATATCACAATATCGACTGATATTGGTCCTTTTTTTTAAAAAAAAAGGAGAGAGAGAGAATAATATCGGCCGATACTGAATTTTGCATCCCTGGTCCTAATGATCAATGGCAAATTTGGCATCATAAACTTTGGATTTCACTATGTAGAAACTCATTTGAGTTTTCTTGAACATGTAAGTAGAAGCAAGGGTAGAAAATTTAGCCGGATCGAGATTTTGGCCGCCGAGATTTTTTCTCTCATTTTAAAAAAAAAAAAAAAAATTCTCGGTAGCTTTTTTTTTAAAAAAAAACCATTTAAAAAAATAAAAAATGCTGTTTTTAAAAAAAATTAAACAAATATAAATATCATCGATATTCGTCAGACAGATATCGATCGGGCTCACAATTGATATATATATATTTTTTTAAAAAATAATTGGTCGAGGTTTTTGTTTAACTGGCCGATACAATAACTCGGGTCTCTAAAACTCGAGACATCTCGGTCCAGCTGAATTTTATACCCCAAAGTAGAAGACTGGAGAAAATTTTAATGCATAGAGTTGGAATATTAGTTTTACCCTGAGCAATGACAGGGTTATGCAAGTGACTCGAGGTCGAGGCACGAATCAGGCCACATCTTTTATAGAGCCTTGTGCATACTATCTTATAAAAAATTAAATCTTTTCTCACTTACAATCTATTGTGTCATTCTTAATCCCATCCTTTCTACTAGACTTTATTCACTGCATTTCATCAATTTTATATATTGGATCTGTTTTTCCAATCATCTATGAACGTGTTCATACCATCAGTCCATGCAAAGCAGGTCCTCCACTTATCTCTACAATTGAGCCAAATATCAAAACTTATAATATTGATGATATAAATAATTTAGATGATGACGATCAAAACTTATAGTAATATTGTGCTAAGTCATCATAATTTTGGCCTGTTCTTCCTCCATGTTCTCAAATAATTTATCTCCAAAGCCTTCCTCCATAAGTTGGGATTTATTATTTAGCTTGTCGTTCCTACTATTGTCGTTATCTTATTGTAGATATCTTGTACAATTTCCTTGACTTAACGTGGAACTCCTAACTGATCTTAAATCTTGATTGTCTCAAGATTTTGGAGCCAGTTAATTATGTCAAATAAAGCATTTTATTTAAATTAATCTATAGCAAAATTTATTTGTAAAAAAATGTTACCTATGTGATGCTAGGGCCATTCACTATCATAGATTTATATTAAATATAAAGAGTCTTTTACAAATAAATTTTGGTGTTACAAAATCTAATAAAACATTTAATTTGACATAATTATTGAATTTTAAAAATCATAATGTGCTAATTATATAAATATATTTATAATATTGAAGTCGTGGTTCAACTCCTTCAATTTTTTTTTTTTATAAAATCTAGAGGTCAAAATTTCGAACATTTTGAGCCAGCTTTGGCGGGGTTTTAGGATGGCTGGTGAAGCAGCGGCCCATGACCTTTGCCTTTATGCTAGTGTTTGGTAATCTATCTATAAATATTAAATAATAACCATAAATAATAATATATTAGCATAGAAAACAACAATTTATTCCAAGTAGAGAATCAGGATCCTAGATTTCAGGGAGAAGTCATGTTGCTATATTGAAAATTTCTATAAAATGTCCTCTACAAAGGTGTAACTTATATTATTATTTTGATAGTGGGGCTTCTCAACATTCAATCTAAACCCTTTAAAAAAGAAGCCGTTGTGACCCCACTAGAGTGGATTGTCACATTTTGTTTGAAAATTAATTGATGGGTTTTGATATTAAAGATTTTGAATTTAGAAAATTAGAAGAAATTCTGCTTAAATATAAATTTTGGTATTTGGTTGTTATTTTTTTACGACCAATGGTGTCCATGCGTCTCATTTGCAGAGGATTTACTCGACTAATCTTTCGGAATATATGCACACCTCCCTAAACACATATACTGAGTTCAAGCGACGAGGAGTAATCCTATAAAAAATGACACAAAAGAGTTTGAGCGTAAATTAAACTCAAGACCTCTCTTCATAAAGAGAGCTTATTGACGGTGAGGAGGCCAATCCCCTCTCTTCTCTAGAGATTAAGAGTTGTCAAACTCATATAAATTTCAAAAATTATTTCATTAATGTCTATCATTTGATTAAAATACTCTTATCATAGATAAAATTTTAAATCATGATATTAAAGGTTAGAGTGACTGGATTCAGATGAAATTTGAGTATTTGGAATCCTAACACTATTGCATTCTCATTGCAACTAACTTATGTGATTTTTATCCTTTTTAGTGAGCTCTAAAGAGGACTTTTCTTACGTTTGTGATAGCGTCTTGGCTTAATAAATGTAATTAATGGTTCTCTTTATTAATATCAATAATTAAGGGTGGTCATTTAGACACCCCACTTTTCTTTTAAGAGACATCCCATTTCAGAATTTTGTATCAAAATTACCATTTTACCTCTAATTTTTTAAAAGATGATTCCTCTACACAAAACTGAGGGGTAAAATGGTAATTTCATATAAATTTTGAAATATGAGGTCTCTTAAAAGAAAAGTAGAGGTGTCTAAATGACTATCCATAATTAATAAGTTATTAAAAATGAATTTATGTTTATTATTGTACTTCTCATTTAAGTTGTACTTTAAACCTATTTATAGGCTAAATGCAATAACACAATGAAAAGAGAGAGCCTTTGACGAGAAGGTTGGTTTATCTTTTGAATTGAAATCAAGATGGTTAGATAGATCACGGTTCTAATAAAAATTCAAACAAATTTTCTACAGGAATTTCATTCTACAAATTTCAATCAATTTCTAAGTTTTTTATTTTTAAATTTGCTTTTGAACAAGCAAGAATGTTCAAATTTTGTCATTGTTCTGGTCAGAGCAGCAGCCTCTCTCTAATTCACAATAAATTAATACATTTAATTCATTTCATTTAACATGAAGTTTAGCCATATCTATCAAGTAGCAACCATTCTTCTACTTGGAATTCAAAAATACAGTGGCAGATGCTGACTTGTCTTCTACCTACTTCCACTTTTCAATTTGTAGATCAATCTGGCTGCCAACCCAGACAAGCCTTTCTTCTATTTAAAATTAGAATATAATACTTAATACCATTCTAGTGTATGGATGCGGCCTTTGATGACCGTTAGATTGGAGCCATGTCATTTACGTACCTCAATGTGTCTGTATTATGAAATAAGGTATTGAATTCGATTCATGTTCAATTTCTGCATGTCATTTTTCACTAGCTTAAGATGTTTATATATATATTCGTGGAATTACTCTCTCCTCTAATTAGGATAGCGATACCCATATTATAAAAAAACATACAATCTCCATTACTACTGATGTGGATGTGCTGCAAACTATCAATCTATTACAAAAATTTGTTTTTTTTTTTTGGTTACAACACACAATGGAAGAAATATGATGTGGAGATACCCATCTTATAAATTTAGAGGAGATTGGCCTAATTGTTAAGAAACTCTCTTAATGAGGGAAGGTCTTGGCTTCAATTCACACTCATATCCCTCTGAACCACTCTCCATAGGATTACTCTTCATCAACTTACAAGTGTGTGGATTGGAAGGTTTACATATGCTCGTGGGTTTAGTCTCATATCCAATTTGAGGTGGAGGATTTACCACTCTGTGGATTGGATTGTGAGGTGGAGATATCTATGTTATAAAGAAAATAATATCTATTATATAAGACTTTCTTTTCGAGTTTCACTTTTTATTTAGAATTTTTTTTTTAATTTTAATTTACTTTTTGACTCTATCATAAAATATATAGTCGGTCACTTCATTATCTATCATATTTTTCTTTATTATCTAAATTAGGTCAAATAAAAAAGAGCAATAATACTCCTGTTTAAATAAAACATATCTCAAAACTTAAAACTTAAACAAAGGCATTTAATTAGCATGATCTCAATTCAAGTTGAGGCCCATTTTTTAAAGTTTAAACGCCATAGAAAACCCATGATTTCCTTTCAAGTCTCAACCTCAACTACAAATTCACACAAAGCTCACCTTCCATGATTCATTGTTGGTTTATCGGCTTCTTTTTAACCTTGTTTCACATCCTCACCCAACACCACCAACAACAACGTTGGCTTGTGGGCCCTACACGTGTGACCCTGAACAAAATTACAAATTACAGAATCCTCCAACCCTTGCTATTCTCGATTCTTTGTTTAAGCAAACCAAAAAAATCAAACAAATCAACACTAGAGTTCTTGTATATGACAACAATTTGAGGGAAAACTGCTTACTTATTTTCTTCGAATATGAAGCTTGCGGAAAATGAATTCCATCTATCAGGAAAATGGATTTTGAATTAAAAATATATAAAAGAACTTGGATTTGTTAGTTTAAATTGACTCAATTTGAAAAAAAATTAAAGTCAAACAAGTCAATAAGGTTTATTGAATTTTTATCTCAAGTCTATAGACATCATTTGAATTAACTCAATAAAATTTCAAATTAAATTCGAGTTTTAAATTTTAAATTATGGGTAAAGTATACTTTTATATCACAGTCTACTTGCCACATGAGATAAGATGACTCATGTCATGCAAATGCTAGAAGAGTACTCATTTCTTTTCAGAATTTTTTTTGGTGAAAATACCTTAAAAACTGTAATTTTGGATGGTAGTGTCTTCAAAAATTTTATTTAGGTTAGAGTGTCTCTTATACGTAATTAGACTTTTTTGGAAGCAAAAATACTCCTCATGCACAGCACAGGCTCATACGTATCGTATTGATTGCATGCGCTAGCGACTGGGTTCCAGCATTAGCGCGGGTTCATAAGTCTGTGTGCTAGGACAAGTTTTCTTTCTTTTATATATTATTTTATAGTTTAAATAAGAGATAGAAGGCATTATAGTCTAATGGTAAAGATACTTGTTTATCATTTGGGTGACTTCAATTTTTGTCAATTGTGATTTTTTCTGTTATTTTATGACGAGTAAGTTTTATTTTATTTTTTTAAAAAATTGAGGAATAACAATAGGGTATTAATTTGTTCAAGCACGACCTAAATAAATGGGTTTGGACAAAGTCCAAGCTCGGCCCATCAGACTCAACTTTAACTAGACTTGGACTTAAAAAATAAACATGCTTTAAGTAAAAGCCCGAGCTCAGTCTGTCGGACAAAAATCTTTGTCCAAGTCCATTTATTTAGGTCGGAGGTAGAATCAAGTTTTAGTTAAAGCCAGACGAGGCTTGTCGATCTAGTACTTAACTGTGCTTGAGCTTAAAAAATAAAAAGGCTTAGAAGCCCAAGCTCAGCTCGTCCAACGGAAATCTTTCTCCAATCTCATTTATTTAGGTTAGGGCCAGGCTCAGGCTTTTACTTAAAGTCGGTTGTGGCTCGCTAGGCTGGGACTTAACTGTGTTTGGGCTTAAAAAATAAGTGGACTTAAAGCCTGAACGTGGCCTCGACCCATCGAACTAGAAATATTTGTCAAGATCGTTTATTTAGATTGGGCTCGGACAAATAAACACCTCTTAATTTTTTCATTTTTCAAAAAAAAAATGAAAAAAGGGTACCAATCGTAAAATAAGAGAAAATCACAATTGACAAAAATTGGCCTGCTCACATGAGAAACAAATATCTTTATCACTATATTATAATCACTTCTATGTTTTACAAGATTATAACATAATCTATGAAAAAAAAAGAAGAAAACCTACACTTGTGCTAGCCAACGGATATATGGACCAATGCAGGAACTCATGTGCTAATGTCACGGGTCAAAAATTCAGCCGATACGCATAGTATCGGCTCATATATATTGGGATTTCGAACGCCGATATATATCGGCTGATACGTATAGTATCGGTCAGAGAGAGAAAAGTTCGACCGAATATCTGCCGATTTTTATTTTTTATTTTAAAAAAAAAATATCGGCGTGGACCTAGTCGATATCTCGGCCGATATTCGTTCTATACGGGCGAATATCGGCCTACATATTGGCCAATATCTAAAATATCGGCTGATATTTATATCTATATATTTTTTTAAAACAGTCTTTTTTATTTTTTTAAATGATTTTTTAGAAAAAACCAATGATATTTCAAAAAAAAATGAGGAGAGAGAAAAAATTCGACTGAGATATCGGCCGAATCGAAAATCTTGGCCGAGATCAGAATAGCAGAATTTTCGGCCCCTTGCTAATATACATATCCAGTCGCGATGCAAATGAATACGGTATTTATGAGTCTAAATAGTGCATGAAGGGCATTTTCATAAAAGAAAAAAAAGGCTAATTAGACATATGAGGAAGTCTAACCCAAATATTTTTTTAAATACTTTCACTTAGAATCGCAGTTTTCAAGATATTTTTGCAAAAAAATCTATTTTCTTTTACAGCAAAGTCACTTATATATATATTAAACAAACTAAAAGATAAAATTATATATTATAATATCGTTTTCCGTCGCAAACCAAAAGTTGAAATTGAACAGGTTTTGAAGACGTTGGAAAATATAAATTGATTGCCAATTAAGACAATTTTTAGGAGATTATATATTAAAGATTTTTTTTTTTTTTTTACTGGTTTCAAATGGACTTTATTTTTAAGTATGCAAATGAAATAATTGAAATGATAACTTTAGTTGATTAGATGTATGAATTCAAAAATAATTTGAGTCTGAATTGTATCAATCGAATTGATTTAGAATCGTCGCTCCCAGTCCGATTAACTTCTATATAACTCAAACTAATTCCTATTATTTTTATTAATTTCAAATAGAATTTATCGATTTAAGTCAAATATTTAAAATTTTGATTAGATAGAAAAAAATCCAAGATCAATAAATTGCTTGGACAACTGCTGCATGCAAGTTGGAAGGCAGTGGGCTTGTTGCATTCCACATCATCTCCTCTCTGCCCTGTGCTTCCCCATCGATCGACACATCAATTTTTTTTTTCAGTGGAAATCTCAAAAACTGTAGTCTGCAAATTAAACCCACCAAAACTTGAAAGACAAGCCCGCAATTTCTCCTTTTGACTTGATTTTTGAGCCACCATCCATCCATTTCTCTGTCCAAAAAATTTCTCTTTTCAATCAATGGAAGACTTGAGATCCAAATCTTGGGGGGATGGAAGGACGCAGATGGAAGTATATGGGGGCATCGCTCCTCCCTCCGGTTTGCACGATCTCAGGTGCTACAGCGCCTCTTATGCTACCGCCCAACCGACCCAGATGCAGAAAGAGATGAAACTCAAGAAGAATAGAGTTTCTTCTTCTTCTTCATCATCGATATGGTGCTTCAATGACCCAGAGTTGCAGAGGAAGAAGAGGGTCGCGAGCTACAAGGTTTATAGTGTGGAGGGAAAGATGAAAGGGTCCTTTAGGAAAAGTTTCAGATGGATTAAGGACAAGTACACCCACATGCTCTATGGATGGTGGTGATTCTTCGTCTTCTTGCTTCTCTTTTTCCTTTTCCATATGTTTTTCTGTTTTGGGTATTTCATGTGTGTGGATGTGCTTCTGATAAATTCATCCTCCGTTCTGTATTTCTGGCTCTCTCATGCTCTTATCATCTCACCTTGTTGGATTTTAATAGACTTCTGCTTCGTAATTATAAAATTTACAGCAAGTTTTATGCTCTCTCTCTATCTCTGGATTGTTCTCTATGTTTTATGTTGTTATTTGGTTACATATATGCAATTTTCACAAAAATTAACAGGAGGAAAGTGGGTTTTCCTGGAAATGCTTGTATATGTTGTTTGGTTCTGTAGTTATCGAGGCATAAAGCAACTATTGTTTCCCCCCAGTTTGGTTATCATGGAGGTAAAAAAAAGAAAAAAAAAGAAACCTGTATTTGCTGTTCTATAGAAATTTTATATTGATCTGCATACAAAGATGGGTTGGTGTTTTGGGAAATCCTGGAAAATTTGATTCTCTGGAATGTTGGTTTCCAGATTTCAGGTCCATCCCAAGTCCGAACACAACTTCATCTGGGTTTATTGACCACTTCAGGATGCTATCTTTCTATTCTTGATTTTCATATAGGGAGTTTCAATTGAAAGCCCGGATTTCTCGGTCTTGAATTAATTATGTGGTGATTGGATTGGGTTTTTGCAGGCGTTTTGCCTTGTTGATTTTATGGATTTACTTGGTTATGGATTTTTAATCCGATACAACAATGAAATTTTGAAATGGCCATTTTATTTTTAAAAAAAATGGGATAGTTCTGAATGAGTTTTTGCATTAAATTTAACCGGGGGGGTGGGTGGGTGGGGAGGGTGTTGGGCGGTTGGGGGTGGGATTGGGGGTTTTCACTGTCTAAAAGTAGAAATTTTGGATTGGCATGATAGAGTATAATTTTCATAGAGTAAAATTTAAAACTCAATTTAAAACAGATGAGAAAAATGAATTTGGTAGTAGGGGGGCGATGAAATTCATTAATTTGAAGAGATTTCCCCTGTTTTTTTTAATATATTATTATTACTAATATTTGAAATGGGTGGTTCTTAACTTCTTATCCGTGATTTTTATGCTGTGATGGGAAATGACTGGAATTTTAGCGAGTGGAAGCAATTGAAGGTTTCTGTTTATGGTCTTAGCAGCTCAATAATTTTTATATTGATATTGTTTTTCATTTTTCTGTGTAAATTATTTTATGGAAAATGTTTTTTTGCACTTGATCATTTTTGTCAGAATGGTAGAAAATGAATCTTTACAAACGGGTTTAGAAAACGATTTACGACTTGGAGAAATAAGGTATAATAATAGTATAGGGGCAATATATCGGCTGATTTTATTAAATATTCTTTTTTTTTTTTTAATTGTTCCGGTGGTGGGTCTGGGCCGATATCTCAGCTTATATCGAGACAAGATCTCGGTCCATATCGGGACAATATCGGCCGATATTAATAAATTTCAAATTTGGAGAGAATGATATCTCGATAATTTTTACCCCCGTGTCCAACATGATCATAACCGTTGATACAATCGAATTGATCTATGGACCAATTGACCCATCAACTTCATCCTTTAATCCAGGGGTTTAAAAAACACCTAAGCGGTAATCTTAGTATTGTATCATGAGGTCATTCTTATAGAGTTTTAGACTATTTAAGTTGAAATTTTAAAACGTTTTAAAAATTTAGAAAATGTCTAAAAACTTATAAAGAAGGAAAGCAATCTAAGAAAATATTTAATTTTTCAACTATTTCTCTTATTACAATTCATAAAATTTTATTAAATTTTTTGAGATTCATAAAAATATTAAAAAAATAAACAAAAATCTTAAAAACTCTTAAAAAAAAAGAGCTCAATATCTTATAAATCTCGACTTTTATTAATTTTTTTAAAAAATCTTTAAATAAGTTGTGAAGATTGGCATAGAACAATGAAATACAGGTTTAGTATGAAGAATATTATCCATGCTTAAGAATTTGAATGGAAAGTTGTGAGTTTTGGAAGGATCTTTCAAATAAAGAAGGAAATAATGAGTTGGTAAATAAAGACAGAATTTGTTGACTTGATGGGAAGCAATTGATGTAGGCACACAAGTGCTGGGACCTTGTGTTTCGTATGCTAAAACCACACAAGGGATTTATTGTTTGCTCTAGGGTCTAAATATCGGCCAATATGATATGATTATTGGTTGAGTATGTCGATATCTCAGCTGATATCGGTCTTTTTTGTAAAAAAAAAAGGGAGAGAGAAAAATGTCGACCAATATATCGGCCGATACCGAATTTGAAACCCCTGATTTGCTCACTTATTCTATCTCAAACTCGATTTGGATATTCTACTTATCTACTATTTTTCTTTTTAATATTTATAATAATTGTATTCTAACAAAAAGGGAATACAAAAAAGACTAGCATATAGAGATATTATAACTCAGTCGAGTTCTATTATTTTGACATGATTTTAGTTAGGATTCAGTCGAGTTGACTTGGCTGGGTCCGAGTTGCATCTGTGCAACCAACCTTTCGGAGAGAGAATCAACATTTATATCATCTCAATCCAAGCCCATCGAAGCCAGCCCACCCAAATCCATATTAGGACAACTTTACTCTTTTGAGATTTCTCTGTGTTTTTTTTTTTTAAAGATATTTAGTTAGGAAACTTGTCGCTTCAGGATTGATGTATCGAATGGTGTTCGATTTTCACAAAATTAGATTCATTGGAATGTTTATTTAGAGATTTTTCCAAGCAAATTCAAATTTGTACAATTCTAATATAGTAGACAAAAGTTATATGCAATTTAGTAATCAGGTGGTTTAGAGTGACAAAAAATCTATTTTTGTTAATTTTTAAATTTTAAACATTATAAATAAAGGGTCATGGATGACCATAAGAAGTTCTGTTTGAGGTAAATTATCCACTTTTTATGTTTTCTTGTTAAATTTATTTTTGCATTTAATTATTGTGCAATTTTAGTTTCTAAGAATTCTTATTTATTTTCTATTGGTATGAAAAGTTCCAGTCAGTAATTGCATATCAATGTTGATTTCATCTTAGATCTATTTGCTTTTGTCAAAGAATTAGATCTATCTCAGCCAATTTTTTTTTTTTTTATGAGCAAAGTGTCCAAGGATGTCACCTGTATTTAAAAAGGAAACATTTTAACTTGACTAGTTCTTTAGGCATGTGCAAACCTTCCAATCCCCACACACCGAGTAAGTAATTACGAGAGTGGCCCAAAAGGATGTTAAACGTGAATCGAACTCAAGACCTTCCTTCATAAGTGAAGCTTCTTGACCATCAGGCCAATCCCTCTTGAGTTAAAATTTAATTTTTTTTCTTTTGACTTTCTACATCACAAGCCGAAATTTACACCCATTTTTAAATTTTAATATAGAAGCCTTGACCTGCAACAATTTTGTCTAAATGTACATGTCTTGACGTAGAAAAAAATGGTCGTGGATTTTATACACAATTGGGCATGGCTAAATCAAATGTACAGTGCATTACAAAAGCCAAGGGAACCAAATGATGGCCAATAGGCAGCATGATAAAATTGAGTTACTAAGCATACAGTAGAGGACTGCGACATCCTTTTCCCTACTCAGGCTGCTCGACTTCCTTTTGCTACCGAAAAGGGAGAAAATGCATCATAAGGTGTTCTTAATTGAAGTCACTCTGTCCTCACTTTCCGATTCATCACATCATGATAATAAAGGAGGACGAACATGGGTTGTCCATAAATGCTGAAAAAGAACCAGAAGATCATATTTCCCACCTGACAAAAATCCACAGTTCAAGTGACAAGGTTATACGATTAGTGCATGGGGGTGAAAGCTTATAAATTCACTAATAAACATGGGTGTATCTCAATTGATTGCCTCCGGCCTCAAGAAGCAGGAGGTTGTGGGTTCGAGCCCCCATAACCTAACCTTAGTGTGCCTTAGGGGTAGTGGACTCATCCGTGTGGGTTTTAGTAAGACTGTGTCTGATTTTCCCACACGTTAATCCAAAAAAAAAAAAAATAGCCACTTAAAGTTTAATTTAGAATGAACATCATAAACACATGGGAGCTTATTTCTAGGAGAAAGAGGCATACCATAGAATTTCTGAATTTATTTTGCACGCAGTTTGTAAAGAGAACCAAGGGAATCTGTCAAAAGGATGAAACCGCTGTGAGAGAATGTCGCATACCACTACAGATCCCTTGAGAAAAAGAGTCAAGTTCTTGGAATACCATTTCTAACAAATAAAAGACAAAGTACTTTAGGCAGGTAATGAGGGGAGGCTGGTAGTAAGGCCACATTAGACAGCCATTATCCTCCACAGAACTCTCCCAACCAAATTTTCAACAAAGTTTGAGTAGGTGGTGCATCATCTTTAATATTCCAAATACTCAACTGTCTGCATTCTAGAAGAAGCTTGAAAACATTCCAATTGATGAAATGGATCTTCCTCTCACCATCCCAAAATAGATCTCTTTGAAGTTGGTAAAGTTTAATGGCTACATTGCAGGACAGAATGGGCTAGAAACAAATAAATGGGTAGCTTCAATTTAGAGTTATCTGTTTTGAAATAATTTATTTATTTAATTTTTCATGAAGCCAATTCTTTTTTTAACATTAAACAGATAAGTCATGCATGGATGACGATCTTGGATCGGACCTTGAGAACTAGGAAAGGAAAAAGGTCTAAGGGCTACCACTGCAGCGACTTTGAGAAGGGGCTAGAAACAAAGAAATGGGTAGGTTTAATTTGAGTTATCTTTGAAAGCTGATTTATTTTTTTCTCACGAGGCCAGTTCTCTTTTAACATTTAAATAAATAGGCCACGTCTGGATGATGATCTTGGTTAGACCTTAAGAACTAGACGAAGGAATAGAACAAAAACCCTCTTATATTTCACGGTTAAGGTGAAGGCTGCCAAGTGCCAACCATGAATCTGCTACCACAATAGCAGAAGTGAGGTTTGCAACTGACTCAAGGGGTGAAAACTCAATTGTGAACACATCAAAAGAGGTTTCCCATATGCATATTAAACATGACTTTTTCCTACCCGCGAGTCCTACCCGCGATCCATGGTGCCCGCCAGCCCAAATCCAAGGTCATCATATGGATGATCCCAAGAAAAATCACTAAAGGGTTTATGGTCACATGGTCAGATTCAGGTTTCCTAACCTGAATGGGATTTGTCCATGGTTCAATCAATGGGCTCAGACACACTAGAGTGTAATTGGGGTTGGACTTAAGCTTACCATAGGCCGACAACAGAAACTGGCCCATGCCAGTCCCTAATGTGGACAGGACGCTGCCCATCATTTTTCCAACTATCTGATCCTAAAATAAAGATATAAATAGTCAATACAATTAGTTTTGTATATTTTTGTTTGTTTTCTCTCCGGTATAGTCCTACCCAGCCTTTCGTAATTTGTACTGTTATTTTCTTCTTTTTAAATATGTTTTCCTTGTCTCCTATTCAAAAAAAAAAAATTCTAGGTTAGCATGGGTGCACTAATATGTTGAATGAGAGCATTCAGATTCCAGATTATAAATGAAATAATAACCAAATAATAATGTACTGCCTGAATAGATCATAAAGGATAGTTAAAGGCAGCATTATGAAAAATAAGACAAGTATACCTTTACAGATGACTACTAGTAACATGAAAACCACAATCAAGTCTTTCAGGCACACTTACCTGAAGCATCATCCCCATAAAAGCCCAAAACTTGAAAATGTGACAGGGAACACCAACGCATAGCTGCAGATGAAAAAACAATATCATAGCCAACATGGAAAGAAACACCATAATGATTGATGATGGAATATATAAATCAACTAAGAAGTGATGAAGTAGTGATCATGTGTTGGAAAAAACAAAAACAAACAACAGATTTCAATATCCAATCAGTATTCACATATTTGTTATTATTTTTGGCAATTATTAGCCAATATCCAAGAGGTACTCACATCTTTGTTATTATTATTTTTAGCAATTATTAGCTCAAGTGATTTTTTGAGAAAAGAGTCTCTCTCTCTCTCTCTCTCTCTCTCTCCCATTTAGCAAAGATCATCATCATGATCATCAAGTCATTTATCCCATCAATATGGCGTCGGCCTTCATGTTTGGATTTAGCAAATTATATCCATGGGTCAACTGTCTATCTTACGCCCATGGGACTTGAACCTACAACCTCTAGGTTGCAACCATGAGCCTTTACCAGTTGTACTACATGTTCTCGTCTTTCCAAGCACCCAAATGACTAGCCCTTTTAAATTTTTTTTTTTTAAAAAAAGTCCTCAATCAGAAATGAGGAACCCAAAAAATTCATCCCAATGCATCATCCATCTACCGTTGAGCATATGAGGAAAAAACAAGTATGTATTTTACAGACATTTCAAAAGATGAACTAAAAGATTGCAAGAGATTCCATTCTAACTTCTAAGATGTATACATCTTGAAATCTCAAATGTTCAGCTACTACGTATATAAATGAATCCATGTGTCTAACTAGAAATCACAGAGTGGCAGCCCTTAGTACAGCACCATGTTTAATCAGTCAAGCATGCTTCAACTTGACTACAAGATGAGGTATGTGACTTCATGATACAGGATCTTTTCTGAGGCCCACTTATGATGACTTAAAACCTTATGTCCACCCCCACCCTTTATCTGTTAATGCAAATGCATCTGATTCAACTTTGATTAGACTACAAGAATGACTTTCACCATTCAATTGAGTCATCTTGAGCCATAAAAAATTTAAAATTTATGATTTGAATCCTACAACACGATACAGTTTTGAAAGAAAAGATCTGCCTTCACAGATCATGATAGCCATGAACTTGAAGGCCAGAAAAGAACTATATACTAAAAAAATAAGATGATCCAATCCAACAATAATGAACACTATTTGCACTTAGAAACAAAAGCATGCCAAGAACTTGTTAAGCATATCAGTCAATTGAAAAAAAAAAGAGAGTGGAAAATACCTCATGAAATGCAGCAGAAAGGAAGAAGACAATTATGACTGTAACTCCCTGTGATTATAACAAAAACAAAGTAAGACAAAAGTAGTTTGAATCCACAATTAAGTAGGATTGAGGCACTGTAGAATGTAACACTATTGAAAGAACATAATACATGTGCTCTAGTGACCAAACATAAAATGTGCAGATTATTTGTACCAAAAATGTGTGCTAGAGAGATGACAAGCTTTGAAAGTTATTCAAGAAGTCATTTGTATCAGTATGGCTTAAATGAACCAATATCCCTTTGCTTAAAGAAAATAATGAATATTGTATTTTAGACAAGACATCTTACTTGAAGACGTATAAATACCATATGAGTCCTCTTGATTAATTGCAGCACTTAAATGCATTTTCGAGTTAGAAACATAGAATCAGCATTTTTTTTGAACAGTCACAAAAAATACATATATTAATAAAAAAGGAGGTACAAGGTACAAGGCATAAAACAGTTATACCCACCCACAAGTACAATAAAATATTAAAATGAATGTCTTTTACATTTAAATTCGAAAAACAAAGCAAAAAGATGTATGAGTGTTTGACACGAGTGTGTCACATATCTTGAAATGTTTGTGCAACATAGCCCCACGTAAATTGGATCCTTAGCTAATTTGACCCCAATTAGAGTTATATAGCTCATTGATCTTACCCCATTAATTTTTGCCACGGTTAAGTTAAATCTTTTGGCCCTTCTTTCTCTTATCCAATCAAGGTAATTTTATTAGGCATCCCATTCAAGCAAAGACCTCTCCACCAATCCATCCACATAAGTCTAGGTGGGCTGAACATAAGGGCCCTCAAATGACTACTTGCACACCAATACCTAGGGGATCCTCCATGTGTTTGCTTGACGCTCATAGGCTTTGTCCTTGAATAACATTTTTGAGGGCCCGTCATATGGGCCTCATCACATTGGTAAGAATATTTATACACCATTTTCTATTTTCTTTGGGTTAGTATTCAAAATATCATCCTCCACTCCATCTACCACTTTATGAAAACAATTGATTTGCATTGATTTTACATGAGAAAAAAGATTTTCTTTGAAATAATACATTGATTATTTTTTTTGAAATAATACACGAGAAAACCTTTTTTAAAAAAAAGTACATCAGAAAAAGAATATAACTAAAGAGGTGATACCCAATTAGACAACAAAAGGCCCAAAACTTCATCATGAAAATGAGTATCAGAAATTAGGTCATAACTAAAACAGAAACCATGGAACTTGGTTTTACAAGAGCAGTGTTTATTGTATTTTGAGTTGTGCAGGCCAGTAAATGTTTTAGTATAGTCCATATATTCCAAACACAAAGATGGAAGTATTTGCTTACAAGGCCATGGCATTACATTTTGAAGCTATGGCCAATTAAGGTTTTGGGATAAGATGCATTTGAGAAAACAGGTGTCTGTTGAAAGGTGATGGGGGTCCACATTTGAATATTGTTCACATGTTGGGCCACATTTCAGGTATTTAAAGGTTTGTAAGTAATGCAACCAACCTTAGATGGGTATTTGGAAAAACTATGATATACTTGTAGAGACAAATTTTCAAATTTGCATCACATATTTTTCAGTTGATATTGGAAAATGTAAAGTGGGTACAAAGTTTTAAATAATGGATCTTGGCTCTTCCTAAAGAGATCAACCTATCATTCCTTTACAAGTGAAATATTTTGAGCATGAATCAAAAATTTGAAAAACCCAAAATGGGGTCTTCATAGACTTGATCCACGAACGATATAGGTAAAACTCAAGCGACTTGTGCTCACCTAGTATGAAGATACAAAGCAAAGGCTGACAAGGGCTTGATTTCACGTACGACTTTGTGAAGGTTTGGATCCTTAGACCAATGTTAGAAAGTGTTAATGGATTCAAAGAATCCAAAAACTGTTAACTGAAGTTTAAATGGAACTAAAAAATCCCAAACTATACAGTGGAGATGATAGGTGAATGGAAGTATTACTTCCAAACCACGCATAAAGTCCAAAAGACGGGTGTGAGAGCGGTGCATCCTTCCTCTCCCCATTTCCCCCTGGCTTTTGGGTTATTAGGATGGTGGGAGTCGTTGTATTTTATCATTGTTAGTTTTGTTTTTGCTGTTCTGTCCTGCAGTCCCCTTGGAGGAGGAATTCATATGTGTGTCGGTAGAGCTCTTCCCCTTACTCCACGTCCTCCAGGGTTTGCTAGGTTGGGGCAATCATTGTAACTTTTGTTTTCTTATTTTCTGTTTCTACTCTTTTTGTGGGTGAAGTTGTACACACCTCTTGTGCACTTCCTCCCAAGCTCTTGTACTTGACTTTTATTAATGATATAATTCTCTCTGTTTAAAAAAAAAAAAAGAGTCTAAAGCGCGAAATAGATTGAAATCTCCAGCCACACTATCTCTGGTTGAAGGAGAAAGGCTCTTGAATGTTCTAGAAGTATGTCCAAGGGATTGCTTGGGTAAATGGGAATTTGTAGTTTTGGGGTGGAGAGTACTACCTTATCAAGTGCAGCCTCGTGGAGTGGAGCCTCTTGGGAGCAATTATGGATCATTTTTCTTTTGATCCATACATTAGATTGGTCCATATTTCACATTAGAGAACTAACAAAAGTATCTTTATGGGTTGTGGCCATCCCATCATAGGTGGATCTCAAGTTAGATCTATATATATCTGATTGATAATATGTAAGTTGTGTCCTATAGCTAATTCAAAGATCTTTAAGTCAATGCATAGGTTTTGACTATCTATGGTCATTTGATCATCACAAGTGGGCCACCCGCTTCATCTACTAATAGTGATATGGTAATTAGATCCACTTATTGAATCGATATTGTCATCAACTTCTTTTCAAACCATATCTACATGAACAATTGGCCTTTTTTATCAATTGGACTATGTCGAGTCCAAATCGACATGATTTCGTGGCTGCCCTTGCATCCATACTTGAATAGAATAAAAAATACTATGATTAGGTTTGGTCATCAAGGTTTTTTATTATTTTTAGTGGGACCATTTAATTTTTTTTTTTCACCTTTGTCAACTAAGGGGCCATAAGATTTTAGATAATATGGATGACGATATTTGAATAATTTTTAAATGTCAACAATACTGAAGAAAAAAATTCCTTTATCGATTTTTTCCTAGATTGCACTTGTATTATTTTTTTTTTCTTTTTCCATGTACCAGATTGTGCTTGTGTTCTTGACCAACAAGAGTTTTTGGGGGGCACCAATAAAAGGGTATAATTTTCCAATTCAAAAACCTTAAGGATGTCTTAAAACTGGTGTCATGTTATGTAAAATTTCTCAGGCTTTATCTTTCTTTTAATATGCATATATAATCTCCTTTTAGTTCTGCCAATTTACACAATTTAGTGTCAGGAATCCCTAAGAACTAGAAATTTCAATCTCTAGTAAAGCAAAGATTTCAATCTGTGTTTGGCAGAAAGTAGGTTAGGTGTGAAAATATATAGGGAATTTCTTGTGCACATCCAAAAACATTATATCAATGTGTACTTTGGATGAAAAGGGGTCTAAAAATCTACACACCATTTTATTAGAGTTTCTTCAGAGAGAGAGAAAATCAGGTGCAATTGGTCTCAAGGTTGCACCTGGCAATGTTTTTTTTTTAACTGGTCACAAGTTCACACCTGGCAATATTTTTATTTATTTTTAAATGTTGTTTTGTAACTTGAAAATCAACTGTACATTAGAAAGTAGACTTGATGATCTACGATCACTTAAAATTTCAACCCAAAAATGAATTTCTAGTAACTTGATCTTGACAGTGAAAGTTGCCAAAACTTAATGGTAATTTCAACCATTAAGATTAAGTGGCTAGAAATTAAGTTTAGGGCTAAACTTTTAAGTGGCCGCAGGTCATCAAATATTTTTTCAACTTGTACAATTAGATTTTCAAGTTACAAAATAAAAATTAGAAAAGAATAAAAACATTGTCAAGTGCGACCTTGTGACTGATGACACCCAACCTTAGACTCAATTCACACCCAAATGGGGAACCTGCTAAATGAGCTCCTTGTGGAGAATGACTCATTCCTTTTTTTAAAAAAGTGATTATCTCATCGGCTTTATATATATATATATGTTATCTCGTGCACTCCTCTTTATGCCGCATCTTCGTGAGCTCACCTATGTGGATGATAATGGGTCCATTAGAAATATCTAATCTTGAACATATTGTCCTTAAAAAATCACATCAATTGGATATATAAAGCCATCGTTTTCAAAGCCATAAAATTTAGGGGTTAAAAAAGTGATAAAATTTGTTAGGGCTTTAAAAACATGGCTATTGATCCAAAGAAGATGAGTTTTTGTGAGCCACAAGAACAAAGTTAGACCTTGCCAATTGACCCATCATCATAAATATAGGTGGCCCCCCTCATAGGAGGGCTCACAATGATTGCAACTTAAGGAGGGGTACCGGGGATAGATTCCATGCTAAGGGGACCCTGTTTAAGTGGATCTTCTACAACTACACATTAACAGTGCAGTGATCAGTGGAGTCGCAAGTAATGCTTGGCATTTGTCAATTAGTAATGGTTGGAAGTTGCAGCTTGGATAAAAAATTCTACAACTCACTCCACAATTTGAAGGTGAGTGCAATGATGGTGGATGCTTTCAACATTCCAAGCTAGGAAAGAAGATAAATATAACAATAAATTGTGCAGAAGAAAATATAAGATAAATTGGGTAATTATGTAAACATATTTTCTGAACAAAGAAAAATGTATGTTAAAAACAATTTTTTACAACCGCTTGTTGCGAAAAGAATTAAAAAAAAAAAAATTACCTTAGGTATTCCATTTCGCAAGCATGGAAAATAAACATGACGAAGCATCCATTTGTGAACAGGCTGTAATCAACAACACTTTCATTAGCCACAGACTTAGCCACTTTATCATGTTCTATTGTCAAGATGATGAAAATTAAGATGTCATGACCGAAGGGAATATAGGATGGCACCGAAAATTTGTATAAGCTGCAGTCTATCATACAAATATAAGAAATAAAACCACCACACCAAAGGATAAGATGATACCGAAAGATAAATTATGCAGGACCAGACCATTAAAGGTAAGACGATACATAAATTATATAGAACCCAAAGGTATGTTATGGACCATGATTCTTGAATCATTAGTTGGAAAATGAGTTTTGTAGATCTATACATTTGCTCATGTTTGATGATATTGCTATTAGATGAGGAACAATAAAGAGAGAAAAAGTTTCAGCTAGAAGTCGAAATAGGTCTATCAACAGACAGAATAATCCAGGAATAGACTTAAGGATGTATAACAATCCATGTGTGTACATTTTTCTTTTTCGTGCAACTCTCTATATATATACATACATGTGTGTCCACATGTACCCATTCCTACGTCCAAGATTTTGGAAAATGGCATGTAGTATCCCTGCTTCCCGTGTCAGTATCTGTTCTCATGTTTGTATCAGGCATCACAATAGCTAACTTATTAGCTTCAACATCAATTAGCTGCCTTCTGGACTGAATATTCCAAGCCACTTGCTCAACTATAAGTTCAAAACCCCATGCAACAGATCATTTGGAAAGGAAACAATATGATAAAGGGAACAGATGGTAAAAGGAAATTACCACACAAAACGCTTTCAGAAGGGCCATCTTGATGCCATTTCCCACTTAAAAATAGATGTCTTAATTGAGTTTCACCACATGCACATGGATCTTCACATTTCTATTGCCTTTTTAGGGTTCAGACTCACTCCCCATCCATCATTAGCAAGAGTGTACTTATCAATCAGTAAAGTCTTCCAAGGCGTTTACTCAAGGCTACCCAGCCTCCATAACCACTTATAAAGAAGAGATTCACATCAGTAATAGGTCTAACTCCAAGGCCCTCATCTTTGATGGGAAGACAAACTTGATACCAATTAACCAAGTGGCCTTTTTCCTCTTATAAATCACCCCAAAGAAGTTGCGCGCAATCCCTTTGAGCACATCCACCACACTCTTCAGGCATTTGAGTAGATCAGGAAGGAGGAAAAAGACGAACTTCAAAAGTGCAACTGTCTCAACTTAAGAAAGATGCTCACCCTTCCATGCCACCAGCCACTTATGAAACTTCTTGAGAGATCCCAAAGTGATTGGTGAGGAGCGGCAGCACAAAGAGAAAGACCCAAATAAATGGAAGGAAGAGGCCAGATAGCAGGCAAAAATCCTAAAGATGGAAGGTTCTCCCGACCAACATTGATATCAAAGAAATCATTTTGGTGGTAGTTAATGCATATGACAGAATGCAACTCAAACCACTTGTGTAAACTCTAAGATTCCTAATAAAATCCTTTCCCTTTTCATAAAAGATAGTAGTGTCATCCACAAAATGAAGGTGGTGAAACTCCAAAAAAATGTGTAATTAATAAAAAAAATCCCTAATGTTGTACAAATCAACAAGTTTGGAGATAAGGATGCTAAAAGCTTTTCCTCCAATGACAACAAAAATGTTGGGGGAGATTAACAACTTGCCTTAAGAATGGTAAAAAAACACCCTGAGATGTAGTGGCATCACTTTTTGGAAAATACAAATTCAAAAAACTCATTGCAACACCAAGCTCTGAGAACTTCTCAAAATATACCTTAGTCACTTTGTGATCAAAGGTAAAGTCTGTCCTCTTCCTTTAACCACAAAATCACATGCTTTATTTGATTTAATTCATAGTGATATTTGAGACCAGCTCCTACAGTATCTCAAACAAGCTATAAATTTTTATTGCATTCTTTGGTGACTAGGGTATAAATTATTATTGCATTCTTTGATGGCTATGTTAACATACAAAGGTACATCTTGGTCCAGGACATTGACTGTCTTCTCTGCACCTTTTTATTGGAAAAGGAAGTTTTCTCTACATTTAAATGAATTCTTGTCCCAATTAAAAATCAATGCTAAAAATAGATCGATGCTTTATGAGAGAGGGAGAGAGTGATTCTTCTAGCATTTTGCCCCTAGTTTGAGAATGGTTGTTTTAATAAATAAGGCCTTTCCCCTCCACATAGATGAGTTCTGGCTTGCAAACAATGGGCCTTCACCAGAGTAGTTCTTAAACTATCTGACTTTTTTTCCTAGATCCAATTGATCTCTACATCAAACCATAATCAAACCAATCACAAAGAGGAATAAACAAGTAAATCATGTCACTTCATCAGTTTTCTGGAACTGAGGGTCAAATAGTACTTGGAAAACCCGCAGGGAGTAATTAGGGTGTTAAATTTGTGCTGAATGTAGGAGTTGCTAAGAGATGGAGAGACGAATTCTCTTAACTTTATCTAGATAGATCCATGGGCAGAAAGAACCTGAGGCCCAGCGACTACGACCTTAGAGTCCCCTTCTAAAGTACCCCCAACTCTTCCATCTCCATGATACCTCTCCATAATGCATGAAGCTCCACATCAATCAGTGAGCCATTGGGAAGAGGACAAGCAAAAGAAATCCTAGTCTCTTCGAACTCATTTCTAATGATCCTACCATAGCTTGCTAGACCGCGATCAAGCACACAACTTCCATCAACTAATAAAGTAATATTACTGAACAAATATACAAGTATAGACTTTTGGAGAGGAGTCATATACTCGTCTCCATGTTCAACGCGTACATCTGTTTCTGGGCACCATAGGCCTATGCACATTGAATCAGCATGCACAAAAGAATCATCCAAAGTATACTCACTCCAGTATGATAAAAATCTAATGTGACAAACAGAATCTGTTATAATCTTCAGAAGGCATAAATACAGAACAATAAAGATTAGTAAGCAATAAAAGTAAAACAAAAGTGCCACAGTATGCAAAACTGGCATTGCCAAAGAAGAAAATTGATTGCTGATTAAGGAAAATTGGCAAATAGCTGTTCTAGAAATTAGTGAATTTCTGTAACCACCACAGAAAACGAGCAGAGCAGAGAACAGTGAGAGTTCATACAATGGTTACAAGCAGGTAAAGGGATTTACCATGTTCCACATTCTCCAGTACTGATGGCAGCGATAAATGGATAACATGCAAAAAACAAGAGGCAATTTCAGAAAATCTAGCATAAATGTATGTTTATGTGTGTCTTGTGTGTATGTGTATATGTAGTGTTGAGACTCCCACTAATTCAGCAAAGTCGGCACACTTCTTTGTTTGCTCACAAAGAATGTCACTCTTATCACAGTAATCAGACCGAAACTGTGATAATATGTTTAATCAGTAATTGATTCTGGTCCAATCCAACGGTTATGACTCATGCATTGATGTACAATCACAGACAAGCACAGACACACATAGGTGCATCAGCGCGCACAGACTTCACCTCCTCAACTGTTTTGGCATTCCACCAGTCCTTGTAGAATTCACGATCCCCAAAACGAAGAAGCTCAGCAAGAATATTCAACCTGCAACGGTCATATTACTCAACAGGCATAAATCAAAGCATAATACAAATGCTATAAATATATAAAAAGAAAATGATATCATATTTAGCAATCTTACTACTTTTTTTTTTTAAACAGAGACAGTGAAATATATAAATAAAACAAGCACAGAACACATCATCTAGCAGCTCAGTATAAGAGAGCTATAAAAAGCAAAAATAGGGAAAAACAAGTAAATAAAATAAAGCATCATGAAACATGAGAACCACCCCTAACCCCATACACCCAATTACACACACTCAACAACAGCCTATTGCTTTTCGACACCAAATTTTGCAAAGAAATCTGCAATGCTATAAGCCGATCGCCAAAATATCTGTATTGCTTTGTCCCTACATGCCCTTCTAATGTCCTTAACAATACAAAACTACCTCCAACGTGGTCTTTCTTTACTACTAGCCCAAGCAATAGCATTAATGGAGTCTCCGTCAAAATCTGGTTTCGATTCCCATGCCTTTGCCAAAGTGGAAGTGCTCTTCTAATCCCTAATAGTTCAGCCTCATTGGATTCGTTTAACCCAACCAATTCAATGAAGAATAAGGTAATTTTCCTCTGCATTATGTTAGACACCACTTATGCCTACTATTCCCAGTTTACTTCTAACCACTCCATCCACATTGTATCTATAATATCCAAGTCGTAGTTTAACCCTAGACTCCTTGAGACGAATCCTCTAATTCCTCTATTACAAATCTACCAAAATACTATGGTCAGGATTCAGCCCATGCAATTCCTCGCGCCCCTCTAATGGGCCACCAACCCACTCTTCTATCACTCTCCCTAAGCTCCCATTAAGCACCCATTTACACCCATTAGGTCTGAAGAAATAATCCCACAACTTCTGCTCAAACTCACACCTACACAATAAGTGATCAACATATTCCTCTAAACCACACAAAATGCAAGTCAAGGAAGTCAACTCTAGTAAAATACCCCCATTCCTCAAATAGTCAAATTACACCCAACCCATTACTTTGCCTTTCACTGTAGCACAAGAAAAAACATGTACTCGAGGAGGAACCTTGTTATTCCAAACTAGCAAACAAGGGGGTCTAGACTCTAAATTTGATGCATAAATCCTAAACACGGTTTTGATTGGAAAAATCCCTTGATGAATCACCGGCCCAAATTCTTTGATCCTCTTCCTCCAAATAGATGTGTGAGTGGGCTAAAAATGTTCTCAGGTTTTCATCATCCCTCATTTCAAACTCTCTTAGAATCCTCTTAAACCTAATTGACCTTTCTATCCTACCTCCTATAACCTGATAATAATCATTCACCACTGCTTCTTTATCTTCTGCCACTCTAAACAATCGACAAAAGACCCCTCTAATCTCCCTTTTCCCAACCATTAATCCTTCCAAAACAAAACCCTATTGCCTCATCCAGCCAAAAGTCTAATACCATTCCTAAATGCTTCCACAACCCTTCTTTCACCAATTTGGAGATCACCTTAACCATCACCGAACCCTCTTTTGCCACCTTTATCCCTAACTCCCATTCTCCCGACCTTCCAATCCCATAGCTGAGTACAAAATTTTCCTCCCCTTAGCAAACCTCCGTGGTGACTTACATAACAGAGACCTATCCTTTAGACTAAAGATACCCAACTCCCCCCTCCCTCTTTCTCCTTGAGGTTTCTTACTTCCACCCATCCTACCAAGTGAATTTTCTTGTTCTCCCCCTTTCCATCCCAAAAACAAAAAGTTCCCTCTAAAGTTTCTCCAATTTTTTGGCTACCCCCTTTCGCATCTCAAGTAAGGACATGAAATATGTAGGAAAGTTTGCTAAATCTGATTTAACAAGAGTCAGTCTACCACCCAATAACAAGTATGTCCTACTCCATAAATTCAATTTCTTCTCCACCCTTTCGATAGTAAGATTCCAAATTGATTTAGATCTAGGATTTGTGCCCACTTGAAGACCTAAGTATGAGGAAAGGATCTTTCCTACTCGATACCCCATCTCATCTACCAAACTCCTCATCTATCCCCACCCCTATGCACTACTCTTATCCAAGTTCACACTCAAACAAAATACTAACTCAAAACATCTCAAGAATGCATTAACACGATAAAAGGGTACCATCAACAAATTGCAACTGGGAAGTCATTTGGCCACCCTCTGAAAGCTCTAGACCTTTACTGATTCCAATTTCACAGTCCTTCATTGTCGACCTACTCAAAGCTTCTACCACCATTGTGAAGAGAGGATTGCATTGTCTTGAGCCCCCTGAAGCTTTGATGGGTATGAATGGAGATCCATTAACCACAATAGAATAAGTTGACCCCTCTACACAAGCCCTCTTCCATTTTCTCCACTTGGAGCCAGAACCCACATATCCCAGTTTCAGCAATACTCCAACCAACTCATCTTTGTGCCTGCCATGAAGGACCTCATTGGCAATCAAAACCCCATCTAGAATTTGCCTACATGCCACGCACACTCCCTGTAACTCACCACTTACATCCCTTAGAGCTTGCCTAAGTCTACCCAATAAAACTTTAGCCAACAATTTGTAAATGCATCCTACCATACTAACAAGCCTAAAATGGGGGATAACTCTAGAGGTCCATCTCTTTTGGGGATCAAAGTAATTAAAAATAAAAATAAACTCCTTATTGCTAGTCCCTCTAAGATGAAATTAATAATAATAAAAAAAAACACAGATACTTGTCGCAAACCACTTCCAACATGCTTTAACCATCTAGACCCAGTTCTTTGTCTCCCTCCATACTCTTTAAAACCCTCAAAATTCCATCTTCTTTTTCTAACCAATTACCTTGCTTCTTAAAAATAGAATCAAAGTTCACCCCCCTCCAATAAAGACCTACTACTCACAAAAACCTATAACTAGATTTTAGGTTACTATAAAGGATAAAGATACACTTGAGGATCTAGAGACATGAGGCACTCCACTATGTGGCAAAGGAGTAGAACCTAAATGCTTAGGCAACTCAGAAAAAGCTCTCACTGTAGGTCCATGTGAAAGGCCATGCCTTCTTGCTTGTGGAGGGAGTTATGACAGCACTTCCATTAAATACAGGGCCATGCTTAGGCCACGCCTTGTGCTTGTAGAGGGGGACTTGACGCCTCCTTTGTTTCTTGGTACTACATATGCATTTTATAAATCGCCCAACTCAAGAAAGATGGAAACTGACCTCTTAGATGCAATTAGGGTTGCAACTTGGGCTAGGCCTAAATCTAAGTCCATGTGAAAAAACCCCAAAAAGAATTAGGATCAGGTTGACTTGGGCAGGGGTTGACAATCAAGTCCAGACTCGAATCCAAGCCAGGCAAAGCCTAGTGCAAGGAAAGCCCAAGTTCAGCACAAAGCCTGAATTTGAGACAAAACTTATCAAAACCTATGGGAATAGTGTTCATTATAAATAAGGAAAAAACCAAAAGAGAGAGATTCGTTCTTTTTTGAAAGGTGAGAACAAAATTCACTCATCCAAGTTGATTCAACAAACAAAAGAAAATTGACAAATGGATACAGTTGAGATCATATTTAAAAAAAGGGCAAATGGTACAATTGAGTATTCTATCATGTTCAAAGAGTATTTCTTTTCAAGACAAATGTTTAGGGATGAATTTCCCAATTTCTTTTTCATAAAACCAAGAAAAATAGAAGTACAAACATTTGTTGAGCATTTATCAACTAGATGAATCTCTTCATTCCAATTCTATGGAAGAATTTGAATAAAAAATTAAACTGAAAATTTCAAATACCACCAAGAGCAATGGGTTTACCAAGGGTGGGACTACAACATATTTAGAGTGTCCCTCATAAAAAACCTTTTATGATAATTTTGCAAGCCTCAAAGAATCATGGATTTGCAAGCTTAAGGCTAGGTCTACCTTTCTCAAGTAGAAATGATAATCCAATAACCACTCAACCACTTAATTTATGGAAAATTAAAACACCATAAATATGCAAATGGATGTGACTTAGATTACACTCATTACAAGTTTCAAGTGTGCAGTATATAAGTTATGCAAATCCTCCCCCCCACCCCCATCCCTTCTCCCCCTAATAATTTTAAACAAGTATATCTAAATATTTCCCGTCAAGATACATTTGCATGCTAATGACAAAGAACCAATGCATATCACTATCCTAGTAAAGAATGTATAAAAGCAAGTGAAGCCAGCATACCATAGATGGAAGAAGCAGTAGAACATGCAAAGCCACACATACAAAGTAGGAACTGATAGCTTCAAGACCCTCTCCACAGCATTTAAAAAGTTCCCCTTCAGAGGGTGTTGAGAGTTCTGTATGATAGGATTAATGTACTGCAAAGTTCATTTGTCATTACTTGGTTATCAACACTATGTTAATTCAAAAACATGATAAAAGTATTAAATAAAAGACTACTTTAGGCGTGTTTCTTGGTGGGGTATTTAGGTGGAGAAAAGTAGGGCCATACAAGTAGGGCCAATGTATGCCAGCCAAAATCAAATTCCTCCAACTCTCACCACCAAGCCAATCACCACCTTTTAACTTTCATCAAGTTAATCAACAACAGATTCTTTTGATTCAAATCGAGCCATCAAATGTAAATAACAGCTTACTTGTTCAATGATAAAGCCCATAACTCCTGTAAATATCACAAATTTAGCAAGTTGACGGAGCACCCAACCTTTCCGAATGCTTGCAGTACGTGGATAGCTTGGCTACATGTGAATAAATCCACTATGAAGGGACACAAAATGGCTAACAGCAACACTTAGAAAACCAGAACAAGCACACAAACCCAAAAAAAGTAGAACGCAAAAGAATGGAAAGTTTATTGAACTTGAGAAAATAAAGGAAAGATGCTAACATGGTAAAAACATATTGATGTTGTAAACGTCAACTTAATGTCTGAAGTGACCTAACTATAGGAGGTCCATATTCAGGTTTAGCAAACTAATTTTTTTTTAAAACCAACACATGCACTGAGTAATATGCTTCTCCACATACATAATGGTAACAAAATGCTACATAGATACCAATTAAAACAAGTAATACACGAGTTTTTTTTTTTGAAACATTGATGACTAAATATCATTAAAAAGAAGAAATTACAGAGAAGGGTCCGAGTATAGGAGATATATACTCAGAGCGGAAAAATAAGGAAAAAAACAAGAAAAAGAACAATGAAAAAGAGAAATACAAGAAACATAAAAAACCACCCCACAAGATGCAAATGTAACACCCAAAACCCCAAAAGTCAAGGCTGGGAAGATGAAAAAAATTCCAAGGATGGACTATGTAATTGAACACCAGATTTCGCCAAGAAGTCTATAACGCAATTTACCGATCGAAGTGTATGAATGAAGGAGACAACACCTAACCTATACATCTTCCAAATGTCCCAAGCAATACCAATCAACCTCCAAGGGGGGAATTTTTTTTTTATTAGCCCAGGAAATGGCATTCGTTGAGTCACCTTCGATAATGAGGTTACCACTCCTAAACTCATACCAAACCTAAAGTGCTCTCCTAATTGCCCTCAGTTCAGCTTCATTTGACTCCATCAACCCTACTAATTCGGGGAAAGCTGCCAACAATCTATCCCTATCATCATGTAGCACACATCCTCTTCCTACCGGCCCTGGTTTACCCCTTGCTGCCCCATCTATATTGAATTTACAAGAACCTAAGGGAGGCGCAACCCACTTGACCAACCGCTTTTTAGCTCTACCAACTCCATTCATACACCCATCCCAAGACAAATAAAAATCCTTCCGTGCTAGACCCCGAAACTCCTTACATACAGACAACCAATAAATCACTTGCCATTTTGCCTTCTCAAAAAATCTCTAGGGTCTCCCCTCTTTCCCTCAAAGATCCTCCCATTATGCTCTCTCCAAATAGCCCACGAGACAGTGAACGGAACAATTTTCCAAGCCACTCTAAGTCTACCTCTAAAGCCTAGTTAATAAAAATAAACGAACAAAATCAAAACCCCACAACATGCTGGTATTCCATCATGTGCTGGTCTCAAGCAAAATAAATGAGAATTGAACATCACAGGTGTAGCTTGATTGGCTTGAGCTTCCAGAAATAGGCTAGAGGTCTTCAATTCGATCCTCCCAGGACTTACCAAATACATATGACGTAGGGCACTAAATTGAGCAAACCTAAATGGCAAAATTGATGCAGGACACAAAAATAAACAGTAACCCTAGGAGACTAATGCAAGTAAGATGTAAAACAATGACTAAGATTAAACATGCTATGGCTGAAATTAAGGTCCAAATCAATATTTGCAATTTAAGAATATAACCTTGTCACAAATAATCAAGCAATTCTTGGAATCTAATATAAATTACTATAAAACAATCCAGACCAAGTCACGTTCACCGTGAGGATCCCTCAAAACAAAAGTGTTTGTCAAATCCCACAAACATGTAGATCTTTTATCAGAAATAAGGCTCAAAATGGCTGTTTGACAGTAATATGGAAGATAAAACTGTAGCACAGAAGCAATATGTCTCCTTGAATGTGGGACAGCAAAATAGGTGTTCTTTGGTGGGACCGTGTATAACAAGATATGGGGCTGTTAAGGGTTGGGACAACAGTTTAGGGACACAAGAAGGTGGTGGCAGCAAAGGGTAGAGAAGAAAAAAAGAAGAATTTAAGGGGAGGGAAGTAAGGCTTTGGCTTACTTTTTTGTTTCTAGATAACTACAAAAATAAGCATATAATTTTAATCCAATCCTTTCATCTCATAAGTGGCTGAGATTTTTCCATGGGACCCCTTAATTTTTTGGTGGGCCACTCATCCATACAGTTGGTCTTCCATTTGGTCCACATTGGAGCCCACTTTTAGTAGTTCTTCTACTATTGTTTGGAAACCTGAGCTTCTTGATTTTTCCGGTTTCCTACATTACCTAGATTGCAGGTTACATAATTTCCATATTGACTTTTTTTCCTGGTTATGTTTAGAGAATTTCTTCCCCTCGTTTCTTGGAAGTAAATTTGCAATTGTCAATTGGACTCAACATCACAGGGGTTCTTGTATCCACTAGTGGTTCCTTTTTTTTTAACTTTATTCCAAAAGTTAACTTTCAAAGAAAAACTTTATTCCAAAAGTTCCTACTCGTAGTGGATGAATTACGAAGGAAATTTTAAAAGAGACAAACTATTTATCTTGGACTCACACAGCTTATGTGTTCCTAAAAGGGAAACAAAAATTGGAATACATTGATGGGGCATCTTAGAAACCATAACTAAGGAATAGAAACCAAAAACTACATGGTTCAATCTCTGCGTAAGAATATTACAACATTATTACTACGATATCATCTTAAAAATCCTTAAATTAGCTTCCTAGTGCAATTTATAGATCTCAAATCTAAGTTCAGATGAGAAAGTAATAGTTTAATAACCAAAAATACCTAAATCTAGGTGTTCCACTTTCGATCATGTGGATCCCAGTAACAAATTCAAGAATCCCTCAAATCACATATCAACAGAAAGATCATCGAATCAACTTTCTAACACAAGTTACATAGATCAGACTCCAAACATGGATGAAAAGGAAAAAAGTGCAAAAAGGACCCCCAATGTGTAGTAACAAAAAATGCAACATGTAGTTCCAAGAACCGCAATGTGCAATTCCAAGCAACATGAGAGATTTTCTCCTCTTCTTCAGGGATATCTCAGACTATAGATATGCTTCCTCAGAGACACTTTGAGACAACTTTCTCAAGCACTCAGAGTCTTATTAAAACTTAGATCCACCGTGGTCTCTTGAATCTTAATCCTTTGGGGTTCTTTCGAACTTTAGATCCACTAGGGTCTCTTGAATCTTAGATCCTTGGGGTCTTTTGAACAATATTACCCAACTTCATCTTGCAGTTAGGGAGATCTCTTGAACACCTTAAGGACTTCAAATCCTTGAAGTTTTTGAAGTCTTCTGATTTGTATCAGGTTCTAACTTTGATTCTTAGATCAACTCCACCGTAGATCTAGTCTCTAAGGCCCCCACCGGAGAAAAATATTCAACAACCAAAGGCTTTCTTTGTCTTTTGAAATTGTTCTCTAAAATCTTGTATTTTTAGGGTTATTGGACAAGTCTCCTAGGGAGGAGCTTAGATTTGGTACTTCAAACCCTTGTCCTTGCAAGATTCAATACAAAATTCTATTTATTTTTTGAAAATTGTTTACAACACAAGGTTTACACATTTAGAGCCTCTTATTATAGGTGATAGGTTGGTTGTCTGTGTAAGGAGTTTTCAGGTCTAGCACCAGAAAAGTTCTACTTGTCTTGAGAAGGTTGTATGAAAAGGGTTTGGTAGAGGTTGAAACATACAATAGAGTGGGTAGTGCCTCCACTAGGTTCATGAATACAATGTAGATGGGGCAGTAAGGGGTAAGCCCGGCTGGCAGATATAGGTGGTGTGTTACATGATGATAGAGGTAGGAGGTTAGTTGTTTTTTCTGAGCTAGTAGGGATAATGGAGTCAAACGAGGTAGAACTGAGAGCAATCAGGAGAGCACTTCAGGTTTGGTCAAGGGTTAGGAGCGGTAACCTCATTATCGAAGGTAACTCGACTAATGTCATCTCCTGGGCTAGTGAAATTCCTCCCGTGGAGGTTGGTATGTATTGCTAGAGACATTTAGAGGCTGTGTAGGATGGGAAACATCACTTTCACTCATACACTCCATTCAGCAAACAGTTTAGCAGACTTCTTAGCAAAAGTTGGTGTTCATAAGCAAAAACCAGCTTTGAAATTCTTTTCTTCTAACCAGCCTTGGGAATTAGGGAGCTGGGGTCCTCTTAGGGGAAGATGTTTGTTTTGTTGTGTTGTATTTTTCTTTCTTTTCATGTTTTTTCTTATCTCTCTTGTTTCTTTTACTCCTTCGTCGCGATCCGAGTAAACCTCTCCTATACCTGGATCCTTCTCTTGTAATCTCTTCTCATTTTAATGAAATTAGTCGTTAATGTTTCAAAAAAGAGAGGCTCTTATTATAGTCAACATCAGTTATATGGCCTTTATCATCCTTAATATTGACCATCCTTATCACATCATGATTTAACAGTGAATACAAATAATTTAAAATTTTATAAATTGTACGATAAAATTTAATCATTATTTTTTTTTGAAAAGTAACTTCATTAATAAAGGAAAAAAAAAAAAACATAGTTAGAAGGAGCAGACACAAACCGTCTACAACCCAGAAAAAAGAAGACAAAAAAACTCAACAATTACATCAAATAATTAATAATCTCCGAAGATAAGAATACCCCCTGGAGAGCCAACTCATCCGCCTCAGAATTTTATAAATTGTATGATGAAATTTCATCATTTTCTTTGGTTTTTATTTTATTTTAAACATTATGACATTTTTTTACAAAAGGAATTGTAAAACAAGAAAACATGAGGAACAATTTTCATTTAATAAACTGTTTATACGGAGCCTATAGACAATGTATTTTCATTTTATGCAATAAAACTTTTTTTCTTGTTTCAAAAATAATAATAATAAACTGTTTAACAAAGGTAAAATTCCTTATATTAGAGAAAAGTAGTATGTACTTCAAATTGTTGAAAATAAAGAAACAAATTAAAATACCTGGTAGCATAATGTAGGAGCCATCATAAAATATGCTAAACTTTTGAAGCTAACATGGTGGGCATTCTCTACATTCAAGTAATTTATAGATGCATCCCCCTAACACATAAAAGATGGAAATTAAAAAACATACAATTATGATGGCTAGGATGTATTAAGTAAGAAACAATATGTAGTTGTCACATATTCAAAGGAAAGCACGACTATGAGCAATGGTAAACAGGCACTAGAGGGATGCGTCCCTACATAGCGCTTGAATTTGTCATTTATTTTCAATACACACTGGATGTAGAAAAACACCTAGAATTGCATCCTATAGCCAGTAGCACAACGAAAAGGGAACCTTGTAATGATGAAAAGAATTCAGATTATGACATTTAGTTTAGAGTTCTTCAGCTTTCTGGAGTTATTAACCTCATCCCCAACATCTCAAAGACTCGGTTGTCAATGGGCTCAGATCCTTTTCACAAGAAAGGTAGAATTTTGTGGCCCTTTTTCAGCATCAACATTTTGGTCCATGTGGAAAAAACGGGGTGATACAAGTTTGTTTGGATAGGGAAAAAACTTCTTTGGAATCCTCCTATGTTATGGATCCTCCTAAAAGGGGACTTCTCCTTCCTTGTAAATAGTGGAATAGGATTCCACGATGGAGTGATAGAATTCAGGAAGCTAAGAAGTAAGGGAAATAAATGATGTGGTATGATGTCATCCAATAGAAATCTCCTATAAAAAAAAAGTTATATTAAATATTTTTCTGCATGAGGAGAAGCCCTTGGGTTCTCCTCTATTTTCCCATTCCAAACAAGACTCAGGGTTTTCAATAACAAGTCTTCAAAGTCTAGAAAAGGAGCTTCAGTTGACACAGTTAGAACTATTAGATTGAACTTTATAGGGATTGCTGAGACTGAATTGCTTCCGTGGGTAGTGATTCAAAGTCTACAACATCAGCTGATCATTGGTATCCACCTCCACCATGAGCTTTGAAATAATGCTGATGAATAAGGCACTATTGGAGACAATAAAGGCATGGTGCTAAGAGTATTCTCAGGTCCTGCAGGAAAACTGGATCTCAAAAAGGGGTGAGCGTTTGGCAATTACAAAGCTCTAAATATTTACACGTGTAGTTTTTTTACCCCTTATAATTTAAGGAGATCCAAGCAATGCAATTGGCTGGGCTCCTAAGGGAGAGGATGAACCTTAGAAGTTGACTCCATTATCTTATCAATTAGGAATCTATCAACATTTGTGTCAGGCTCTTCAAGACAATAGGAAGATCCATTAGTGGGGAAGAAGATGAATTAGCAAGGACATATGTTGAAGAGCTGCTTTCTTTAATTTTTTCAGAGATGCCTTTAATTCTCTATTCCTTCTTTTAGTTCAATTACTTTTTAGTTTCTATCAATTAAATGTACTCATTACCTCTCAAAAGAAAATATAATTATTAATTTTTATTCTTTCTGCCCATATAGCTAAATCCACAAACCTAAAAATAAAACAAAAAAAGGCCATTGTTTACCTTATCAGCTGACTTAATTATAGACTTTATATCATAGTTCGTATGAGCGAAGGATACCAGCTTCAACCAAACAATGCTAGCAAAAATCATTAATGTGAGGCCAGATAAAACAGCAGAGTCACAGCTGCGATTTTTGAAGAAAAAAAAAACCAATTAGACAAAACAAATCATTTTAAACATGTTTAACCAAAAGGGGAGAAAACATGTGGGGTGGGGTGGGGGGGTAGAACCTAAAGATGGAACTAATCATGTGTAAGACAAAATCATTTTTATCTGTAACCAATGACCACACACTAGAATTTATAATTGCTTCTGTCCAAGAGATTATAATTTATAACATAGAGCAGTCAATTTTTTGAAAGAAATATAGAGCAGATGTACCATATAGTTCATGAAATTAAAAAAGAAATACAAAGCAGCAACAACCCAAGAACCCTCTAAGCATGCTTTTTTAATTGGTAATGGAAAAATATTATTGCAAAATACTAAAAAAAAAATCACCCATGAAAAAGGAATTGCAATTTTAAAAGTAGGGAATATTTTATCCACTGAACTTCATTTTTTTATGACAAGGTTGATCAGCCATTGAGTGTACTTAGTAGTTTATTCCTTCTCTAGATTAGAGTGATTGCAGTAGTTTATTCCTTCTCTAGATTAGAGTGATTGCAGTTTGTCATGATGGTAGGAATTGGGTGAGGAAACACATGTAGGAAGGTCTATAGGGGAAAAAGCACTACAAGAAGGATAATGAAGTGGAGAAGATATAGAGGAAAAATAAAAGGTAAATATTGTGGCTATTTCATGCATTTGACTCTTTGGAGGATTTCCCATTATATCAATCCATGTACAGTATCAAAAGAAAAAAACCAAGACAGCTACTGAGAGTGCATTATGGCATGCAATAAATGGCCAAGTGTAAAATTAACATAAAACTAATTCTATAAAGGTTGTTGACACCCCTTGACTTGAGGTGGGGAACCAAGGGACATCAATTTACACGGAACTCACTATTACCATTGCTTTAGTAAAGAAGTAGAAGGTTGAGTTTAGTGAGGACAAGAAATTACAGCATAAAGTATGCTTTAATGCAGTCATGACCGACCAGATCGGAAGCTATCTAAATTGCTAAGTTAGCATGCAATAAGCTTCATTGACATAGTAATGGGGACGGAAGACATTTTGTTTCTGATATTGGTAACTTGTATACCACAAATTCAAATGATAGATAATGAAAACTACCTAGATATCTACCACTAGGTTGCAACAAGAGAGCAAAAGTTCCAAGTTCTTCAAAAACTCTAGAATCAACAAAGCCCAGAAGTTCCATAATATCAAAAAATTCAAAACAAGCATCTCCAATTCTCTATCTATAAAAATACAGAAATCATTCTTTCTTTTTTTTTTTTTGAGAGAGAGAGAGAGAGAGAGAGAGAACTTAAAATTTAGCAATGCATAGAAGTGTCCGTGCCAGCCATTGCAGATCCATGGGATAAATATTAACCATTCCATATCAATGTAATCCCATACAAATCCCATCAATTCCAATGTAATGGCTACCTATATAATTTTCAAAAGTCAAGGATGAAATTACAATAAACAAAACATTATAAAAAAAATTACAATTATCTCAAGAAAGGGGTCTATATAGGGAAACCTCTTCCACAAGAGACTTGTATACTCAAAACATCCTTCTAAAAATCCCTGAGATTAGAAAGAACTTTAAGAATCCATCAAATGAAATTCATATGCACAACATATGTGATTATGTACAACTGATCAAGTGCATATTTAGGAGCCAAAACTCAAATGTTGGCAAAGCAACTCCAAAAGCCAAGAAAAGAATTTAAAAAAAACATATATAGAAAGAAAAGAAAAATACCAACCTGAGGATCACAAGAACTGGATACGTG
Organism: Chimonanthus salicifolius; assembly: GCA_013350335.1. Lineage (NCBI taxonomy): Eukaryota > Viridiplantae > Streptophyta > Magnoliopsida > Laurales > Calycanthaceae > Chimonanthus > Chimonanthus salicifolius. The sequence continues at coordinate 28,996,737 of CM023533.1, read as the reverse complement.
ATTTCAGCTGTAGTAATTGTTACATGAAGAGTAATGTAAACCTGCAAATATTGGAAAAAAGTTGAAGTACTATAAGCGACCACATCACACTTGACATAGATGTAGTAAGTTAAAAATCATTATACATATTCTTATCTATTCTTCAAAACCCAATCCAATAATAAACCATTTAATATTAGATCTTTTAAAAATGAGAACGGAATAAATAGAAACAACATTCTATACATGAAACCAATTGAACACCTAAAGGTGCACATTACTGGACATAAGTGGCAACAAATGTGTATTTTAAGAATGATGTATAGGGTAACATCAAAGTGGAAATAGAAATGAGTAACTGACCACTTCAAGGAGTGAAAATGGACCTAATGGACAAGAGAATGAGGAAAGCTGTTTATGGTGGTGTTGGAATATAGGTAGGAAATAGGAAACAGTCACCAACAGAAAATTGAAAGGTTACAAAAGAAGCTAAATGTAAATTAAAAAAAAATTGGAGAGGATAGCTATTAAAAGCCCGGATAGAAGGGATAAAGAAAGATATAATAGGTTTTGGGGTAACGGAGGTTATGGTCTTGTATAGCATAGAATGGAAGACTAAACCAAAACCTCCAACCCCAGATAGATGGGATTGGGGGCAATGTTGACTATAATGACGATGACAATGATAATGTTATTGGACATGAATGAACAAAATCTAAATAGGTAAGTTACCTCTAAGTTAAACCTAAGTAGAATGTAATTTTGAAACCCTTTTTTTTTTTTTTTTGGAACATTGACGATTGATATCATTAAAATAAGAAGAAAGTACAAGAGAAGGAATCCGAGTATAGGAGATATATACTCAAAGCCGATAAAAGGGAAAAAAAATAAAAGAAAGAACAAGAAAGAGTAAGAAATAAAAAGACAACAAAAATCCGCTCAACACAAGATCCAAATGAAGCCCCCAAGCCCAAGATATCAAGGCTGATGAGATGAGAAAAACTCCAAGGAAGGCTTTATAAATGAACACCAGCTTTCGCCAAGAAGTCTGTAACACAATTTGCAAATTTGAAACCCATTTATGTGAAACAGATACTCCATGATTGGCAATCGATTAGGGTAAGTTGGTTTTCAGCTTCAATGTTTAGTTATTTTGAACCCTTAGCCCAAACTAACCTATTTATTGAGTAGATTTAAGTTTGGATTGGCATATTTAATAAATATGTCAATATACTCAACTCAAGAGACAAGCTTATTAAGCAGGTTTGAGGTTGGGAGAACTTGCTTACTACATAAGTCAATATATTTAATCAAACATATAGACTTGTTCATTGAGTTTAGGTCAATCCATCCATTTAATAAATTCCATCACAAACATTGTAAAAACATGTGGGCCCATAATATTAAATTATTTTATAATGTCTAAACTTTCGAATAATAGTTATATGATAGCCTTGAAAACATGGGATAAATGATACAATAAAGGTTATTTTTAGTAGCCCTTGTTCAAGCAAAGACATTTATGATCAAGGTGATTTTTTGTGGGCCTATAAATAATTCAAAGTAATCAAAATTGTTGAGGGATCGAGAAAAACATGACTTGACTAATTTAGCCAAGTGTGGGCCCACATTCAAGCATACACTTTTATTTTTATCAAAATGTGCACTGAATCTAGGTTTCAACCTCATATACTCAAAAATTAAAAATTAAATTGGATAAAAAATTAAATAGTGAAAAATTCACATCCAAATTCATATATCTAGGATAAAATACCTTTTTATCATCAAACATCCTTTATGTGATGCTAACAAAAAGAAAATTATTGTTTTTAGTGAGTATCAGAATATGTTTAATGAATGAGGTGATCCAACTTGAACCAGTTATAAACAGCTATGTTCTAGTTGATGTCTAAAATAAATGGATCAATTATCTAATTTAATCCACCCAAATATAGTCCACTTTAAATTATTCTTCTAATTTACAAATGGTATTTACATCTTGGGCTCACCATAAATCACTCCGTTCATACTAATCAAGCCATTTTAAAAAATATTTGCAATTACGGGGCCTACTAAAATCACTTTAGTCTTAGTCAAACTATATTTTAAAGCCCTTCAATTTTGATCATTTTAAGTTATAGATCGACACCTAAACAAATTAGGGTTGAGAATAGGTAAAACATGAATTGATTTCTCGAAATGTGATTAATTAGATCAATCTAGCTACATTTTTAAGCCCCTCGGTTTTGATCATTTTAATTATTTTTTAATCTTCTAAATGTCGATGGTCTTTAAAAACCTGTTGATTTAACTAAAATTACATTGATTAAGGTCTATGCTTCAAAGTTCAAAGTAGAGCCCATAAAAATCACTTTAAATTTTTAACCCTTCAAAATTCAATCACATTAAATATTTTTAGTCCTTAAGATTTTGATGCATTGATAATTATGTAAAACCTTCAAAAGTCACCTTGATTAGAAATATATATGGGACCCATCAAAAATTAGTTTAATTGGATCAATCAAGTTATATTTCTTAAATATTAAAAATTGACCATTTTAAATTGTTTCTAAATTTAGTTCCTAAACTATTATGAAAAGAACCATGAGAATAACTATTAGTTAAGGATTTGACGACAACAATCTTGCATGGGACGGAGGCTCAGAGTGAAGACATCTACAGGGATGGTGTGTGTTTGAACCCTTTATACCTATTGTTCTTTTTAGCACTGTTCATTTATTAATATGTAAATGAGTCAACAGATCCTTAGTGGATAGACAAACAGTCGAATAGGTCAAATACACGAATCTAGACTCTACTAGGAACAGATCACATATATTGCATTGGGTGAATTTGAACTCTTTCTTAGTGGATTCGAATCTCAGAGAATGATGGGCAGGTTAGATCTAAGCTCATTGGTAGGCCTATGCATCTACAAAATACTTGAACACAAAGCGAAGCTTTTCATTCCCAAGACAACACCACAATAGCTTATCTAGTATAAACACCAATGCAACTCTGAGACATGCCTCACTAAAAATCCCCCTAAAGAATCATCCAGACATATTCTCGCATCTTCTTCATCTCAACAAATGGTAGTGTTGTTCAACAAAGCCAACAGATTTTCATCTAGATAAAACAAATACCTATACTCCTAGAGCAGCCAAACCTCACCACACTACCAAACAAAAAGGACTAGAATCATTTGCATGTTAAGCTCCTTAATGCAAGCCTTAACACTAATGTACCTTGATGATTCTCCAATGCAAACCCTCATATCCACCTCTTCCATAAAATCATTGTTGCCTATATCTTTGTTGGTAAGGAAATTAATCCCCATTGTTTGAATTAACAATGGCATTCCGCAAATTTGATTTTTGAGATCAGGAATATTATTCGCTTAAGAGGCTTAGCTATTCAAAAGATTTATTCGTCTACTAGCATGGATGTAAGATGTGTTGCCTCTATGGGGGATTCTTTACCATATCTCTTATGTAACTTTTTTTGCTTATGTATTGTCACCTCTATTTATCTGAAAATGGAATTTTCTTGTATATTTTTGCTTACACTCTTTTTAATATAATTCTCTTTTTAACTATCAAATAGAAATGTTTGAATTACAATGCCATCTCAAAACAATAATATTTTCATTGATTCACCAAGATGATTTTAAGTTGTTTAGATGCATTAAAAATTCTTTAATATACCATATATCAACACTACTTAGATTGATGAGGGAATCATGGACACCAGCAAAGAAGGTTGTGTAAGAATCTAGTTTTTACCTCGTTGTAATCTTTGTGGAGTATATTAGGTGGGGTTTTATTGTTAGGCACTGTCATTTACCTCGTTGTAATCTTTGTGGAGAATATTAGGTGGGGTTTTATTGTTAGGCATTGTCATGGGAGTTTGTTTGTTTTAACTTTGGTTTGAATGGTTTTAATGCAGTTTGCTTGGTTCCATATAAGTCTTTTGTACGGTCCTTTCTCTTGTACTGTTTTTTCTTAATAAATATTTTCTATTTCTCTCTGTTCAAAAAAAATGAATCAAGTTTTTACCTCAACAAGGTTGGATAATGATCTTTTGCACCTTCCTGATATATCTGACCATAGATAGAGAGATCCAAACATACATAGCCCTAATTGTACACAAATCCAATAGCGAAATTGAATATTTGACTTGATCCACAATTTACATTATCGGAGTCATCCATTTGTGGATTGGACTAATCCAGCCTTTTATCAAGTGCCATTAGAAAATTTGTTTTCGTTGTATTTGATTAGATTCATATTGTTTAGTTAATATGTGTTTCAAGATTGTTATAAGTATATATTTGTTGTTTATAGTTTTAGATCATACACGTGTGACGTAAATTACATATACCCTAGGGTTTTTAATAATTAAAAGTCATTTATTTAATAAATACCCTTGGAAAGACACTTTTAAGATGATGATGGTGATGATGATGAATTTCAAGTTTCATCTATTTGTAGAGCCTAGTGACTCATTCTACCTCCTTGGTGGAAATCAAAGGACCCTATGTGACTTAAGGTAACTGATGTAGGACAACTAATAGGGTGACCCTAAATGCCTAAATTTAAATAAAAATAGTGCATCCTAAAATCTAATATGGCAGAAATTAATTAATCAATTAATAACGGCAACAAGAAAAGGGTGTAGAACAGCAGAAAAGGGTTGTACAGGTCTAAGATACAGGTCTAAATGTGGTAATAGATCTGATAGGTCTAGGACAGATCTTGGACAGAATTGGGACTTGTCTTGGGGCTGTTCTGGGACAGATCTGGGGCTGAACTGGGACAGATTTTGAGACAGATCTGGGACAGGTTTTGGAGCTGTTTCTGGCAGCAATTCAAGGAGAAGAAAAGGAAAAGAGAGAGAAGAGATAGAAGTAGAAGAAGAATATCCGAAGATGAAAAGATGGTAGCCTCACGATAGGCTTCACGCCAAAGGAATCACTCCCAAATTATTTTCGTCGTACAAGCAGCGGAAGAAAACTTCAATTTCATTCATCATTAAGTGTCAATCCCGTATGAAGGGGTTATCACATATATAATGATTTAAAAAATGAAAAAGACCAAAATACCCTCAAATAAACAAATACCAAACTACCCTCAATGATTAGAAAGCCCTAATTACATGTAAAATCATTAAATTTCCCTAAACAAAACCAACTATTGGACTGAACAAATAAATGAAAGAAAAAATACAATCATAAAAAGCTGGAAATCCTAAATCTAAATATAGAAACTTGCTAAATATGGAAACTCTTCTTATAGTGCTCCGCATCAATCTCCCCATCTGAAAAAAAAAACTCGACCTCGAGTTCAAACAGATGAAAAGACACAAATCTACCCAAACGCGTGCAATCATACATACATGAGGCCTTCAGGTGTACACCAGGCGGATCAACATCGAGCCACAATAAGAATGCTAGATAGGCTGTCCTCCGCCATCAATGGTATACTCGGAATCCGATACTGACGTCATGACCAACTCTGTGTGGCGATAGCAGCAATATGTGAATATAGTGTGCCTCCGATGTGACAGGACTCTTAAATATCTCCATTAAATCAGGAGCAAATCAATGTAGCTCAAACTCAGGCAACCAAGTGATATTTGTCATGGGCTTTTTCTTCCTCACAAGATATTGCTGATATCCTCTTGCATCTGTGGAAACAACTTCCTCGACCAGGATAAATTCTATCTTCTCTTTTTTAGGGAAGCAAGGAAGGAAAAGAACGACGGACCAGTGAAGGATGCATAGGTGGGACAAGATGAGGCGGATGTGGGGTGGGACTAGTGGGTCAAACCACTGGATCATGTACAGGTGCATAGCATGGGGCCTAGGATGGGTCGGGAATGTCAGGCTGTGGGTCGGGGTCATGCTGATATGGAGTGGGGCTTGGAGGTGAAGGTGTTGATTCTGGATTGGGTGTGAGATCTACCACATTATTATCCACATCAATTTCCTTGGACTCACATTGAGAATATGTAGCAAACTCATATTTTTCATCGCATCCATTAATGTGACTTTTAATTTCAGCATGCAATTCTTGAATGTATGGTACAGCTGCATGTACAGACGCAGATAGACCGGGTGGCACTGACACCGGAATAGGATCTGTGGATGGGGACGGTATGGGGACACACCTAACTTTCTTAACCTGAGTGGGGCACTCACGAGCAGGATGCCCATAGCCTTGGCAGTGATAGCAAAATGTCCCTAAACCTAACTTGGTTTCCATACAGGTTAACCAGGCACTTTTGTCGTCTAAGACCTTGGTCAACAGTGTGAAGTCCATACTGGGTTGATTCTCGACCACTATGTGTGGGTATGCACAGACACACAAGTTAGGGTACCACTACTCGCGGATATAGGACAGATTAAATGCAATGACCTAAGTCTATATGCAATAAATGAAAGAAATAAGGTGATGCAAGATTATTTTTTTAATTAATTTTTTCTTTAAATGCGACCAAAGACCTAAAAAGTTAGAAAATTCTCTTAACCTAGGTTACTGATACCAATTTGATGTAGGACAACAAATAGGGTGACCCTAAATGCCTAAATTTAAATAAAAATAATATATCCTAAAATCTAATATGGCTGAAATTAATTAATCAATTAATAACGGCAACAAGAAAAGGTGTAGAACAACAGAAAAGGGTTAAGAAGAGGGTTGTACATGTCTAAGATACATATCTAAATGTAGTTGCAGATCTAATAGGTCTAGGACAGATCTTGGACATAACTGGGACTGGTCTTGGGGTTGTTTTGGGACAGATCTGGGGCTGAACTGGGACAAATCAGGTTTTGGAGTTATTTCTAGGACAGGTTTTGGGGTTATTTCTGGGACAGATTTAGGACAGGTTTTGGTGTTGTTTCTAGGACAGCAATTCAAGGAGAAGAAAAGGAAAAGAGAGAGGAAGAGAGATAAAGAGATAGAAGTAGAAGAAGAATACCCGAAGATGGAAAGATGGTAGTCTCACGCTAGGCTTCACGCCAAAAGGGCCTCACACCAAAGGAATCACTCCCAAATTATTTTCGTCTCAGAAGCAGCGGAAGAAAACTTCAATTTCATTCATCATTAAGTGTCAATTCCGTATGAAGGGGTTACATCACATATATAAGGATTTAAAAACATGAAAAAGACCAAAATACCTTCAAATAAACAAATACCAAACTACCCCCAATGATTAGAAAGCCCTAATTACATGTAAATCACTAAATTTCTCCACACAAAACCAACTATTGGACTAAATAAATAAATGAAAGAAAAAATGCAATCCTGAAAAGCTGGAAATCCTAAATCTAAATATAGAAACTTGCTAAATATGAAACTCGTATGGTGCTCCGCATCAGTAACAATCTCTATTCTTCTTCTCCTTTCTCATCTCTCTCTCTCTCTTTTCTTCCCTTCCCTTTAGTCCCCTCTTTTTCCCCACTTTTTTTCTCTTTTTACCATAATTTTGTCCCTTTTTTCATCCAAACCCTGTACCCAGACAAACCAAGACCCAACCCCACCATCGGCCACTAGAACGCATCAATCTGTGCAAACATCCATATAGGTCCATGCAATCATATAAGCAAGCCCCATTTTACCTTATTTTGCATCCAAACCTTTAAATCCCTACCGTAGACTCATAGATATAACCCTAAACTAATTGAACCTATTTGAGACAGTTTTGCCCAAAAATAGAAAAAATAACAAACCCAAATCCCTTTAGCAAACCCTAGGTGGCCCCACAGCCCTATTTCATCCTTTTTAGTTGATTGATTTTTAAATCTAAAAGACCTATGATAGGGTTTGACAAAATCTAATTAATCTTGTGAGGGATTTTGCATTAAAGGACAACAATATAATCATAAGTGCATTATGTGTACTGTCATTCTTCTTTTTGAAGCTCTTTGATCAATTGTAAGTGTGGATTTGCATAGTTTTTGTTTTATTCTTTGTTTAACATTAATTTATTTCTCTAATAACTTATGTGAATCACGGATATAGGTTGCATGTCATTTTAGGATTCACCACACACATTTTACGTTCTCATAAAAGCATCCATCTAGCATTTAGATCTCGGGTTTCCAATATTTTGACATGTCTTTTGTCATAGATGTTGCTAGTTCCTTTGTTATCTCAAGAATCACAACTTCCTACACACCACCTTTTTTTTTCATTCTTTTCAACTCCCCCCCACCCACACACACACATTTTTCTTTTTCTTTTTTCTCTTTTTTCCTTTTTTTAAGATGCCTCCTGCACACCGTTGCTAGCAACTCCTTTTGATAACTCATTGAGATGTAATATTGCTCATTTGAGCATTACTAAGGACAATTCCAGACTACATCAATAATTCATAAAAGAAAGAGTTTCATGGCTACCTTCTAATCTCATAGTTGAAAGAAATTAAGGTAGCATACTGAAAATCAATCATAGGCACATGGCCAGCAACTGATTTTAAAAAGTAAGACATGGTTCGATAAATGCACAATAGGGCTGATCTGGACATGAACTCGACCATATCTAACCATTTAGGCATACTAGATTAAACACTTTTGTCAAATGGAGCAGGCTTGAAACCATAGACTGAGCCCTAATTTTGAACAAGTCAAGCTTTTTTATTCTCATTTCCATCACCTTCACTAAGACCATTTATCCCATCTATATTGGGTTGGCATTTATAATTGGTTCACAAATACCTTTCCCATAGGCCGGTTGTTTATCTAGCACCCATATGACTTGAACCTACAACCTTTAGGGTCGAAACAATTAGCACTTACCAACCCATTGAGCTCTAATATACCTTTTGGCTTACATGCACATTAACAAATGGCCCCTACAATACATGTATGACACATACCCCTTAAGTATGTGAAATATACCTCTTTTAGAAAAATTAAGTTGTATGAAAAGTTGTATGTAATAAACTTGTCTGAGGTTCAAATTATTCATAGATATGTAGGCTCAGACCAACACATAAAAAATTTGTTGGGCCTTCCGACTCTGGCTTGGATAAAATGAACGTGTTGAGGCTTGGACATGTATGAGCCTGGCCCATGACCAGCCCTGATGCATAAGCTATTAAAAGTTGAAAATATAAACACAAGTTCTTACCAGTTCAGAAATGATCTTATGATGTGCCAACTTTTCAACCAAAAAAGCTCCAAGAGCAAAAGCTGGAAGAGTAAGGCTACATTTTAAACAAAATATATAAAATAAGTATATGAAATATGAACTAGCAAATTACTACTATAAAATTTAACCAAGACGAAGAATAATTACCAACACATAAACAGTGGCCAGTCTCTCAGCGACCATGAGCTAGACCAAAATCCAGATCCAATTAATAGACCATACTGCAAACAAAAAATGATGGAAACATCTAAGCTTGAACTTGCAATGCTTGAGACAAGATTTCCTTCAAATTGCAGATTAAATTGGGGCAAGAAAGCAGCTCAGAATAGAAACTAATCTTCCTAAAGAAAGAAAAGTGAACATAGAAGGGGGCAAACCTTCATCAAGTTCTCAATAATAAGCCTGCTGTTGACTGCAACGAGAACTACAATACAGAGATTGAATAGCCCTGCATGACTCTGTCATAAAGCACTCATTGAAATCAGCCCATAAACAGTTAGACAGAAAGAATCATGCAGTGTACTCATGGATTTTCTCTAAAAATAACTTCCAAAGCAACATCTTTGCAATAACTGATTGTACCCAATGGATGACTCCCATGGAGGGTGTTTTCATTAGTTCAAAAGGTGAAAAAAGCAGGGAACTTTTCCAAATGAGGAAAAAGAAGTCATTGGAGCATTCCCATTCAATTCTAGATGGTCTATATTGCCCAAACATAGCATGGATACAGTAAGGACAAAATTTTACACACAAAGAACATAGCATGCCATAGATACAGATCAACATGCCACAATAGAAAGCGTTGCGGATTTCCATTCAAAAAAAAAAAAAAATTGCGTGAGTCTCATACTACTCAGATCATGAACAAATGCATGCTCATCAGATGTGGGAATGGGGAGTCAAATTTCGAATATCCTATCAAGCAAAAGAACATTTCATGTGAATTATTATCATCATCAAAGGCATTTCCCTATCCATCTGGGTAGGCTTAGAGTTTTCATATACATCCCTACTGTAAAATCAAAATTATATATCAGCTCCTGAAGAGACATTTATATTTCATCCCCAAGGAAATTAAAATCATATGTTCTCCCATTCAATAGAAAATCCCCACTTCTACCCCTAATCCTCATGCAAGCATCTAATCCAATCATCTCACTGTTCCTATAGCGATTTCCAATTTATATTTAAAAAAAAAAAAAGGATTAGTGATACCTTGCAGACAATAAAACCACAAATCTGTGCAAACATTTTATGCGGCCCACCTTGGATGAGGAGGATGGGTTGGTCTGAAAGGTACATGCTTAATATAAAGGTTGTTATAGGTTAAAAAGCTGCAGAGATGAGAAAAACTGTAGGTAATTTCCACAGTATTGTTCCAGAGGATCAGTTGTAGCCCCAGAAAGTAAAAAAAAAAACTATGAACAGGTGGGATGGTGCAGTTATCAACATCATCAATATCATCCTGCAACAACAAATAATCCAGCTTGCCTGGCTACTTGTAAAAAATGAGAAAGAAAATACAAATTCAACTACTTTAGGCAGAACCACAAAATTCAAAACGAAGGAATCAAGTTCACTTACATAAAAGAAACTTTCGTGTGCATTATCATCATCAACATCAAAGTCATTTTCCGATTTGTCTCCAACCTCTTAAAGTTTCCATTTAGAGATGCATTCAAACATGGAAATTAAATAGGGCCCACGAGCCTAGTAGGAAGTCAAAATTATAAGTTCCCCATTCAATAGAAAATCCATGGATGCTCCCCTCATCCTCATTGAAACATCTCCAAACAATCATCTCAATGTTCCCATATTCATACCAAAGACGATTATCATAATTAATGGTAGAAATAATTTTATCCCTGCATCCTGCTGTGTCTGAGCCCATGAAGACATTGTGTACGGCCACTTGAGAAGATGAAGATGGGTTGCTTCCAAAGGTCCATACTCCAAAATAAGCTTAAACAGATGGCCGTAGGCATGATTTAATAAAGACCAAAATGATTAGCGGAACTGCATGATTATCGACACGATTTATTTCCTACGACATTTGCAACAAATAATCCAATTCTCATTGGAATTCGATTCTCAACTGATAAAAATCAGAAACAAATGCGAATTTAACAAGATTAGGCAGAACCACAAAATTCAAAACAGAGGAATCAAAACCCGAAAACCATATGACCTGTTTGAAGATGGCATCAGAGCTGAGAGGGCTCTCCTTGATTGTCCTATGCGCGGGAACAGACGGGCGATACATGAACCGTATACCGGCCTCCGCCCCATGACTTCTCCCGCCGGGTCCAATCCTTTCAGCCTCTCCATTGGGCTTGGAACTGTGATTGCCGTCACTGTCGGTCAAGGCATTCCTCTCGTCTCTGTTGGAGCTGGCCCCAGCGCTGGAGTTCTCGGATAACGGGTCGGGTACGGGGGAGGAGGAGGAGGGCTGAGAAGGGTAGGAAGGCTGCCGGCGTCGGATACCCGACATTGTACATGGGTCTGGCTTTAGGGTTTGTGTTTCTTCAGTACAATCCGAGATCGCCATTGCCAGAGAGAGACGATCGAGAACGAAAGAGAGAGATGACCGATTTTATTTTATTTTATTTTTCTCCAAGTGCAGAGCAGAATATATGAGGATTGAAAATATTATGGGCGGCTTTGAAAGAAATTAGAAGGTGCTATTATTATATTCTTCTTCTTTTATTCTTTGTACTTTCTAAATCAAAAACTTTAACGACTCACTTGAGGGACACTTATTCATGTTTAGATTCTCTGTCAAATAATCTAAAAACTTTTTATATTGGATGCGATATAAAATAATTCATATTAATATAATATATACTAAATTTCACTTTAATTTAATTATTATATTTACCGATTATAAATATTTAAAAATGAATGACCATATATTCACTGAAACTTCAAAGATCAAGATCAAGTGACTAAGGTAATTATATTGTGATAAAATTTTACATACTCTATATCTACACAATTATATATTTAATTAATTATTTTTATAATATTTATAACTAATTTTAATAATAAAAAATCTCTGAAGCCTAACTCTTTCCATGTGTACATATTTATTTAATGTGAAAAGCATGCAAGGAAGTACGTGATCCTCGACCCGCGTCCCTTGACAATAATACAGTGCTACACTGCGTGGGCCCCACAATTCGCCACCTGCCAGTTATTTCATGAAAGTGGGGGCCCTGAAGAATCGAGCGAGCCTTTCCTTGCATCTGAGAACCGACAAACTTGAACCCTCCAAGGCTCATGCTTAAATGCTGTTCTCAATATAGTGTGAATCTTTATTTTACAGGTTAGATTGTTTGAGAATCTTACTAAACACTTATTAGAGGAATCTTCTGTTGAAGATTCTCCTTCTTAAAAATTAAGGTAGTTGTTTCCTTCTTCTCAAGAATTAAGGTAGTTGTTTCCTTTTTATAGTTTTGTCCGATGATTAAGTTAAAGTCAACCATAAAGTGCCTCTCCACCATTGAGTTCAGAATTTATTATTTGTGTGACCCACCGTGTTGAGTCATTGAGTTATCTTTCATTGCGTGGGCCATCAACTGATGGAGCTTAGTGATCACAATCTATCAACATTATATCAAAATGTATGATTTAATTTTTTTTTCTATATCAGCTATTTAAAATTGCATTAAATAAGTTGTAGATTCAATCATAGTTTGATGAATACATTGTCAAGTGAATGAAATACTTGTATTATATGCCTATTTAATGTATTTTTTTAAAACTATTATTTTTATATAATTTTTAAAGTGATTTCCATTATATATATATATATCTGACATAAACATATAATAGATATAATTTATAAATTATTCAACTATCTTACCACTTCTTTATTATTTTAATATTATATAAATATATAATTTTAATATTTTTCTCATGGTAATTGATATAGTTGTCAACTTTGAAAATTTAGCAATGATAAAGAGATAAAAGAAATTAGCACGTGCCTCATTGTACTTCTTGATTTCTTATATAATATGTTATGAAAAAAAAAATCTTTTGAATTTTTAAAAAGTTAGCTTTCTTTATTTAATAATATTCATTAATAATTATTATTATCGTTGACACCGTCATCGTTATAATAATCATTGAAGCTGCTATTCTCTAGAGTGGAAAGGAGAAAACAAAACTCAAGCAGATATCAAGACAGGCAAGTTGGCAGCAGCGTAACTAGCACTCTTAATGCGTACATGTCACAGTATTTAACAAAGAATAAAAGGTAATTAGTGCACTGATTAGCACATTGAATATATGGAGAAAATGTTATTATGTGAGTGGAGACTGAAAATCTATTAAGAAATAGCGTTTGAGTTTCTTCATCGAAAAAAAAAAATAATAATGAGTGACTGTACACGAGAGAGAGGACTTGTGCCAGCTCAAAGTCACATGTTATTTAATGAAATTTACTTAATACCCTCGTATTAAAAAAAATAGAGTTTTGAGTTTATTTGTAAAAAAAAAAAATTAATGAGTGACTACGTGCACGAGAGTGGACTTGTGCCAAACTTAAATCATCTGAAAGTCACATGTTATTTAGTGAAATTTGTAATCCTTGCGTCCAGTCCACGGCCCACATAAATGCTTCGAAACTGATCGGCATGATACTGAAAATTTGCTCCTAGGTTGCCTCTAACCTCAGAAAATGGGAGATTGTGGGTTCAAACTCTTAGTGGCTTAACTTTAGGTATGTCCTAAAGATAATGAGCTCACTCGTGGAGTTTTACGTTAAGGTATCCCATGATTTCTCACACATAAATTCAAAAAAATTAAATAAATTAAAGTCTCATTAATGCGCCCATCATTTTTACCTTTCTTTCATCAGCATCAGTTTGGCCTGTATTTATTTTACATTTTGAAACATCATGACATAATAATTGACGATTCTGATTCTTCTGATCACCTCTGTAATAGTCAACAAATGAAAACGAGAGTACTACTTTTTATATTTACGACTAGCAATAAAGAGATGAGACTCTCAAGTGGTGGAATTTTTTAATGCGAGTAGTATGTTGTAAAGTGAAACACTTGAAATAGTAATGAAATTTTAATAAATATAATTTCATTCCTTTCTAAATCAGTTGTTTAATCGAGCAAAATAAGATCTGAAGTGGATTAAGATAATTACTGAAATTATTGAAATAAGGTCTGTCGATATTATTTTATAGTATCTCGTTTAATCTACGCAAATGAATTGAAATTATGCTTAGTAAAGGACACACAAATTAAGCTCTCTGCTTTTGAGTATGGAAATCACAAAGATTATCATTTTACATAAATATTTTAATTCATTAGAGAAATCAAATTCTTTATCTAAGGATAATTTGACTAAAGACATCACTCACTAATTTTTTTTATAAAGTAAATATATTTAAGTGAGAGATGGAGAAATAATGTGAATAGAAGCTTTATATAATTTTAGACATTAAATTCTTAACTATTAGAAACTATTGATTATTCACATTATTTTTATTTGAGATTTTCCCTAACATTGTCCTATATAGCCCTCTTACTCATTTTACCCATCCATGTGGGGTCGAACCTAACATTATCTAGCCACTCTCTGTGGGCAAATATGGCTACCTTAGTCTCCTCAGTGTTGCTAAACTAAAATAAAATATCCACAAAACAAACAATTTATGCATTTGATTTGAGTTAATAAAGCAATTCCCAGAAGAGTCTAAAATTGAATTAGGACAAAACACTTCACTAAATTTGAGATGCTCACAGAACTGGAAGACTTCAAATGACTCCATCTGGAACATGTGGAGTCCACCTCTTAAAAATCTAAATTGTTGACTAATTTTTTAATACAAAGATACATATATGTATCTTTCTAAATTTTATAAAACAACTGGACCTACCATTGAATGAATCAAATGAAAAACAATTAATTAGAAAATATACCCATTTTTAGAGTTGCATTGGCTTGATAGGGTTGATTTCAGATAGGGCTAACTCAAGTGAGGAGGCCAAGTTTCAGGTTTACCTGAGCTCAGGTTTAGTTTTTAACCTAAATTTGTTAAACTTGAGACCAAATCAAATTGTTTATACAGACTTGAGTTTGATTTTTCCTATCTTAAGTTTGTAACTAAGGGGACCTATAGAAATCAGGAATCCCAAAAAACACCATACAAGGCCAACTTGATTAAGTTTACCAAAACATCTCCATTGCATCTCCATTTTGGGATAAATGAGATGGCATCTAATAGACGATGATGATATTCCATTATTATCAGCAACAGAGTTATTTATTCCATTTAAGGTATGGATCAATGAATAATATTGGACATTTCAAATTCAACCAAAAGTTATTGAATTCCTTGTGCTACATGAAAAAAGTCCAAAGCTCGGGTACATTGATATCAAGGGCAACAATTACATGTGAATGAAAGAGAGAACCTCAGGCAGAAAAAGGATTTTCTATATTTTTTTCAGAGGAAACTTTTCTTCCAACCATCCATATGGGGTTTCCCTATTTTTCAACACATAGAATTCCTTAAATTGAGGGGAAACTTACTCATATCCCGAAATATAGCAACGACACCTCCATCCTTGGTTGCTACAGAAATTCATTTTTGCAGTCTTTCAGGAAGGAACATGACCAGAGGTCTGCACTGCAGCAAACAATAGGCCTCCCAATTTCTAGAGAATCACCTTCGTGTCTTCTCGGTCGCAGAAATCTTAAATGCTTACTCAGATTCATGCTGAGAAAACACAAGATCAGGTACCTCCTCTATATTCTCTGAAGGCTAGTAGAAAATACACATACAGTTGGTACAGTCAGCAAACAATTCTGAAATTGCTTCTCCACAGAAAAGAAAATTGATATAAAAACGGTTCAATCAAAGTTGAAACTACCAAAGTAATCTATGGTAATCATATGGGTAATCTAGTCCTTTATGTGCATAAGGCCGCACAAAATTGAAACAACATTAGGTGGGAAATAAATTTCATGCTTTTCTTTCCCCAGGTCAAGATGAAAATGCTCTCTCGCTCTCAAAAAAAAAGGGTCAAGACCAAAACTGCACCAACGTTGTTTTTTAAGAAATCAAAAATACGGGTGCAGCCCGACCCAAAAAATTTGGAAGCCATGTCTACTCAGGTTAGAGCTTCACCTGAATTCAGGCTTAAAATTTTCAAGCCCTATTTCAGGCTCAGGCTATGTTTTCTTAATGCCCAACCAAAACCAAAAGCCCAAATTAGACCCACACTTGAGTTAAACTCAAGAACCTATGATATCTAACATAATTTTTTTACTAATTATACATTATTAAATAATATATTATGGTTAATTAAAAAAATTTAATCTTTATACATCATTAAATTCTACCACTCATCCTAACCTTAAGCCTAATCATCTAAAAATTCTCGTCACTCCCCACTACCTAACCCTAACATGTATCTTTCTCCTCTCTTCTCATCAAACCTAAGCTTAAGCCTACCTGCCACAGTCGCAAGAGATGCCACAACAAGAAATCCACAATCATAACCAAGCAAAAGAGCTTGCCCGCCCAACTGCCACATTTGAGGTACCTATTAGAAAAGAAAAAGATTGACATTGTAAAGCACCAATCAGTATCAGGAAGTGAGTTATTTTATTAACTGGCTATGCCAACCAATTTGGAATAACAAGGTTGTTAAAGTTGGTTATAAACTTTAACAGTTAACTGTAAACACATGAGATTAAAAGGCTGAGAAAACATAGCATCCTTGACCAGTCCATACAGAAAATTCTCAGACATTGAGTTTGTAATGTGTTTCTTGACCTAAACCACAGATATGATAACCCTTTATGCTACACAAGATTAAAAACCTAAGTTGTATAGGTTCACCATGTTTTTGGATCTGAAATGGGTATGAAGTGTCTGATTTGGAAAATCCCAAAACATTCGATTTGTCGATTCATCTATAATGTTTGAATAAATTTAAATGACTGGTGACTTTAAATAGCAATAAGAAAATAGAATAAATTTTACTAAAACAATCAAATAATAAATATTTCAATATTTAGTCGTCTCAAAAGAAGAAAAGGAACGATGATGTTCAGTTATCTGCAACACAATGTTAAGCTAACACTACAAGCATCTATGTGCAATCAGTGAAAATCAATCATCATTTTAAGCTACTAAAAGAATTTATGTACAGCCAGTGAAAAATCTAACACAGGTACAATTGTCTAAGAATCAACATTACATAGATCCAAACCAAGATTGAACAATCCTAGACCTATATGAAAGGACAATAAATGGTAGGTTGAAATGAAAATAAAACAACAAACTGGACAAGGCACACTTGAATGGCTCGTAAATTGTTGGTTGAGAATGAGAATAAAGCAACAAGCTGGACAAGAGTTTGTAGCATCATTAAAGGTGCTCGTCATGCTAGAGAGAGAGAGAAGCATGGAGAGACCTCGGTTATCATTAAAAAACAAAAGGCTTCAAAAATAATAATAACAAAAATGGATGGACAGGAATCTCCAATCGGGATTACTTTTGGGACCTCCCCAGTCACAACTTGGATATCTCATGGGGCCCAAAAGTAGGAACTCAAGGCTCAAGGACACTGGGTATCTCATGTTGAGAATGATAGAGAGGGAGGTGTCCTTTAGCCATGTCAAGCCCTCAGCAAACAGGGCAGCAAATTTCCTGGCCAAAGCAGGAATGAACAGACAGGATGTGTTTGTCGATTTTGGGTTCTGTGGATTTGTAGCAATGATGTGTAGTTTAGTTTCTGGTTTTTGTAGCACCTGGGTTTCCTTTGGCTTTCATATGTCTCTTATACTATTTGTTGTTCTGTACTTTCTTTAACAATATTCCTTCTTGTCAATGCTTCAAAAAAAAAAAAAACCAAAGGAATGATACATTCATATATTACCTCTACTAGTTTATAGACAAGAAACATCAGCACAGTCAAATGGTACAAGGGGGATCATACTGAGATGCTGAGATCTATTAATGTCAACCAAAAGGTAATTGGTACAGAAGTAGCACATATCGCACTGCTCCACTTTTTTTATTTGTTCATTTATTTATTTAAAGGTGGGGAGGGGAGAGGGGAGGGGAATTTAGGGGAACACCTTCATCCATAAATTGTAGAATCTAAAAGATAAAAAAGAAATCGAGGGTTCCGAACCTTAGCAAGTGTACAGTATCAAGATGGTAATACCACAAATCGAAGCATATAGAGATCAACTTTCCCAACAATCATCAACCAGCTAGCCAATGGAGAAAATTTGACATCTAATACAAGGAGTAAGCCATATGACCTCAGTCTGTAGACTGTAGCTAATATCTAAAAAGGAAGAATAGCATTTTATGCCTCAGGAAGTACACAGTTGACGAGGTGCAAAACATTCATACCATTTATCCAATAAGTCCTCATGGATGGGTATGACCCCAAATTTTCAATATTGGAAGGTCCCAATCTAGGGAATGGTTACAGCAGAAAACAATCATATAGTTGAGAATACAAGATTGGCAGGGGAGTGGAAAGAGAAGCAAACAACAGATCCTTGATCTAAGAGATTGTTAGGCATCTCTCTCTCTTTCAAGTAAACACCATCAGATAAATGCCCTGAATGAGAGAAAACATGGGCTTACATCAACTAACTTGGTAACTTGTCAAACTGCAAAATTCCTGAGGCACAAGCCCAACCCTAAAGTTCCTCCAATGAAAATTCGAAGTAAATCTATGGATCCAGTATCTAGAAAATTCAACTACAAAAGCCAACCGGCATTTAAGGAGAAAAACAGAAAAAGCATACCGTGAAAGGCGCTGCAGAAGATCCTCACTGGGGCATCTCAGTGCACAATCATATACAATCTCTGTTCTTTTGGCCACATCATGCCAACTGTACAGGTTTTTCATCTGATGACACATGGTAGAGACATAACAAACCTAGTCATCATTTATTGACACAATCTATAATTGATAAAGATCATATTTTATGCAAACATTACAACCCAACAGTTAGGGGATTTTATCAGGAAAGATGGCATGGAAAATCTTGGAGAAGAATGATCTAGTGCAAATCCTAAAATTATAATGTCAAGATTCACCTTGCACAGTGGGGTTCAACTTTGACGTACATGGATCATTCAATAGGAAGGTCCACTTTGGATGCCTGATGCCTACATTTATCTAATTGATTAGATGATCTCAACCTTTCCACAAAGAGCCTGAAATAGCAGTTCAATCAAATTTGGCCCAATGTTCCATTTTCTAGGTCTTGTGGTGGATGGTAGGTGCCATACAACAGCCAAGTACACCCAATGTGATCAATTCCCATCAAACTGAAATCCAATTCAAACATTGGCACAATTGTTCAAGTGTACAGGACTAGTCTCTTTCACTTTAGTCAGATGTGAAGGCTTCAGAGTATCCTTTCTTTTTGTCGGGTATAGTTCATCCTTTTTTGCCACAGATGAACAACTGCCCAAAGGAATATGTTATTTTGAGTGTAGAATCATCACTTATACCCCATTTTCTATGGGATCACAAACTAGCCCAAATATTTTGACTGTGATCTTTCCTCTTTAAATGGGATGTAGTTTACCCTTTAGTGCCCCAAGTCAATCTGCCCAAACAGGAAATGTTGTGTTACAAATTGGCACTTTAAGGAAAAAAAAAAAAAAGCAACTCCTGATGCCAGTATAATCACAATTTATATACAGAAGAAGCAAGGACTTGAAGAGGGGTGCCTTTTGCTGAAACCAGAATTTGCAAAATATTGGTACAACTGACAATTATCCATCCTGCTATATGTTTTAAAGATGGTTCATTTTAGAATTGGGAGAATATGGGGGGTGGGAAGAGGGAAGAAATGCATCCCAATAAATGTGATTACACAATTCCATTGTCGCCCAAATTCACAGGACTTAAAATAAGCAATAGAATTAAGTATGCAAATGCATATAAAGATACTATCCAATCTGCCAAAATATTTGAACCATTATTGTTCTGGGGACATTTGATTCCACTCACAGGCCTTCTCAGATCAGTTTAACTTGGGAACAAGACCCGGGAGTATATTAATGGAGTTCCTGCTGCTAGGATTTCACAGAATCGAACATAGTGAACTGGAATTCCATTTAGATCCAAGGAATGGCCCAGTATCTCAGGCATGAGTAAAACACAAACCTTTTTATAGGCAGAAAAAAGGTTTCCAAGATTTAGTGGTGCTGTAAATTCCAGGAACTCTTTTAGGCTGTGTTTGGATGAGGAGAAGTTAAAGTAAGAGGTTCTCCAGGGGTCGGAGAACTTCTACCCATCTTCTCGATGGTTTTTTATTGGCAAAGGTGGAGAACACCACCTTCTCCTGAAGGGCAGAAAGATCCACTGTTTGCGGGCTCCACTTTCTCTTGGAGAATGGATCCATATATGAGAAGTTGGACTTCTCCAGGAGAAGACTCCCCACTTCTCCCCATCCATACACAACCTTAGCGTTCCATCTATCGATTCCAAACATTTGACCTTTGCTAGATATCTGTAGTTTCAGAAAATCCTTGCTTCCTCCATTGACTTCCAAAGATCCAAAGAGACCCTTATACAAGAAAGTTAACACTTAAAAAAAGGTAAATAAAATATAAAGAGAAACTAATGATAAATTAGAAACATTAATGAACGATTTAGTTTTAGTGAACTCACACGAAGGTGCATGGCATGGGGGTCAATCTTTGGAAGTATGTGTATTGCTTTCTTAATCGCTCGTACCATATCATTAGGCACTGGCTCTGCAAGTACAATCATGTCATCTGGTAGAACCTGATCAGCACAACGAGGAAACAGAGTTTTCAGATCATATTTTTCCTCATGCGCATAGAGAGGAAAGCTGACTTTTGAGAGTTGAAAAGGTGACTTCTAACATTTCTCTAAGTAGCATGGAGCACTGTAACTTCATCCTTTTAATGTGGTGTTCCTAAATGAATTTCTAAGCAACATGGATCAGCTTGATTTCTAAGCAAGCTCAAGCCAAACTAGTTAAATGCTGTCAAGCCAACTTAACTCTATCTTGACAAGGTTAGGCTTGAACACAACATGAAAGATACTCAAGCAAAGCTCAGCTTAATTACACCCAGTGGATGACTGGTAGAACAAAATGTCCCAAATAGAAGAATCTTGGCCCTTCAATAGGTGAACATGAAAAACAGGGTTAAATATACATCATTGTCCACATGAAACAAAAGCCAAGCCCAAACATTGAATGGCTAGGTTAATAAGGGAGGTTACATTTTCACTCGTCATCCATGGGATACCATCTTATCAATGGCTTTTAGATGTTTAAAACTTGAACTATTAACTCTGTAGTCCAAGCCTCATAAAATGTCACTTTGACACTAACAGATTGGTGTTAAACTGTCAATTCAAAGATGAAGAGTGGTACATGGAAGAACCCTAGAGAGTGTATATAGGATGGGCATACAGTATATAATGTGAAAAAGTAAGTGTTGTATTGTTCTAGTAAGGCAAAAAAAGATGGGATCACTGTCCATCCAAACACAAAGAAAAAGAATAGATCCTATTAGTCCTTTCAGTTCATATTCTCTTGTGAATTCTTCTATTTTAAAAAAGTGTATCATATAAATGCCTCAGAGGAGAATTAGATGTCTCCATACGTGCCTCTGGAACGCCTCCCACTCGTGTACTGACAGTTAGCAATCCACAACTTGCCGCTTCCAATATAGCTATACAAAATGCTTCTGTAAGAGAACTGTAAAGAAAGGGCAAATGATCAAATCATGTCTCCCAAACTATAAAGATTTTACTAAACCTTTAAAAGAAATGAATATGCTTCAAGTGTAAATATTATTACCTCCTAATCAAAATGCAGATATGTGTGAATGTGATGTGACCTTTTTTTACACATCGATTTTTTTTGTGGATAACATGGGTATCCCCACCCCATGAATTTATGATTGAAGTGGGAAATTATCAAGTCACCTGAGTTACTGATGTATGCAATGTGATACAGAGATAACTATTATATCTGCATGTGTAAGTGCCTTATTACTATAAACTACTACAAAATTAAGAACATAGATATTTAAAAGGAAAAAACTAAGCTACAATTCCCTAGTTATTAAATTTTATAGATTCCATGTTGTTTAACAAAGAGAACGGATGACTCAGAAAGATCCAAGGCAGTGAAAAAAGCTGCTAACAAAGCCCTCAGTTTAGTATGTGTAAAACAACTTATATGAGTATCTAGAGGCTTAGTTAGAGCTAGAGACCTCAATCATGTTATTCAAAAAAAAAAAAAAAGTAGAGACCTTGGCCATGCAAGTGTATTAAAATGAAGATCAGCAGGTCTTACAGAAATTAAGGGCTTATAAAATTCAAAACATATGGATTATAGTGTCAACAAGTGGGATATCCATATGTTATAGAGTGGACACCACATGTTTTCTTATTGATTTCAGGAGCAAATTTCGGGAGCTTTGGCTTGATTTCCTTCTTGTTGGGTACTTGTGAACATGGGTCTATAACCCAAGTGTATTGTGACTGTGTGATCTTTGACACTGCTTGAATAAGACCTCACATAATCCCTTATTGGATTCTTATTCATGGAAAATGATTGTATTGGTTGGATTGAAGCACCATGCCATACAATAGGATTTCAACGTTGATTGCATATTTTACTCTCAGAGAAACAATTATTTTCAGGGGGAATCTCAGCTGTGAATAAAGATGTTGCTGAAGACAGATTGGTCAACTTCCAAACTTAATAAAATTGCTAGCATGAGCTGTTTGAGAAGTGAACCTTTATCCAAAATCCACTCAGATTCCACTTACACTATAAAGCATAGGACGTACACCATGCATCAGTGAACCGGATGATAATTCAGATTGACTGGAAAAAAAAAAAAACCAATAGATTACACTAGCATTTGGATTTGACAGTATAAAATAATCCCCAGATTTGAATCTCAAAGTCCTGAATATTTTCCATCACAGGATAATCATATGCAACATAATTAATATATAAAGATGGGATCTTGTATTTGCATACAGCCTTTCAGAAAAAACAGGTATACATTCTTTTTTATGAAAGATAAACAGGTATACATTCTAAATAACTATTTGAAGGAAACTGACTCTTTGAACTGAGAAAAAAAAAACCCTCTTTGGAAGGAATTTGGAAACACAAAATGGCATTTCCAAAGACAATACAAACTTCATCACAAAATTTACATCGCATAATAATTAAGATGCTTGAACGAATAATTTAAAAACTATCATCAATAAATGATAATTGATCTAAAATACATAACTGACCAATCTGGAAACAGAATTAAAACCTCAAATAATGTTTTCCAAAAAAATACCTGTTCAGAAATATATGCCCAGAAATCAGAACAGAACGCACTTGAGCATGTGGAACAGCTCCCAACATTTCAACTCGATCTTGAAGAGAGTGCTTTTCGCGCATCTCTTCCAGTCGCACTCGTTTTGGGCCATCTCCTCCAACAATGAAACGGACCTTATTACGTTAGTTTTTACAACTATTAGATGATTGTACTCAGAATACTCAATGTGAAACTAACACTTACAGCATGTAAGCTCTCCATAAGTGGGGCATGGAAACTACACCTCCGAACAACCCCAAGCATTCAATCAACACACTCTTAAAACCATAGAATAGTCCATTATTGACATTCAAATCAACTTCTAGAATGTATAGGATCATTTGTAGACACACACACACAAAGAGAGAGAGAGAGAGAGAGAGAGAGAGAGATTGGGTGTGGCTCAGACCATTTAGAAACGCTTGGTCATGCATTTTTTCGCTAATGGGTGTGGCTCGAGATATTGCTGAAAGGCCAGTTGGGCTCTTATAGGGATATTATTAGCATTACATCTGAAAATTACATTTTTAGCCCTGCTATGCATAACATAAATTCGTAATTGTATGCGAACTTCAATGTATCATACTTACAATACTATAAAAAGCAACCTTTCCCAACCACAGAAGAATACTGACATTTCAGATAATTGCTACTTCAGATTTCATTGAGAGGTGGTTTAAGAAGAGATAGGGGTTTAATTGGAACCTTGGGGATTAAGGGTCAAGATGGGGGCTTTCTAATTGCTGGATATGGAGCTGTAATGGGGACCATGGCTTGTTATTTTAAAACAACTATAATGCTCAGACAAAGCATACATACAGCAAGAACACAGATATTACATCCTGTAGCTTTTCAAAGGGGGGAAAAGAGACAGGTTTTACACATAAAAATGAAGATTTTGTCACTACATGACATGAGAGCATTGGCTACTTTGAATTGTCTGGCTATCACAGTAAAGCAACAATTGGATTTCATCAATTCTTCCTCGTTGGGAGGAAATTGCTATTGAATGGCTGACTGTGACTGGATAGGATTGGTTTAGGACAGATGCATCTTTAAACAGGCAGGCTTAGAGGAATAAAAGCCTAGCCTGAATGTAATTGTTGACCAGCCCTAGACAGATACATTGTTAGACTGACCCGACCTGCCACACAGTTCTAATAAATAATACATTTGTGACCAAATTACAGAATCAGGAATTCTCTCTCAATTCTCTTTGGTGGGTCCTTAGAGAGATGAATGGCAATGCAAAGTGGCTGTGGTACAAAAAACATAGAAGTTACAAAATTGAAAAATAAGGTAGGATACAGCTAACAACGGTTTCACTAAAAGTTTTATTTCTTCTCACATCAAGGCATCCAATCTTGCAGAAGAAGATAGAATAAATCACAACTGTAACGATTTAAAAAAAAAAAATAGAGGAGAGAGAGAGAAAGGAGGGAAAAAACTCACATTTGGAAACAAACGGCACACTTCAGGAATGACTTCAACAAGTAAATCAGCACCCTTTCGATAAACCAACCTACTTATCACAACTATAATGATTTCATCATAGCTTAGTCGCTTTACAGCAGGCTTAAACATAACAGTATCCACAGCATTTGGTATTACAAAAACCTTTTCTGGAGGTATTCCTGATCGCAGAACTGTGTTTTCCTTGCTAGTATGAGATACACATATAGCCTGGTTTACATCTGCCAAAGTAAATTGTAGCACCTTATTCATGTGTACGCTTCCAATATCAGCAAAACCATAGAGCGAATGATCAGTAAAAATGACCTTGTACCCCATAGTCCTTGCATGCATCAAAGCTTCATGACACAGAGTGGAGAAAGCCTGGTGTCCATGCACCAATGATATTCTCTCTCGTATGAGAATCATCCGTAAAATTGGAAGTGTTCCATAAAAAGTTGGTAATGTATTCTGCATTAGAAATGGCCTCCATGGTACATAATAGACTTTCAAACCATTGGTCATATATCGTACTCCAGAACGTTTTCCATAGGCATGTGTCATGACAACCACCTGAGCTGCCCGAATAATCAAAATCCACGATAAATTACACAAGTGCGCACATACACAATGAGAAACCATGAGAGATCACAGAACACAAACACTCATATACACCAAAAACATATTAAAATCATTTATAATCATAATTACCAAAAAACAGTTCAAATTCAAAATTATTCTTGGGATTGCATGGATATGGACATAATGTTGAGATTATTTGTGATCCTTAATTACCACAAAGGTTCTCATCGCTGACATTCTTGAGAACACATGCAGTGTGTTATGAGGGAGGGAGGGAGGGAGAGGGAAAGAGACCAGAGATAAGAATGGAAGAGTTTTGATGAAAGAGGAAAAAAATTTGGCCATCAAGAGTACAAGATACATCAGTTCAATGACCCATCGAATATAGTAAGTCTATGCAGGGGAAGCATCATGAAGCAGTACTGCAGAACTAACTGAATGGGTGGTCCACAACTTTGGTTGAAACAAGAGAAAAATGCAGTATCAAGTTCTAACGTGGGATGTGCCTTGCAAAGCAGGTCAGGCTTCAAAGAGGGGAAAAGATTCCTAGTTTGTTGCCATTAAAAATTAAAATTTGTGATTATTTATGACATGCATACAAGGGTTCTAACAAGTGTAAGAATTGTGTAAATAGATGTATGAATTCCAAGTTTCAGTTGAACTGCACCAAGGGTTCACTTTGAGCCCCTAATTTTTGTCTTGGTTATGAACACCTTGAAAGCAAAGATATAGAATATAGTTGCTTTGTATGTTATTCATATATGTCATGCTAATTTTTTTTTGAAAGATACATATATGTCATGCTAATTAGTCAGATGAAAAGGCATGCAAGTTCTACACTACATAGAGGAAGGAGGATCTAGTCCAAATTCGAATTACATAGTCCCACAAGCCCACCACATAATATATTCCAACATCCAACAACCAGATGGAGGGCTTCATGAGAATATTGCAAAGACTAGTGCAAAAAGATGGGGTCAGCAGGGGTAAGTGGTGACAAGCAAGTGCAGTACAATACAATTGGTGACTGGCATTTTCATTGAAATGTTTTCGAAGGGCACCAGTTAGACATACAAAATCATAAGGACAAAATGTTTTTCAGAAAAAGGTGTAAGTAACTAAGATGCACATACTAAGATGGATGTGTCTTTCCTAAGTCAAGGCTTATTGATGATGTCTCCACTAGAATGGTATCTCCAAATTGTGAAGGGAAAGCAATAAGGGGATCTGGTATTCTACTGTATGCAGTTCAACATAAAGAAACAATAGTTTTTCATCGATAAAGAAATGGTAAATGTATGAGTGAAAAAACACAATGAAGGCTCTAAAACTTCCTTTGAGATTGTGCCGATTTGTCATGCATCTCCCATGTACAAGTGGTAGGTATCATTGGCATTTTTTTTTAAAGATAACTTCATTACTGAAAAAAGGAGAATATAAAACCAAGGAAAACAAAGCAAACAGGCAAATTAGCCTGCCAACCAAGCGAAAACCCTTACAAAAAAACCCCCCCAAAGATTATATAAACTGATTTACAATTTCTGATACCAAAGACACACCCTGACGCGCCATATCATCAGTTGTTGAATTTGCAAACCAAGGAACCCATGAAACCGAAAAGCCAAAAGCATTGTCACCTCCCTATAAAGCCTCTAATACTGTATATATTTTCATTAATAATAATAATAATAACAATAATAATAAGGGAATGGTCTCAACTGACCTTGTGACCTAGCTGAAGCAAGCATTGTGATAGATAGTAAATGTGATTCTCCACACCACCAAAATTGGGATAAAAGAAATCTGATACCATCAAAATATTTAGCTTTTTCTGTTCACCCATTTCACTCACTAATGTCAAGCTCCTGCAATAAACACGTAATCAGGTTTACAAGCATTGTTAACAACCATCCATAACACAATCTCTAACTGGACCATTATATGAGTGAGGATTGCCTGCAGCATGGATTCTCCTGTGGCATTCCAAAAATATGCCATATGGTATATTTTTGGACCACAGTAACCGTATTAGATTAAGAAAAAAAATCTATAAATTAGGCACATTAAAATTTAGTTCATTTGAAGTTCCTAACAAACCCAACTAAGGAAAGATGGATGATGAATTAATAAAGTAATGGCAAGCATCCATTTCATTCAATTATACAACAGTTGGCTAAAATTTTTAAATTGACCAAAGCCTCATATTTTCATAGTCTAAAGAGGATTTCTTTTCACTAGATGTAATTAGTTTGCCAAGAAACGTGCCATGTGGTTTATTTTGAACATGCTACAGAAGAATTCCTGCAGCATTTGCAACAAGCGATCTCCATTCTGGTTATGCCATTATATGTACACTTTTTCTTTTTCTTTTCTAAATAGGTCTTTTTTTAACTGAAATGACAACATATAATACACACTTAAAGAGGAATTACATTAAAATTAATTTTAGAGTTAAAAAGGAACTGTATGATCTTGTACCTCAGTAAGTACATATTTGCCTAGGCACACAATTATATGGTAGGGCTTAATAATCCAAATCTTTCATGTGATGAACCTGAACAATAAAAATGGCTCGAAATCCATCATTCAAAAAATAAAAAGGGGGGCTCAAAATCCGATAGATTGGAAAACCCCAGCCCTTTAACCCCACACAGACGCAGTTCCCGCTTATTTGGCACTTCGCAGGGTGGAAAATTGATAAAGGAAATCTAAAAGGAAAAGAAATTAAGAAGGAAAAACACAAAAATTGAACTCACAGAGAAGAGATCTGCCCATTGCAAACTTCGAATGAGACCTCAAGGCCAGGACGAACTCTCCCCGTCCCTGACGCACTCTGGGTTTCGGCCTCTCTCTCTCGACGTCGATCTCTCTGAGAATTCCCCGGTTGATGCGAGACAACACCCCTGTCGCTGTAAATTTCTGAAAAGGCGGGTCTGGGCAATGATACTTACACCGGTATTTTGACTATGGATGCACCGTCACTTTATCCATGATGGTCAATTCCCATTTTGCCCCTGGCTCGCCGTCGAACTCGTCCGACCCGATTGAGAAGCAGGCAGAATGAGCTGGAAAAGGCAGGGGTAGATTTGGACTTGGCTATCATTGATAAAACACGGGTGTATCCATTAGTTAAAACGCCGGTGTATCTTTTCCTACCGGTTTGCATATGTTCTTTTTCTCGTTGCACTTCATTTTTAAATAATTTAACAAAGGTCCAAACTACAAAGTAACTAGTTATACCATTCATATATTATTTATATTTTTTTTATTTTAATAATGCCATCCTAGCAAGAGGTGACGTGTGGATGCCAGTTTTGGTTGTAAAAATTGTGCACATGGTACGGTCCAATTTGACAAATTATATAGAGTACTTTAGAGTTTTGTGGAATATTGTGTAGTTGTGTATAATTTTATAAAACATTGTAGAACTCTATAGAATATTGTAAAAATGTGCATAGTCTTATAGAAGTTTGCGAACGAATGTACAAGATTGTGGTAGTGTATAAATTCTTAAAGTGTTTCAAAGTGACTAAGAGTGTGTGAAAATATTTAAGATGTTTTGTAAAGAACTATTGAATTGGAGCCACTTAACACAACCTTAGATACATTTAGTCGGTGGCCTCACCTATATAAGAAGGTAAGGAGTTCATTTGTAAATTACCCTCATGAGCTTGACAGAGAAGTCAAGTTAGAGAGCAGTGGTGAACTTAGGAAAGAATTGAATGGCCCAATGTATCGTGAAGCTATCAAAGAATTCTAAGTAAGTGTGAGTGAGAGTTTGAGTCTCCAAAGTTTAGTATTCTATGTGTTCAATTCAAGTACATTTTTTGTGTTTCCATCTATTTCTTATTCATGTGTTCAAGTCTGTGTGTAGTTTGGTTTGAACACATTAGTCCAAAGAGTAACCATACAAGTAGTAAGATTGACTCTCTTGACGACGGACTATTTTAGTCAGTACTGGCAGGACCGAATCAAAGAAGGATTCATCACTCTCGTGACACATAGCTCTTCTTTATTAACGTTTGTAATAATTAATTGGGATTATTTTGGTAAAAATACCTCAAAAACTGTGATTTTTGTGGTAGTGCAATCAAAAATTTTATCGGGGTCAAAGTACCTCCTACACTTAGTGAGACTTTTTTAGACAAAAATGTCCCTTACATACTACTTAGACTCATAAAGGGTGGTCATCCTAACACGGGGAAAACTCTTTTACCAAACACGAGTTTTAGTGAACTTTCCATTTTACCCCCATCCGTCTGCAAGGGTTTTAGTGAACTTTCAGAAATCGATTCACTTTACAGTGAATCGGTGCACCGACCGGATCACTTGAAAACAAAAATTTGAGAAAAGTGATATGGTCGATGCACCGATTTTTTGAGACGTGAAAGAGTCCAAATCGGTGCACCGATTTACTGGAAAGTGAACAGGTCGGTGCACCGATTTATGAATGTCTGACTTTTTTAAAAAAAAATCGTACAGACAGATGAGGGCAAAGTGCGAAATCTAAAAAATCTATGTCTCCTAAAAGAGTTATCCTGTATTATGATGAACACCCCACATAAATACCACATTCAATTGCATAGCGGTAGCTATGGGGTACATGCGCTAGCGCATAAGTATCTGTCCTATTGCATATATCAGTTGGCTAGTTCATGATCAGAGGACGTCGGCAGCGAGTGAGAAGGAAGTCTTCGCCTTCTTAGAGACTGAGTTGGGCACTTCGTGACAGAAGTTGGGGAAGATAGTAATACAAACAGTGTACTGTAGGAACGAGAAAAGAGAGGTGTAATTAAATCTTATAATTATATCTTAATCCTAATCTTATCAATAGTTTTAACTTTTGAATGGGTTGTATATTATCCTCCATCCCTAGATAATTGCATACTTGAGATCCTCATTCCTTCTTTATACACTTCAGAGGTTTGCCAGCGTTGAACATATCAATACAGGATTGCATGATCAACATTTTTAATTTCAGAACTTAATTATTTTGATTTTGTAACAAGTATCAAAGCTCGATGCTTCAACTTTGCACACATTCTCTTGGACTCATGTGACACATGTCTTGAAATTTCCCGCCTTTCTTTTGTCATTTCTCTAATAAAAATATTTTGTCATTTTCAAGAAATTATTTTTCTATTGGGTAAGAAACAAATGAGGATTAATTCCTCTTTGTATTTCTTTTTTTGTGATGACTATTAGTCGAGTGCTGTTGGACACCTTCGGACCTCAAAAAAATAGTGAAAAAGAGTAATGTGGTGAATAGGATACAAATACAATTGGAGTACTGCCAATTTTTATTGACATTTTTTTTTTCAATTGAATAAAAAATGGTAGGTGAAAATGCATCGTGACCCTTGATCTGCTTGGACCACTGCTGCATCAAAGAAAATAAACAAAGTTTATTTGCAATCCAACCCAACACAGTTCAAGCAAACAGATATATAAAACTCAATGAGAGAATCACAGAATGTATAAAAGTCCAACTCAACCGAGCCCACTTTGAGCTAAGCAAAGATGCTAAGCTCAACAACCGGTGTATATGATTAAATGAAAATTAGAAATTAAACCTGTCTTTGATAAATAATAAAAGATTAATGACAAGGGCCTTTCTAGTGTCAACTCAATGATTAAAGATTAAAAATCCAACCTTGGTTTATGCAAATGAATCACAGAGAATATTCCATTATTTTAATAAAGATAAATTAATTTATTTCGGTATCTACAAATAAAAATTTTAATACTTCATCTGTCTCAATTAGTTATCTGATATGTATTTTGAGATTGTTTCAAAATAGTTGTCCTATTTTGATATCTATCTCTTCTTTGTTAAAAGAGTCAAAGGATGTGGGAGAGATGTTCATGATCTTTTGAAAATCCTTCTTTAAAAAGTTCAAATTTTTAAAATGGGACAACTAAAATAAAACGGAGAGAGTATTGCAAAACTCATGTAATTTATTTTAGCATATTTTCATGTCAATTAACTAATCACACACTAAATGCAGTCAAATCTTATATGGGATTTCATATTTCAATATTTTTATTAAAAAATATTATGTGTGCAATGAGCAATGGGTTATGGACCGAATGACAATAAAAGTGATAAAATGACTTAGTATCATACTGTAATAAATTTAAATGCTTTGACTTTGTAAGAAGAGTCCCATATAGAATTGGAATTAGAGATAATTAAAATGATGGGAGCAAAGTCGACAAAATACATAGCTAATGGTTTTTGTTGTTTAAAATAATGATTTTATAAATTATCAAACTCAGTGTAACAACCCGACCTGTGAATAGGGCTTAGGGTCTAACTCAATGAGAAATTGTCCGCTCTGTGCCCAAAACTGTGCCCTCATAGTTTTGCCTTTGGGCCTGGCCCAAATCGGTAGGCCAAACAGGTCTCATGAGTTAAGGAGGGGCAACTACTTATAAACTCCATCCGGAAGTTCTCAACTTCCGATGCTGTACTCTCCCGAAATTCCCACATGCACTCCCACTTGCTGGGCTTGTCGGATCCGACCGGCCCACACTTCTGGTCCGACCGACAGGGCCCAGTTTCACTTGGATCAGTCTCTCTAGGGCCTGGCCTCTGTGGTTCATGGGTCAAGGATATCACAATCCACCCCCCTAAAGCCCATAACCGCCCTCGGCTCAACCCAACGAACCCAGTGGAAGGTAGTAAGCTCACACAGTCCGAGTGTAGAACTCGGAGCTCTGATACCAAATTTGTAACGACCCGACCAATGAACAGGGCTTAGGATCCAACTCAATAAGAAATTGTCCACTCTGGGCCCAAAAATGTGCCCTCACGGTTTTGTCTTTGGGCCTGGCCCAAGCCGGTAAGCCCAAAACACGTCTCATGAGTTAAGGAGGGGCAACTACTTATAAACTCCATCCGGAAGTTCTCAACTTCCGATGTGGGACTCTCCGATATTCCCACTTGCTGGGCTTGTAGGATCCAATCAGCCCACACTGCTGGTCCAACCTGACAGGGCCCAGTTTCACTTGGATCAGCCTCTCTAGGGCCTGACTTTTGGGTCATGGGTCAGGATATCACACTCATAGTGCATCATTGAGAAGAATGTTTGAAAATGAATAGAAGACAAACAAAATTAATTTAATGTGTATTTACAAATTGATGAGTAGATTAGCTGTAAAAAATAAAGTTAGAAATGATCAAATTAAAGCCCGTTTAAAGATATTTCCTAATAGATGTTATCTTCTTATAAATAGAAAAAGCAGGACATGACCCATGCATATAAAATTAATAGGCAATGGAAAGAGATAAAATACATGATAGATTGTTGATTTCTTAACTTTATGTTGAATGATAGAGTCAAATGATGGAAGTGAATTCGAAAAGTCAACTTCAATATATGAAATTTTAATAAAAAATATTAAATTATCGTATTTTCAAATGAAAAAGATCTGAAGCCAGATAATATGTATACTTTCTATTGTAATTTGTTCATATATTTGTATTATTACAATAATAATAAATAGAACTAAATCTATATGATTTAGTGCTCATTTTCATTCAATCAATAAAAATGGAATAAAGTCTGAACCTTAACTCAAAAATTCAAATTTCTAATTTAATTTTAAATTTTATTGAATCAAACAATTAAATAATTTTGAACTTAATAAAAAAACTAAATACAAATATTAACTGACTTGACTCTAAATATAATCGAATTGAGTCAACTGATCTAAAGTCTTCAAGTTAAAACTTACAGGGGCGAAAAGGCCAAAAAACCCAAAAAGGTCAAAAATGGTATACACTTGCACAAGACAATTGATCATGTAATATTTTTTTTTCAATACTTAAAATAATAATAAAAAAAAAGACCTTTTTGAACTCTTCCTCATTTAAATATTATTAATTTTTAGAAAAATAATAAAAAAATAGTATCTACAAAAATACAGCATCGTTATCGCCATCATTTTTCAAAATATTCATAAAGGGAGCACTTACACACACCCAGATTTTCTGCCTCTACACACCCGAAATCGGATTTTTTGGTGAAATTACGATTTTACCCCGCGTTTCCATTCATTCGAATGAATGTCCAGTTCATTTTGGCATTCATTCGAATGAATCCTCAAGTATATTTTCAATTCATTCGAATGAATGGGCTGAACAGTAACACGGAATACTTCTCAGCCCCATTCATTCGAATGAATAGGATGATTCATTCGAATGAATAGTAAAAAAAGGCCACCATTCCTTTCATTCATTCGAATGAAACGATCATTCATTCGAATGAATCGTTCATTCGAATGAGCGGAATGAGCGGAACCTTGATTCGTTCCGTTGATTCCTTCATTCGATTCATTCGAATCATTCATTCGAATGATTCGAATGAACTATATTCAGATTACATAATATTTTAAAAAAAAAGATTTGAACTTATTTTTAAGCATTGTGTATTTCTAAAATTTTTCAAATTGAATATCCAGACTAATTATGATAATCTGATCAAAATACTTTAAGACTTCAAGGTCTTTTGACACTCCTAAATATTTAAAACACAGTGTTTTACAAATAAGGGTATCCCTATGGTGTGCCAAAAATACATTTAAGAGTGTCAAAAGACCTTGATGTCTTAAAGTATTTTTATCATGCTATCGTAATTAGTTCGGATATTCAATTTGAGAAATTTTGAAAATACACAGTGCTTAAAAAACAACTTTAAAGTTTTAAAGGAGATTTTATTATTTAATATATTATGCACATTGTTTTTTAAGCATTGTGTATTTTCAAAATTTCTCAAATTGAATATCCGAAACTAATTACGATAACCTGATAAAAATACTTTAAGACATCAAGGTCTTTTGATACCCTTAAATGTATTTTTGGCACACCCTAGGGATACCCTTATTTGTAAAACACTGTGTTTTAAATATTTAGGAGTGTCAAAAGACCTTGAAGTCTTAAAGTATTTTGATCAGATTATCATAATTAGTCTGGAATATTCAATTTGAAAAATTTTAGAAATACACAATACTTAAAAAATAAGTTCAATTTTTTTTTTTTAAATATTATGTAATCTGAATTCAGTTCATTCGATTCATTCGAATGAATCGAATGAAGGAATCAACGGAACGAATCAACGTTCCACTCATTCCGCTCATTCGAATGAACGATTCATTCGAATGAATGATCGTTTCATTCGAATGAATGAAAGGAATGGTGGCCTTTTTTTACTATTCATTCGAATGAATCATCCATTCATTCGAATGAATGGGGCTGAGCAGTATTCCGTGTTACTGTTCAGCCCATTCATTCGAATGAATTGAAAATACACTTGAGGATTCATTCGAATGAATGCCAAAATGAACTGGACATTCATTCGAATGAATGGAAACGCGGGGGTAAAATCGTAATTTCACCCGAAAATCCGATTTCGGGTGTGTAGAGGCAGAAAATCCGGGTGTGTGTAAGTGCTCCCATTCATAAATTACTCAAAAGCCATTGCTATCAGGAAGAAAATGCCACTAATAAAATATTTTTGTTCGATATTTTAATTAATTTAATTAAGAGTGTCACTCCTAATAAAAATAAATGTATCTTTACAATTAAAAAATAAAATAATTCTTTTCAATAATTCAACTGACGAATGGATGGATTTGTTTTTTTTTTTAATTTTGATCCATCAACAATCCTTGCACCTTCTAGCTTATGGATTGACACCTTTGAATTCATGTAGACAAGAATCTAAAAAAAAATCTCCGATTTGATATTTATTTAAAAAAATTACTTTTCGGTAAAATTTCTCTCAAATCAAAATCAATTTTTTAAATAATAAAAAATATTATTTTCGCTTCTCTTTATTTGTCTTTTTTTTCCTAATTACAAAACAAGACCTAAGAGAATCCAAAGAATCTTTGTCCAAGAGAATCTTCTACTTAAAAAAATCCACTAAAAAGGTTTTCCATGAAAACACAACCTTGGTATAGAAATACACCAGAGATAACTAAAATACCATTATCACAGTCATTAAAAAATAATTTTCTATTTCAAACTATAAAATACAGAAGATGGACTTCATTAGGTCACTTGGACCTTTGATTTTTTTAAGCATTATAATAAAATATATACTATTAATAAGAAGGATCTACAAGGAAAAAAAGGTTTTTAAATTTGGACAAAAATAAAGAAAATATAATAAGAATATAAATTGATAAGAAAATAGGATAAGACGATTTATGATAATTATTACATCAGCAATTTAATGACTCAAATAAAAATTCATACAGTACAAATTCTAACCTTAAAGCAACTTAATTTAGGGTGGTAATATTAACGGAAAAACTCATTTAAACCCATTTTACCCCTATCCGTCCTTCCCATTTTACCTCCGTCCGTCCATAAAAAAAATTAAAAAAAATCAAACATTCATAAATCGATGTACCGACCAAATCACTTTTCAATGAATCGGTGCACTGATGATTCGTGATTTTTTGAGACGTGAAAGAGTCTAAATTAATGCACCGATTCACTGAAAAGTGATCCGGTCGGTGCACCGATTTCTAAATATTTGAATTTTCAAATTTTTCGTAAACGGATGAGATAAAGTGGAAAATCTAAAAAAAACTCATCTCTTAAAAGACTATTCTCATATTAAGATGGCCACTTCTTAATTTAAACTCGTGTCTCCTAAAAATCTATTCCCATAGCCACCCTTAATTTATACTCCTTTTAGATGGCCCAGAGCCCACTCGGCACACAGGATATCAAGAACGGTGGCAAGTGGAAGATCAGCGGTTAGGATTATATCAACCCCCCCATTCTCATCACTTATAACCGACTAACCGACAAAAAGCAAACCATCCATTCTCTCTCTCGCGCGCTTCTCTCTGGTCGGTAATAACGAGCAACGGTTAGATTCGCAACTCGGTGCCTATATTAACCTGTTATGAAAAAAAAATTAAAAAAAAAAAAGAGTTGTTGAATCCAGCTCCACCCACGTGCACCTTATCCTACGGTCCGAAACGCAGGAACAAGGGCATGGCCCACCAAGTGGAGGGTAATAAATAATTCCGCATGTGCAATCACTACAAGTGGTCCATCCACCGTGTTTGAAGGCAGACAAGGTGTAATAATAGCATATACACCGAATTCCAGTGTATATTTATTCCTAGAAAAAGACAATCTCCATCTTTCACAGAAAAAGCCAAGAATCGACATTACTGTTTTCCATGCATTTTAGCTAATTACCAGTTGGATGGAGAATCTGAATTTCTGAAAATTCAGATAAAAGTCGTATGTCTGGCTATGTTCAGAGCCGACAACGTTTATCTTTAAAAGAATTAAAAATAGTAACATAAATATAGAAAAAAATATTACAATAGATTTCATCATCCAATTCAGAAAATTTAGTACCTAGCTGCCTCAAATCTCAGGTTCTCACGATGACGACCAATTTCTTCCTCTTCCCAACCTAAATTCATAATACATTTTCTCCTCTCTTTTTTTTTTTTCTCTAAATTCAGAATTTTTTGTAATTAATTTAATATCACTGAGAAATTAAGCCTGAAATTCAAGTTCATGTAAAAAAAGGGTACGCTTGCATATTTTAAATCGCATCTATAAACTGCATACGCATTTCCCGGAAACTGCATCCTTTCAATGAAACAACAAAATATTTACTTCCTGAGGAATTATTTCCAAACAGATCCACTTAATTTTTCTTGAAATTGCATTGTGTAATCGAATAGAGTCATAGACTGCAAGTCCTAATTCAGACATATGAACATCAGACTTTTCCAAGAATTTCAACCTTAAAACTGTTTGGATGGATTAAAATCTCAACACAGACCCATTTTCCCCAAACAGTAACTTTTTGAAATTGCATCTACACCACCCTACACATAAAGAAAAAATAACACGTTCCAGATCTAGGTGAGCTTCACAATCACAAACCCCAAGCTAAGAAGAAAAAAAACCCAAATGATATGAAATTAGACCCAGGAAAATCCCACCAAAACTCTGAAACCACCAAACCCTAATCAAGGGGAAAAAAGGGTAAAAATTAAAATAAGAATTGGATGGAGGAATGGAGATAAAGAAGAAGCTTTCATTTCCCACTACTGATCCTTAGACCTCATGATGGATTCCAGGCGTTGGAGCTGCAGCTGCTTCTTAAAACTGTTGATGAAGTCGTCGGCCTTGGAATCAACCTCTTCGTCTTCTGCAATGTTCGTCTTCCTCTCCCTCATCGTCGAAGGCCGCTTCACTGCCTCCACAACCTCCTCCTCAAAATACCCAAATGTCGATTTCGAGCTCGCCGATTTCATCATCTTCTGAGGCAGCTTCTTCCCCGGCAGCTCCCCAGCTGTTGGTTTGGTGTCAGACCGGCTCCTGGCGACATGATTCCATACTTCTTCCAGTCCTGCCGGTTCAACCGTTTCGACCGATTCCACCGTCTGGACCGTCTCGATGGTCTGGACTGGCTCGATGGTCTGGACCGGCTCGAGGGTGGTGGTGAGAGGGGGAAGCTCTTGGGTTTTTTGACGGTAAAGATTGATGGATCTGAACCGCTCCAGGACAGAAGAAGTGGTACGGCAGAGAGAGCTGGATATGGAGGCGGGGATGTTGGGGTCTTTGTTGGCTTCTGGTTCTTGTCTTTCCGTGGTGGTCGAGGAGGAGGAGGAAGGAGGAGAAGAGGATGGTGCCGATTACGACGTTGATGAGGATGAAGAGGACGGTTGGAGTGAACCAGCTGTGCATGGAAGCCCAGATGGACGGCAGAGATTCTTCCAGCATGGTTTCTGGCTGTGACTGAGAATAGTAAAAGGAGATAAAAGAGAGGGTCTTCTTCCTTTCTTCTCCTTCTTCTTCTTCTTCGCTTGCCTCTTTTCTGTCTGGTTTCCCTTCTTCGGTCCTTGTGCAGAAGAAAGAGATATTCGAGTCTTCTTTGTTCTGTATCGCACGGAGTCATGTGGCTTGATGGAGCCCTTTTATCTAAATTTAAGATAATAAATATTTTTTATAGAATATATACGTGATAATAAAATATTAATTATATAAAATATATTGTAGTTTTATAATTTTCGATTTTAAAATTTAATTCTTACAAAATTATTTATTTTCTACACTTTATCTTATAAATTTATGATATTTGAATTAGCAATTTTTTCTTCAACTATATCATTCATTAAATCTTCCATTCATCACACTCAATTATACAATAGACTTTTGATAATAAATATATAATCTCTTTATTGAAAATTAGTATTTTAATCTCTTTAAAATTATACCTTTAATTCTAAAGTAATAAAGGATGGAGGAGGAGAGATAATTTTAATACAACTATTAACATTGTCATCACTATATTGGATATCGACTGAACATATTATATCAACCTAGATATCAAAGTTTTAAAAATCGAGATACCTAGCGTCAAATCTATAAGGATGAGCCACTACTCTTAAGGCACACCAAGGTTAGACTATGGGGCTCGAACCAACAACCTTCAATTTTTTGAGATGAGAGGTAACCAGTTGAGCTACACCTGTATAGATAATATATTATATATTTGATTAACTACATGAAGTAAAATCTCTCAAGGTTTCTTTAGGAGCAAGAGACTTCTTTCTTTAAGGCTTTCATTGAAGACCATCAACAAAAGTGAAGAAACCATTCCACCATTGCTTTTAAAGGAGCTCAGTCATGTAGATGCCCTTAAATAAAATTTAATTCATTCTTCTATCTATCTTAATCAATAATATATGTGCATTATTAAATATAATATCTTTTACAATTTTTCTCAAGTTGTTTTTGGATAAGATATCTTCTAGAGTAAAGAATTTAAGATATAATTGGGTTTTTCTTGTTAAGAGTGGAGACATCAATCTTCTCTTAAAAAAATAATACAAACAGTAGATTTTACTTTTTCTTTCCCTTCTTATTTAAATAGGAGAATTAAGAAGAATTCTGATCAGACCTTCCTATCTAATCTAGGAAGAAGTATGCTCACTTCTCCCTCTCCAAACACAACCTTAGCGTTAGGTTTTGGTGCATAGACAATCTTGGAGCAATGTTTCACTATAAAAACTCAATCAAGATTTCGATTTCTTCAACTGAGTTTTGATATAAAAGACTATTTTTTAAATAAATCTTAAGACTCTACCTAGTCAGGTATGATATAATAAAAATCATATAAATAAAGAATGTATGGAATTGTATTCCATCTAATCATTCTATCTTTTGATTTTAAATTTTTAAATATTGACATTTCAAATTATATAGTTTAGACTATGAAGTATGAACTATGAAGCTCGTAAATTTGGTTTAAAATGAATTTCTGATCTATTTAAGTCATAAAAAAAATGAAATGTTTACCGAAACTCATAAAAAAATAACTTATTCCCATTGCCGAATTTAAGACCGGAGATTTCATACTTCTTTTTTTGAAGTCCAGAGTATCTAGATATCCCACGTGATTTAGCCAGATGTCTCACTTCATTAATTTTTGAGACATGTGTAAATCTCCCTATCCATATGTCTGGAAGTAAAGATATTCTCAATCTTTCTTCTTTCGGCAAAAGTACTTTTAATTTAAAAGTCACAACATGAATCATTAAGAGGGAATGTTAGATATTGACATATTGTTATCATTTTTCCGTCCATAAGAAGTTTCCATGGAAATCTACTTTCCAGTATGTGAAATATTGAAATGCATCGTTTAAATTTTTTTTTTTTATCTACATGAGTGTAGTTCAATTAATTGCCTCCTATTTCAAAAAGTTAGATGTTGCAGATTCAAACTCCGTGTCTGAGTTTTTCACTTGTTAATGTAAAAAAAAGAAATATTGAAATGCATGTTGGCATGATATTAACTACTTTTAGTGTTGAACAAGAGTTTCACTCACTTAGAGGAGCAATACTCTCTCTTCTTTTTATTGAAGACCAAGGTATTCAAACGTCCCATGTGACTAATCCTTTGAACATATATAAATCTCTTAATCCGCAGCATAGAACTAGAAGACTAACCCTTTTTGTGTTGAGGAGGCTTAATCCCAAAATCTTCTACAAACAACAATAGGAATTGATCCTAAAAATAACTATTGATAGTTAGATGCAATACTTTTAATGTACCAATATAAGAAAAAAAGTTCGATTTCCTCCTAACTCTTCTAACCTGTTCAAGAGGGAAATGGGTTTTGGCCAAAATGATTTTATTACTCTTTATTATTTGATATTTTGAAAGATAAGAATTATTTAAAATAAGAATAATTTAAAACAATTAATGTATTTTTATGAAAATGTATTGTAATTTTCATTTTAAATGATATCTATTCTCAGTTTACCCTAAATACCTTACAAAATGGGGCCAAAGTTATGAGGTTGAGAAAGTTGTAGTAACAATCGGTGAAGGGAACTAAAATTTATAATAGAATATTTTTATAAAAACACTAACTTTATTTTTTCAATCATTTGAATAGTAATAAATATGGTTGTTTTCATACTTCGGTTTTCTCTTATAAAGTATGACTTGCTACAATTTTCAAGCCTTTCTGAATAAAGAGAGTCAATTAAATAGTTTTCTTTTGAAATTTCATATAACAAAAATATACATTAATATTGTCCAATTGAATATAAACTTTTTTTTTTTACAATTTATACTGAAAAAACCGAAAAAAAAAAAAAAAAAGTAATGTTCTGTATCCACGACATGGTCCCACACATGCGTAAGGGTCCGGATCCACAACAATGGGCCAAAATCGACTAACAAGTATGACAATTTTAATATATATAGTATACATATGAATAGAATTATAGTCTAAAAGTTTGAAATTTGAATCTCATTTAAAATTTAATTTAGTCAAGCAATTCAATAAACTGTTTAAATTTTTAAAAATCAATAAAATTTGTTGATTAAATTAATTTAAAATTTTATTAAATTAAATACTTTGATTTATATGCATACATACACACATATATGTATAAATTTGGTATAAATTTTGGATTGTGAGGCCCATAGTAGATCTAATGGATCTATTACCCTCTCCACCTTACACTCACCTACTCCGTGAAATGTATCTGTACCCAATTTTACACCAATTTAACTTCTAAAACTCATTGATCTAATCTGATGAATTTCTACCTTTAGATAAATGTCAAATTTTGAGAGCTTTAAAAAAATAATTTCTTTTATCAAGTTAAAATCAGATTTAAAGGCATCATATATAAGTGAGGCCATTGTAGGGTTTTGACCAAACTTGTTGCAAACTAGTTTGTGGGAGATATAATATATATATATATATATATATATATATATATATATATATATATCATTGAATAAATATAAATTTTCGAGGGTCTTAAAAGACTCTACACTCAGATATTTGATGTTGATAAAAAAAATCTAATGCGGAGATTAAATGTTTTAATATTTTGAAATGAGGTTATGCTTGAGCTTTTAGATTTAGGTGCTTTAATAATTTAAAATAAAGTTTGGCTTACATTATACTATAGAAAAAGAATAGAAAAAGAATGGTTGGATAATTAATAATGATACTCTTAAAATAATAAAAAGTATGCTAAAGTGAAAGCACAACAATCATATGAGATCTATGTAGTTCATTGACATGTTTTTGTATGTGAGGAGATAAGAGTAAATTTTATTACACTTTAGTATAAAATTAAGATGGTGCTTAGTTCGTTGTATGTAATCACTATAACCCTCAAAATCACTGAGAAAAATAAAATAAATTATACTACCTCATTTCTATTTTAATTGTCTCATTTAAAATATTTATATTTTTTAAGAAATTCTTATACAAAGCTAGCATTCTATGTGATCTAACATTTTCAACACAGTTTATCTTATTCTAATATAAATAAGACAACTATTTTAGTACAATTTTAAAATCCATAACTAAATTGAGACGGAAAGAGTATATCAATATAATATCACAAAAGTGCCCTTATTCCAAAGATATTGTATCTATTGTGGCTGAAAAGCCCATGTCACCATAAAATATAAAAGATCATCACAACAAATTTATAAATTTACTTAAGTCAGTCTTATTTTAAGTCAAACTTTTAATATTAAAGTCATTTAATGGATATTTTTATTTTTAATATTCAATCGAACTTCAATATTACTAGTGGAGAGTTATATATAGAATAAATGAATTCAATGCCTTATAATAAAATAGACATCACGAAGATATTTTTGTGGATTCCGCTGTATATGACACCAGTCCTGTCTCTATCTTTGAAAATCCAAACATGAAAGTGGACTATTTTGCAAATACAATGCAACTTGTTCGTTGGCCGGTGACATTAAAATTGACTTTGAATTTGAAGAAGTGAGAGTTTTGATTTTGATTTCATCTTATTTTAAAAGATTATTTTTTATAATTATATTTTATATGTGTGAGTAAAGAGGTTTATAAATGTCTCAAAGATTAGTCAAGTGTTGTAGGAGACACTGAATATCTCGATTATAGAAAAACAAAATCACTTGGACATCTCAGTTAGCTTGCTATTAAAAAATATTTTATTAGATTAATTAAAATATTTTTTAAATATTAAATATAAAGATAAAATTAATTTAAACCAAATAATTTTTTAAGAGCTTAAAATTAAATTAAAGTAATATTTGATGAGTCAAATATTGGAAAAAATATATTTTCTAACAAACATAATAATATTTGCCACCTTATTGGATGGGCCTGGTGCCTATGTATAAATAAGAGATAGTAATACAAAGTATCATGTATATCATCATTTCAAAGTACACAGTGGAGAAAAAGTTATACTTGAATGAGATAGGGATATTGATCAAATAATACTCAAAAAAATCTAACAACATTGAGTATCAGTTCAATGTCATAATTTAAAAACTTAAAAAAAAATTGAATTGGTTAATTCTAAGTTAATTGAAATTAAGTATTTTTGAATGACAATCTTATTGTTTAAGGTGACTCTATTGATACCATCTCTTAAGTTAATAATAGGAAAGTTTCTGTGTGAAAATTAATAAACATTATTAGGGACATTAGGAGATTGAGTAGATATGAAGGACTCACCTACACGCATATTTAATCTCAATCTATTTATGGGTGTATGAGGTTTTGGAGTTATTTATATTTGTCTTTTGTCTATGTTGTATATATAGATTCTATTTGCTTAATCTCTTTAAGGCTGATTTTCTTTCTGCTCAATCTCTTTATTGACATTTTAAAAAAGGCTGATTTTCAATCTGCTTAATCTCTTTATCATCGTTTTAAAAAAGGCTAATTCGATTTGAATCGAGACAGTGAATTTTATTAAATTTAAAAAGAAAAATAATTAAATTAAATTGAACTATAATCCAAATCTTGAATTCTATAATCATGAAAAGCTATTCTACTTTTGTTTACGAAAATGAGGAAGCAATTCAATTGAGAGTGATAGATAAGACTAAGAGTTAGTATTAAGCAAAAGATGTTTCCTTCTTTAGAAACACGCTAACATGCCCACTTTAATGCTAGTTTTAGTAGTTTAAAGTTTAAACTTTAAATATCCCCCAAACACAACTCCAAAGTCCAAAGTTAATTTTGTTAAGGCAAACTCATTGAGAAGACTTTGGATGTTGACTAAGCTAGCCGCTTGATCTACTCTCCTACGAATTAGACTTTTATGTTTTTTATATTTATATACAATTATTATAATGTACAAATATATAATTTGTAAATATTATTTTTATTATTATTTTTTTTAATTTATATGTAGAAAACTGCGAGATACCAAGCATAAAATTTCTACAGGTGAACTCATTACTCTTAAGATACACTAAGATTAGACAATAGATGTTCGAATCTGTAACTTCTCACTTCCTAAAATGGAAGTGACCAATTAAACTACACCTTTAATAATATATAAATTTAATATCATCTAGTTTGTAACTTTGTATCCTAACTATAAATGAGAAAATAATCGATTCTAAATTTTTAAGCTAGGAGATATAAATTTAAGTTAAAAATTAATCAAAGGTCTAATATTTTAGTCATTTTAACTATCTTTACTGGAATTTGTAAATGGATAAAACACTTACGAT
Organism: Chimonanthus salicifolius; assembly: GCA_013350335.1. Lineage (NCBI taxonomy): Eukaryota > Viridiplantae > Streptophyta > Magnoliopsida > Laurales > Calycanthaceae > Chimonanthus > Chimonanthus salicifolius. The sequence continues at coordinate 28,952,118 of CM023533.1, read as the reverse complement.
TATAAAATATGTTAAAATTATGATCGAAATATTTAAAATTTGATTTAAAATATGAGAAATGAATAAACCTTGCAACAGTAGGTAAGTTGTAGTGTGGATGTTGAAGAGATGTGGTCCATACTTCCACGTTTCAATAGCTGTAGCGTGGGCCATTTGTCTTTTAGGTATAAAACAAGCCAAATCAAATCAACTCAAATCAAGCAACAGCCGATGAATAAAGTAGTGACCATGTGCTTTGCTTTCCATGAAGGGCTAAAATGTAAATATCGATACAATTTTTTAAATATCAGCCCGTGTTTTAATATATATATATATAATATATAAGGCTGATATATTTTCCAAATTTTCAAAATAATAGTCGAATTTAAATTTTCAGTTTTCAACCATTGAAAGGAACACTATTTTTTCTAGGGTTTTCTTTCCTTTTCCTATATTTTTTAATCTTATCTTGTGGTTTTAAAATATTAGAACCGTAAATGCTAGATAATTTTAGGTGAGTTTTGTTTAATTTTTTTTGGCCTATATTAAAAAATGGTATGATTCACTTGATAATGAAACTAAAACAACATGTAAAAAATATTTCGTTCTTTGATTTGACGATCAAGAATCTGTCAGAGATATAGAAAGCCTTGGGTTCAAGTGACTCTCAATACAAAAGCGTCACTATCCATAGTATTATCCATGGGTTGAAATATCGGCCGATATGTATCGATTTTTTAAGACCGAACAATATCGGCCGATACGATATGTATCGGTCGTACAAAACAAATATCGGCCGATATGGCCGATATTCGGTCCGCAATATCGGTCACTATATCGGCCGATATGCATAAAGATCGGTATTTAAAAGTTATTTAAAAAAAAAAAATCGATACGATTTTTCACTGTTTTTTGCGGTTTTTAACGGTTCTTCCGATACGGCTTTCACGGGTTTTTGCGGTTTTTCACGGTTGTTTGCGGTTTTTTCACGGTTCCGATATCAGAGGAGAGAGAAAATTATCGGCCGATATGCATATCAGCCGAAATCTCGGCCGGGGCATTTTTTTGACCCCTGGTATTATCAGTGTATGTGGATAGAGACGTTTGCACATGTCTTAAAGATTAGTTAAATACTCTAAGAGGTCTGGACTACAGGTGCAAATATCAGCCGATACGAAATGTATCGGCTGATATGTGTAATATCCTGACCCAAATTAGCGACTAATCATGTGATTAGTGACCATTGATTGCGTTTAATGGCCAGTTAATCTAAAAGATTAACAAGTGGGCTTTGTTAGAATCAAAGTTTAACTCGATTTAAGCTCGAAAACCTGTGGATCCGACTCGTTTAGTGTAGTGGCAAAATTGAAATTATCTTAAGTTTCTCCAGCTGAGACCTTAAAAATCATCTGTATTCGGAAAACCCTTTAATTATAATATTTGATTTGTCAAATTGCATACAATTATTTAATTTTAAATTCTGAGTATGAAGAATTTTATCGACTGAAATTCCAATTTTTAAAAGTGTAATTTTTGAGTTGTGAAGGATGTCAATGTTAGATTTTAAATGTTTAATAGTGTCAAAATGTCTCGAAATTTTAGAATGCTTTTATCAGCTAAATTTTATAACCTAATTGTAAGTCAGAGTTTTTACAAAGTTTTGTTTTAAATTTTGAAATTTGACATTTTATAATTTTAAATTAAATCATTGGATTTTAAATAACATTTTATCTCTAAATTTTTATGGTATTTATAATTTTAATATTTAATGTATCTGAATAATTGACTTGATTTAGTGAGACATTGGAAATACCCAACTTTTAGTGTATCTTAAAAGAGTGTTTTAAGTTAAAAAAATAATAAAATAATATTTTGATTGGATAAACATATGTTATTATTTAAATAATAGAATATATTATAAAAAAATACAATTAATGCATGGCTATCCAAAAGCTACTAGCTACCCTCTTAGTAGCTATGCACGTGGGGATGAAAGACACCCCCTTTGGATTGCTTATTTAAAGAAAAAAAAAAAAAATCAAACACCTTTACCTTTCCTTCTCTCCACTGGCCCTTTCCTATTCTTTTTTTCTTTTTTCCTTTTGACTCGGGGTTTTTAAAAGTGGCAATTTCTCTGTTGATTTTCACAAATAACGTATGAAAATTATCTATTTCAAATTTTAAGAACTCTAACAATGTTCTTTTTGAAAAATAGTGTGATTTTAAACTTCAAATTTGAATTCTTAGAATTTAAAGAAAAATAACCCACTTCTATTGATTTTTGAATTTCACCTCTTGAAATGGTTTTTGATTTGTTAAAAACTTGAATTTACAATGCTAAGTTAAAAGAGGGGAAAGGTTAACCCCCAACCTGACATTGTGTATTTACTTTCAAGCGTTGTGTGTTTACTCTAATGTACTCTTTAGGCCTGCATCAATATGTCTCCATGGTCTTATCCAGAAGACAATACGAAAATGACCTGAGCATTTTACTTTACTACACCATAACCTCTGGGCACAGTCTCAATACTCGACTTTGGTCAGGAAGAAATACGAGACTGGGCACTGAGTATATTTCATTTTCTCTTTATTCTGTGTTTCGAATGACTGATTACTGACATTCTGACTTAATTGACAGAGTAATAAGATTTTAGGACACTCACAAACGTCACTAAGTTTTCAGATGGAAAAGTGTGTACGAAAGGTTCTTTGAAGTATTTTTTAGTATGTTTGAATTTAAACAAATATTCATGAAATTTCCGATGGTTTACAGATTTTTAGTGAATTTTGTAAGCTGGAGAAGGTGAGGAGACTCAACTATGACTTATTTGCATGTGTATAGTTGTATTGGATATCAAAATAATCAAGTGTATAAGCTGTGTAAGCCATAGAAACTGAGAGGAAATTGGACTCTCGACTCGGACTATTCTCTGTTGTCTGAGGTCTCGGCAAATTGAAACTTGAAAAAATTTACAGAGTTTATTTTGAAACCCTCTATTGTCCAAGATCTCAAACCAAGATCTGAGGTCTCGGTAACCTGAAATTGTGTTATCCTAGGTTGATTATCCTAGAGTTTTACCAATGGATGGTAAATAAATCTTCCCTGTGTAACTTAGGTGAAAAAGTAAGATATATGGACTTACCCAAGTCCACATGGACAATAGTGTGAAATGACCAATGATGTTGTGATTTGTATAATAAACATGAACATATAAATCATGTTATGATGTGTACATGTGATTCATGCATGGATAATTTATATCTGCATATGAGTTTTGTTATAATAATCAATTATATAGGTGAGGAGAATATGAAAGTTCTGTGTCGTTGGACTACTAGCCTGTGAATGGTAGGTATACTCCAGTATGAAATCCTGTGGAAGGGTACATGGAGTAAAGTATAAGTAAATCATATTTATGGTTAAATCCCCAGCTTTTGGGGTATGATTTGTGTTTTCGATAAATGCCTTCTCATGCATTGACAGGGGTATTGTCATGGACTAATGGGTCGAACTCATATGCATTGGCTGTATGCCGTCATTAAGATGCATTCATGTATAGGCCATAGGGTCGAACCATAGGGTCGTTATGCGCTTGCAAGTAGTTGCATCTTGACCGTTTGAACTCGATGCTATTGGGGTTAAGTGGGATACCTCAGTGTCTAAGGTTGCGAAAAACCTTGACATGTGTATATATGTATATATATTTATATATGCATGCATGGAAGGAAGACATATTGCATGTGAAGAAAGCAGAATGCACATGTGAGTTATATATGCATGTGTGAGTTTTATATACATGTGTGAGTTGTATATGCTTGTGTGAATATACATGGATGTGTATGGAAAGAAAATAACAAATGGCACATGTTCTGTTAATTGTTTATCTGCATTGTAGATTTTATTTTCTATCATATGCAATACCTATAATTATTGAGTTCTCTTCACTGGGCTAGAAGCTCACGTGTACCTCAATGCAGGGCGTGATCTGGAAGCAGTGGAGGACTCCTCTACGATGACCTAAATGGTGGAATCTCTTGATTCCAATAAGTTATTTTGGATTAGAATTTACTTAGTTGCTTAGTAAGTAAGTATTGTTTGGTTTACCACCTGTGGCATTTAAACTTATGTGTATGTGTATAATTATGGTGTATAGTGGTATATAAACATAAGTTGTGTTTATATTATACTTGGAATAATCTCATGTGGTAGTTTAGATTTCTCGAGCAGATGTGGCTTCTTTATAGGCTTAGATGAACTCGAGGCCGATGGACTTGTGGAGTTTGGATGAAGTTTAAAAAAAAAAAGTAGTCGTGTTCTAGGCTCACATCTCGGGTCGGGGCGTGACAATATGATACGGGTTTTAAGTGCCTTATCATATCGGCCAATACGTATTGTATCGGCCGTACACGATAGTTCTAGGTCGATATGGCCAATATATCGGCGATATATATCGGCCGATATCCATAATATCGGTTTTTTTTTTTTTTTAAAAAAAAAAATCAAAACGGTGGTGAGCCCGAGTTGATATCTCGGCCTATATCGGACCAACATCGGCCCAGATATTGGCCGATATTTTCGTTTTCAATTTTTTTTTTTTAAAGTTTCCTTTTGGATTATTTATTTATTTTTTAATTCAGAAAAAAATAAAATAATAAAAAATATCGATATTAAAAAAAAAAAACACAAAAGAGGAGAGAGAGTTTTATCGACCGATATCTCGATGTGGCTGAATTTTACACCCCTGGTCTGGACACTTTGATCTTGAAAAAACAATATTTGGTGCCGAAGAAAAAATGAATAAACAAGATTTATTGTTTTTAATTATTCTTCATTTTTTTTCTTCTACTTTCACATAATTTGGTTACTTTTAATTTTTTTCAAATAAAATAACATAAAATAGTTTAAAAAATATTTCTCTGTAGATCTGACGGCTTACACAACATATCTTATGGAGTTCTAAGAATTTTTTTCAAATTCATTTTTAGATATTGTTTTTTCATTTTTTGAAATGAAACAAGAAAAAAATACTTTAAAACCATAGATTCCATGTAGATCTAATCACTAGCAATATATTATACTGAGATCTAAGATTTTTTTATATTTATTCATAGTTATTAGTTTTTATATTTAGAAATTAAAGTCATCAAGTTTATAAACACATTGTTCTGTTCAAGACATACTTGGCTTAGGGGGCAGTATTCTTCTATATCTTGAGTGAGATTAAAAAAAAAAAGTTTACAATCAATGATTTTCTAGATTTCTTTTGGATATTTTATTAGAATTTTATAGGATTTTGTAATTTCACATCGATTCAGGACCTATCCATTCAATATTTGAAAATATTGTTCAATGTTTTTTTCTTCTATTTTTTTTTTATATATATTAAAACTTTAATCATATATATTGAAAGAATAATTAAAAAAATATTTTAAAATTTTATCTCAAAAATCAATTTCTATCTACTCGACCTTAACAGTTAAAATAAATATGGATCATCTTTTCAAAGATATTTGTTAACTTTGACTATCAAGATAAAGTGGTTAAAAATTAAATCAAACTCAATTAAGACTCGACCATAAACCGATCCAACGTGACTCATTGTCAGGTCTTATGATGTGTAATTGACCACAAAACCAACGACTTACAATAATCCACTAGACCACATGGTATATCTCAATCCATTATTAACGTAGTAAATTACTGTCAACCTCGCATAATCATTTCTCTCGTTTCATTAGTGAGGAAATGCTATCAAAGTCAGATTAGAGACAAAAAGATGGCAAACATTTTCCTCTCTCTAATCACTGCCTCGAGACTTTTAGATAGCTTGAATTTGAGGCATCCAAAATAAATAAATGTCAAATGAGTATGTGAAAGTGACATTGATAGAAATAAGTTGCAATATGGTCCAGTTGAATCTGCAGGGTAGGCAAATCTATCATCTAGTGGATTGTGGGGTTGGGACCATTTTAATATATGGTTCATAAAAATGAAGTTCGGTGTTGACCCCGATGAGACATTAGGAACTGGAATTTAAATCTCAGCCGATACAATAGGTATCGGCTGTACCTATTGAATATCGATCAAATATTGGTCGATATTCAATTTTATCAGTTAAAAAAAATAAAAATAAAATATCGATCGTTAGTCTGGACCAGACTGATATCTCATTCAATATTCACCTATATCGAGCAAATGTGTTTAAATATATTTTTAAAAACAGACCTTCTTTCAGTTATTTTTTTATTTTTTTATTTAAAAAATAAAAAATGACTGATATTTTGAAAAGGAAAAAAAAAAGAGAATCGGATCACCAAAATATTAGCCGATATCTTAGGCCGAATGAGATTTGGACCTGAGGACTAGTTTTTCAAATCTTTGACAAACTCTTTGGGGTCTAGTCCTGATTTAGCCCCATTTCTTCAAGTTTATAATTCAGGGGATTAAAAAACAGTTGTGTACTATATCGCATTATCACAAATATCGACGGTATTTTCAAATTTACTACGTTTTGTAAGTGCCCTGGTTCGTCCGAGTCACCCTTATTGTCAATTACGTGACTCAGTCGGACTTGCCTTGGATGTATAAGAAGATCTACTGTGAAGTTGAAGTGTCTAAACCGAATACGGTATTAGCACACAGGTAAGTGAACCGCAGGAGCCTTAGGCTAAGGCAAATACCTAGAAGTCAATTGGAAAATAAAGTGAATAAGTGACTTTCAGCCTCGAGGCCTCATGCAATCTGCCAATGCCTCGCAGCCAGTTATGCTGAGCTGAGTGCAGCTGACCCTGTGTCGAGCTGACTCAGTCTCTTACAGTTTTAGAAAATTAAAAGCTGTGATTGGTTAATTGAGAGATAATTATGGTAAATTTATTTGAAGCTTATTATAGTAAATAAAATTAACCACATGGGATGCCACCTCTCTTAAGTTTGAATTTGAATATCCTTGGGGAGCTGTCTATAACATTTATGGAAAGGCTCCTCCATGATTTATAATCCACCTTACAAATCTTTCATCTAATCCTTGATTGATGACTAAGATAAATGTTGCAAATCTTCCATCTAATCCTTGATTGATGGCTAAAATAAAGGTTGTAAATCATAAACGGTTGAGATAAGCTCGCTGGTATCTGGATGGATTTTGTCTGACAGATTAAGCAGCACATATGTGCTGTCTTTCCAGAAATTACCGCTGGCGAGGCCTCATCAGAAGCAGCGAGGCCTCGCGGGCGTGACTTACTGCAAAACTGCAAACTGTCTTTCCAGAATTACAGCTGGCGAGGCCTCATCAAAGCAGCGAGGCCTCGCTGGCGTGACTTACTGCTGTCCTCATTCTGTCTTATAAAAAATCAGTAAGCCTCGTGTTTTGAGGACCGAATACACACAGAAAAAACTCAGTAACAAGATTACCAGTGAGTGATCATTCGGCCTTTCCTCTAGACACCATTCTTCATCATCTTCCTTAGTAAATGTTTGGTAAATCAATACCCCAATCCTAATGAAGAGTAAGGTGTTCATATAGGACTATAAAATCAGTCATACCCTTGTCCTATAGTGCTATGCCGATAGTCATTTTGATGGAGCTAAATTAATGGAAAGGAGCACAATGATTCAGTAAATAAGAAAGAGCTTAAAGGAAAACGGTCAAGGCCTAAGGCAAGTATTCTTCTTTGTTTTATTTTAAACATTGTAAAGTGGATTAGAACAGTGTGTTCGAACCACTCTAAAAAATAGGTGTAGAGGATTAGACCGATTGAGTTGAACCTCTATAAAAAACTAGGTTGTACTATTTGGGTGTGAGACCCTTACATAGTATATTTGGGATAGCCCTAGAGAGGGTGAGTCTAACAGTGGATGTAGGTTCAGGTGAACCAAACCACTATATATCGTTGTGCATGTGTGGTTTGTATTAATGGTTTGATTAATTTGTTTATCACTTGCACACACGTTTATTCCGCTGCACATATTGTTAAATCTGATTTATTTTTAAAAGGGAATTAAAATTGAAACCGACCTATTCACCTCCCTTCTAAGTCGTGCATACTTCTAGTAACGGATTTTCACGTTTTTATCGGCAAAATACCATTACCACGTTAAAAACGCGTTTTTATCGCTACGACGATAAATTTCTGGTAAATTCCCAATAAAATCGCGTTAAAAACACGATAAACGTTAATAACGCGATAATATCCCGGTAAATTGCCTTTGCCATTTTTATTTCATTAATTTTTTTTATTCTATTTTTTTTATTTTTTAAATATTATAATTTCTGCAAGATTTTCTCGTTAAATTCCCAGTAAAAATCAAAGAATTTAAAAATATCCCGTTATTACCAATTGTCGTTAATATTCAGAGAACGGTATTTGTCACACTGCTGTATCGACTATTTAACCGGTCATTTTCTCTTTTTTTTTGAGTTTAGTAAAAAATAAAAAATGATAAAAATAGAGAAAAATGGTAAACTTAGTCTGACTATATTTTGATTAAAAAAATCTTTTTCAATATGAATAAAATATGTCTTAAATAATTAAAAAATATAGAAATGATTGTATCGTACACCTTGTTCAACCCACGGGGATACCTTTTATGAGCTCAGCTACTGATAATAATCATCAATAACATACCCTACATTAAATAGCTTTAAATGGAACTTTTAGCACATCACATATGATGTTTCCACTTTCTAGTGATCGATCAAATCGAAAGTTACATAACACGCACCAACTAGATGAGTTACATTTAGTGCAAGCTAGACTTGGTCATTGTTTTATTTGGTGTATCAGCTAAGGTTATGGATCCATCAATTCAACCAATGGTCTAGGTCAAACTTAAGATTGGGTGGCTCCCAATTGTTAAAGACAGGCTCAACTCAACCCTGAGGGGTTAGTTTGATTCGTGAGAGGTCTTGAGATCAACCTCATCTCAACACAAAAAAAGTCACTCTCCTTAGTTCTATACTCGAAGTGTGCAGATTGAGAGGTTTACACATGCTCCAAAGATTATTCACATAGGACGTCTGGAAAATTCAGATAAGACACTTGAATACCTTGGTCTTAAAAAGATCTGGCCTGGCCCATCTAAGTGGACCCAAGTATGATCCACAAAGCCCATTAAAACCGTCGGTCTGTTTCCAGAACAGTCTGACATGTCCAAAAGTCCATAACGGGTCTGATTGTCCGTTGGACCATCCCAATAACACACATTTGATTCTTGCAGGCCCGATACCTTTAAAAAAAAATTACCAATAACCAATTGACCAAAATTAGCAGGCCCGATACATATTTCTGTATAGGGCTCCTCATTCCACAGAAACCTCCGTGTCTCCTCAGGCAGCATATTTGGAATTTACACATTAATATAAACTGAGGCAAACCAAGCCAAGCAAGACCCAGAGTCTAGCTCAGTCAATTACAATACGCAAGAGAATACTGTTGTTTTATGGGAAACAGGGAAAGAATGATAAATTTAAGATCCATATTAAGGAGGTTTGAGATGTTTGCTAGCTTATGAATCAACCATCATTCAAGTGGACTTTCAACATCTTTGTGAGAGAAATTCACACTGCTTAGGTCCATCCTATCCAGCCTCCAATCAACTTCATGTCAGCTCTAAAGTGTGTCTAACAAGTGCGCGGGGTGGTGAAGTGAATGGAAAATATACAAATTACCTGATTCCATGCCACATAAAGTATATTTGCGAGATGAATCTTCTGTCTTTTTGGTAAGAACTAAGTACGCATATAGAAGATCAAAAGCACCAGCTCAAAAAAATGAAGGAACAGGGAGAAGAGGAAAGGTTTTAAAAAACCAGTATTGAGGGGATAAACTCCATCATGTTTGAAGTATCCTATGCTTTTCAAAATGGCTTCATCCTGACGCACTTGCAAAAAGGAATTCTGTTGAAAAGATCAACTAAATATGGACCCTCTGCTTAAGCTGAATTGGCATTTCTTTCACTTTGTTCTATACAACATGGGTTTCAGTCGGAGATAGTCTGTCAGAGTGCATTTCTTCAGCTCACTTCCCTGTTCCCATTGACGACTCTTCTAGAGTTTCTTCAAGAGTTCCAGGGGTATTCACCTAGGCGACCCACTTTCTCCAACATTCTTCATCATGGTTGCGGACACGTTTATCCTGCTTCAAGGCTGCTGATTTTTCCCCTATTCACAGTTTCAGAATTGGTGATTCTTTGTTGTAGTTCCATCATTTACAACTTGTGGATAACACCATTATTTTTGTAAGGCAAACGAGGATTCCGTCATGAATCTTCACTCTCTTCTCAAATTATTCGAATTGTCCTCCTCCCTCCATATTAACTATATCAAAAGTGAAAGTTTTTATGTCAACTTGGATGACAACGAACTTGTTACTTTCTTAGGGCTTTTGGGATGTGTGTCATCTTCTCTTCCCTCTAGTTATCTAGGCCTTCCTCTTTGCATTGACTCTCCTGGTTACTCTCAGTGGGAGCCCATCATTCACGAGTTTAGCAAGCGTTTGGCCTCATGTAGAGGAAAGTATTTGTCCTTAGGTGGCAAAACCACACTCCTTAAGTCAGTCCTCTCAACACTTCCAGTCTACTTCCTTTCAGCATTTAGATGCCCCAACAAAGGCATCCGCTCTTTGGAAAAAATTAAGAGGAATTTTCTTTGGGGTGATCAGGAGGACAAGTGAAAAGACCACCTCGTGAGTTGGGAGCAAGTTTGTCTCCTTGTTGATGCCGGTGATCTTGGGATCCGCCCTATTAAGGATGTTAATATCGCTCTTCTTTCAAGTGGCCATGGAGGTTAGGTACTGAGGACAAGTCCCCACTGAAGGCTATTCTCATTTACAAGTATAGGTTGGGAAATTATGGATGGGACATCAATCCTTTCCCCATAAAGCATCAAGCATGTGAAGACTAAAGTGTCCAGGCTTCTTGGAGCACCTAACTAATCCTTGAGGCATTGTGCAAATCTCCCCATCCACACACACCAGGTAAAACTACGGGGAGTGGCCCTTTGGGGGAGTGGGAATGGAACTCAAGACCTCCCACTTTCAAAGGTGGGTTCTTGGCCATCACTCCAACCCCATTGGCCACTATATTAGTCTTGCTTTCTCCCTATTTTTCCTGTTTTGGGTTCTCTTTGAGGGTGTGTATTGGAGTGCCAGGCTGTTTTGTTTTGTTTGTGCTTTTATTGTAGTTGCACCTTTGGTGTTTCCTTTTCTTTTAATATAGTAACTATTTCAAAAAAGAAAAGGGTACGCTAGAATACTTTCCACATAAAGAATAATTCCCATATGCAAAGATTTAAGTACATAGAGTTGTTTTTTCTTTTTAATAATCACTAATCCTTTTTGGGGTTGGGGTGGGGTGTGGTGGTGTTGGGGTGCTCCTTCCACATTCTCTTGCCTATAATTTATTGTGGGCACATCATGGAGGGAACAATGCAGTGGCATGACCAGTTAAATGATGCTAAGTGAAAATGAAAAAAACTTGACTTTGGGCTCCACAAAAACCTCAGCTCTCTCAAATAGGTTCATAGAAATCTCAAATAGGGATAGGAAAATCTACAAGATCAGCAGCATATACTTTAAGGAATGCAGAAACTAGTGTGTGCAAGATGGTAATAATATTTGTTTTAAGCTGAACTTTGGGTCAGAGTCGAGGTTCTGGGGGATGGGTTTCCCTTTTGTTTACAACATGGAAACCAAAAGATTTCCCCTTCTTTGAAACATAGAAACCAATATAGATTGTAAGGTTGTTAATCATGTTCAAGATAAGCTATTTCCATTAGTTGGACTGCTTTATTCGACGAAAAATTTGATTGGACTGAACTGGATGAGCTTCTATCTCTGTTAGGGATGCCCTCACAGGGGTTCACGCTGTGGTAAACCCTATGACTTGGAGTCTGCACAGCTCTTCATTTCCTTCTGGCCCCACCCCCACCCACCTGCAGTGTCCCAACAAACAACCTGCATTCTTTCTATTACTGGCCGGTATGGTTAAATAAGCAGTGGACTTGATCATCTTCTCCATATAGAGCATATCATTGTGAATTATGATTACCTTTATCTTCAAGTAGCAAACATGATCATCTCTTTATTCATGGTACCCATTCTCATAGGTGTGACATTTTTTGTTCCATCTATTTGGAGTCCATGGTAATACCCTCAAAGATATCAAATTTTATCAATTCTTGGAGCTTGTTTTGGGAATTGAAGTGCAAGGCAACATGGAGATTTTCTTTGATACTATTATGTGATTCTTTGACTAGAAAGGAATAATGAAGCTTTTAAGAATTAGTCATCTCAGTAAAAAATGTTGTTTTGTGTTTTTTTAAGATCAATTAGAATCCATCTCTTGGCCTACAACATTTTAAAGATGGATTACATATCGTATTGGATCGTCTCTTATCTTTAATTCTTCTATCAATTAGAATCCATCTCTTGGCCTACAACATTTTAAAGATGGATTACATATCGTATTGGATCGTCTCTTATCTTTAATTCTTCTAGCAATGTTATGCATGAACGGAAGCCTCCAACTTTGAGTAGTTTGAAGTGAAATTTTCATTGTCTCTCTCACCTCAGAATGGCATGGTCAGTATAATAGGATTCTTAGAAATGCAAATGATTCTACCATACCCACTTTCTCAGAATCAGCCAACAGTGCAGATGCAAACAAAATTGAGGTAGAAGGCTCTGCTAAAGCTGCAGATTACTGGATACTTTTGGATTTTACAATTTGATTATTGAAGGAGACCCGATGTGCAATGAGAATAACTCTTTCTCTTGGAGCTTTGGTGACTGGATACATGAAATAAGAGTGTTTCCTTATCAAGATTACATTGTGCAAAGATCAACAGATCAGCTCACAATTAAGCTTGATGTTTAGGAAAAAATGAGGTCTGGTTTCTTCAATATACCCTTGGGTTTTTTTTTTTTTCTTGAAGCTTGAGGGCAGAACTTTGCCTTCTTCTTCTTTCTGTTTCCATGAATTCCTTACCAAAAAAAATGTAATCTTATTTTGGTCATCATTATTAAAGCCAATTATCTCATCCATTTGGAACTCTCTCTCTCTCCCTCTCTAAAAGAATGGTAATGAAAAAAAAAAAATCATTGATGGAATGTCAGATACAATGGCTATAGTAACTGAGATGGGAACACAAAAACAAAGGAAGATACAAATGAACCAGAAACATACAACCAGAATGTAGATAAGTTCAAAACAATCTGATCTAGATACGTCTCTCTAAAAAAAGGAGTATGATTCCATGGAGTATCTTCTTTCCATGAGCCCACCAAACGGTGTTCAAGATATCACTTTCCATGAGTTTATCCTGAAAGTGATCCTGGAAAATCTTCAAGGCTTCTTCTATCCCTAGAAACTTTGCTTTGTTCAAATCCTTCACCTCTAACAGTCCTAAGAAAAAGACAAGCACCCTACCATTTGAGGTGTAGAATTCCACTTATACCATTAGACCTGATTTACAGCTTGCAGCTCCATCCACATTAAATTTAACTACTCTAGGACTTGGACATATTACATTTCACTACCCTACGACTCAAACCCGACTATCTCTATCTCTATCTCTCTATTTCTCTCTCTCTCTCTCTCTCTCTCTCTCTCTCTCTCTCTCTCTCTCTCTCTATTTAAAAATCCTTTATGTATTGTGATCTTTATTTTAGCTAACACAAAGATCAATTCTAACAACGAAAGCCTTATAATGCATGATTTTCTCGTACTCATCTCTTCTCAAGCCTAAATATCCCAAATGCTTAAAACACCAAATATTGGCATTCCTATCACCTCCAATTGGTAAGAGTATAAAAACCAAGGAAGTTTTAGCCTCTCATTGGGATTTTCTCCATTTTCCCTTGTAAGCATGCTATTAATAGGTTCTTTAAAAAAATTACTAATAAGATAGAAACTCAGTCTTGGATTTTCATGAGATCAGGTATTTTCACATCTAAGCATCTTGGTTTGCATTATGGATATTCACTTGAACAAACAACAAGAAGAAACCTTTCAAAAAAAATAAACAACAACCCCTTTACTGAAGTTTCTTAATGACCATTGTGTTCTCTTTTTTTCCCTTCTCTCTCTCTCTCCCCCTTCCTCTCTTGAATCCATTGATCTCATTTTCAAGGAGACCAACCATAATCATCAAAACCTTTGTCCCTTTTCAAGTCCTACTTTTCCACTCAACCCTATCACCAATCATATTCTCCATCTGCCCACATGTACAAGTAGAAGTCCCATTAAGATCTGATAAAATGTTTTATATGGGTTGACTTACTTTCCAACTCCCATGATGGTCTTCATCTTATATCCAGCAAAAGCTTTTAGGGGCACCTTTCTGTTGAGAAAGGTCCAAATATTGCTATTGTTCAAATGGACTAACAACATCCAGTAGAGATTACATGTGATGTATGCACTTTCCACAAAGTATTCCTATATACAAAAATAAACTGCAATTTTGGACAGGTTACTCAAGAATGCATAATGTGGTCCAATGGGTCATGGGTGCCCTCCAATGCCTTCAAGCAAATGGAAAATTGGGGATCTTCCAAGGGTGATTGATTCTATTGCATTGTCGCATTAGAAGAAAAAAATCACTACTGATCATTTTAAGGAGACATCACAATACTTCAAAGGTTGTGCATTTAAGAGTTGTGGAGAGTGTCAACCGTTTTCTAATGTCTACCAAGGGAAATGCTAAAGTAACAAAATATGTTACTTTAGCAAAGTAAGAGAAAATCTTTTTTATGTATGGTATTGTTAGGACAAGTAGGCCTTATCGAATTGCATCTAGAATTCTAGAGTAACCAAACAATGTGTTTAGCCATCAAATTTGGATAAGTCAGAATCAATGATAAGATGGTGGTTGATTTTAATGCATTTAGATTTATTGGCTAATAATCATTTTTTTGTTCTTTTTTTTTTTTTTGAAGTAATACATGAATCTAGATTCAATATGGTAGAACCCAATTGCCCACTACATGCCACCTATCAAAGTTAGAGCTTCTGTCATCTTAAACGAAGGGTAAATTCCTATATAGTAGGGTATTTCCAACTAGCTGTCTTCTTATAGGTATGCTTGCTTGGAGGAATTTGGTTCTTGAAAAATCAGTGGTATGTGCTGCCTGATGTTGCTGGTCGTTCCATCCACGTGGCAAAAAAAAATAATGGTAGGATATTTTGCAGCATGTGATGCTTTCTATGACAAGCTAGACATTTCAAAACAAGCAACTATTCTGTGTTGTGTTGTGTCCCATACTTATTGTTATATGTAAAATCTATGTTCTTGCCATATCCATGGTGTGTCCCAGTAAAAGCCATATATCTCAGCATCATAGGATGCTTCTCAAGTAATTTGTGTGTTCGAACATAAGGGGATTTTGTGAAGTCTTTGTTTGAAATTTTTGTTGGGATTTGGTATGTGGATGCTAATAGTCTCAAAGTTTGGAAATAGTTCTAATTGATTTTGTCTTCTTAGGTTTGTTCAAGAGGCAACTTCCCTTGTTCTATTTAGAAGTTTCTTAATTTCTTATTGTATATTAATTCCAAAATTTCAATAAAATCTTCAATCATCATTTCGAGGAAAAAAAAAAATTCAAGCTCCCTTCTAAATCATCAAAAATATAAGGGTGGGTTTTCTCTAAAAAAGTGGATTTCTTCTTCTTCCTCTGGAAGGCGGGGGATTGGGGGGTTGTGTGTAGAGGGGAGGGGGGGAAGAGAGAGGGTAAGGTAAGTAGAAGATAAGGATTTCAAATTAGAAGAACTAAGAAATAAAACAAATTGAACTGAGAAACAAAACGTAATTAAACTAAGCTATGAGCATCTCCAAACTCCTAAACAATTGAAACAAAGATGGGAAGAGAGAGAATGTCACTGTTTGCTAAAGTGGGATAGATCCCATAGGTCAAGGCCTGACTTGTAGTCCCAAACTGAAAGAAAGATGGATAGTGAAGCATATTGTCATGGAGGCACTTGGCATCCCAAAATGACTAGCCATTATGGGTGCTAACTACCTCCCCTTAAATGCCAAGAAGCCTCCCAATACACGCCTGATGTGGGACGTGACAGCTCCCGCTGTCTAGACCCTAATGCCGACTTGTAGTTTTAAGATATACAATAGTTGAGTGAAAAACCCTGATAATGTGATCAAAGCCCAAAAGGCTGAAATATGACTGAAAACGCATCACTGCACAAGAATCAAGAAAAGACAGATTAAAAAAAATACTAAAATTGTAAAGTCAATGAAAATTAGGAAAGATAGATACCATTTCAAACATAATTTCTGATAAAACATAGCATTCGAACGTGTCAAAATCCCCAACATTGTATTTGAAACATAGGTCCATACAAATTCCAACGGAAAATTGAAGAAATAGAACAACAAAGTTTCAAGAGCTTAACATCAATCTTCCTCAAAATTGATATCCACAAGTACAATTTCAGTGATATTCCCCAAAGCACGATAATGAACATTTTACAAACGAGGCATGCTTGTATTCAAATCAAGAGTAAATTACTTCCTTATCTTGTTTCATATGACATCAGTTGAGGACGTAAATTCGTGAGGCTATGTCCTGCACCATCCAATCAAACCCCTCAAGCAACCCCTCCCCCGTGTATGCGCTGCAGCCAACAATCTTCCAATGCCGGGTTTTGTCCATTGCTTCCAAATTCAAAACCTTGGCTATTTCAGCAGGTTTAAGAGCACCATGTATGTCCTGCTTATTTGCAAATATCAGTAGAGACGCACCCGATAGCCTCTCTTCCTTCAAAAGATTATCCAGCTCCATTTTGCAATCATCCAACCTCCTCACATCTGAGCTATCAACGACCCACACTAACCCATCTGTCTGCTCAAAGTAGTTCCTCCAGTAAGATCTAATGGTTTTCTGCCCACCCACATCCCATATATTGAGGGTGTACATTTGATACTTGATGGTTTTGATATTGAATCCAAGTGTTGGGCTAATTGCACTCGTATCTTCACCGTTTATGCGAAGAACAATTGTAGTTTTCCCAGAATTATCTAGACCCACCATCAAAATCCTCATCTCTTTCTCCTTTTTCTTGATTTTTCTGATGATGCTGAGAAGACCCATCTCAGATTTTTCTTTTTCTTTGCTCCAAATCCCTTCTTTGCCTTCTGTTTTAAATTGTCTATTCTGGTTCTAATCCTTTAGTAGATCATGCCACAGATCCTGTTCATCAAAGAGAAGGTTTTTTAAAAAACATAAAAATAGGACAGAGATGGATTTTTAGATGAGGAAGGGGGGAGAATGTACGAGTATCATGCAAAAGAAGTTTTTGGCGATGGCATACAAAACAACTGTAGATTGCCTCTCACCTGACTAATTCCTGGGATATATGTAAACCTCCCAATTTACACCAGGTGCGTATAGAACAATGGAGAGTGGCCCTTTTTACCTCATGCAATCAAGGGCGGGAATTGACAATCAAGCTAACCCCCTAGGGTTGACGAACCCCGAAAGCCTAGAAACAATGTTTTCTAAATTATGAAAATTTAATGCTTTTAAATTATTTTTTAATTAAATTTTTTTCTATATATAAAAATCACTTTGATCACATAAGTCAATAGAAACGGTATAACACGAGTGAGAGATTAAAAAATAAATCACATTAATTGAACTCACAAAAGCATATTTTTTAACATCTTAAAATTGAATAATTTTTTTTTTTTAATATTTTGATTTATTTAAAATTTTGAGGTTTCTTTGAAAAAATACCTCAAAAACTGTAATTTTGTATCAGAGCGCCGCGTAAGTGCAGTCGGTAGGGCTGAAACTCGGGCGGGTTGGGCCGGTTTTGATAGACCCAATTCTAACGCATGTAAAAAATGGTTGAACCCGACCCAACTTCATAATCTGAATTTCTCAACCCAACCCGGATTACTGACCCACTCAACCCGAGTGCTGATCCGGCCCGACCCGACTTGACTTGGACCTACAGTTCGACCAGACCCAACCCGACTTGAGAAATGAGGAAGGCAGAAAAAATGGAATCAGACACTTCTCGTGTGAAGATTTCTTCCATGGAAAATGTGTATGAGCGGAGATCTCCATAATCTGAATGCTTGTTCACAAGATCCCCAAGAACAATAGACAACAAACATGCATAACAGACCTAGTGATTGATCTGAATGCTTGTTCACAAGATCCCCAAGAACAATAGACAACAAACATGCATAACAGACCTAGTGCTTGGTTTGCCATGGCTCCTGCAACGAAAGGAAAGAATGAAAACAAAATGACCCATAGTTATGCAAACTTTTCTTTTTGTCACCTCTACATTTTTGAAGTTCAACTACAGCCCATATTAACTGATGAGCTGTGTTTTGTAAAATCCTATAATTGAGCATTGAAATAGTGCATAAAAATCACTACATATAAAAATTTAATCAAATTTGCATGATAAGTGCACCCTTTTACACCACAGACCTGGGAAATCGTCGCTGGTTACAGGGAAACACCAATGGTAAAATTAGAGCTAGGATCTGGTTCAGCCCAAGAAACAGAGAAAGCCCCCTTTTCAGACACTGTCAAGTGCCGGATATAAGTCTGGTCCACGACGTCCCAGCGTCAACCAGAGAAGAGAAAAATAAAACTCCTTCAGTCAACAATCGGCCAAACAAATCAGCAGCGTCCACAGCCTCTCCCGTTCGAGATTCAACCCAATGTCTGTGCTTGGAGGAAACAAACTGGGTTCTGTTTGCAGAAAAGCCTTGGCAAACAAAGAGGTCGCTCGTTTGCAGAGGAGTTTTGCTGGTTGAGAAAAGGGAAAGGTCTTGCAGAGGGGTCTTGGTGGAGAGAGGGAAGCAGCGGTCACGGTTCAGGGCGGTGGGCGAACGAAGCTGAGATAAGAAGAGAACTAAAGAAGAATGGATCGAAGAAGGAAGTGGAAGAATCGTAGGACTGGAGGAGTTCGAGGAACTGCAGGAACGGCGAGGTCACTCAATTACTGATTTAGGATTCGGAAATTTAGGTTTTATATTATTATGAAAATAGGGTCGAATCGGGTCTTTTTGGGTTGGGACGGGTTTGGGTTTAAAATTATTCACTTCAAATTGATCCGAATTTCATATGATTCTTTTTTTAACTCGATACAACCCTAATTTGAAAATTATAAAACTCAGTCCATGAAATTTTTAAGGCTGCAAGGGAGTATGGATAAAAATTTAAATTTTTACCCCTTTAGTCACTATTCTTGAATACCCCTTTTTACCCTCCTTTTTGCTCTTTTATAAGATTTTTTTTTTACATTTTATTTATTTATTTATTTTGGTGAATACTTGGCTTTTATTTTTTTTAAAAGCACTCTATTATTTTCATTTGATAAATTTCATATCACCAAACAACAAATTATAATTTTTTATAAAGAGATATGTAGAATTTTTTTATTCATTTATTGAAATTTAAAATATTAATAGTGATTTTTTATTTATTTTTATTTTTTAAGGAAACCTTTTTCTATTTATCCCGTGCTTTCCTCTATTTTTCAATTATATATTATATAATTAAAAAATTAATACATTTTAAATAATTAGCAATTTTTTTTTGTATTATATAAATTTTTAACATGATGCATTTAGATGAGGAGTAATTTTTTACAGGGTTACCCCATGTTACCCTTGAGTAGGGGTAACCTGACATATTAACAATTTTAGAATGATTAATAATTTTATTTAATCCATATAATATAAAAGTAAAAATAAAATTTTCTAAAACGTATTTGTCAAAATGTTCTATTTTTAAGGGTTGATTCTGTCGAAATTTCGATAGGATCACAAAACTCTAAAAAGTTTGAGGTTCATGATAATCTCTTTCAGGGTAATTAACAATTTATTCTATTAGAATATTATTTTAAAAATGTGTTAACATTTCCAATGTGATGCATTTGGGTGATGGGTAAATTTTTACAGGGGTTACCCTTGAGTATGGGTAATTGTAAGTAGCGGTAAACTGACATATTAACAATTTTATGAGAATTAATAATTTTATTAAATTTATATAATATAAAAATAAAATTTCTGCAACATTTTCAACGTGATGCATTTGGGTGATGGATAAATTTTTACAGGGGTTACCCTTGAGTAAGGGTAATTGTAAGTAATGGTAAACTGACATATTAATAATTTTATGAGAATTAATAATTTTATTAAATCTATATAATATAAAAATAAAATTTCTGCAACATTTTCAACGTGATGCATTTGGGTGAGGGGTAATTTTTTACAGAGGTTACCCTTGAGTAGGGGTAATTGTAAGTAGCGGTAAACTGACATATTGACAATTTTATAAGAATTAATAGTTTTATTAAATCTATATAATATAAAAATAAAATTTCTGCAACATTTTCAACGAAATGCATTTGGGTGAGGGGTAAATTTTTACAGGGGTTACCCTTGAGTAGGGGTAATTATAAGTAGGGATAAACTGACATATTAACAATTTTATCAGAATTAATAGTTTTATTAAATCTATATAATATAAAAATAAAATTTATGCAACATTTTTAACATGATGCATTTGGGTGAGAGGTAAATTTTTACTAGGGTTACCCTTGAATAGGGATAATTGTAAGTAGAGGTAAACTAACATATTAACAATTTTATAAGAATTAATAGTTTTATTAAATCTATATAATATAAAAATAAAATTTGTTCAACATTTTCAACGTGATGCATTTGGGTGAGGGGTAAATTTTTATAGGGGTTACCCTTGAGTAAGAGTAAACTGACATATTAATAATTTTATGAGAATTAATAGTTTTATTAAATCTATATAATATAAAAAAAAAAATTGTTCAACATTTTCAACGTGATGCATTTGGGTGAGGGTTAAATTTTTACAGGGGTTACCCTCGAGTAGGGGTAAACTGACATATTAACAATTTTTTGAGAATTAATAGTTTTATTAAATCTATATAATATAAAAATAAAATTTCTCCAATATTTTCAAAGTGATGCATTTGGGTGAGGGGTAAATTTTTTACAAGGGTTACACTTGAGTAGGGGTAATTGTAAGTAAAGGTAAACTGACATATTAACAATTTTATGAGAATTAATAATTTTATTAAATCTATATAATATAAAAATAAAAATAAAATTTTATGACACATATTTGTCAAAATATTCTATTTTTAAGGAGTTCAGCCCGGGACAATTTTTAATATTAATTTTATATTTGTTGTGATTTATTAAACTATTATAATAGTTTATTATATTATATATTTCATGTTGCCAATGAACAAATTATATTTTTTTTATAGAGAAATATGTTAATATTTTTTATTCATTTATTGGGATTTAAAATAATAATATTTATTTTTTTACTGTTAAAATGCAAGTGTTCAT
Source organism: Chimonanthus salicifolius (assembly GCA_013350335.1). Lineage (NCBI taxonomy): Eukaryota > Viridiplantae > Streptophyta > Magnoliopsida > Laurales > Calycanthaceae > Chimonanthus > Chimonanthus salicifolius. The sequence continues at coordinate 28,930,768 of CM023533.1, read as the reverse complement.
TTTAAATTATAGTTATAAAAAAGAATCTATAAAAATTAGATAATATTAGATTTACTTAATAAATATTATTTAATAATTATATTTTATAAAATTTCTCATAAAATTATTAATATATCAAGTTACCCCTGCTAATAGGTAACAAACAAGATTTTTTACCCATAGAGTAAGTTCTTACTTTACCACTACAATTACTAAATAAGATAAGGGTAACCCTTTTCAAAAATGACCTCTACTCAAAGATGACCCCTACTCAGGAGTAACCCGTATAAAAATTATCCCCCATCCAAATGTACCCTAAGTCTGGATCATGCTGGTCAAAGTCAAAATTCAACAAAAGTTTCACCTTTGTCCCTCATACTTTATTTAGACCAAAAAGTCCTCATGTGCTAGTGCATAAATGTTCACTTGCAGTGCATAAATTGTAGTGCTATCAACTCAATATGGGGTTAATCTAATGGCCAAAAAGTTTCTTTTACAAAGGGAGGTCTTAAATTCAATTCATATGCAACACTTCTTTGGATCACTCCTCATAGTTTAGTTGTTTATCCGGTCTATATTTGATTGGGAGGCTTGCACATGCTTCAAGGACTTATCGAGTTAGAATGTCCCCCGTCGAAATACATGTGAGATCCTTGGATACCTTAGTCATTAAAAAAAAATATAGCGCTATCTAAAACTAACTCATAAATTGTGTCACTATCCCATATATCTCCCACTAGCTTATGGTTTTTTCTTTTATATATTATTTTATAGTCTAAATAAGATATAAAAGTTATGTAATATAGTGGTAAATATACTTATTTCTCATGTTAGGTTCAAACTTATTTTTTCATTTGTACTATATTTTTTTAAGAATGAGTAATGATCAAGGGATGTTCATTTTTTTAGTCCAATTTAAATAAATGGTTTTGGACAAAGATTTTTTATTGGATTTGGACTTTTAAACCTATTTATTTTTTTAAGTACAAGCCCGATGGGCTTTAAATAAAAGCCCTAGTCCAGCCCCAGCTTAAATAAACGGGTTTCACCAAAGTTTTTTGTCCGACAAAGCAAACTCAACCTAAATAAATGGGCTTTAAGTACTTTAAGTAAAATTCGAGTCCCAATCCACTCTAAATAAACGGGTTTCGACAAAGATTTTTTGTCTAACAAACTAAGCTCAACCTAAATTAACAAGCTTTAAGTAAAAACTTGAACTCAATCTGTCGAACAAAATTCTTTGTCAAAACCCATTTATTTTGGTCGGATATATTTTTATTATTTAATTCTTAAAATAACCCATTTACTTTACTCAACAAAACCACGAAAAAGCTGGAAAGAAAGAGAGTAAATCATTCTTCATATTTCACAAGACAAGCCATCTTTTATATATCTATTATTAAAATATTATTTACTTATTATTTTATTGCATTAAAATCGATGTAAAATGAATGAATCAAGCTCCAAACTTCAAATAAAAACCTTTGATTTGGGTTTAAAAGTTTGACCAAGTTTTTTGGCAAAAAAATTATTTCTTCTTTGGTATAAAAATTTCTCTTGGACAAAAAAGTTGTAATATTTATTAATATAATTTGACATGTATTATTTAATGTACTAGTAGATCCTATTATATTATAATTGGAGTAAACAGCGTTAAATATTGAGACTAAAAATGTTTATTGGCCATTTGATCAAAACACATTAAATTAATAATTATCTTGACATTGGTTTCAATGTTCAAAATCTGTATTTAAAAATAGCTTTTAATTTTAAATTTTGATTTTAGAATATCCTATAAATTTATATTAGAAATGTAGTATCCACCTATTCACATGATGTCTTAAATAAAAATTTATTCACCGTTAGCCATAATCTCCCTCCTCGAGAAGAGTGAGGTGCGAGGTTCGAGCCTCTATGGGCTCGCTTAGACTGCGTTTGGATAGGGGGTAAGAGGGGGTAACCCCCGTTACCCCTTGTTTTTGGTAACAAGGGGGCGAGGGTAAAAATTCAAATTTTTACTCCTCTCATCACTATTTTGAATGCTCGCATGGGACTTCGGGTATTCAAGAGTGAATACCCCTCCTTACCCGCCGTTTTGATGTTTCATGAGATTTTTTCTTTTTTACATTTTATTTTTTTATTTATTTTGGTGAGTACTTGGCTTTTATTTTTATTTTCAAAAGCACTCTATTATTTTCATTTAATAAATTTCATATCACTAAACAACAAATTATATTTTTTTAATTCAGAGATATGTAGAAGTTTTTATTCATTTATTGAAATTTAAAATAATAATAGTGGTTTTTTATTTTTTAAGGAAACCTTGCCCCTATTTACCCCGTACCTTCATCTATTTTTCAATTATATATATTATATAATTGAAAATTTAATAAATTTCAAATAATTAGCAATTTATTTTTTATTTTATATAGATTTTCAACATGATGCATTTGGATGAGGGATAAATTTTTACAGGAGTTACCCCAGGTTACCCTTGAGTAGGGGTAATTGTAAGTAGGGGTAACTTGCCATATTAACAATTTTAGAATAATTAATAATTTTATTTAATCCATATAATATAAAAATAAAAATAAAACTTTCTAAAACGTATTTGTCAAAATGTCCTATTTTTAAGGGGTAATTCTGTCGAAATTTCGATAGGGTTTCAAAACTCTGAAAGAATTTGAGGTTCATGGTAATCTCTTTCAGGGTAATTAACAATTTATTTTAAAAATGTGTCAACATTTTCAACGTGATGTATTTGGGCGATGGTTAAATTTTTACAGGGATTACCTTTGAGTAGGGATAACTGTAAATAGGGGTAAACTGACATATTAACAATTTTATGAGAATTAATAATTTTATTAAATCTATATAATATAAAAATAAAAATAAAAATTTTTAAAACATATTTGTCAAAATATTCTATTTTTAAGGGGTGATTCTGTCGAAATTTCGATAGAGTCTCGAATCTTCGAAAGAATTTGAGGTTCATAATAATCTCTTTTAAGGTAATTAACAGTTTATTCTGTTAGAAGTTTATTTTAAAAATGTGTCAACATTTTCAAAATGAAACATTTTGATGAGGGATATTAATTTTATATTTGTTGTGATTTATTAAAGTATTATAATAGTTTATTATATTATATATTTCATGTTACCAATAAACAAATTTTATTTATTTATTTATTTATTGAGATTTAAAATAATAATATCTATTTATTTATTTATTTATTTACTATTAGAATGCAAGTTTTCATTTTAAATGATAGTTATAAAAAGAATCTATAAAAATTAGATAATATTAGATTTACTTAATAAATATTATTTAATAATTATATTTTATAAAATTTCTTATAAAATTGTTAATATATCAAGTTATCCCTAATAGGTAAAAAAAAATTTTTTACCCTTAGAATAAGTTCTTACTTTACCACTGCAATTACCAAACAAGATAAGGGTAACCTCTTTTCAAAAGTGACCTCTACTCAAGAGTAACCCTTATAAAACTAACCCTCCATCCAAACGCTGCACTAATATACCTTAAGGATAATGGGTATCACCCGTAAAGATTTTATGTAGATTTTCTATGGTTTTCCACTAAGAAAAAGAAAACTAAAATAATATAATTTAAAAATTAAATTAGACGGATTTTTTATTTTAATTTAATACAATGACGAAACTTACCTGCGATGGTTGATGAGTGGTTTTGAATTTTGACTGTGGAATGGCGGATTTGGAAATTAGTAATCTAGTGCAGAAGCGACATTGTCATCGCTGGCAGTACGGTGGTAAAGTTGACAAGATAGGGACAATACAGTCATTGTCACGAGGCGGTAGGAAAGGAAATGTTGTCCAGCCATAGTACGGAGCTTTTACGTCTGTCCCGTTTTATTCCCAAGAGAGAAAAGAAATAGCTCAGATTGGCTTCACCTACGTTGGGATTGAAGAGAAATTGTTTTAAAAAAAGTAAAGAAAAATCTAAATTGAATGTTTTAGTATTAAAATGATCAAGTGTAGGTGATTTGAGACAATCAAGTTACATTCTGTAGATCTAAATTTATTTGTAAAAATTTAAAATTAAAATTATTTAACATTTTCAAATCAATAGTGGATATACAAGTCTCAAATACATGATTATTTCTGTTGATTACATGAAAAGAAGGTAGATCTCGATTCTTATATCTAAGTTTTAGAAGATTTGGTATGAACAATCAATGGTTTATAATGGCTAAAATTTCAATTGTTAAAATCACAAGCCTACACTATCAAAAGACAATGATTTTTATCTAAGCATTATTTATGTCCAACTATGTAAGTTTATCTAAAAAAATTAATAGATAATCATTTTAATTAAAGAGGTGATGCTCATTGCTTTCATAGCTTCGCATTAAAGAAAGGTGGTGTATACATAGGAAATGTTAAGATTCATCAATGACTTATCACTTATTTGATGGAGTTTAATTTAGGGTATATGTATTGAGTTGCACCAGTCTAGTATTGGATAAGACAAAGTATGTTTTATTAGCTTTGAAACTCTTAATATATTAGAAATGTACCTAATATCTGACATTGAAGAAAATACAATGTTGTGTATTTGAATTCAAAATACATGCAACTTATCAAAAAAGCTAATTGATACTAGTAAAAGCCGACACAGAGGTAGGAAGGGGTAGCTAGTCTAATATAAGTTGTCATAGATTGGTTTGTCAAGACGTTGGCAAAGAAGCATAATAGTTTATTAAATGACGAGTCATTGATGAATAATTAAATCAGCCAATGACTTTAATGTGCCCAACCTAGGGTATAGGCATTGAATTGGACAATCATAGCATGAGATAAGATGAATGAGCTTTTGATGTATTTATCAAGTATCTAATAGGTACTTACTTAGAAACCATGCTAAGGAAAGGGTGTGCATACACAAGTGATCATTTGGGAGGTTGATTAGTCAATTTCTGATAAATCAACTCTGTAGGGAAAAAATATGTTTCATTGGTGGTTCATGTCATCTGAAAGGCACCATTAGGGGTGTTCATGGCCCAAGTTTGGGCCGAGTTATATTTTATGGCAATCTTAGCCTATTAACATATATACAGAAGTTTGAGCCTACCCGTTTGATATCATTATAATACAATCGCTCAACTTGAAATTAAATATAATGAGCTACAAGTGAATCCAATTTTAGTCCAAAACTCAAATTTTATTATTTGATCATAGTAATCAAAATTACTATGTGTCCTTATCTCGATGACATTGTTTATTAAGATGAAGTGATTAAAAATTAAATTTTAAATTCAAATTTAATTTATTTGAAATTAATCATGTTTATTTTTAATCTAAACGATTAGTCTTCCAACTAATTTTAGAAAATGACCCAAGTGAATACATACACATACTTGTTAAAACGGATTGAATGGCCAACAAACCTTTTACGAGCTTCTTGCACTAGAGCTCATGGGCTGAGCTGTGTTCATACATATTTATTTATAATGGATTCATCGAGTTTTATAATGAGGAATAGCCCCAGGCACTTTGAAATACGATGGCATGTCCAGTTGTAGAAACTTGATATTTACATTAAAATATTTATTTTAAACGAAAACAAATGAGACCATTTTCTTGCTAAACTTAAAAAAGTATTTATATTTTTCTTATTAATTTTTTTAACAATATGCCACCTGCCCCCCACCCCAACAAACCATCTCACTTGAATAGAACCCAAATTAATAAAAATAGAAGTTGATTGACCTAATCGAACCTACTCCAAACTTGATTTGACTCGACAATGGGTGAATACTTTGAATCGGGTAAAGGGAATTTTAATTAGATCTTGAGAAATTTTGATTTTTCAAAATGTTTAGTAGTGATTTGGAAAAGTAGTCCATTTTGAATCCCATGTAGACTTCATACATAAATTATGGGCATACCTTAAGGTCCTATAACCTCTATATTTTGATGATTAATTAAATTGATTTCTTTGTGTTTTGTTAGCAACGTCTCATTACCATATTTAAGTGAATAAATAAATACAAAAAAATTACACCACTATTTCCAATGTTTTTTAATAAAATATATGACTTCTTACTCTCGAGTAGGCCCATTTACTTTACACCTGCCATTATTTTTATTTTATAGTTTGAAAATCTAATTGTATAAATGACTGTAAAGAGAAATTGGATCGAGGGCAGGACGTGGGAGGAAACGACCTCGGCCCTGACCACTGGGCTACACGCTTTTCACCAAACTTTTAGTCACTATAATTAGAAAGTTCATTATAGAGAATTTCCTGCATAAAACACAAGAGGATCTATGTAACATGAAAAAAAGTGATTAATTAATCAAATATATAGATTATATCCACCCATGTCAATATTAATATAACTGAATATTATTTGCCTTAGAAATAGGAGGTGAGGGATATTTTTTAATATTGATAGAAATCTTAAAATATTTTAAATATAAGATATATTTTCGGAGCCTTCATCCGTCGATATGTTGACGAAGATGACGAGGATGATGGGCATTTTCGTCAATAAGAAAAAGAAAAAGTTAATAAGTATACATTGCTAAAAAAAACTATACAGATATCCACACTGAAAGAAGATGAAAATGTATATTTCTGTCACTATCTCCCCGAAATACCCCTGTTGAAAAAAGAGAAAGACAAAAGGAGCAGCCCACCCTATACAGAACCGACGTCCGAACGTACCCGCCGTCGCTAAAACTCAAAGTCGCCTGGGAACTCAAAAGCCGGCTCGCTGAGGAGCCGAGCCAGCCACTCCTCGCTCTCCGCCATCAACTCAGTTTCACCATCTGGCCAAAGACAATCCTCCACCACTCCCCACACTGGCTCCGTCGCCTGCGCCGACTGACCCCAAATGCCCACGGCACCAACGTCGATGCTCGCCATCACCGTCGATGAGGAGTCGGAGAAGGAGGGCCCACAGCTCTCCTCGTTTCCATTGATGGTGACGAAGGCGCAGGTCGAGTAAGGGAAGGGGATATCCTGGCCGTTGATTTCCTCCTCCAACCCCTTCATCACCTCCTCCACCATCATTTCCTCTTTGTCCCTGCCCGCCACGTCATACTCCTCATTGTCAGCCACCGGCTTCTGCTTGCCTTTGTCATCAGTTCCCGGCTTCATTATTCCGGCCTCCATCGGAGAGAGGGCGGAAACTTGAGAGAAGGGCTAGCGGCGGAGAGTCATATAAATAGATGGGATGCCAGCCTGGCAGGGGATCGCCACGTTTGAAATGACGTGGCAGGACGGATAGCAACGTGAAGGGTGGGACCATGGGATACAAATGGCGGGAAAATGCATAGTAAGTGCAGAGAGAGAGAGGGGATGTTGTCGGGAAGCTTTGTCAGGAAATCAACGCTGCCCTTTTTGTTTTTTTCCAAATCTGCCTTTATTTACATTGTTGCCATCAATACTTTACAAAGCACCTTCTTTTAATAGTCTGAATTTCACATGTCTTTTGCATGTCAAAATACAATAAAACACGACTGGCTGCTGCATTCACACCTTTGATTATCAATAAAATTGTTGAGTTGATCGATATATTTTTATTATTAAAATATTAATATAATTTTTTTTACTAATATATTTCTTGTAATTAATGTTATTGTGCCATATTATTTATAGAATGAAGTTCACCATTTATTATAAGAAATGAATATTAAATCACTTAAATATTTTGCTTACAATAATTATGCCGCTCTAATTCTCGGTTTTACAATTCACTATTGTAAGTGTTAAATAATTAATATGCTAAATCTAAAAGTGAAGATCACTTAAATGATGTTTGAAGATTTCTAAGATTCACATCCTCTCAAATATGAAAAAAAAATGTTCTTAAATGGTGTATTATGAAAAAAAAAAAAAATTCTATTACTTTATTTCCTAGTCTTATTCTATTTTAATTTATTTTATCAATATTATGTATCAACCAATATTTGAACACAGCTTTATTTTCAAAAAAACAAAAATAAACACATGTCTTATTTTTGAAAATGAATATCAAAATAATTGCGTTAAACTAATTTGATGTATGAAACTTGTGAGTGATTTTTCATTTTGGTGAAATCAACCGTCTCTAATGTGGAGATGGAGATACCTATATTATTAAAAATATATTTTATTCTACAAATTTATACTAGTTGGGCATAAAAAATATTAATTTATAGAGAAAATAATTATCTTCTCATGTCGTATCTTTCACTTAAGGTAACTGTATCATCTTTCACTGAAAAAAATAATACCAAAACTAGTAGCAGTCATCGTCAATGTAACAAATATCTCTAATATTTTCATTTTTATCACAAAAATATCGAAAAAATAACTTTTGTGCATTATAAATCCGAGTTTATCGCGTGTACCGTTTTTAACGGTAAATTTCCAACCACATTATTTATTTTTTTATATTTTAAGTAATATATTTTCTGTGAGATTTAAAAAAAAAAATGAGAATTTGAAAATATTGACGTTAATATCTTGAGAATGAGATTTGAAACAATAGTCATGACTACGTTATTTAAATATGTCTATGCATGAGCATCTTGTTGAAAAACGTGATACACTCACATGGGAAATACTTAAAAGATGAGCATCATTACATAAAGATCTTAGGCTTAAATATAGTATAATTAATTAATTACAATTAAGTATTAATACTCGTCATTCACTGTACCAGGTTTCTTCCAGTCCCGATATCCCTGATTTCCTCTGATCTATACGTTTATCTGTATAGGAAGAATAAGAGAGAATCTTTAGGGTATATAATTAGTATTTATTGGATGGGTCTTATACTCCTGCATATAGAAAATATTTAAGGTAAAATTTTAAAATTCCGGTCAAGATTTTTCAGAATTAGGGTGGAAAATAATATATCTAAAAAATTGGATTTTCATTAAAAATTCTGTTTAAGAAAATCCATCTTCACATAAAATAATTGTTCACAATTGCTTCGCATATCCACCAAAATAGGGTAATGATGAGAAAATTTGAAAGGCATATTCGTGATTGACAAAAATCTATTTTGATTAGATCAATCAAACTATATATCTCAAATTCTCAAAAATTGATTATTTTAAATGATTTATAAGTCTCTAAATTTTATATTTAATTTTAATTTAACTATAGGCCACTCTCAATAGTTTGTACTCGACATGTGCGAATAGACAGGTTCACACATGTCTTAAGAATTAGTCAGGTGGGATGCCTATAAAATTTAGATAGGACGCTTAGATACGTTGGTCTTAAAAAAAAAGTACATTAATTATTGGATTAACAAAAAAAATTCTGTAAAACATTTTTTAATCGTAAAAGTTACACTTAAAGTTATTTATCCAATGTTATCTTCAATAAAGACTTTATTAAAATATTAATTTTTAATTTCATTCATCTTTATTATTTCAAATAGTTCTCATAAAAATTAATTAGTTGATTGATTTGTAATGATTAAAGATGGATAATAAATTCTCGTGTAAAAATGGGCGTGCAAACAAGAAGTAGGAAAGAGGGAAGAAAAATGCAGAATTTTTCTAACTTGCGGTGCTGTCCTTTTCATGGAAAGAGGAAAAGAAGGGGAAATTATTAGACAAGATCGTGGAAAATGCTTTTCCCGTGTTCTTTTCCCCGGAAAAGAGGGATGAGAGTGCGGCAGCTACATTTCGTGCCCTACACGGAAGCCACTGATTCTCACCAAACAGAGAAAGATAATAAAGAATGAAAAATGCTCACTTTGAAATTTTTTTTATTTTTAATATATTTATGTTTTATTTCTTTCAGTATAAGTTTGAATGATAATATCTCAACTTAAGGTACAAATATCGGCCGATACATATCGTATCGGCCGATACATATCTGTTTTTTAAGACCGAGTAATATCGGCCGATATGATAAGTATCAGCCGTACATATCGAATATCGGCCGATATGGCTGATATTCGGTCCGAAATATCGGCCACAATATCGGCCGATATTCATAAATATTGGTATTTAATTATATTTTTTTAATTTTTTTTAAAAAAAAACACCGATACGGTTTTCCACGGTTTTTCACGGTTTTCAACGGTTCAGGGTTCACGGGTTTCACAGGTCCTCACGATTTTTTGCGGTTTTTCACCCTTTTTTTACGGTTCCGATATCGGAGGAGAGAGAAAATGTCGATATCAGGATGAGAGATAAAAGTATCGGCCGATGATATTTGCATATTGACCGATATATCGGCATGGCCGATTTTTTAACCCCTGATCTCAACGTGAGGCCATATAATGGGACGGTGATGAATTTATTTGAATGATTTTTTTTAATATGATATTTATTAAAAAGAACATTGATCGGATTGATCAAGTTGTATTTTTAAAATTCTTATAATTTCATCATTTTAAATGATTTTCGAATCTCTAAACTTTATGATTATTAAAAATATGATTCGTTAAAGATAGATGAAAATGATTTTTGATAAAAAAAATATATATATTGAAGAAGATATCATTTTAACGGATCCATCACGGTCCTATTTGATAGATTTTATGCCGAGGTGCATACGGTAATATCATGTGACCCATTGCCTAGGTGAACATCTCATTTGAGTTTGTCCCCATACAAAGAGTCCATAGAAATCGCTATTTTTAATGTAAGATTTATTAAAAACTATTTTTCTAAATAAGTTTACATTTTTTAGTCTTTCTAAAATTTAACAGTTTTAAATATATTTTAATATTTAAATTTTTATATATTTGATATATAACCTAATTTATTCAATTAAAATGATAATAAATGTGTCAAAATATGTACAAGTTCACATATATCGGTCTACACTTCGTTGAATGTAACAACCCAATCATATTAAGAGTAGGCTAATCCAATCCAATCGTCATGTTTGTATACAACACATCTAACTACATGAGGTTTAAACTCATTTAAAAAGCAGTGTTGATATTATTGACTCTCAATAAAAAAAATACTTTAGTATTGTAACAATTCGTCCCTTCGGCACAGTATTGTTCGCTTTGGACCTCACAGGGGGCGGCCTGCACGTCTTTGCATTGGGCCTGGCCACAAGACCAGGCCCAATGCAAAGCCATACAGACGGCCCTATGTGAGGCTCAAAGCAGACAATATTGGCTGCGTTTGGATTGAGGGTAATTTTTATAGGGGTTACCCCTAAGTAGGGGTCACCCTTGAGTAGGGGTGACCCTTGAATTGGAATTACCCTTATCTTGTTTGGTAATTGTTGTGGTAAAGTAAATCTTACCCTAAGGGTAAAAAATCTTGTTTAGTAACTAGAGGCAAGGGTAACATGATATATTAACATTTTTTTTTTATAAAATATAATTATAAATAATATTTATGAAGTAAATTCTAATAATATAACTTATAATAATATTATCTAATTTCTATAAATTATTTTTCATAATCATAATTTAAAATGAACACTTGCATTCTAATATTAAAAATATAAATAAAGATTTTTTTTATATTACTATTTTAAATCCCAATAAATAAATAAAAAATATCAACATATCTCTTCATAAAAATTATAATTATTATTTTTTATATTATATGAATTTAATAAAAATATTAATTCTCATAAAATTATTAATATGTCAGTTTACCCCTACGTACAATTACCCCTGCTCAAGGGTAACCCCTGTAAAAATTTACCCCTCACCCAAATGCATCACATTGAAGAAATTTTATTTTTATATTATATAGATTTAATAAAATTATTAATTCTCATAAAATTGTTAATATGTCAGTTTACCCCTACGTACAATTGCCCCTACTCAAGGGTAACCCCTGTAAAAATTTACCCCCACCCAAATGCATCACGTTGAAAATGTTGCAGAAATTTTATTTTTATATTATATAGATTTAATAAAATTATTAATTCTCATAAAATTATTAATATGTCAGTTTACCCCTACGTACAATTACCCCTGCTCAAGGGTAACCCCTGTAAAAATTTACCCATCACCCAAATGCATCACCTTGAAAATGTTACAGAAATTTTATTTTTATATTATATAGATTTAATAAAATTATTAATTCTCATAAAAGTGTTAATATGTCAGTTTACCCCTGCGTACAATTACCCCTGCCCCCTACGTACAATTACCCCTGCTCAAGGGTAACCCCTGTAAAAATTTACCCCTCATCCAAATGCATCACGTTAAAAATATTGAAGAAATTTTATTTTTATATTATATATATTTAATAAAATTATTAATTCTCATAAAATTGTTAATATGTCAGTTTACCCCTACGTACAATTACCCCTGCTCAAGGGTAACCCCTGTAAAAATTTACCCCTCACCTAAATGCATTACGTTGAAAATGTTGACACATTTTTAAAATAATCTTCTAATAGAATAAATTGTTAATTATCCTGAAAGATATTATCATAAATCTCAAAATTTTCAGAGTTTTGAGACCCTATCGAAATTTCGACAGAATCACCTCTTAAAAATAGAATATGTTGACAAATACGTTTTAGAAAATTATATAATATATAATTGAAAAATAGATGAAGGCACGGGATAAATAGAGGAAAAGTTTCCTTAAAAATAAAAAATAAATAAAAACCACTATTATTATTTTAAATTTCAAAAAATGAATACAAAATTCATTATATCTCTTCATAAAAAAAATATAATTTGTTGTTTGGTAATATGAGATTTATCAAATAGAAATAATGGAGTACTTTTAAAAAAAATAAAAGCCAAGTACTTACCAAAATAAATAAATAAATAAAATATATATATAAAAAAAAAAATTCATAAGCAAAAGGGGGGAGGGGGGGTAAGGAGGGGTATTAAAAAATGAATACCCCTTGCCCCGTGGGGGTATTGGAAAGGGAGGGGGGAGGGGTAAAAATTTGAATTTTTACCCCTCTCCCCTTGTTACCAAACGGGGGTAAGTAGGGGTAACTGGGGGTTACCCCCGCTTACCCCCCATCCAAACGCAGCCATTGTGTCGAAGGGGCGAGTTATTACAGTTTGGTATCAGAGATTTAGGTTCAGCTCTCGGACTGTGATGGGTCATGCATGTTTAGAGTGTAGTATGGGTGTGAGTTTTTAGTGTTACCCTTATATTTGATTACCTTGTTCCCTTACTAACTGTTGTTTTATTCTTGGACAGAGATGTCTGATAATAAGATTCCAGACTTGTATGTGTATAATTATGGTGTGAACTGTTATGTGAATATAAGTACCTTATGTGATAGTTTAGATTTTATGAACACGTGTAGTCTCTTCATGGGCTTAGGCAGACCTGGGGCCATGGACATATTGAGTTTTGATATTAGGTTAAAAAAAAATATTTAGTCTCGTTCTGGGCCCACATATCGGGTCGGGGCGTGACAAGTATAATTCAGAAATTATATAATTAATAAAATGTTAAGTTTTATGATTTTAATCATTAGAATTTTCAAATTATACTCTATTACCAATGCACTCATGAATTTAACATTAGCTTACTGACATGTTAAATGTCAAAATACTCATTGTCCTAACTATAAATTTTATTGATATATATATATATATTAAATACATATACTAAGAGATTAATACTTCTTATTTACTTATATGTTACTTTGCAAAATAATAATTTGACATATTTACACTGGCTGGTAATTACTCTACACACTGTGTTTTTGTGTTGTATAATATAAAAGGTGTGGAAATCCATCATTTGGCCTGTTTTTATGAATTTTTGGATTTATGGAATTTTCTTATATATATATATATATATATATATATATATTATTTTTTAGAATGAGTTAAATGTCTGAATGGGTAAATAAGTTTAATATGTCCAAGTTGAGTAAATAATTTTATTAAATAATTAAATGGTTTTTAATAAGCCCAAATTAATTAGTTGTAAAGGGTATGCGTAATATGTTAGGGGTTTTTGACTTGAGCTCAAAAAAGATTTTATTCAACTAAATTTTTCATAAATAAGTAATGAGTTGAAGGTTGTCGACTTGTATCCAAACTCGACCATGCATATGACTGTACATCTTAATTGCTAAAATCCATATTTTAAAAATCAAATTGTTGATTGAACTATTTTTTACCTATAGTTTACTTTTTGATCTACGATTTATCATAACATCATAAATACATGACAATCTCTTAGAGTTAAAATAAAAATTATGAAAAATGTGAAATTACATTACAACTATGATGTAATAAGCCAATAGTAGTAATGGTAGAAAATGACATTTTTGCAAGAAATTAATAAGAGTAAAAATAAATAGTTTTTGGACAAATTGAACTGTTTAAAAAAACATAAATTATTTTAAAAATTGATTTAGGTTAAACCTGAGTTGAACTGTACAATTTGCTTTGGTTTTTAAAATACTCCATGACTCAATGTGCCAACCATGGGACCCACATGTTGTTCTTAAGGAAACTATAGTGTGGAAAGGAAAAATGTATTATGGGAATGGGACCCACATGAGATGGATGAGAAAGTGTAAAATGGTTTGGTGCTGTAGAAGTTGGAGCCCACAAAATGAACGGCAAGGATTGGAGTGCAAATATGCCACGTCTACAAAATGGTTGCCACAAACATTTGCTTTTGTAAAAGTCAATTTTAATTTTAAGTGGTGGTCACAATAGCAACGAAGAAGGCCCAGTAACCGTTACAATTCTAAATATAGAAAATTATCAAAATGGACCAACCCATTAGAGTGTTCTGACCAGAAATATCAATCATAACAGCCAATTAAAACTTGACACGTAATGCAACTTAATTGCACAGGAGCGTTGGTTGGTAAGGAAGGGTAGATTCTTTTTCCATGTTCCATTCATACAGGCCCGGCCCATTATCAATTATCACAAGGTAATGAAAGGCCGGACCCTACCCACGCTGAGATGATTGAACTCGTCCATTACGCTGCTTTACTTTGCTTTTAAAAATTCAAACATTGTCGTACTTCTTTTTTAAATAAAGTTATAAATGGGCCTCATTGGCCCAATTTTATAGTTTATCAGGCCAGGGGTCCAAAATTAGGCCGATACGAGATGCATCGGCCGTACAGGTGAGATCTCAGCCGATATAACCCAGATCTCACTATCTTGACCATTACATCTCGGTCTCGAGATTTGGCCCAAAAAAGAGAGAGAAAGAGTAATATCGGGATCTTGGCCTCACCAAATTTTGAATCCCTGTATCAGGCTAGTGCTCACATTCCTTGTCAATTGAATTGGGCACAGCTAGTTTAGAACTACCACATTCATCATCAAAGCCATTTGTCACCGTTTAAGATCAGCAGCGGACCAATAGAGCACCACAGAAAATAAATATTTAGATAGTCTTTAGCTCTTATGAGTTCTTTAGATTTTTGAAAACCCATTTTTTCTTTGACATTTCACTTTTCAGAACACATTGAATTAATTGGGCCTGATTGGGCTCTAGGTAAGAGAAAAGAGTTACTGACAACAAAGCTTCATTTTTCAGTGAAGAAATCACCCAAATAATATCTACATTTCAAGAAATTGAAAAAGGGTTGTAACATAAGGAAACAAAACTCTTTTTCCTGAGCACATTTCTTGAATCAAAGTTTACAGGGCTTTGTAGATGGTTGCATTGAGCCCAATAACTACTAATTGACATGTTGATATTGAATTAGTCAAATATGGGGATTAGATCAAAAGGGAGAGTGCCAATGGTTTTAGAATTCTTATAGATGATCTTAAATAGATGGGAAAAAAAAAGATGAAAAATAATGTTGAATTAATCTAACATTAACTGAGCCATCTAGTGGGGCTCTTTAGAAAGATGAAGACGCAGGCCCAACATTACTTCCTAGAAGTAGGGGTCCGAATATCAGCCGATATCACAATATCATTCGATATTGGCCCTTTTTGTTAAAAAAAAAAAGGAGAGAGAAAAAAATCAGCCGATAACGAAATATCAGTCGATATATCGTATCAGCCAATATACCGAATTTTGAACCCTTGCCTAGAAGAGTTTTTTAAAGAAGCTGACAGTGGGTTGAAAAAGTATTTATTTGAGCATGAACCTCATCCAAAATCACTTTTATTAGATTAATTAAATTAATTTTTTGTTCATTAGTTTTTGTAAATTTAAAAAATATGGCTTGATTGATTTGATGAAGATAATTTTTGTTGGGCCTCATACTCAAAGAAATACCTTTCATACTTATTCATCACCATCCTATTTTGTAGTCTCCATACTAAGTTTTGCTCATATATGGGCCACCAATGAAATAGGCCCATTCCCAGTAGAAATTGGAGACGTTCCGACTACGATTCCGGCCAGATATTTTCTAGAGTGGGCTCGCCGCCACAAATTTATCCTTGGCCACGGCCGCATATTGTAGTTCCTCCTCCATATGTATATAAACCCCCTTACCCCCTATCTCTAATTCAGTTGCTTCGCGAACCAAGCTTCCTCCTTGCCACTCCTTTCCTTAATTTTTTTCAAGGTATGGAACTCTCTCTCTCTCTCTCTCTCTCTCTCTCTCTCTGGTTTGGAATTTCCATTGAATTTCTTATTCTCCCTTACTATGTAGCTCTCTATTTGTAGATTGTAGATGGTTCTTACTTTTGATGATATATGCATACGTAGTTGTTATCCACCTTGAAAGGATCCATAGAGAGAGATTTATAAAAGAAAACCGGAATGGGTTTTTCTTGTTGTACTCTTCAAATTAACTTATTGTATCATTTTATTGCCAGTACGCTTCGTCTGTAAATCACTACAGTATATGCTCTGCACTTAAATATTAAGATTGTGTTCTATGAGGACCACTGTGTGGTTCAATTTGGTGGAATTCACTGCAAATTGCGGATTGCCAGGATGTCATACTGATTGGATGATCAATTGCTTACAAAATGGACGGTTACAAATGTTTGAATGCCTGTCCAATTTGGGGTAGCAAGAAGATGGGGATAGTGAGGATTTGATCTACACAAAACACACTCTGCACATGGTAATCAAGGGCCGAAAGGGGTCTTAGGGCCTAAAGAGCATGGTCTTTACCAAGGTGTGGATTGTTCGAGGCGCACCTATTTAGACTTTTAAAAGTATAAAGTATAAATGGACATTCCTTAGATGGTGTCTTTATGATACTTCTATTTAGAAGATGTAGTATTCTTGTCTAAAACAAAGAAATGTCTATAATAAATTGTAACAACCAAGTTAATGTAATGCCTCAACCTGGGTTTAAGTGTTTGACTAGAGGCCTGGACCCGAGGCATAATGGGGACATAGCCTAAACACATACCTCGCCCACATTTGGCTATATTTGGATTGGGAGAATACTTTTGAAGGGATCCTCTTAAAGTAGGGTATTCTCTTCCTGTCCGAAATGTTGGGGAACAAGGATTGTATAGAATTCTACCAAGGGGGTGGGGTGGTAGAACTCAAATTGATGGATGATGAGTAGGGAAATTCAATGACATGGCATTATGTCAACAAATACAATTTCCCTACTAATTTTTTTTTCCAAACAATGTTCATATTCATCAGTTGTTACTGTATGTGGGCCTTCAAATGTTTCAGGAACTTGATCATTGGCCATATTTCTTTGTAAAAATAATCCCATGGCACATACAATTAAGATATGGAATTTGTAGCAATGAAAGCAGTCATTTTGTCCATATTCGTCACAAATGTTTCACAATTTGTTCTTGTCACGTACAATAAAGATATGGAATTGAAGCAATAAAAAGTCATTTTATCCATATTCTTCACTAGGGTTTTACAATTTGTTCTTATTTTATTTCTTCTATGATTGGTGTTCACCTGGGTTTTTTTTCAATTCTGGCTTTCAAAGTTGTAATTGCTCAAGTTATTGTGGGTGATGGGTGATGATAGATTTTATATGCTGTCCTTCTGTTACTTCTCCTGTGTAATCTTGTATGACCTTTATGATCTGAGATGCCTTTTGTTTTACACAGATGGCAACATCATCATCATGTCTTATCGCAAATGGATCATTCACCTGTGGCAGTAAACAAAATCTGAGCAAAGAAATTTTTGGTAGGCATCTAGTCCCTCTTTCAGGATTTCCATTCATTTGGGATGGAAACTAGATCAGTCTGTGTGAAGGCGTCTTTAGACCAGAGGCAGCATGAAGGAAGGAGAGGATTGTTGAAGTTGTTGTTAGGAAATGTTGGGCTTGGCTTGTCTGGATTAGCTGGTGCTAAGAATGCCTATGCTGATGACCAAGGTGTATCATCTTCAAGAATGTCTTATTCAAGGTTTTTGGAGTATCTCGACAAGGATAGAGTGAAAAAAGTGGATATTTTTGAGAATGGTACCATTGCAATCGTGGAAGCTGTTTCTCCAGAATTGGGTAATCGAGTGCAGAGAGTACGTGTGCAACTCCCAGGGCTAAGTCAAGAGCTTCTTCATGAAATTTAGGGAGAAGAACATCGACTTTGCAGCTCATAATGCTCAGGAGGATTCAGGGTCGTTTTTGTTCAACTTGATTGGAAACCTGGCTTTTCCTCTAATCCTGATTGGAGGTTTGTTTCTTCTGTCAAGGCGGTCATCTGGAGGGATGGGTGGGCCTGGAGGGCCTGGTTTTCCCCTTTCGTTTGGACAATCCAAAGCCAAGTTTCAAATGGAACCTAATACTGGTGTGACATTTGATGATGTGGCTGGAGTGGACGAAGCAAAGCAGGACTTCATGGAAGTGGTGGAGTTTCTGAAGAAACCTGAGAGGTTTACTGCTATTGGTGCACGGATCCCTAAAGGTGTTCTTCTCATTGGGCCTCCAGGCACTGGAAAGACATTGCTTGCCAAGGCAATTGCCGGTGAAGCAGGTGTACCCTTTTTCTCTATTTCAGGGTCTGAGTTTGTAGAAATGTTTGTTGGTGTTGGTGCATCACGTGTTCGCGATCTTTTCAAGAAGGCTAAAGAGAATGCTCCATGCATTGTGTTTGTTGATGAAATTGATGCTGTTGGTAGGCAAAGAGGGACAGGTATAGGAGGAGGAAACGACGAAAGGGAGCAGACTCTTAATCAGCTTTTGACTGAAATGGATGGTTTTGAAGGCAACACTGGTATCATTGTAATTGCAGCCACTAATCGTGCAGACATTCTTGACTCTGCTTTGCTAAGGCCTGGCCGCTTTGACAGACAGGTTAGCATGCAACTACTCTTCTTGGATTTATTTCTGTTTTTGTTTTTATTTGTGCTGAAATATACAGTGTCATGTTAGTACTTTCTCATGTTTAAAGCAATTTTTTTTTTCTACAAAATGCTGGTGTAGGTTTCTGTGGATGTTCCAGATGTTCGTGGGCGAACAGAGATATTAAAAGTGCATGGCAGCAATAAGAAGTTTGATAGTGATGTTTCTCTTGATGTGGTTGCCATGAGAACACCTGGTTTTAGTGGAGCAGACCTTGCAAACCTTTTAAATGAAGCAGCTATATTGGCTGGACGTCGTGGGAAAACTGCAATTTCATCAAAGGAGGTCGATGATTCAATTGACAGAATTGTGGCTGGAATGGAAGGAACGGTTATGACTGATGGGAAGAGCAAAAGTCTAGTTGCATACCATGAAGTAGGCCATGCCGTTTGTGGGTAAGAAGAAACATTTCTTTATCATTTTTACTTTGATAATAATCGCTAAACAATACTTATATCTTCTAATCGTTTAGTCACTACTTTTAACCTGATCACTTTGCTGCTAATCATTTCACTGTGATGGAACTTGTAACCCTCCATGTAGATCTGGGTTTCTGTATGATGGTTTTTTTCTTGTGGGAATTTCATTGCAGAAAAGTGCCTATTTTCTTGTTCTTGTGGGTGGCCTTTAACTTGTTAATGGTTTATATCTTTTTTCTCTTACGAAGTCCTTAATATTGTGGGAACAGAGCCACTTATCCAGTATGCATATTGTTAGCGTTTATTAGCGGAAATAATAAACATACCAAAATATCAGAATAAAATCACAAGCACAAACAACACCAAAGATTTACGTGGTTCGGCCCATCCTTGGCCTACGTCCACAGGAGCGTGTAATGATTTTATTATTCAGAGAAAGAAGAAAGAAGAAAGAAGAGAGTACAATATAAATTCCTTAGAATGTATACCAAAAACCCAAACACAGTCGGGATCCCAAGTTATCTTTTTCTTCTCTGTTATGTTCTACTCACTGTTGTGTCCGTCTCAAACACGCTGGCAGCCCTTGCCGATGATGTGTATATCTATACTTGCCTCTGCTGCAAGTTGAGATCCTTTCTCACAGACCTCTTCTCGTGTGTGTGTGCTCTCCTAGAAAAGAATAGGCTGCTGTGAATTGCCTCTCCACGTTAGCAGCTACTCTCTATTCTTTCCTTCTGAACACCCACGATGGAGACACCTTATGATTCTCCTCAAGAGATGTTCTCTGCTGTTCCAACATGTGTCCCTTTTATAAGATGTTATCTCCTACAAATACACCCCTCAATGTATTTAGAAGCTTGCCGAGTCTCCCTCTCAGACATGGCAGTTTCCTCTGCCATGTTCCAGCTGATTCGGTCGATCTTCTACAATTGCTAAATAACAATTGCCGTGTTTCCACAATAGCAGTTGCCTTGTGTACAACCTGCTATTCCTATTCAGTCGGTTCCCACTTCTATTTACATTATCAGCAGCTGCTAATTCCAATTGACGATTCCCACGCCAACACACCATGAGTTTAGGAGAAAATCATGGTTTTGATATAGTGGAATCAAGCCACGTCTCTTAACACATATTTCTTTTTTGAAGGTAACAAGAAGATATGCATCATTGAGTTAGAAGAACTTTTATTTGAATTATAAGTATTTATTTATTTATTGAAAGACATCGAGTTTGTTTGCCGGTACATTTTTACTCACTGTTGTTTGGCATAGATTGGTTAGAAAGATCCTGCTCACTTTGTGAGGATTGTTGAAAATTGCTATCCAACCATTTGCTGCTGCTAGCATTTACAACGTTCTCTCTAACCTTCACCAAGTTGGAACTAGCTTACTAACATACGCAAGAGATTAAGCAATATATATCAGTTTCATTAATAATGTATTTGATGGCCGTGGATAATGAATTATTCATGAAGAGGGTAATTATTCTTTGGGTTCAAGTTTTTTCTCAATTCAAAGCCATCGGTACACATGTAGTTCATATTTCTAACAGTATTTTTTCTCTCTTTCCGATAGAACTTTGACCCCAGGGCATGATGCAGTCCAAAAGGTAACACTAATCCCACGGGGCCAAGCGCGAGGACTTACATGGTTCATTCCCAGTGATGATCCAACTTTAATTTCTAAACAGCAGCTGTTTGCGAGAATTGTTGGTGGTCTTGGTGGTAGAGCTGCTGAGGAAATAATCTTTGGTGAGCCTGAAGTGACCACAGGTGCTGCTGGTGACTTGCAGCAGATCACCAGTTTGGCTAAACAGGTAAGTTAACTCATTTAAAAAATGAAAAGTTCTGTAAGGCTATAGTTGGACATGATTCTGTTCCAGACAGATTTTCTTACTTGTACTCTTCTTGTGTGCACCTGCAGATGGTAACAACATTTGGTATGTCTGAGATTGGCCCATGGTCACTTATGGACTCATCTGCACAAAGTGACGTTATCATGAGAATGATGGCAAGGAATTCAATGTCAGAAAGGCTTGCCGAGGACATTGATGCAGCCGTAAAGCGGATCTCAGACAGTGCTTATGAAATTGCTTTGAGTCATATTAGGAACAACAGGGAAGCAATTGATAAGATAGTGGAGGTACTGCTTGAGAAAGAAACAATGACGGGCGATGAGTTCCGAGCAATTCTATCTGAGTTTGTGGAAATCCCTGTTGAAAACAGGGTCTCTCCCGCCTGTACCTGCACCGGTCACTGTCTGAGTAGTTCCATTCGTTGCAGGCTCTCTTGCTGAACATGCCATACAAATTTGGTTTAGATGTCACTGCTTGTTTTCTCAAAGATTGTGTATAATTTGTAAAATCTTATGCTAGTTTTTATTAAACTTTGACCTCACCAATGCTACCTGTCAAGGCTATATCTGCATGATTTAATGTTTCTTTTGTATGGGCATCCATCCCATCTTTGTGTTGTCAAATATATAATCTGACTTATATTCAAATGAAAAACCATAACCTTCTTACACATGACATGTTTAAGCAGGGGTTCAAATATCGGCCGATGTATATCATATCGACTGATATGTATCGGTTTTGAGCTAATGAATATCGGCCGATATATATCGTAATCGGTCGATATTCACAATATCGGCTGAAATATCGGCCGTATTATATCTGCCAATATCGGCCGATATCAGCTGGAGAGAGAAAAATATCGGCCGATAACGATATATCGGTCGATATATTGTTTCGGCCGATATATCGACCGAAAATCCTTTTTAAACGCCTGTATTTAAGTAATGCACAGGAGAAGGAATGAAAGGATAGGGAACCATTTTAGAATCAGGAGATAGCTTATTATTTTAAAAGGATGATCTATTATTTCAATTATGTCGTCGGTCACAAATCATCTTGATTGAATTAATCAAGTAATATTTTTTAAGTTATTCAATTTTTTATCAATTTAAATTACTTTTTTAATCTTTAAATTTTACTGGTCTTAAAAGACATGGGTTATTAATTCAATGAATGTGGTTTTTGGTGGGCTACATATTAAAAGAAATTTTTAACCTAAGTTATATTAAGGTGACAAGTTTTAAAACACTTCACTCAATCACACCTCTAAAAATTGACATGGACAATGGATTATTTTTTATTTATTTATTTATCATTTGAGTGATGAAAATATACACCGGTGTCTCTATCAATTTCCTCCTGTCTCCCATTAGATTTCAAATGTTATTGTCTTTCTCATTTACTTAATTTAATTATAAACTCATAAGTACAATTTAATTAGAAAAAATCAGTGAGAGATACGAATTAATGAAGGACGAAGCCACATCCGAACCATATAACAACGTTTTCCAAAATTTAAATTTAAATTGAGAGCAGTGATGTACTCAGTTACAAATTCTGGAGGAATTTTGAAATGTGTGAATTTCAAGAGTTTGATCCATATTCAAAATTTCAACTAAAAGTTTCAAATATTGATTATAAATTTTCAGTCCTTGTCACGAATGAAAATTTTATTTCAAATAGATATTTGTAACTGACATGATGATTGTTGAGCACAAATACTAGTAGGGCCTGTTCATGGGCAGGCTTTGTCAAAAGAAGGCCGGGCCCATTTGTATATACAAATATCGGAAGTCCGTCCAAAATTCATCATGCTTTTGAAGCCAAAGTCGAGTTTGCTATTTAAACCACTTGATCTTGATAGTCAAAATTAGTAGATGTTCTTAAAAAGATTCGATGCTTGGTGTTTTTTACCGTTAAGATTGAGGGGCCTTAAATTAATTTTTAAGATGAAATTTTAAGAAGTTGGGAGTTTTTAACTCTTATTTCAATTTGTACGGTTAATAAAATCTTTTGTTGCCACAATTTTCACGCTCTCTTCATTCTTTGCCTTCTTTCAAAATGAGATCCCTTGGTTGAGAGAAAGTCACAAGGGAACTGTCCATTGATATAAAGTTATAAACAAAGGTGGGGGACACTTCTTAATGTGATATTTGTGGCTTCATTATTCATATATGTATAATCAGGGGTTGAGTTATTGGCTTTGTAAATCGATATATATTGGCTGATACGATACATATCGGCCGATATCCGATATCAGTTGATATTAATACGTTTAAAAAAAAAATTAAGAGAAAAATATCGGCTGATATCGAATTTTAAACCCCTGTGTATAACTACATAAGGCCAACCTATTAATAGAATGGAAGACAATTTAAGGGACCCTTTATTCATTATAAATCAGTGGACTTCATACAAATGAAAATTTTCCTTATTTTTGTAATTGGTTTGTGCATGAATACAATGATATAATTATGGATTTTTTTTTTTTTACTTTTTTACTTTAAGAATAAAATTAGAGTACAAAATGGAAAAATTCTAAGATAATGTCATCTGATTCCTCATTACCTGTACACAAATCAATTCTCTTATTTTATTGATTCCATTTTTCACTATAAAACAAGCAACACTTAAAAGATTGAGGGGAAAAATTAATCTTTCAAATCATGATAAGATAAAACCATAACAGAATTTACTTATTATTTAATAGAATGTGAGGTTTGTCCCAAGATATTTAGAAAAAGAAAAGAAATTTAGCAAACCCCAACCCATTAGGGTGTGACTCCTTTATCTCACCCATTTCCTTCTCTAAAAAGTAATTTTAGTTATTCAATCCTGAATTCAAAACCCGATCAAGATATGGGAGGTCTTGAGATCAAGTCATCTTCAACACATAGGACCATTCTCTGTAGTCTAAACTGGTATGTACAGATTTGGAAATTTACACATACTCCAAAGATTAGTAAGGTGAGACACCTAAACAGCTTAGTACAGGGGTCCTGATGAGGCCCGACAGAAGCGCCGACCTAATCACCCTAGGATTAGGCTACAATAACTTATCGATATTGGATCCCCGACCAATCCATCAGAATCCTTCATTTTGATTATTTTTTTTTTTTTCATATTCGGAGTGCCGGCAAATCACTACCCGATAGCTGGACAGTTAAGTGGAAATGGGCCACTGTCCTGTACATTAATACAAGAACGAAACACAGAAATTGCTCAATAAGTGGACCACTTCTACACCCGGAGGACCGCTGCGCCTGTTTTATGCACTGAATCCAGTTTAGATCCAGTTTGGAGTATGGTACAATTGGGCTGCCCAGTCAAGATCCAGTTCCCTTGGGCTTCATTTGGCTAAGTTTTGAACCAACTAAATGTAGCCCAACACTGGATTTTGTTTCTACTTATGAAGCCCAAGTCAAATGGACACTTTGGGCCTCAAACATGGTCCACACGACTTTCAATTGGTGACTCATCCCGCTAGTATAATATTGTCTGCTTTGGGTCTCACACACGGCTCGTACGACTTTCAATTGGCAAGCTAACCCACTTTTACTCTCAAAAGACCTCAAACTAGAAGGAGGAATATTACCACTTATATATAAGGGAATTTTCAATGCAACTAGCAATATGTGACTTTTTTCTCCATAGGTACACTCTACACTATAAACCCCCTCTGAGGTGGGGTATTACATAAATATTTAAGAAGTTTATGTTAGACATCTTACTAATACACCAAATGCTCTATAGTTGTTGGAACACGGATGATCAAGCCATTTATCTTACCGCATAGATGCATATTAGATTGGCCGAGTTCTATATTTCAGACTGGACTCCACTAAACATATGACACATGTCGTCTATGAGTCTCGACACTTTAATCATGCTTTTAAATCTTTACACGTGGACATTTTATGATCATGAGAAATTTTAATCACTTAATTTCTATTTTCAATCATGCCTTTCAATCAATTGATATGATCAAAAGAGGGTCACATTCAATAGAGTTGCGGCTGACCGAATAAAGTTGGGTTGAAATTGGATTAAAGGTAATTTGAATTTGATTAATTTAGATAAAACTCAATTTGATGTGAGTTAACACCTCCTTTGTGCCAAAAGTGTCATTATTTTTGAAAAGGTGTGAGATAATGAGAAGCTATTTTATGCTTTATCACTAATCATGATAAGATTAGTCTCTTAAAAATGAATGAATCAAAGAAAGACTATCATGTTGAGGATAAGAGCAATGTCTTTAGCTGCCGTTGATTTGAAAGCCTTTTAGTCTTATAAAGAACAATTTATAGGGTGAAAGTAGAAAACACCTTGGCACAATGGGTCATGTGGGATTTACTTAATATTGAACCCAGTGGTGAAAAATTCGGTATCGGTCGGTATATTGGTCAATATTTTTCTCTCTCTTAATTTTTTTTAATAAAAAAAACGTATCAATATCGGCCGATATCAGCGATGCATATAGGATATCGGCCGATATTAACAATTCTTGTAATCATCATATGAAGCTCGCTATTTGACATAGCCCATCAAAATACTTAAACTTTTTAATCTGGGTGTCTGCCCCACCTAGCCTCACTTTATAGGATAAATGTTGGGAATATGTTGACCGACATAGATTATTACTGTTTTTACAGAGTTTCCACAAATAATTTCTTACTAATCTCTCTGCACAACAGAAGCTTTTATAGATCTTTCTCCCCAAATGAAATCGGAATGTACGTATGAAACTCCATAGCACTTAAGGCTGTGTTTGACAACTGTGAGATTTTTTAATCTATTAGATTTAATTAAAGAGTGGAGTTTTAAGTCTGTCAAATTAAAATTGAATGAGATTTAAATTAGACTCAGCAATAAGTCGGGTCAGATTGAGTCGAGTTTTATTTAAGTTTGGGTCAATAATCTTTAACCAAGTTTGTACTCATGAAGAACATTAATGTGACCGTAGTCACTTTCTTATTCTTTTCATATAACATGGGTATCCTCACTTCAAATTAGAGATAAGATTAATTCTAGGGATATATAAATCAACTGCAAGTCTTTTGTTTCAAATAAGTTTGGGAAGAGTCAAATTTAAGATCTCTAGTCTAACGTTAAAAGCTCAAGCTAACTAAACTACCTATACCGCTATTTAATACCGCTATTTAATACCGCATAATATACCCATATCAAAAGTATTTTTTTAAAAACAATTTTTAGATATCTTTTAAAAATATTTCAATTATACATGTGTTTCACATGAACATATAACACAGGTATTATGATTGTAGCGTATAACTTGTAAATTATTCAACTACTTTAGTTCTCATTTATTCTCTTCTTTTTTTTATTATATGAAGTAATTGATGTGCTTCTAAACACTGAACATTTAGAAAAGATGAAGAGATTAAGAAATTTGTAAATATTGCATTGTATTTTTTTTTCTTAACTGAAGTGTCTTGTAACAAAGCTTTCTTTAAACAATGTTTTAAAAGTTAATTTTCTTCCAAGATTTTTGGTAACAACATATAAAACTCAAAATAGAATTTTAAGTCTTTATTTCAATTAATAATATTTTACAAAAATAAAAAAAAGTGCACAAATATGTCAAATTTGGATAGTAATAGAGCTGAAATTTTCATCTCTAAAGCTCTCAAATAGGATATATCAGACCCATGGAGATATCTGTCCCTGACTTTTTAGGATTTGTATTTTTGAGGTGAGTTTTTAATCTTATTTTTAAGAAAAAGTTTAACCTTGTGTGCAGTTTAACTGGTTGCCTCCTGTCTCAGGCCTTCATGGCCTAACCTTGATGTGTCCTATGGGTAGTAGGCTTACCCGTGAGGGTTTTACGAATATCCCGTGGTTTCCCACACGTAAATTAAAAAAATAAAAATAAACCATATGTAACATATTTCTATTTTGTATTTTTACTATATGTTAAATTGCTAAGTGTGTATTTAACCACTTATGATTTATCATGAAATAATAAAAAAAGCTCTATAATGCATCCAGTAATCATATACACTCTTAAACATGTAGAAAGGGAAATAGTCAAATCTAATTATAAATAAATAAAATTCATTCTCAATCAATTTTTTTAACTATCCTTTCTATGAAACATATTTACTTTTTCATATTATCAATGATTCTTTATCATACTAGACACGAAGCATGACCTAAAATTCAGCAAGCATTACTTAGTTGATTTGGGGTTGCAAAATTCCAAGTTAAAAAATAATATATATATATATATATATATATATATATATATATATATATATATATATATATATATATATATAACTTAATTATATTCAGATATTTTTTTAATCCTCTGTCTATTAAGCTCATGGTCGTATTTTCTGACAGAGTACTGTTTAACATCTATTTTAAAGTCTATCTAGTCAAGTTGTTCCCAAGAGAGAGTCAGCCCAAGTCCACGCATACTGATTCAGTGTGTTACTAAAAAAATTAATTTCAAGACACAGAAGTGCTGATTTCTTCCCAACCAGAATGTGAGAATGAGGGTCGATGTCACAACTCAGAAGTGCTTCAATGGGCGAAGATGGTGTAGAGAAGATTATTGAGGTACTACATCGGTTGCAAGGGAGAAAATCTAAAGATTTATATGGGACTGGATTACTCTACCTATCATACTACTCTTTTGAATTGGAAGTTGGGTCCTAACAGTGATATCAGACTCAGGAATCCCCTATCGAATAGAATAGTTGGCGGCGTTCTATCCATTGGAGAGCCTCGATCGGAATGAGTAAGAGGGAATTGTTAGAGTGCAAACGAGACTTCCATAGAAATAAATCATTCTATCTATTAAACTAGTGTCTTCAATCCTAACAAAGACAACTGCATACTATGAGGAATTGAAATATAAAAGAAAAAAGAAAGATTAAAAAGAGACTCTCCTCAGTCTTTTTTTAATTTATGTGTAAGAAATGCGAGAGAGTCAATATAAAATATCCACGAGTGAGCTTAGTATCCCTAGAACATATCAAAATTATATCATGGAGACTTAAACCTGCAATCTTCTACTTTCTGAGAAGGAGATAATTTCTCCTCAATCTTTATTCAAGGCAAAAGGTAATTTCTCACATTTAACGAGACAAAAAATGATGAAGACTTAATAGACTTTGTGGTTGTCAACTTCTTGAAAGAGCTCTAAAAGCTTTAATGAGTCGAAAAAGATAGGAGAACGACATCAGCCAATTGGTAGTCCACTTAGTTTTAAAAGGAAAGCAATGACGATGATTATCATTTTTGCCTAACGCTTGAAAAAACTAAATTTGGGAAGAGTGATGAAGATGATAATAATAAGATGCCAAGGTAATCAAGGATAACTTGTTGACTTCTTCAATGTAATCATGTGATTGGACTAATCACTCAGCAAACTCCCGATTACCAAACAAGTTATATCATTTGTTCTAATAATGGAATATTGTGAATTCCTCTACATTGATGGTCATGGTATCTTTCCTTCTCTATCGATGGGGATGTTTGTGTACCTCCATATGTAATAAATTAGGAGAGAAGCTCATCGTCTCTTGATTTGACACGGTCTGGAACGTGTGTTTTGAAAACATGATTTTGTTCGATTCACGTTTAATCTCAATGATCACTTCTCATTGAATTTATTTAGTGTATATGAATTGAAATATTTACATATGTTCTGAAAATTAATAAAATGAGACATCTGAATATCTTGATTAAAGACAAGAAAGTAAAAAGGAGAAACTCCTTTTTATTATTTTTTTCCTAAAAAGTGATTAAATTATCTTGATTTTTATGCAAGAGCTTATTTTCATTGAAAAGGCTACTTTAAATGAAAGCAGAACCTACGCTAAATGAGGAAAAAAGTTTGAGTGGAAAAGAAGAGAGACAAGAAAAAGTTAGTCTAAATACAAAAATGTCTTATGTTTTTCATGAAATTGATATTCTTAACATCTTCTTAAAAGTGGTAAAACGATGCGTATCGGCCATGATACACATTCATTCATCACTTGTCCAGACGTATTGATCTTCATTTTTCTATTATGTTGCGGTCGATATGTAAATATATCAATTATATTTTTACACGTATATAGATATCAATGGTAGAGATGCTCTTGACCATATGTTCCTCTCTCTAATAACCATGTCACGAGAAAACTGCCATAAATTTTGAATATTATTCAATAATAATCTAAATTTAATTTTTCGAAAAAATCCACATTAACTGCTATTTATTTTTCGTCCATATTTGATACCCACTGAAGTGTTATCCAGTATTCCTGTAAAGATTCAAACAAAAAGAAATCATACACCCATTAACTTTGCGCTATAAAATAAAGGGTTAGTGTTAAGTATTTTTAAAAATACTTAGAAATTAGTAATCACAAGAAGTAGTTAAAATAAGCACATCACTCTTTATTTTATTCTATTGTCAAATTTATTTTAGAGGAAAAAGTTAAATAATAGTGATTGAAAAATAACGATTAGAAATATAAACAAATAAAATAGTGAATCATGTTAAAATCATGAAACTTAGAAACAGGGAAAAACTAATAAAATTGTAAATTATATTAAAATCATGGAATTAAAAATAAATTAATATTTCCCAATAACTAAGAAGAATAAATGATTAAATAAATATATATTGTCAGATCAAAACGCAATATTTTTTATGACAAAATGCACTTATTTCATTTATTTTGACCAGAATAGTCAAAATCGACCGAAATAGAAACTGAAAAAATTCAAGAAGATATTTCATTTCAGGACTCATACCAAAGCAAAACATTTCGACCCATAAAACAAAATGAAATTTACTTAGAGATGTCAAGTATCCAATTGTCTAACATATATTTCCATCCTCACTTCTAAATTCCTTCTCTCTACTAGTTTATTCTTTAGTTTTTTTTTAAATGCATTTAGGGGATGCTTATTTTAAAATAATTTTTGATATTGTTCATAAATAATAAAACATTGCAAATTAATATATTATACGAGACTAAGTAAGCTTTCTATAAAAATGTTGTCCACATGGGGATAGCACATTGGTAATCTCTTATTTTAGAAAGTGGGAGGTGTCAAGTTCAAGCTCTCATAGGCTTCATCTGATGTGCCTTAAGGATAGTAGGTATCATCTATAAGAGTTTTGCACTGAATTTTCTATGGATTTTTCATACGAAATTTAAAAAAAACTTCCTATAAAAATAAATAATATGATAATATAAGATGAACTTCTACCAATAATGTAAGATCTTTTTCAAAAGGAAAATATAAAAGTGTGACTCAAACTGTCAATCATTTACAAGTCTTCACATGAGCACAATTACAATATGCCACGAAAGCTCAAATCACCAATCAATCTTTCTACATAAAACTAGATCCAAGCCGTCCAAAAGATGGACCAACAACTTTTCATACTTTGATTCTTATAAACCTTTGGCAACCCCCCCCCTTGACTTTTTGGTGTAAACTTGGGATCACAAATGCCACAATGATTGCTAGTTGTTAATTACTTCAACAACCAAATTCCAATTGCAAGAGTTTTTGACCAATCAATGTGGAACTTGTGGCATGTACACCTAATTATGGTGTATAGTCATGGACATAATCATTTCTCTCTTCACCCTTTTCAATTTCAAATTCAATTCCAAAAATAAAACAGAGAAGGGAGTAGAGAACCCCTTTGATTCTTCTCCTTACCCACTTTAGTCCACATACTCCACTCATCCCTATCCAATATCCAAGCACCAACCATTGTACAGTCACCAATACAGATTCTTGAATTGTTTGGATTGGTCTAGAGCATCACTGTGGTGGGTCCAACCAGTCAATGAAACATGTTGAGAATCTCATGAATTCAAAACAAATATATTATAATGTCTGTAATTTCTGTATATATTATTTTTTTTATCCTTTTTCTTTTCTATTTCTTTCTTCCTATCAAAATATTCAAACATCTCACTCAACTAACCTTTAACACATATATAAATCTTCTAATTCACAAACATTGAGTACAGAATGATAGAGAGATTAATTTAAATTTCTCCTACCGCTATATTCTATATTCTAATTTAGACATTTAGCCTAATTTGATACTAAGTAAACTGATTTTCACCATTGTTTAAAACACCCAAAGAGTAGAAAGTCCTTTTCAACTCTTTTTAGGTTAGGTACTTTTTTTTTCTCTAACCTTTGATATTCAATGCTCTTCCATTTCTTAAGATATAAACTGCCACATATGTTGTTTGAATTGGAAGAATATTTTATATAATACCAAACATGGTCTAGAGAAGTTGGAAAAAAATTAAAATAACACATGTATAAAAAAATCAACCAATGTAACAGTAATCATTATCATATAGTCTCATCTATTTGGAGTTGAATTTTAGAGTTTTACTTTTCTATTTGATTCTATCACAAATTAGATAGTATGTCACTCAATCATCAATCGTGTTCTTTAATTCTTTTCTCTGTCTTTTTATTGATATCCTCTTCCTTTTAATACCTACAAATTGTACTTTTTCAACTCTATGTATTAGAGTTGTATCCAATCTTCTATTTACATGCCAAAATCACCTAAAACGAGTCTCTATCAATTTGTTTTTTATTGAAGTTATTTTAAATTACTCTTAATGTAATCATTTCTAATCTTATCCTTCATAATTAAACTACTCATTTAACATAATATATGTATATTTTGTCCACTTATCTTTTCTACACTATCTAAACCTCAACTCTATAGAACATTGTAGATTTGATAACTAATACAATAAAAATAAAAGAAAATTTCATTCAAAAAATTAATTACATTATATTACCAAAATCTTTTTAAAAATGGTCTTAATACATAGAGCTGAGAGAATATAAATTACAGATAAGAAGAAAAATATAGATAAATAAAAGTATAAAAAAGAAATAAAAAGATATTATAAATAATAGAGTGATAAAACGCATACTTTTTTTTGAATAAAATAGGTATTTCATCCCACATTAGAAGTAAAACTAATTTTACAGATACATGTAAATCTCACAATCACACACACCATTTAAGTTACGAAAAATAGTATGTTGGAATTGAGAATGAATTGACTTTACTTTATAAGATAGGACGGGACATCTTAACTGTGAGGCCAACTTTTTTAGATTTTTTTTATATATTGTAAGATTAAATAAACAAATAAAAGTTGAAAAAACGTATCAGTAATCTATTTTTGATGTTCCTTCATCTATTCTGATGTAAATAAACCCTAGAATCTAAAATGCAATAAAAGCAACAACAGGCTGGAAAGGTTGCAGGGATGGAAAGGGTTGGGATATTGGCATCCTCAGCAGGAGGTGGGGCCAATCATATCGTTGAGAAGTGGGCCCCACTTGTAACTTGATGGGAACAAGTGGACACTGCTAGATGTGTCTGTATGTCAGGCAGAGACAGAGCCCCCCACCGCCCCTTCTGAAATCTCAGGTAGTAACTATTTCAGAGTCTGGTGACAATGGTGTTTCCTGTGCATGCACACGTCCCTCCTGTCTTATGAACCAGAAACCTGTGGCTGAAAAGTAAAACAAAAATTGTCAACGGTTCAGATTCAGTGATCTGATGATGTGAGTTTACGATGCAGATTGCCTGTAACAGCACCTATACAGTGGGACCCAGTTAAGATGGAATGGTACATGAATGGGGCCCCATCTTGTACGGTGGTCATAAAACAGGAGACCGAACAGAGGTGGAGGTGACCACCTGTGAAGTATGAACCAAACGAAATGTCAAGTGATCCCTGTACCCAAAGGGGAATGATCCGTTGCTGTCATCGTAAAATGAGATACAAATCGTTCATCCGTCGGGTCAGTTTCATACAAAAAATAATTTTTAAATAAAAAGACATGAAATCACTCAAAAGATTTAAGACTTTTAAAAAGGACAGAGATGATGCTCTAAAAGATATTTTGTATAATAAGACATAGAATTTAGAATATTGTTTATTTATTTTTCTACTGTTGTACAAAAGTTTTTAAAACAAATTCAGTGATTTGGTCAATGATCTGATTTCAGTGATCTGATTTGATATTTTATATGAAAAAACAGTATCAGTTAGATAAATTTCAATAAATCGGTCAGTGAGTCAATTTATACTGTAGTGGAAAGATCAGTGATCTGGCAAGCCAATTCGAAGGGTTCGGCGAGCTGGTTCTAAAGGTAAAATGGACAATACAGTAAAACTCATGTCGAATTATACAAAATATCTATAGGAGGATCGCTATCTTTTAACAATTGTCAAACAAAATACAAAAGTGTATTATGCAAATATAATTTAGGTCAGGGGTATAAAAAACATTATCAGCCGATATTTTTCTCTTTCCTCTTCTTTTTTTTAAAAACAGTCGATATCGGCCGATATTGTGAATATCGGCCGATACGATATGATATCGGTCGATATTCAGCTCTCCAAAATCGATATATATCGGCCGATACAATATGTATCGGCCGATATTTCGACTCCTGATTTGAGTATTTTGAACAGATTAAATTATACAAAACTTGACTCTAATTTGGTTTAAATTAAAAATTCATATTTTAAATGAATCGAATAAGCTTTCTTATATTTGACTCGGGTTTGGATACAAATTGGTCTTAGCACACGGGCAATCTGACCTAAAAAGATAGAGTTCTAATTATCCATATCTTAAAATATATTTAAATTGAACTGACCCAAACAGACCTAAAATAAAAACCCAAGTTGAGTTGTGTAGAAGGGTCCCAAATCCAACTATTATTCGATTTGAATTGAAAAAATATCTAAAGAATTTATTTATTTTTATCTTATGTGCCCCATCCAACTTAAAAATCTTAGTTAATTGTCTAATGATCCGACATCAAAGAAAAATTCTCTTATCTTTCATTTTTATTAAAATAATTTGTACTCATTTTATAACTTTCTAAATTATTTATAAAAATTTAGGCCATGCATGAATGAATTTAATAAAATAAAATCATAAAAGTAGTTAAAACCTTTAATCGAATCAAATTATTTAACCCAATTTAAATCTGTTGGGAACCCGATCCGCGCTTCACCGATTGTCACCCCTACTAAAGAGTGAGTTGATCTTTTGGTGGCTCAAAAACCCTAGCGACGCTCCAATAATTGTTGTCAAAGGCAGTCAAAAGAAGGCAGTGATTGGAAAGAAGGGTGACGTAGCCTCTGCATTCAACACTTTCCGAGGTGGTGTAAATCAGTAATTACAAATTACCCACCCATCCAGTCTTCTTCAACTCAACTCATTCTTCTCTCGAGGAGGAATCCAGGGCGGTGGACCATCTTCAAATTTTATATTATTCTTTTTATAATTTTATTAAACTTTTAGAAAGTTCTTGACTCGTGGTAATGATGACTCAAACATCTCAGAAAAAAACAGCCTACATGATTCCATGATTATCTTTACGTTGCAGAAAATATCAATAAAAAACGAAAAACAAAAATTTATAGCATGGGAAACTCAAGTTTAAATTAGTTATATAAGATTTTTGTTGAGACATGTACGAGAGTCTTACATTGGTGGTAAGAGAAAAAAAAATTAAGAACTCATATGATACTGGATCATTTCATCATTTCATCTATCATGTTATATAAGATTAGGTCACTTTTTTAAACTAATTTTTTTTTACAGGAAGTCCAATTCTAATGATTTTCACCAATAAATATTTTTAAATGAATAACCTATAAAAGTTTATGTAATCTTCTCTCTAATGATTTTTCTGGAAATCCTAAATTTTGTAAAATACTTCGATGTAAATTGAAAATCCATTTCACATTTACGATACTTCCTTCCAGTGCGTTGACTTGGTAATCAAATAACTCATGAAATTTATTATCTAAGGAGTTAATCACGAAGTTTTAAGATATGAAATCAAAGTGAGTTTCTTTCATTTCAATGTAATATTTGACAAAATTTATTAAAAGTCTATCTATTTGTCTGGTATATAGGTTTTATATGGTAAATTCTGGGAGCCCATGCAAACACCTAGGTCGCTACACATCTGTTTTCAAAAAATTGATGAAAACTATCATTTTGCTCTTCCACTTAAAAATGTTGCATCCTCCGAACAAGTGATCGACCGAATGAAAAAATTTGTTAAAACGAATTTTTCAAACGAAGCTGTTTTTCGACCGATTTCTACAAACAATGTATCAAAATTCATCTATTCTAAATTTTATGAATTCCAGGACTGATTTTAAGTGAAAATGGTATAATTTTGGACTTAAAAAATCATATCCAAAGAATTAAGTAACTTTCCTCTTAATTTTTTGGGTACGATTTTTTAAGTAAAAAACTATACTCTTTTCACTTAAAATCATTCATGGAGTCCATAAAATTCAGAGTAAATGAATTTTGATACATTGTTTGTAGAAATTAGTTAAGAAACAACCTCGTTTGAAAATCCTACTCCACAACCCACTTCTTTCCAACGAAGGAATTCCCACTTCATTCGAAAGAAGTGGATTGTAGAGTGAGATTTTCAAACGAGGTTATTTTTTGACCGATTTTTACAAATCAAAATTCATCTACTTTGAATTTTATGAACTGCGGGACTGATTTTAAGTAAAAATGATATAGTTTTGGGTTTAAAAAATGTACCCAAAGAATACCTTAATTCTTTGGATATGATTTTTGAAGTCCCAAACTATATCATTTTCACTTAAAATTAGTCCCGGACTTCATAAAATTTAGAGTAGATGAATTTTGATATATTGTTTATAGAAATCGATCGAGAAACAACTTTATTTGAAAATTCCACTTCATAGTCCACTTTAAAATTCATTCGAACTAATTTTTTCTTTCGTCCCAACCAATTTTTCTCAGATTTTTAAATGGAAAGGAAAAAGAGTAATTTTCATCAATTTTTGAAAAACAGGTGTGTAGAGAAAGATTTTCCAAATGTCTATATGGACTCCTTAAATTATGTGGATCTAGTTATCAAATATATATTAATTCGATCATGGTTCAAACTCATTTTATATTAATTTTAATATATTATAATATTTTTTATTAAGCTTTAAATCCAAGTAGGATTGATGTGTGTGTGTGTGTGAGAGAGGTTGAAGAGCTCAAGGAGGGAGGGGAGGGAGGGAAGGAAATGTCTCGAGACAAGATGTGGAGCAAAACTGGGAACTAGGCTTTGACTTGCATGCTTCGATAATCGTGGGATTGAATGCTGAGACACGTTGACGTACCTACTCAACTATAATAAATAATAGTAACTCTGTTGATTTCCATAATTTAAAGAAACTACAAATATAATAAAACCATACAATACAATTTATTTATGGGTTTTACTGAAATGGTAATGAAATTAAAGATTGTATATGATCGATTTAAGTTTTTTATAAAATTTAACTCGATGTTTGTACTTGAAAGCATTCTTCCCATTAGATGGTTTTGCGATGCAGTTACAAATGTTTTATGTCCTCTTTTATAATTAACATGTAAAATTTCTCTACAATTTTATTCAATAAAAATCCTTACTTATCTCATTTAATTGTTGAAATGAACTAAAAAGAAATTTCTTAAGATGATCCATTTAAAAAAGGACTTTAATGTCAATTTTTGGACAAATCTTCACTAATTCAATGTCCATAAAAGAACTTTAGCAACTTAGTTATAGGACCACTAACATGAAATGTTCACTTGCACACCGAATTGCACGATATTATTATATGCACTTAGGCATAGGACCAATCAAATGAGGTGGTAATGAGTCCCTTGAAATGATATTTCTTTTAATATTTTCTTCATAAAAAAAAAACTCATGATTGAGTTGATCAATCCATATTTTTAAAGACTATAAAATTTAAACATTAAAAAAATAATTTCAAATAATGAAATTTTGAGAGCTTTTAAAATATATCTGATCAATCCAATCAAGGTAATTTTTTATAAACAACATATTAAAGAAAATAGCATTTCAATTGGCCATCATCATTCTATTTAGTAAGCCCTATGTTTAAAAGTGCATGATAATACTATGTGACCCAATGTACCAGTGAACATCTTATAGTCACTAACACACATGACTCACCCATGTAACATAGAATTAGAGACATGAATAATAATTTAATTTTCATGATTAGAGACTGTTAAGTAAGGAGATTCATTGTCTGGGGGCTTTATTTTCTCCTAAAAAAATAAAAAAAAATACAAAAGGAAGAAGTTGACTTCTCAAATCAAAGTCCAAACCATGGTTGTCTATTATAAGCTATTATAAGAAACTTGGTATACAAGATTACTTGCATGATTGAGGCAATAACCCATCATTCCTGATGGTCCAATTGGTGGGCCAAAAAGGCTTGAAATCCTTATAAATTAAAAGTTCCTCGACATGTTACTTTTAAAGAAATTGTAAAGAAGTCACAGGGGTAATCAATGACCCAGATTAGTATTTGATAATAAAATAAAAAGATTGAGTTAATCAACACAAACTTTTATTCAAATGCCAGGGGTAGCCAAAGAATCATCCATCAATCAAAGACAACAGGCAAAAATATATATGATATTATTATTTTAAAAGTAATATAAGATGCTCGAGGTTTTTGTTGAGGATTTTTTCCCAATTAACAATTTATATTACTGTATGGCCTTCATACAAATATAACAAAAGTATTGACTTCTCCACGACAATAACGATGAGTTGATCTGACACAGAAATTAGTAGAATAATATACAATATTTGTTCTTGATTTGAGTATTCAAGAGAGTCAACAATGATAGACACATTCAAAGGATGATTTGTTTTCACGTGCAGTATGATAATTTTAACATATATTATTTGATTGTATGTTTATCTGATTAATATATTTTTCATATGTGGAAATCTGCCGACTTTATTTTATGGTGATCATTGATAAAATTTTAGATCAATGACACCACCCATAAGCATCATGGATCAGGTTAGGCGTCTCAAGAGTTGGGGAAAAGACGTCTCATACAAGATGAGAATACTCAACCACTTTGTGATTAATATGTTTTTTTTTTCTATATGTGGAAATCTGCCGACCCCATTTTGTGGTGATTATAAGTGAAACTTTGGATCTATGACACCACGTACAAGAATCATGGATTAGGTTAGACACCCAAGAGTTTAGGGGCAAAACCTCCCATACAAGATGATAATACCCAACCATTTTGTGATTAATAATACTTGTTACAAATAAGTATCTAGTCCAAAAGACTAGTCCATTAGGTGGAGTGATCAAGTCCAATATATATTCCAAATCCTCCTCTTCACTAAGACTAGCCCATTAGATGGATTGATCAAGTCCAATATATATCTTAGGTCCTCTTCTTCACCAACCGATGTGGAACTCATTTGAATGTCCAATAGTCTCTCTCTCGAACCAAGTTCTTCAACGGATAGAATGTCACCGGTCATCTTGTTCGACTAGAAAATCTCCTGAGTATACATGTAGTAGCTTGGGACATAGCTCTGATACCATTTATTACAACTAGATATCAATTTTAAAAGACTAATTCATTAGATGAAATGACCCAAGTACAATATATATCCCACATCCTCCTATTCATTAATCTATTTACTTCCCAACAAACTTTATACCAAAATGACTAATGATATATTTTTAAGGGTGCCCATTTTAATATGAGCATTATCTTCTAAGAGGCACGAGTTTTAATGAACTTTCTATTTTGTCCCTCATCCATCCACAGAAATCGATTTATTTATCGGTACACCGGACATGTGCACCAACCGGATCACATGGAAATCGGTTCACCAATTTCTTGAGAGTCAAAATCGGTATACCGACCAGATAATTTTACATATAAATCGGTTCACTTTTCAGTGAATCAATTTACTTATCGGTGTACCAGACAGTGGACTGATAACTGACCTAATTTATTAAAAAGGTTAGTCAATTTCAACAAATGAATGTAGAATGAGAAATTAAAAAAAAAATGTGCCTATTGAAAAAGTACATCCCTGTTAGAATGTCCGTTTTTAATTACGTGAATTCGAGAGAGAGAGAGAGAGAGAGAGAGAGAGAGAGGGGGGGGGGAGGGTAAGTCTATATACGGGTCTATGAATGGGTTGGGGAGACAGAGAGAGAGAGAGAGAGGAGGGGAGGGTAAGTCTATATACGGGTCTATGAATAGGTTGGGGAGGGAGAGGAAGAGGAGGAGGGGGAGAAGGCTAGAAGGGCTATGTACAGGTAGAGTTCACGAAAAGGAGAGCCTCGTCTTTATTCGAAAATTGACTGCCTCTTCTTCTTGAGGCCCTACTCACTACATCATCTCATTTCCCTCTCTCTCTCTTTCCTTATAAACCACAACACTCTCTTCTTACTTACCGTCTTTCCAACTGCACCACTTCACTGCTCTCTCTCTCTCTGTGCTGTAAACATCTGTGTAGATTACTGGTTCTTGAACTTTCCCTGTCTCCCACGTACCAAATCTAGCTCCCATTCTCCCTTATTCATTTCTACCTTGTTTCTTGCTCTTGCTTAGCTCCTCTTGCTCCATTTCAACATGCTTCTTCCTCTTCTCTAGCTGTAGTTACTCTCTCTGCTTCCTCTCAGTAGTCTCTTATCTTCATATTGATTCGATCTTATATTCATTTCTAACTTGTTCTTGTTTAGCTCCTGTTACTCATTTAACTATGCTTCTTTTTCTTCTCTAGCTCAACTCCTCTTGCTCTCTTCTTGTAACTACTCTGTTTTGTCATAAATTTCCCCTCTTTCACTCTGTTCACACTGTTCATATCTCTATCTGAGAAGTGAGTGAAGCAACAATGGTAGTGAAGAAGGCGAGGGTGGTGATAATTGGGGCAGGAATGGCGGGTCTCACAGCGGCAAACAAGCTCTATACTACACCGGGTTCATCCGATCTCTTTGACATTTGCATCGTGGAGGCTGGCGACCGCATTGGCGGTAGAATCCGCACTAGCCATTTCGCTGGAGACCGCATTGAGCTGGGTGCCACCTACATCCATGGCAGTCGGTGGCAGCCCTGTATTCAAAATCGCCTCTGAAGCAGGGTCCCTCCACTCCCAGGTTCCATGGGAGCGCATGGATGGCTTCCCAGAAGATCCCCTCACTATCGCCGAAGGTGGCTTAAAGGTCGACCCTTCCATCGTCCACCCCATCTCCTCCCTCTACAGGAAGCTTATGGACCACGCCCAAGGCAATTTACTTCCCTCAATTCAACCCACCCATGGCGACGACTGCAGAATTGCAGATGCAGCCGTCAATCTTTGCATAAGCAATGGATGCAGAGACCGTAGCATCGGTGCATTCCTCCGACGGGGCCTGGACGCCTATTGGGTCTTGAAGGGAGAGGAGAATTCAATAGAGAAATGTGGAAATTGGAGCAGTCGATCACTCGATGAGGCAATTTTTGCCATGTATGAGAACACTGAAAAGACTTATACTTCAGCTGGGGATCTGCTGCAGCTAGATTTCGATGCGGAGAGTGAGTACCGTGGATTTCCTGGTGAGGAAATCACCATTGCCCAGGGCTACTCCAGTATAATCCAATCACTTGCATCGGTTCTTCCTCCGGGCACCATCCAATTGGGCCAAAAAGTGGAGAGGATTGAGTGGCATCCAGAAGGATTTCAATTTAAATCACCAGAAGACCAAATCGAAGGGCCTGTTAAGCTGCATTTCAGCAACGGTTCTGTCATTGTTGCGGACCATGTCATTGTTACTGTATCACTAGGTGTACTCAAGGCTGGAATTCGACATGGCCCGGGGCTATTCAGTCCCCTTCTTCCTTCTTTCAAGACGGATGCGATTTCTAGGCTCGGATTTGGCGTAGTTAATAAGCTCTTTCTGCAATTAGATCAAGAAGATGAGAATTTCCGGGCGTTTCCCTTCTTGGAAATGGTTTTCAATCAGAACCCAGCAGGGGTGAAACAGGGGAAGATCCCTTGGTGGATGAGAAAAACAGCATTTCTGTGTCCTATATATAAGAATTCAAAGGTACTCCTCTCATGGTTTGTGGGAGAAGAGGCTCTTGCGCTTGAGTCACTTAAAGACGGTGAAATTATCAATGGGGTATCTGCAACGATCTCTAGCTTCTGCTCCGATTCAAGGAAGAAGTCTCAACCAGGCCTCAATTCACATTACTGCAATGGAAGTGCAAATGGGGTTTATATTGAAGCAGAAGAACAGCAACTTTGTGGAAAATTCACCAAGGTATTGAGGAGTGGATGGGGTACTGACCCACTATTTTTAGGATCTTACAGTTTTGTGGCTGTGGGATCAAGTGGCGAAGATTTGGATACAATGGCAGAACCATTGCCAAAATGCCCAACCGACAGCACCCCACCGCTGCAAATTTTATTCGCCGGAGAGGCAACGCACAGAACCCACTATTCTACTACTCATGGAGCTTATTTCAGTGGCATAAGGGAAGCAATCAGGCTTCTGCAACACTATAGCTGTGACCTTCCATAGTATTTGCACCAGAAGAATCATTTCCATGTCTTTTTTCTCCTCAATTACCCACACCCACCTCCACTCTCTCCAATTTACCCGCCCTTTTCCTCACATTTGACCTTGAGAGAGAGAGAGAGAGAGAGATAAGTTTTGAGATGTGGCATTGAAAGAAACTTCTTTGTTTCTTGTTCTTTTTTTAATTTCAAATGCTTCTTTCTATTTGTCTATGCTCCTTTGTTGTAATTGTTCTAATGTTTGGATCTCCAAAGCAACTGTTTGGGATTATGCTGTGATTTGTATATTAAAAGGAAAATAAAAGGAGAAATCTTTCGATCTCACAAGCGTTGTATTCCATCACTCAACCATATCTCACTCGACTCTCTTTTGAAGTTTTGGAGACAAAAGGGTTTTGTTTTCATCAGTGGACAGGATCCGGTAGATACGGCTCTTTCCAGCCTGTAGTCTCTTCAATTCCTTTCCTAACTTCAGTCCAGAATCATTCACCAACCATACTGCCTGCTTGCTGTTGGAATGTCACACCATTTCTTCCTCCAACACTTTCATCAATTTATCATCATCTGTCTCTACTGACTCTAATTCTTAATTTCTCTGTACCCAACTCACTGAATCCTCAACATACTTTTATCGATTTCCATTCCTTTGGCTATTGTATGTTGTTCTCACCCTCTTAGGATGGATCATTAGGACGCTTTTGCCGATCCTATGACCGATTACTTAGTTGGAAGTTTCAGTACATGGTTGGAAGTTTCTGATTAAGTAGAAGAAAATGGGGTCACTGAAAGACCATTTTGGTTGATTTAGCAAATTGGCTAAGCAGGGGAAAAGGACAAAGGAAAAAAATTTGGGTCCACTCTGTTTAGAAATAGGTGAGCCTGACGCTTTTCCCATCGGATTCGGTGCTTCTGGGCAAACCAAACAGACACTTATTCTGAAGATCCTTCCCACTAGATCATCTAAACAACAAGGTGCATGAGAATTGTCGTCACAGATTTCATTCCATCGCTATCTATTCTCTCCCTATCAAAATGGGCCCTCTCAAAAAAGCAATGGCAATGAGAGACTTTTGCTCTATGGATTTTAAATTGACAGCCCTCTTTCTGTGAAAGTGATAAAAAATTCGACACTAGATAATTTGATAAATCAATGACTCCATATAATATTTGAGGCACCTTCCTCTCAATTGCTAGCTTTTGAGAGTAAGTTCTATCTCAAGAATGTCATCTAGTCAGAACTTTCTAACATGAATTAAAGCAGGTTCAGCCATAGAGTCCAGTTGCACGTAAGGGCATGTCGCCTCAAGTTTCCACTCCTCCTCCTTTGTGCCTGAAATGATTTTGGCCAAAGCGCCTTTTCACTAAATCAATCACAACAGTGGTGCCGTGTTGAGTCCTAAATCTACAAAAGCCTAAATAATCCTCCTCTGAAACATTAGAAGATTATTCAACTGAGTCTCTCTGCTATATGCATGAATCTTTTACCTGTATGTAGATTTAATTGAAAGGCCCATCTCACTAATACTCTGTTTCCTTTTGCCATGAATAGTCAAATCACTGGAGCTGTTCATGGAGACTGTTATTGTCATTATGCCAGATCCCAAAACACTGGATGGCCCACTTCAACCTCTTTTGCCTGCTAAGAGTTTCAATCACACCCATGATAATTGTGCATATCACAAGCCAATCTGACGCCAAGTCATTTTCTTGTACAACATTTATCTAAACAAAGTAACAAAGTAACAAAGTAAAAGAGGAGAATCTCAACTTCTCATGAAGATGACGAGAACATCCCCTTTTTCATGTGATAGACCTAACCTTTTTTTAACCACCAGTGTTGTCTACTATCATCCTTGTTATAAACCAAAACAACTGCCGAGCCACGCACGAGGGGGTTCAAGGAAAATAGGACAGCAGATTGGAAGCATTTGAAGAAAATCTACACTAGATATCAAAAAATATCATGGCAATCAATCAAATTTTCCAATGAAGAGAATAGACATTGATAAATATTATTTGACAGACTTCCACACCTGCTTTGATCAGGTGACGGGTCACTCGGGCGTCGATGTAGTCGATCATGCAGACATGGACAATGAGATTATGCAGGAAAGATTTCAAAAGAGACCCAATGCATCATGACTAATATGATAACAATGCACAGTAATTCCTATTTCGGCGATTGTGACATACATCACTAGATGAATCGAGTGGGATTGCTCTGCCCTACCTCAGTGGGCCAGCTACACCTTATGACCAATTTTGAAATGAGATTGCTCTAATCATACGCATCTTTTTATTAATAAAATCTTCATTGTTACCGTTCAAAAAAAAAGTCCCTCGTCCAAAAAGAGAGACGTTGCGTAAAAAAGGGAGGTAACTATAAACGTTTCTGTACCTCAATGAGTCTATCTAGAACATGATCCCATGTATTGATGAGTA
This sequence comes from Chimonanthus salicifolius, assembly GCA_013350335.1. Taxonomy (NCBI): domain Eukaryota; kingdom Viridiplantae; phylum Streptophyta; class Magnoliopsida; order Laurales; family Calycanthaceae; genus Chimonanthus; species Chimonanthus salicifolius. Next base: position 28,886,439 of record CM023533.1, on the reverse strand, counting down.
GAGAAGCAAAACTCACAAAGCCAACATGAGGCACATGGATAAAGCTTCAACCATGATGCGAACTTGATGCAATAATATTTACAAATTGTTTGGGTAAACCAAATGACTGATGTCAATTGATATTCTATTTTAGCATCTAATAAACAGTTCAACAGTGTGATGTTTAATTAATGTTAAATGATTAATCATTCTACAATTTCAAAGATTTAACTTGAGATCATCAAGTTGAATGAGAAATACATTAAAGAGAACTTTACCTGTATGTTTAGAAAATTTTGGCTTGCAAGCAGTGATTTGATAATCACCGTCGTCAACCTCTCTCAGGTTTGCTTTTTCTAAATGTCAGTTTTCCGCTCTAGGGACACGAAAGCGCGAAGGCTTGGACGCATTCCTAATATCAAGAAATATCTAATAATCACAGGATTTACCATTGAAAAGAATATAAAGTAAAAAACCATCTTGATAATGATTAACATATCTGAGATCTAAAAACCAAGAACACAAGGACCAATCAACAGAGGGGGTCTTTGCAATCTAAAATGTTTATTGAAGTGAAAAATCAAGACATGCCATATATAGAGCAAATTCCCTTCATCTTGCAGAGAAGGTTGTTTAGGCAACATATCTTTACTTGTTCTTCTAATTCCACACTAAATGGCTTCTGATCTAAACTTCATGAACTAAACTTTGGGATGATCCGTTGGTCTTTCCTATTAAATTTGGTCTAACTAATAAAATTCAGATCTTGAAAAAGATGAACCACTTGAGTGATTAGATTCCATTTCATCGAAACAAGTCATTACAGTCTAATGTCGTGCAGTAGAATTTGCTTCTAGTGTTCATGAGCCGAAGATGTATGTCAGGAAAACTTGTGTTTTTTACTGTAATCTTTCTCAGAGAATTCAAGCAAGGATTTCAGAAATTCAAACCCAAGCCACTCCATCGACTGTATTCTGTTGGAATTTCTTAAGAGGCGAAGGAACAAATCCAAGCTTTCAAATGTAACTCTACAACTCTATCTACAAAACCTACTTTGCAGAATTTGCACCCTGACCCTTTACTCAAATACTTCTGGTTTCACTGTAGGATAAAAAGAATTTGTACACATACTAGTACAAGATAAAAAGGAAAGGATTGTTTTGAGATTAAAGTTGCTTTTGTTTACTTCACTTGGAATTGTTAAACACATGAGTAGAACTCACCTCTTAAAAAAAGGGCTTATATGGAGAGGGAGCCCATGTACTTATAAATCCCAAGACCCAAAGGTTCACTGGCAATGTGGGATTTTGCTAACACTCCCCTTCAGCGTCAGGACTAGAGACACTCGGCTCTCCCTCTCTACATAGAGCTGGAGATATGAACCCAAACCATCCCAGTGGTATTCCTGATACTATGTTAAACACATGAGTAGAACTCACCCTTAAAAACCGGCTTATAAGGAGAGGGAGCCCATGTGCTTATAAACCCGAAGACCCAAAGGTTCACTGACAATGTGGGATTTTGCTAACACTCCCCTTCAGCGTTAGGGCTAGAGACACTCGACTCTCCCCCACCACACTAGAGCTGGAGATATGAACCCGACCCATCCCAGTGGTACCTCCGATACTATGTTAAACACATGAGTAGAACTCACCTTTAAAAATCGGCTTATAAGGAGAGGGAGCCCATGTGCTTATAAACCCCAAGACCCAAAGGTTCACGGGCAATGTGGGAGTTTGTTAACAGGAATGCGTTGTCATTAGTGTTCATTGCATTTGTTTTGTTGTAAAAATCACGGGATTACAAAGACCAAAAGGCAAAGACATCTCTATTCATGTTAGCACACAAGTAGCTCACATAATCTTGAAAATGGCCCTTGACAAGAATAGAACCTCTAATGGGAACAGCCCAAATGCATCATGTCTCTAAATCTATTCGAGGGAATCTTGCTGTCTCTAGCACTGTTTAAACTTTGGGGCTTCTTCTGCATCCTGACCAATGATTTAACGATCTCTATATTTTGTCTTGTTGTACCATCTTACACCTGAGATGACATCCAGAAGAATGCAAATCTCCATCTATTCAACTTTTTATGTGGGCCTCGTACATATATAACCTGTCTACAAACTAAAAACCATACTTAAATTCATGGGGTAGATAACTTTCAGTGAAATCTTTCTTATTTCTTAATGGTTGTAAAAGACAAGTTTTGCAGTAAGTGGAGTTCTTGAGCACTTGGAATAAAAATATCCTGCAAACAGATAGTGGCAGACATGTAAACATGATCATACATTGATTACATCTTTTAATCTTAGAGAGATAACCATTAACAAAAAGATTAAGAAAGGTTCAGGGTACTCATTAGCCATTTAATTCTTTGTTTACACTATAACATGTCGAATCTCTCAGTCTTCAAGGCATCTGTACTTTCATCCTCTTTTTAGAGATGGACTTTAAGGATAACAAATGGGGGTTAGTCCGACTAAATCGCATCTTACCCATAATCCAAATTTTCTATTAGAACACACAGGGCTGCCCTACCCCTCCTGTCTAGCCCTCTAATTGTTGGGATTTGGCTCGATTTGCATAAGAGATTTTCAGATTTAAATCTGGAAATTTATTTGTTTTGGGAGTTTCCTTCTTTCTCTCCTTTCCTATTTCTTTCTCTTTCTATTTTCTGTTTGGGAAACTTCCTTATTACTGTTTACAAGTAAGAGAGGTTTGCTTCGTTGGTTGGGTGTCGTACGTGACTTTGAGAGAGATTTGTAGAGAGGGAGAGAGAAGAGAAGCTTTGTAAACCCTTTTGATTTAGTGTCTTGATTTTGTTTTGATGGATGTAGACTTAGTAAATTCGTGTGTGTCTCTTTCTATGGATTGATTTTGTGCTTCGTTTGATTTGCTTCAGCTGTGATTTAGAGATTAAAATCCCAACACTAATTTACATTGACAAAATTTTTGCAAAAGTAAATAGCAAAGGAGAAAGTAAAACTAGGTTTTATTAAGTAATGGTCGCATATAACATACAAATAAATAGACCAAACTACTTAAAACTTGGAGAAAGATAATTTGTTGGCTAGCCAAATTACACTAATTGCATATTTTAAAGTTGGATTGATGGGACACTTCTAAATTTTTATCAAGAGACACTACTTCATGATTTGAATAATAAAAATACCCTTTTGAAATGATGATTGGGAGGTGTTCCAATCAATCTTACTGCAAAATCTAAGATTCTGAAATTCAGAAGAGATGAGGTTGGCAAATTTAACGTTTGCAGCATTGGCCCCTCAAAATAAGGCACTAGAGGAATCAAAGCATGTAGAAAGTCTCAACTTCAGTAGGGTTCTATCATTAAAATATATAAAAAAAAAATTGTGAGAAAAGAGAAAGAAATCCTCTTGAATTCGACTTCTCTCATAGTTATCTGACATACGAGGTTTGCGAGTGACTTCATGTATCTGTGGAATTAGTCTCACCTCTAATATCAAGTGAAGATACCATATTATCTAAAAAAAAATCCTCACATAATCTCATCTTTTTTTCTATGCCAAGATAAGTACAGAAATTGTGACGGCAAGCAAGATCAAACTTCTTACAAATGCCAACTGTAATTTTTCTTTATGCCCAAAATATAAATCAAAGAAACTTAGAAATTTTAGCCAACACATTTACATTGCCAATATTTGTTAGCTCAAACTTTTTAAATTTTTATATAGAATTTTCTATTTTAGATATTAATAAAAAAAAACTATGTCATATCTTTCAAAATTACCAAATTTAATCATAAAATCTGCTTTTCGGATTTTTACTTATTATATGATAAAATTGAACGAAATCCTTCCAACTCACAAAATAGAGAAAAATGGTTTTGACTTATTTAAAATTACCCTACAAACTATATCAATCGCACTCAAGACCTTTGATTTAATTATATAAGCACTCAATATTATTTGATTAAATTATTTTCACAAAAATTCCAAATTCAAGATTATCTTAAAATGAAAATTAGAAAAAAATGATATAAAGGTTCAAAATGGACAAATCTAAAGGAAAATAAGATTGGAATGGACAAATAAATTTCACATGAAAAAAAAAATTGTTTCTAAATTTTCTTAATATCATACCCACTACAATATTGAAATTGAAAATGGCCGAAATGATAATCTTTTAAAAATAAATTAAAATAAATAAAGAAAATCAACACCGTAGTTGTGTCAACCAATAAGACTCAATATAGTATGGCTGTTAAATGAGTGTACCAACTGATATATATTGTATCGGTCATTTTTAAAATATGATCATAATTAAAATGATTTTTTAAGTGTAAATTCATCTATCAAAATAATTTATCCTCACCATCTAAAATAGACCCATGAAAAATAAATATACCTACTTTATTAAAACATAAAATAATGTGGGAAATCTAATATCAAAGAAAAAGTTGCATGAGGTTTTAGACCTTTTGTTTATCAAACAAATGACATCAGCGAATCTGATCCTGGGGATTGCGGAAGCCATCATTTCCTAAAAGTATCAAAGGTGGCAGATGCAGATTGGCTGGCTCAATTTTACTAGATTATGAGGCACGGGGTTAAAAACAGTTACCCATCCGAACGCGGAATTATTTTTAGGAGCGACAGATTTTAGTCGACTTCTTTTTTTATTCTTATTTATCAGCACGAATTTGTTTACTTTTTAGTAATTTAATTTATTTATTGGCGCGACTCTTTTTATTTTTAAGTAAATTGGATTCACTTATCGGTTCATTCATAAATGCATCAGACAAGTGAACCAATTTAATAGAAAGTGAATCAATTTCTAAGGGATAAAGTGGAAATTAAAAAAACACGTGACTTCTAAAAGATAATATCTATATTAGGATGGTCACTCTTAAAAAATATTCTATGTTCAAATAAAAGTGAGACTATGTAATTTTTTTAATTTTTTTAAAAAATATAAAATATAGAAAATAGAGAAAATGAAAAGCCTTATAGAAGCATATTTTTATTAAAAATTATCATTTTTATAAAGTATTAAACTCTCCAGAGTTGAAATTTTGATATGAATAAAGCATATTTTAAATTTTTTTAAAAATGGGAGATCTATACAAGAAAACACTTAATTGTGAAATTCATTTTTTAGTATCTTATAGTTATATAAAAAAAAATCTAAATTCTATAAAAATATAGGAATATTGAAAAAATCACACACGCTAAAAACTAAATCAATCACATACCTTCGTTTAATACCGAAAACATTTGTATATCATGTCATTAATTTTTTCACAAGAAATTCCAAAATGAGAATTATCTTAGAAAACCCAACTTTCATTGATTTTTTGAAAAAAAAACCTGATAAACACCCTATATACTAGATAAATCACATTAAGACATTCCCGTTCAATTCCATAAGCACTTAATATTATTTCATTAAATTATTTTCACAAAACCTAAAAGTTGATATTATCTTAGAGAAAAAAAAAATTAATGAAAACAACTCAACATGGTCAAATCTTAAGAGGAAAATTTGGAATTGATAAATACCTTTCGTACTTGAAGAACTTATTTTTGAACTTTCTTAAAATCATATCAAATGCAAGATTCAACTCAAAAAACAACCAAAATCATTTTTTTAATTTAAAAAATTGAATACAATAGATGTTGACGGACGATATGGTCAAATTATTAGTCGTATCGGCCGCTATGGGCATCATAGGAGTGATACATTAAGTATTAACCGATTTTACAACTATTATTATAAGGAGAGTTGATGAATGGCTGGAAGAAATAATCTCTTTAGAAATAATAAATTATTAAAAATGGTAAATGTCGATGAGACTCAAAATGGTGAAGAGCTTCAAATAGCTCTTGTACTAATCTAAAATGTTCATATCATTTAGTTGAGGACTTGTTTCACCTGCATTTTTGGAGAAATTCAAATCACTATAAATATTGAGATGAAATGAGAAATAAGAGACATAAAAAGAATTATTTACAGCTGCTTGGTGATTTGTGAAAAATCAAATGTGTTAGGACTTGCTTTCCAATTCTACCCTTCATCTTCTTATTTATTTATTTTTCTTTTGTCTTTCATAAAATAAAAAACAATAGTTTTTTATTTTTAATTTACGTGTGGAAAACCGTGAAGTACCCAGTGTAAAACCCCCACGAATGAACCCACTACCTCTAGGGCACGCCAAGGTTAGGTCATGGGGGCTAGAAGCCACAACCTCCAGCTTCCTAAAGTGGGAGGTAACCGATTGAGCTACACTCACGTGGGTTCAAAAAACAGAAAAAAAAAAAAAGTAAGAGTTGTACTAAAAAAAGGGGGTAAAAGTTGGCTGCTAATTTGGTTTTCATCCATTTTAACTTTGAGATTAATGGAATCAACTTATCATCTTATATTGGTCTGATTTTGTTTGATTTTTTACTTCTTTAAATCTTATACTCCTTCTATCCTAATTTAGTTGTCTTATATGGATTTTGAGATTGTCCCAAAATATTTGTCTCATTCATATTAGAGTAGTATAAAATGTGTTGAAAATGGATGAGATCACATAGAGTGCTAGTCTTATATAGAGAGTTCCTTAAAAAATAAAAATGTTTCAAATGAGATAACTAAAATAGGACGGATGGAATATTTAGTTTAGGAGTGAAACTTGATATGCTTCATATTCTCAAATTTCCTACCATTGATTTGATTTGCTTTTAATACCGAACAGGAAAATAACTATGTGAATTCTGAATTTGTTTCTCCTTCAAGAATCATGTTCAACCCAAAAAAAAAAAAACATTAAAACCAGTAAAGATCTTGTATGGATTTTAGGTCCAAAATATGTACAAGTGATTAAATGTCTTGTGAGGTCCATTCATGCTTATGGAATTGTTTTTACTAATGTAGTAGGCCACTGCAAGTGAAGACACAATAAATTGAACTGAACAAGTGTAAGTTCTTTGCATTATTAATGGCCCTGTACTATAGTTGAGGATTGAACAAGTCTTGAATTCTTCTTCCCACTTGTTTCTGCCTCAATATTTTCATGTTTCACATGTATTTTTGCACAGCTTTTGCCTCTTGCACTTAATGGTGAATACTTTGTCGGTCCACAGATTTAGATGTTAACAACATCCTATGGCTTGCCAATACATTGTAAATCCTCATTCTTTTACCTCTTATTTTTTAATGAAATCATCGTCAAATATCAGAATTCGATTTATTTGGAATCGACTTTTTGAGTTCTACTTCACCATCAGACTCTATCATAAACTATATAGCTAATCCCCCACTACTTTTTATGATTTGAATATTATTTAACCTTTGCAATTTAATAATACAAGTAGAATTCTTACCTAGATAAAGAATGATCAAAAGAAAACTAAGTGAAAAATAAATGATTGCATGCCCTTTACAAATGTGAAACAAATACTGATCAACAATTTGATCATTTTAGACATTCAACATGTGTAAAAATATTGAAATAAGATTCGGATTCTTATATGAGTGTGCCAACTATTAGCCAAATAAATTAGTAGTGACTATCTCGTTATTTAGCAAATGGAAAAAGAAAAATTTAAAATTTTCACCTATTTTTCTTAGAAATGTTAAATTCTCACCTTAAAATTCCCATTGCAGGGAAAGGTAGGGAAAGAAGGACCTCTACTTTTATCTACACCTAATTCAAAGAAACACGATATTTCGAAGAGAATTCTCTTATTAAAAATATTTGTAACCAAGATTGATTGGGCGCTTCAATGATTTTTTATCACGTTTTACTCAATGGAGGATTAAATCATGTCGTAAATCAGAGAAAAGTAAATTACAATTATTATACTCTCCTCTGTCCCAAATTAGTTGTCCTATATGGATTTTAAAATTGTCCCAAAATAGTTGTCTCATTTATATTATAGTAGTATAAAGTATGTTAAAAATGGATAAGATCACAGTGGAGTTCAAGCCTTCTATAGAGACTTCCTTAAAAAATATAAAGATTTCAAATGAGACAACTAAAATGGGACAGAGGGAGTATAATTCAATCGAACTGTAAATCTCTTGCCAGAAATTCTTTTTAATCCTTTCAAAAATTTATAGATTTAAAAAATATGACCATTTTAAATGTTTTGAATGCCTTCGACAGTTTTTCTAATTTTTTTATAACCAGTTATGACAAGTGCCCCACATGTAGCATACAGTCATTTGTTGATTTATTTCATAACTAAAGTAATTAGTTAATGAATAATTGTTTACTTAAAAAGTCTAATCATACATTAACATAGTAAAACTTTTAAGTATCAATGTTAAATGCGTATTGTTTTAACACCCCTCTGAGTCACTCTCCGTAGTTGCTTACACACTTGGGATTGAGAGGCTTACACATACCCAAATGACTAGTCGGGTTAAAATATCCCCTGCCCAAATACAAATGAAACCCTAGACACCTTGATCATGAAAAAAAAAAAAAATCCATATTGTATGACCAATATATTTGTAAAAGTTACAATTTTTTAACAAACTCTCAAAATTGAAGAAAATTGACATAGATATCCAAAACTTGGTCTAATCTTTCCAACTCACTAGATCCAATCTTAAAATCCACCCTTTTTTTAATTTTTTAACACAATTTTCCCCCTTTTATGGTTATATTGATAATATGGAATCAAATCCTTCCATATCCAATATGGATTCACCTGGGTAATTTTTCCAATCATCATAGCCCTGTGATATCTCCAGAGAAAAAAATATTTTAAGAAACTGCGACTTTCAGAAAAAAAAATTGCTGAAATGATTGAATACAAGTGGGACCATGAAATTTGTGGGGTCGACTACTGAATTTGGTCACCAAATCAAGTGCCCCACACTTGCCAGCTAAGGGCTTCAATTTCTTGTGCAGAAGTCAAGGTCAAGATCAATAATTTATCTGGGTGCTAATCCAGCATGGCAAAAGCTTTTTCAAGGTAATGAAATTATTCAGTAAGGTCCCAACAAAATTGCAGCTTTTCTAGAAACCCAAAGTGCACCTTCCGACCACAAGGACGACACACAAGTTCTCTTAAAATCTTTGCTGGAAGTTCCCCGTAATTCCTCGACCTTCATATTCATCTCTGTTTTCACATGGGAGCTAAGGTAAATCTGGGTCATTATCTGGAGGAATTCATAGTTTTAATCTGACATGGGCAGTAATTTGTTTCATTTTAAAAGTTTCATGTTTGCCCACATAATGAGAGATTAAAGGCTGTGCTTGGATGAGAGAAAAGCACGAAGATACAGGGGATTCCCCTCCTTTCTCCTGTTTGTTATTTACTAGGTAGGAGAAAAGTAAACATCACTTTTCCCTCCATTTCTCCTCTCAAGCCTAATTCTGGTTTCTCCATGAAGATAGAAGGAGAAACCACGGTTTTCCCTGATCTCTCCTTGCTCCTTTATTTTTTTTTCTCCTCATACATTTTCTCCTGAAATTACCAAACAAGAACAAAAGAATCCATCAGTAAGAGACTCCCCCACTGAAGAAAATCCTTTACCCAGGTGAATCTCCTAAAAAAAACTCTCCTTAACCCAATTGTATCAACTTCAATTTTATGATCACCCCATTCATTTAACAGCCTTTTTTTTAATAACATAGGTATCCCCATCCCACGTGGAGGTAAGACCAATCACATGGATACATGAAACCACCTACAAGCCTCATGTATCGGGTAACTCCAAGAGGAGTCGAATCTGAAACCTCTATTCTCTTCCTCGAAGCTCAAACCAACATGAATTATCCATTTGGACTATTCATTTTAACAGCTTTGGCAGAACACTTAGCTACCCATTCTACTGGGAATTAAGAGCGTACTCAAGGAAAATGAGGATTCGGATACCACCATATTGGAATTTCATGGCCATTCAGTGGTAGGAAGAAGGGTCAGCTTGATTCCACCACTGCAGAAGTTAATTTGACACTTCCTATCACAATTCAGAGTGGCTGAGAAAGCATCATTCCCCATAGCAGCAGGCATATGCTATGCCAAACACCATATTGTAACAAGGATTGCACTGGCAAGACTTACAAGCACTCGTAACATAGATGTCTGCTGCAAGCATATGGCAACCAAATCCAAGAAAGGGGTAGCAAATATAGCATTATAAATAATAAAATAATAACAATAATAATTCATTGGACATTTTTAGCCATCTATAATCAGGCAAATGAAATGATTACATGTCCACTGAATTTTCCTAAAATTGGATGATTCGCAATGGCTAGCAAGCCAACTTTATGTATATGGCAGACCAACAACCCGTTTGTTGATTTGGTGGGGGCTAGAAGACCCCATACACTGCTAGATCTACACAGTTGAAATTAAGTCACAAGTTTTCATTGCAATAGAGTTTGTGTCACATGCATGAAACCACATGCCCCAATAAATTGCACTATCTCGTAGGAGTCTAACCTTCTTCAATTTCATGGAATAAAGTGCCTCTAAATGGTGGCACAAGCAAAACTCTGAAACAGCATCCAACCAGTTAAAAAATTGGATATGCTTATTTGTTTCTGCACACAGTAATGTCAAAAACAAAGAACAAGACCAAGTTGGGTGCCTACCTGGAAACCTTTCCCTAACAAATGTAACCATTTTTCCCATAATTCTAGAATTGCATTTATGTCTACAATAGCCTGCTAAGGGACTTGATAAGCAACTTTAGGTTATTCCTCGTAACCTCATCGCCTGTGAAGCCCGAGATGTGGGAGCTTATACTCTGAAAAGGAGATGGAACAAAAATTCAGAAATGGGACATCGAAACAACAGCAGAAATATATATCAGAGGAATGTGAACATGATAATAGAAATTACAAGGACACAGCACCTCAATGTTCTTCAGAGTGAATACTAGGGTGTATATGGACTGCCGGATCAGTTGGCTATTCTCGGGGGTTAGAATAGATGACTGCACCTTTCTGCCAATCAATAAAGGCAAATATTAGTAGATAACCTCTAAAGAATAGGGAAACTTTAGAACGCTTGCCCTATGTGTTTATTGGATGCGGAGTCGGTAAATCATCTTCTTCTTCATTGTAATTTTTCTTATCAGATTTGGATGCATTTCTTCCAGTTGTTAGACATCAGTTTCTGCCTTCCTCTTTCGTGGGGTGATCTTTTCAATGAAGAGGTGTTCGTGTCAAGTAGTTCCCTTCGGCGCAGGTTGTGGAGTGTAACCTCATTGAGCATTGTGTGGTCTATTTAGTTGGCTCGCAACAATAGGGTGTTTCACGGGAAGGTTTGCTCAGTAATTTCTCTTCTGGATTTAATTAAATTTCGGGCAGCTTGGTGGTTGGTCGGGCTAACTCAGCTTCAGGATGTTTCTACTTCAAATATATGCAGAGATTGGGCTTCAGGTCGATTCTTTTATTCATAAGCTGGGGGCTTCTCATCAAGTTTGTTGTAGTCCTCCTTCTAACGGGCTTCTCAAATTGAATTTTGATGGTAGTTCCATGCGTAATCTTGGTCTGGCTGGTTATGGAGGGATTATTCGTTCCGACTCTGGATCTTCTGTATATTCTTATGCTGGCCCCATTCCTCACGGGTTACTAATTGAGGCTGAATTAGAGGCTTTATGGCGCGGTATTTTGAAGTTGGAGGTGAAAGGGATCCATGGGTGTTCTCAACTGACTATTACTTGAGAATCACCTTCAATCGAACACCCATGGATCCCTGTTGGGCTTTGGGTTATATTTGTCCGTGGAGATTTTTGGATAAAATTGAAAGGAATTCAATTTATCATAGACTCGTTGAATTCTTGCTTGGGTTCATCGTTCAGCTAATTCGGCTGCCGATGAGTTGGCTCGTCAGAGGTTATTTTTAGATTCCGAAGTGGTTTCTAATTTTTTGTAATTCTGTTTCGGGTGGGCTTTCTCGGCCTTCTTTTCTTTTCCTTTTTTTTTTTTGTATTTCTGTTCGGTATTAATGAAGTTATCTTTAAAAAAAAAAAAGAATAGGGAAACTTTGGCAAAAACATCCAATAACAAAACTGCATTTTTTTTGCTTTTATATATGACTATCATATGGATGTGTTTAAGACGCAGGTTTGGCTGCATTTATGGACAAACTTGACATGGATATGAACATATAAATTGGGAATATGGAGCTGCATTTATAATCATAGGTTCAAATGTTACCCTCACAGCAGATGCAAGGAGGCCACCATCCTATATAATGTCCAAGACACAAAAGCTTGGTGAACACACTAAAGACTGATAAATGGATTAATCAGACAGCTGGATAAGCTACGTTGAGGAATGATAGGGTACCAAACTACCTCTGCATCAGCCTCAGGTTCATTGTTCCAAAATAATTGATTGCCACAGCCTCAAATTGGATAGGGATGTTTTTTCATCTTGTTGGAAAAAAAAAATGTCATTTCAAAAGAAAAAATCTCATGGGACAGGAATAACCCAAAAGTCTTCCAAGTTAGTACTATCTTCTTTCTTTTAGAATGAACAATCCCACTATGAAAGAAAGAGGAATATACATTGAATGCAATCCCAATATTGAAAAGGTCATCATGAACTCTACCTATGTAGAAGTTACTGAAGGGATTTTTTCCCCTAAATGTTAGACAAAAAGCTAAATGAGGGAAAGCAGATCTGATCAATTTGAAATCAAGATCACCTCCCCATCAAATCCCACATCAATCAATGCATCCACTGCCATTTTCTTCTCTCAGCAATGGATGGAAAGAACTTTGGGATCTATGTTGCATGGATATTGATATTGTAGTGAAATCTGTGCTTTGTCTACAAAACCATGGAAAGTGACACTATTAACCATAGGGTCATCCAAGCTTTCTATAAAGTTGAATCTTGTTAGATTATTTTTATCATTCGTATTATTTAGTTTAGGTTACCAATCCTCATTATTCAGTTAGGTCCTGATTTTCAGGATTGGCAGACTTGTCTAGCCCAAAATTATTCATTTAGGTCCAGTAGTTGTTCTACTAATATTTTGTTTCTTAACCTTGATGGTTTGAATTAAAACAACCATCGGACTATAGGAGAGACATTACACTCCAACCATTGCCACACACCCCCCAAAAAGATATAAGGGGTATGATAATCTCTGTATAGCCCAACTACAAGGTATAGACCAAAGTATGAGGTCTAGGCTGGTGCAAGAAAGGATTATAGACACTCAGTTTCTTTCCTACCATTTCATATAATGTATGTGGTTTGGGTTTGTTCTAGCTTGAATCAAGCTGTATGATCTGCTATAAACAAAAGAAATCAAACCCTGGAACTGTCCTTGCATCTAGGCACCATTTTTAGTTTGGGCAATGGAAAAATCTAACACGTGGCATCTCCAGACCTAGAAAAAGGATTGAATCATCAATCTTCCAAGGTGATAGAGCCCATCATGCCAGCAGTATTGATCACCAAACCTCTTTGTTTCTTTTTTCTTTTTTTCCTCTTTTGTGTGGGTGAGGGGTTGGGGGGGCAATGCTGGTCAATGAAGAAAAGACAAAGTAGATAAAGTGCAAGTAATAGAGATGTGTATGTTGAGATGGATGAGTGTGGTAACACTAAATGTGAATCATATTAGAACTTAGAAGGAACTTAAAAAATAGTCCCAATAGATACAAACATGAAAGAAGGTTTTCTAACATCATTTGGATATATCAGTAAATAAAAAATAAACACCGTTCAAAAAGTTGAGCAAGAGAAAGTGATCACAGTGATCAATTTATTCAACAGGTTAGAGCACCAATCATAAAAGGACTTGACAGAGAAAAGCCAAAACTAAACCAGTTTCAAAACTCTAGAGGCCTCCACAAATGTGGACGCCATCCATCAAACTCAACAGTTTCATAATCCAAAAATTCCTACAAAAGATGATATTCCACACAACTTGGTGAACAAGAAGATCAAAGCAATCCATAAGATACCTTTAAGGAGGGAGACGAAGCGAAATAAACAATGGAATTGGATAGCAAGAGGAGATTATCCACACTAAATATCCTAAACTCCTTTTTGGGCTCCATTTTCAACTTTTTTGAGCGGTAATAAATAGAATGAATTATATTAAAAAGAAAATTTGTACATGAGGCAACAGGAGGGTCTAAAAGGTATGGACCCGCGGGATGCCAAACAAAAAAGAATGATACATCATGTCACAAGACACCTAAAAATACATCAAAAAGCCATATGAAAAAAAAAAAAAAACACCACCTCTCTGTCAGATGTGGAACACCCCAGTCACAGTAGAGTCCACCCCCTGTCCCATTTGCCGATCTCCGGACCGCGCGAAAGAGACCGCTCTTCTTGAACAGAACGCCTTAATCTCCCTCACTATTGTGATCAGTTTCCATGGGAGCCTTTTGAGCCCAGACGTCCACTTTATTGCGTTTGTTGAATCCCCTTCCACAATCAATTGCTCCCTCCCTATGTGTTACCATATGGAAAGGGCTCTCCTTATACTAACAAATTCTGCCTCGTTTGAATCCTTCTGACCTATTGGTTCAAAAAAGACTATAAATGTCCTACCATTGCAATCACATAGCACGCTACCTATACCTGTCGGCCCCAATTTTCCCATTGTTGCCCCCATCGACATTAAACTTGTGAGCCTCCAAGAAGCTTGAATTTTTTTTATTATTATTATTTTTTTTACTAATTTTTTTTTTTGGTGGGTGGGGGGGTCCCCAAAAAGCTTGAATTGGGATTGGATTGTCGAATGGACCAAGACTGCTCCATTTCCAACTTTTAATTGAATGCCTTAAATTTCTCAACATGGGAACAAATGGCTCTCCACATATCAAACACCTTAAGAGGGTGAGGATCAATCTTGCAATTGAGATCAAAAACTTGATATTTCTTAATGATGAGATTTCGAAGGCTCATCACCTACGAACCCTAGACACTATAGTCATTTACAAAGTAAAGCAACATGTACTTGGACAACAGGTCTAATGCCAAGACCTCCACTAGCGATTGGCAACTAAACTTGATCCCAACTGACAAGATGATCCAAATCGCTATCTTAAAAATCCCCCATAGGAAGTCTCTCTATTTCCTCAATAGAATTAGCAATTGTTCTTGTGTATTTGATAACTGAGAGAAAATATATAGGAAAAGATGGGAGGGCATACTTCAATAAAGTGATGCAACCCCAAAGGAAAGATGTTTTGCCCCTCCAAGAAGCTAGCCTCTTCTAAAACTTATCAATGATGAGATTCCAAAGAGACTCCCGAGAGGTACCAATAAACAAAGGAAGACCCAAGTAATTGGAAGGAAGAGCTCAACTTTGCACCCAAAAACTTCTGCAAAATGATACAATACTTCTTCCTCAACATTGATACCAAACAACTCACTTTTATGAAAGTTTATGCAGAGTCCTGAAGAAAGCTCAAACCAACAAAGGGGGATCAAAAGGTTCCTGAAAAAATCTTCATTAGCATCACAAAAGATATTGGTATCATTAACAAACTAAGAATGATGCAACTCAATGGAAGTTTGATCAATAAGAAAACCCTAGATAAGGTGAAAGGTTACAGCTATGGAGATAAGATTGCTCAAAGCCTTTGTAACAATGACAAACAAACCAGGAGGCAGAGGATCTCCTTGGTGAGACATGGATCAAAATGAAGAAGTGTGCCATAGAGTCCTTCAGAAATCCAAGCACACCATTTCCGCCCGAATACCATGCAAACCAAAAAGGGTTTCAAAAAAATTCCAGTCAACCATATCATTTGCCTTCTCAAGATCTAATTTGGATATGATGCCTTTCCACCTGATGTTGGGAGTCAAATGCATCCATGGGCAATGAGAATGGCATCCATAATTTGTGACCTTCAAAGTAGGCACCTAGATAGGGAGAGATTACCTTGTAAAGGACCTTCTTGAGTTGATTGGCTAAAATCTTTACCAAGATTTTGTAGGTACTGCCCAAAAGGCTAATTGACCAAAAGTCTAAATGAAGAAGCACTTCTTTGCTCAAGATGAGCATGCTAAAGGTTGCACCAAACTCCTTAGACAGTCTTCCTCTAGAATAAATGAATGACTTAGATGACACAAGTCATCATGCACAATGTCCCAAAATTCCTTGAAAATGCACCATTTGGCCTAAGAGAACGACCCCCATGAAGATCCCAAACAACTTTCTTGACTTCTTGCACAGCAAATGGTTGCTCAATGGATTCTACACAAGGCATGTGGTAGATCAGTGCACCACATCTATTGTATTTAAGATTGTGAACTTCTCTAGAACAAAAATTTAACTCATCCAATTCAAAAACCAAAGTCAATGATGAGATGGTCACTAATTTCAATACATTAGGATCAGACAGCTAGCAATATTTTTGGCCTTCAATTCTTTGATTCTAAGGTACTCCACAATTGTACATTCAATATGGTGGGACGCATTGGCCAACTACATGTTGTGTGTGTGTGTGTGTGTGTGTGTGTATGTGTGTGTGTGTGTGTGTGTGTGAGAGAGAGAGAGAGAGAGAGAGAGCACTTTATGCTATTTTATGCAAATATGCTACATGTAACCGCATCACGAATTAAATAAACTGGCAACGGAACATTCTCCAAGTAACAGAATGATCCAAATAGATGACAAACGCTGAAGTGAAAATAAATAATAAAAGAAAATACTCCAAATTTTAAGTTACAAATTTCTTAATAAAATATCATCAGTCAAGTCCAAGAAAACTTTATTTTACCTCAAATCTTCAGTTGTTCCTGCCAAGCTTCTGGTTAGACTCTCAAATTCTCTTAGAAGACCACTATCACGAATTTCAGACAGCAAAGGTTGAATATCCTCAGCCATGGCTTCAATCTGTGGCATCACTACATCAAAATTGCATTTTGCATGTGAGAATACACTCAAGGACATAACAACAAGCATGATGACAAGTGATGGAATATAAAATAAACCAAAATAACAGATGAACACAGGACAAGTCAAAACATTGGAAACCATAGATCTAAATGATATATGGAGGCCTCGGCCTATATTAGAATGCATGAATCCTAAAATGACATGCAACTTATATCCATGATTCACATAAGATGTTAGAGAGAGAAATCAATTTTAAACAATAATAAAACAAAAGCTAAGGCAAATTAACACTCACAATCAATCAAAGAGATTCAAAGAGAAGAATGAAAACCTACACTTAAAGCTCTCAAGGTTGTATTGCTGGCCTTCAATGCAAAATCCCTCAAAACACTAACTAAATCATATCAAACTAGGTCTTCTAGATCTAAAAATAAGTCACCCAAGGGATAAAATAGGGCTACGGGACCACTTAGGGTTTGCCAAAGGAATTAGGGTTTTTTTTTTTCAATTCTTTGGCAGGACTATATCTCAAATATGGTGAAACAATAGGTTAAGGTTAGATCTATGAGTTTAAGATAGGGATTTAGAGGTTGGGATGCAATAGGGAAAACGAGCCTCAAACAGACCTATACATACAATCGTACAAGCATGTATAGACATCCATACAGAGTTGTGGGTCTTTAGTGGCCGATGGTGAGGTTGGGTTCTATTTTGGTGAGGGTTAGGGTTCGGATGAAAAGGGGACAAAAATAAGGTGTAGAAAGAGGGAAAAAATGGGGAAAAAGATAGAGAAGAAAAAAAAGAAAGAAGAAGGATTTATACATTGAGTCACACTAAGTTCCTCGATCTCACATCAAGGAGATAGGAGGAGTCACACCAAATCTACATATGGGAGTTCTTTCATTCATTCCTCAAAAATGTCTCTTACAACTATTTATAAAAAATGAGACTCTCTTAAAACCTTAGGCGCATGTGACTAGAGAGGCATACATGTGGACAATCTAAAAAAAAAAACAAATGCAAGTCTATAACAATCTTGGAACTATATAAACTAAAAGAATATAACACAAATAAAAGATAACAAAAATAAATGTATGGATGGCACTAGATACAACAATCAGAACAATCTAATCCATAAATGAATGACTTAGATGACATAAATGGATGAATCGAGACAAAACTTCAAATCCATGCTTGATCAACGTATAATATGGGTTATCCATGGCCAGGTATGTCTCTATCCATGGTAAAAAATATTAGAAATACACACAAAATCATCATCCAACCAAGTTGAGGAAAAATATTGATTATGATTCATCTTTCTTCGTTGGCGTCCCATGATGTCCTCATCACAAGGGGTTGTATTCGGCAAGCCCAAGAACAAAAAAACGAAGAAGAAGAAAGGTGTTGCAATATTTAGTCATCCCAGAAAAAAACAAAAAAGTTAAAAAGTAGAGTCAGGAAGAATGAACGTGAAGGTCTGACATGGGTGCACCACAAAACTTGAAAGACTTGCTTAACATAGCTTGGAGGACATTACAGAATGACTAGCTTGAGATTAAAGTGGAGATAAAGTTTGAAAAAAGGATTAGTCTCCACGTATGATGGGCACAAACTTCATGCTCTGGGAAGAAATTAGACTGGCAACAGAAACCTTGCTTCTCAACATTTTTTACATCATTTCAAATAGTTTACCAACCAAATAAAAAGTGGATAAGTACCCATTTGAAGCAATTTAGTTCCTTTTTTTTAATAGTTTGTGTATGTTTCATTCAAAAAAGGGAAACACCCCAAAGATTACAAAGCCCACAACCCGGGCTCGGGCGAAACTAGCAAGAAGCTAGAGCGAAAGAACATAAAAAATCCCAGAAAAGGCAGATAAAGGAAAAAACAACATAATAAACATAAAAAGTGAAAAAACTACAAAGCAGGCAACTGATCCACAGAGAAGATGCCACTGCTTCTTCTGTTGATGACTCGACTGTTGGTAGTCCACTGAGGTAGCTTGGCATGGCAAACCTTTAGATGGCTTCCCATAGATCATTTTACCATGGTTTAAATGCGACAGCTACTCGGCAATTGCTTTTAGCATAATCCTGTTTGTCCACTTCGCTAAAGAAGGAGATGAGAGCAAGGACAGAAGGTCAGAATTGTCACTATGAAAATGATTCAGAGGAAGCAATTTGACTTGTAGAATATGGAGGATGTCATGACAGAAGATCAAATAGTCTTTGAGAACATTTTGCTGGCTAGATAGAATGATCTTGTAGTAGCTATTTCCTCGTAGTAGCAATTTAGTTCCTTGTTTCTTTATTTTTTTATTTTTTTTTATTTGGGGGTGGGTGGGGTGGGGGCTGGAACAGTTTAGTTTGGAATATTGTTTGAGAAGAATCATTTACAAAACACAATTTGGGAAGAATACTTTCAAACTTTGTGCTGAGCCTCTTATTGCAGAAGCTTAGCATAGCTCTTAATTCTAAAGAGGAAAGTCACTAGTCATAGATTCCCAAGCGGCTTTTTAACTTTCAAACATGTCACGACTTTGGTGGGCAAAGAGACATCTCTTAGAACCATGGTTGCTCATCTTCTAGGATTCTTAAAACAAGATCATCTCCATTCATGGAAACAGCATTCCCGAAAAAGATGAAATACATGGAAAAGGCGATAGAAGAACAATAAGCATCTCTTCCCTCATTGCATGGTAGCTTCAAGTATGTGGACAGATTTCCCATCGTTGTTGAACATATTGGGCATTGAGGGATGTTCAGAGGAAATGTTTTAAAAGGGGGTGGGTGGGGGGAATGAATCCTGTGTGACCTCATGGAGAATTTGGAAGAAAAAGATGAGTGAAACATCAAAGCTTTGCATGTCTGTAGTAGTCCAAGATCATTCCTGTCACTGCCTTACTAGGTCTATTCAAAAGTAGGTCGAAGATTCTCTAAGTTTCTTCTACTATCCTAAAGCAATTGTTCTTGATTTTTACAAAATAATAAAAACAATATGGAGTAGAATTCAGGTACTTTTTTTTTGGCAAGAACCAAGTGGACTTGATAAAAAGTGTTTGGTTTCCTTCCTATCTCCCAAAATGCTTTCATAGAAAAATGAGAAGATTGCCTTTTCAAGATATAAATACCAACCTGTGTACATGTTGGAAACCCCTTCCTAAGATAGCTTATAGCAAACAAATGTGTGAATGTCACTTGAACAATATAACATCTGAATTTTTCAAGCTAAACGTGAAATGAACATACAAAGGCATCACTGGGAGCTGTCACCATTGGGAGGTGATATGAGATCAGCAGGGGGAAATCAGTAATTTTGCAGGCCAGTACAACAGTCAGCGTATGGGCATGCAAGTACAGAGTTCAGCTTTGAGGAAAGGTCTAAGACATTGTACTGGACCATAGTATAGCTAAAGCAATTCAAAGAATGCCATCACTTGGCATAAAAGTTCCAAGCATATATTAAATGAGATCACACACTTCCTTTTAAATGTTTTACTATCCCTTGCATCTTGAGAGATGCAAAAACCTGGGCGGATATCTTAGCAAGAGAGGTATTCATAAGGAGAACTTAAAAAGATTGTTTCAAAAGGTCAAATAAAGCAGTAGCTGGCTTTCTTCCTAAAGACGGGTGGACTATAAAGATGGTTTGTCCGGTCCTTGTAATTGGGGTTGGTGAGGATTTAATGAGGGTCTTCCATGTGTGTATGAGCACAAGCGTGCATGTTTTCCCTCTCACATTCAAGGATGTATCTATCATAATGGATTGGGTGTGTATAGTTGAGCTTTGTGGTGATTCTCAAGTGTGTGTGTGTTTTTGAGGATCAGTACGTACCTCTCATACCGTACCTTACCGTTTTCTAATGAAAATTATGGTTACCTTTCAAAAAAAGAGGGGAGGGGGGGCAACTTGGCTCAGTTACAAAACAATGAGCAATGACTATAAATAGTGGACGTTCCTTTGGTCTTCTGAACCATGGCTTTGCTCATAAATCTTCAGTAATATTTTATTGTCATTCAGAAGAAAGGACAGAAATAAAATTAAAATGTAAAACAACATTAGAAGGTTCACACCTTTTACTTGAAAAATGTTCATATGTATGCTACGAGATATATATAACCCTTGAATTATTGAAATGATTACTACCAGATACACATGCAAAATGGAAGTGAATGTCCACACCTTTGCAAGAAGTGGTTTTGCATCTTGTAAAACTGAGGCAACTTTTTCAGCTAATGTATAGCTTTCAGAAACACCAATTTGTTCCATTTCTCGTCCTAGACGAGTGAATATTCCAACCAACTCATCCAAGCTTACCCCCTGTTGACCCATTATTCTCTGTCTGTCACATAAAATAAGTCCTTCTTTAACACAATCTGGCTCAAGAGGACCAACAGATGGTTCCGGTAGGGGATCTTGTGGTGTAATGTCAATCAGAGTTTCCATGAGAAGACCAGACTGATTCACCTCGACTAATGAATTCCGTGGTATAATGATTTTATCATCTTCAACCTGAGAAGAAAACAAAATAAAGTAAACACATTCAAGTCAAACTTCTGTCAAAAAACTTAAAAGAATAATCCAGAAACCACATATAAGGTATAATAGAAGAGGATCTATATAAAGTTATGATATTGGAAATATACCATACATGACAAACTCGTGCAAGCACATGTGCAAATGGACAAGCACGTAACTACCAATGCAAATGAGAAAGCAACTATACTTAATGCTTAGCAACAATTCAAGGTTCGTCTCCTTCTTCTTCTTCATCTTCTTCTCATTTTCTGTGAATGAGAACAACGCATGATGATTTTTATTGAGCATCTAACGGAGCTTCAGAGAATCTCCAAGGCATACATTCAAATTGTCGAAACTTGCAACAAGAGGAGCTCTGCAGGATCTCTAAACTAATTATCATTGAGTTTGATCAGAATGCCTCAATCAATCTTCAAGCATTCTTATAACCAGTACTCCAGTAGAATGCTCCTTCTGACAACATCCTGAATCAATTTTAATGGAACCAGTGCATAACCAGGAAGAGCAGGCATTTCTGGAGCTGTTAAGAGATTTCTAGGGGACTGTTGTAAGGTCTTGTTGTGACCCTTTAGTGAATACAGGTCAAATGATATTGTTAGCAGTTCTAACAAGGATAGAGAATTACAGAAACTGCAGGCTGTGCATGTTTAGTGTCACCTTTTCTTTTCTTTTTCTTCTTTAAAAAAAAAAAAAAGAACAGGTTAAAGATTCACTAAGAGAGATGAGAGAACAAAAGGAGCCATAAGCTTTCAGAAGCTTATGGCCCAAAACAAGGAAAATAATAATACAATAGATCAAAGCATGAGTACCATGGAAGCCCTAAATGAGCCAGTCCATGTGCAAAAGAATTAGCCAATCTATTAACCTTACCTACAAGATAAGCTTGAGTAGCAATTATATCTGAGACCTCCTAAACTGATCTACAGGAGTCCAGGGACATTTCACATCCTTTTACACCAAGAAACAGCACTATGTGAGTACCCTTCAATGATGACATTGAAAAGATGAAGAGATTTCAGTAAATGGCGGCCTTTGAATAAGGCCTGCGCTTCAATTGGTTCACTTAGATCCATAGGCACCAGATAAGTTTAGAATAGAAAGTTATAGTTCCTGCACTATCCTGAAGGACACCACTGATTTAGAGTTTAGAACAAAAATTATCATCAAAAACCAACTTAAAAAAGTGCATCTAGGGGAGGCTAAAGAACTGGTTGAGGTAGTGGCTCCTCAAATCCCAATGGAGTATTCAGTCTCAAAGAAAACCTGTCTTATCCTTTCAAGAGTTTACATTTCTTCTATATAGTTTATTTCCTTTTTTTTAAAGAATTATTTCTTTTTTGTTTTGCCGTCCTCCTTTCTTAAGACGGAGGATTTTTGTTCCTCTCTTCTTTTTTTAATATAATTCCTTTAATTTCTCAAAAAAGGGAACTCTCATCATTGAAAGCCCTTTTCTCGATGACGAAGAACCCCAAGAAAACACACCCCCCCCCCTCTCTTTCCTTTCTCTCTCTCTCCCCAACATAGATGCACGCAGCCCCTGCAAGCCACGCACATTGAGTTACAATGGGATTTGAACCTGGGACATCTGGTTCCGAGAACAAAGCGCTTGCCAGTTGAGCTACCTCGTGGGGGGTATTGAAAGCCCTGTTATTCCACTTTTTCCACACTATTGTTCCACTCTTTCATCCTCTCCCCACAAGCCACAGGCACCAGGTTACTACAAGAATCGAACCTGGGACATCTAGTTCCGAAGCCAAAGCGTCTGCCATTGAGCTACGCGGTGCGGGGTATTGAAAGCTCTATTATTACACTCTTTCCAAATAGACTATAGGGCCACTGAGAGTATCTCCATAAGTTCAGCAAGATGAAGAGTCAAACCAAAAGGGAAGAAAAAACAGTTACAATCAATGATATTTAATAATATCTAAAATTCAACCCACGTGTAACTTATGATACAATTGTGATACACCATATCCTAGAACACTCCACATCGAACCTGGGACATCTTGTTATTAAGCCAAAGTGTCTACCAGTTGAGTTACCCGGTGCGGGGTATTGAAAGCCTTCATCATTGAAAGCCCTATTATTACACTCTTTCCAAATAGACCACAGGGGCACTAAGAGTGTCTCCATAAATTCAGCAAGATGAAGAGCCAAACCAAAAGGAAAGAAATTAGATATAATCAATGATATCTAACAATATCTAGAAGCCAACCCACGTGTAAATTGTGATCACCATATCCTACAAGACCCAGCACACAAAGCATTAATAAAATCTGGTAACTTGGATGGAACGATCCAGCAGCATTTATAAGTGGATAAGGAGTGGGTACCCAATAGCTTTGATTTGAGGGTCCAGCTTCCTACCGACTCTCTGACTAGTTTGACAAGTCAAGACATTTCATTCAGGCTTTTTCTTTTAATATTATAACTATCTCAGATATGGCTTCAGCAGAATAATTTTTACTTGGAAACAGTTGGATTGAAGAACGAGAAGGTTTATATCTTAGTCTTTTTGTAATGTATCTATGCATGCATGCAACTAAACACCCCATAAAGTTCTCTCACTGTGAGAGCTCCATGTGGAGCTCACCTATGGTCATGAGATTGGGTGGGTTTTGAAAGATCTATGCCTGCAATAACTTCATTTTTTATCATCAATTGAACTTGACAAAATTGCACCCCTGATTTTTGGGTTCTTCAATACTTTAAGAAAGAAGTTAATGGAATAAATTGGACAGTATTGAGCTGTAACAGATTCAATATAACCTAGAGGCATCTAATACAGTCATTATTCCTCCAGTTCTACAGATGACAGATCATTCTCATGGGTCATAATCCATAACAAATTAAACCTCCAGTAAGTGGCCATTTTCTTTTTATGGATAAACATGGCTCCAACCCAAAACTTCATGGATGTGATAGTAAGAACCTTCTGAATGTGCCATGGGATCTGGTCAAACTCCTGATAGTTTATTGTTCAACAAAACTTCAAAAGGCTCACAAGTCACAAGCACCCACTAAACACAGTGCTTAAATCCTAACAACATGCATGATTGAAATAGAAAAAGGTGAACTAGAAAAATAGCAATGAAGCTATTTTTCATTCTTCTTGTTTATTCCAAAAGAAGCTATCTCATTACACTTAAAATACCATCATCTTCAGAACTGATAAGCAGAGATAAAACTGTATTTGAATGGTTCAATCAGTTCAATTTGCTAATGTGGTAATGATATCCAGAATCCTTCCCTTAATTGTGAAAATAAAATGTACAAACCAATTGCAAATAAAAACAATAAGAATCATTGCAAGCCATGATTGAATATAACAGTAGACAAGAAAAATACAATGAAAACAATTTCATACCAGGTGCATACAGAATGCAGTCATTATCCCATCCAAACCATCAACAAATTGATAGAACCAGAACAAGTTGTTACCTCGACAATTGCATCAATACTTTTCAAAGTGGGAACAATGCGAACCACACTGCCAACAGTCACTCCTCTGATCCTTACTGGTGTTCCCATGCTGATACCACAAGCTTGAGAAAACTCGAAAACTGCCTGATATTTCCTCAGATGAGATCTCAAATGAAATCCCCTTAGCCAAACCACACTGAGCGCAAAAAGAACAGTTCCTGATACAATGAAAAGCCCAACACCTCCCTCCCAAATGCTCTTCCTACCAAACCCAAAATCACTAAGAGGATGTAAAGTCTGCCTCCATATACTCCTGGGAATATCCCAGATAACTGCAAGAGGGTTCTTTCTTATTGCAGAGGGGGGAGGGCTCTGCTCAGCATTTGTCGAACTTGCTCGCACCTGAACAAGCTTCCTTAATGGCCTTGGGGGAAGATATGGAACAACCGGTGGAGACTCTCTTAGGGGTTTGATAACAATTGGAGATGATAAAACAGTTCCATAAGAAGAGGCATGAACCAATGGAATCCCATTCATCTTGAACACCAGAGATTTGTAGCTGAGGCCCAGAAAGCTAACAGGATTTTGCTCTCATGTATCTTTCACAAATTGCAATAGTGAGCATGAATTGTGTCTCAATTCTTTAAAACCCCACTCCCTCAAACACAGAAAAAGGGAGCAGAGATAGCGATCTTGAAACTTCTAACAATCTTTTAACCCGACTCGATTGCCAAATATCAATGAGATACTGAAGAAACCAAAACCAGGTTTATCATCACAATCTCCTGCAGTTGAAATTTTGAAACTAGACCCACTTGAGCAGGCATCAAATTAGAATCCACCCAGAGATGAAAGGTTGGCCCTATGTCTATTATTTAATTTCTAAATATTCTGCATCTACTATTTCTGGCAATTGAAAGTAGACCCAATGGGCTAATCCATTTACTATCTCAAAATCTCCCACAAGTGAAAGAAAATCCCAAAATTGTAAGATGGGTTTTCCCGAGAAAATCCAGGGAAGTGAACAGGCAATTCAAAAACCCCGAAAATCAAAATCCCAGAAACCAAACAGGATTTCCCCTCTTCTATCGCCGTAGAATGTTCTGCAACAGACATTAAATTCAATCAAATCCGTGTTGATGAATATCACAGTGATTGGATTACTTAAAACTGCTCAAAATCCCAAAGTAGAATCAAGATTATATCGGACCGAATTGAATGTGATAATGAATGGGGGACAAAACTGATAGAAAAAATAATAGTAATGAATAATAATCAAGAAAAGTTTACCCGATTAACCGCACTCAGATGGACATCGCTGTGGCGATGAGATCAGCAATGAAATGTAGGGTTTTTGAAATAGAAGAAAGGTAAGGATTTTAAAGTTTTAGCACCAACATCCGACTGAGAGCGCACAATCTTTGTTTTTGTCATGAGTTCGCTCTCCACCTCAAGCAATGTTACTGTCCTACCTCACCCAAGGAGGTGGGCCCTCTTGCCAGCATTTATCATTTAATATGTTACACGTGGCATTTAATGAGTTTACTAGTTACATTAAATTAAACTAGCAAAATGTGCCCGAGCTTTAAATTAATAATTTTGTTAAATTTGTACAGTAAATAAAATATATTTTAAAATTTTAAGTACACTAGGTACCATCTTTTTTCCTACTCTTTATAATTTATTTTAATAATTTTTCATTATTTTCAATTTAAAAATTAAAGAAAGATTATTTGAATGGTAAAACTTAAAAGGGTTGAAACGCATAATTTTATATCTAATTAAATTATTTTTACGGAATCTCATGATTCTATTTCATAATTTCTAATAGACCCATGAGCAAAAGACAATTTTGCTCTAGGTTGGCTTGATAATCGTTGCCAACCCTAAAAAAAAA
Source organism: Chimonanthus salicifolius (assembly GCA_013350335.1). Classification (NCBI taxonomy): domain Eukaryota; kingdom Viridiplantae; phylum Streptophyta; class Magnoliopsida; order Laurales; family Calycanthaceae; genus Chimonanthus; species Chimonanthus salicifolius. The sequence goes on along the minus strand of CM023533.1, from coordinate 28,859,784 downwards.
ATTGTACCTTTTGTCGGTGTCATTTTCACCTAATATGAGAGATATATTTAAAGACATCAGCATAAACATAAGCATCTCAATGAGGATTAGAGGGGGAAATCGAGGAAGGAGAAAGGGGTAAGAAAAACTCGTGAAGGAAAATAAAAAACCAGCCAATTCATGCAGTTGATGAACAGAGGTGGTTGCGGGTGGTATTGTGGTGGTGGGAGTGGGAGAGATGGAAGAGAAGGGTTGGAGAAATCAGTGAGGGAACGTTTGTTGTAGTTGTGAGACATTTTCTGTGCCCCTTGAGTTCAGATTTCTTGAGAAGAAGCCGAGGTAGGAAGAGGGAAATGACAATGACTGAAGAAACCAAGAATCTGTTGCAGAAATTAGGACTCAATTGGTAGAATAAAAGGAGCCTCTTCTCAGTTCTGTTCGGACCATTGAATTATTCAAATAATCTGTTCGGACCATCGAATTATCTGAATAATCTGAAAAATAAACTTAAGAATCATTCAATAAAATGTGGGAGGATAAGATCGTAACTTCACGTGAAAATTTAAAATCGAGTGTCTAGAGACAGATTTTTCAAGTGTATATATGGGATGCCATTTTTATCATTCATTTTTCCTTGTGCTTTTCTTTTTTACTATGATATTAAATATTTTTTATTTACCCACATGGGTATAACTCAACTGGTTACCTCCTGTCTCAAGAAGCAGGAGGTTGCGGGTTCGAGCTCCCATAACCTAATCTTGGTGTGCCCTAGGGGTAGTAGGCTCATCCGTGGGGGTTTACGCTGGGTATCATGCTGTTTACCGACACGTAAATTCAAAAAAAGAAAAAAAAAATTAAGCGAGAATATTAAAATTGGATTAATGATAGTACTTCAATTTGATTTTTCATATCCGCATTTTTTAGTAGCTTGTATTTCTTTTAAAAAAAACAAGATTTGTAAGTTATTTGTTATTTGTCATTTTTTATTTAGAAACCACATAGTGTGGCCTTGCTAAAAAACATCGTGATAACAACTTTGTATATTACAATTTTCCTATAGATTCAATTCTCATGGGACTTTCTCACCTAATAGATGCTTGCATGAGGTACTGATATTTTCTATCAAAATGCTATGGAGTAGCACTAAAAATATGTCCAACCAGGTCAACTAAAATTTTAATTGGGTGTGCAAGGTATGTGCATTACATTGATAGTGATATAGTGTGAGTGGATCTCTCGAGAATTATTCTTATAGATTTTCAATCGAGTAGCCTTCTTGGTCCACTTACTTGTATAAATATGTGAGTTTGATTAAAGTTGTGACTTTTAAAACCTTTAAAATTTCAAGTTTATTGGATGGTAAAAAATTCATTTAGTTAGATCTATAGATTGTGAAAGTCGAATTGGCATTAAAAGGAGTGGGGGCAGGGGTTTCCATTGGTTCTCATGTGAACGAGTCTTGTAGGAAAATTTATATAATGGTGTATGTAAAATTTCTTTGACCTCATGCTTAAGTGTGCAATAGATCATTCTTATTTTATTTTTTTGTAAAATGATTACTTGTACATTGGTTGTAAAATATTACCCCGACACTTAGGTATAGGGCCCACCAAATAACATGGTGATAGGTCTCTTCAAAATGTCTTTCTTTTAATACATGATTCAACATGAATCACTTTAATTAAATCAATTAAGCTATGCTATTCAGGTCTCCAAAAATTTAATCTAGTTAAATTGTTTTTAATATTTAAAATTTTGACCAAAAAAATATAATTTAATTGAACTGATTAAGATGATTTTTGTTAGACCTCATACGGTAATACCATGCACTTCGATGTATGAATGATCATTTCATATTTACTGTATTTGTTTTATCAAATTGCTAATAGTTTGATTGTATTTATACAAAATAATCAAACGGTTACAATCAAACTAAGTTCTAAAAATATCTAAGGACATATAATGATTCTTATTATTAAGAGAAAGTTACTAAAAACTGATATTTAAAGTTTAAATTTAACAGTTATTTAAATATACTTTCGTTAGGTATAATTATCCTTTTCTTAATATTAATGAAAATTAACACTCCCTCTGTCCCATTTTAGTTGTTTCATTTTAAATATTTATATTTTTAATGTTTTCTCTATAGAAGACTAACCGTCCATGTGACCTCATATATTTTTAACCCACTTTATACATATAAGACAACTAATTTGTGATGGAAGAAGTAATAGATTAGTTGGTCTATATGAGTAAATTTCTTCAACTAAATTATAGCTTTTCACTCGATTTTTTTCTCATTTCTTACTTTGTCATATACTTTTTTTTTATGTCAATCATTTTCTTTCTCTTTTTCCTTTTCAGAGTCATTGAGAATGAGAATGTTGGTGAAAAAAGATATGTAAAAGTAGATTAAAAATAATTTAGCTTTTCATCTACTCATTTTTATCTAATATTTAGACTGATAAAGAATCATGAAGAATAGAAATGATTTGAGAGAGTTAGTATATTTTGTGGAAAGAATTATGGTGAAAAAATAGTTGAAACTCACTTTAATTCTTATTTTTGTTTAAAAAGTAATATTTTCATTTTCCCCGAAAGAATTATTCTCATTCAATGTATAATGTCCTATCAAACAGATCTTATTAGGAGTTTACAACTTCTTTTCTGTAAAAGTAATTTTATCTTTTAATAGTTTCCACAATTGTTGGCTTGTTGCTCGTCCGAACAAAATTTAAATTGGTAAGCTCATCCAGATAAGTCCAATCTTCCAAGGTTTATTACAAGCAATTTAATATTCGACATTGGAATTTGATATTCGACATTTGAAGATAATAGGCAATCTTTGATCCAAACTCAGTGGGCCAGTAAACATCCTTCTGCTACAGTGCTACTATCCCCTCTCCCTCTCCCACTCCCATTTTAGTTTTTAACCCCTTTCCTTTCTTTCCCTTTCTGTTCTTTTTTTCCTTTCCATGAAATTGCAAATCGGATGAAGAAGAAGAACATCAACAACATGTTTACACCCCATTTCTTGTACCAATAGCGGGAGGAAGAGGAAGAAGAAGGAGGAGGAGGAGGAGGAGGAGAAGAAAGAATCCGATACTTTTGCGATGTCCGATTCAAAGCGCGCTTCCGACCCGACCGTCTCCAAGCTCGTGGCGGACCGATATCTCAAGCGAGAGCTCCTGGGCGAGGGTACTTATGGCGTTGTCTTCAAGGCCATCGATACAAAGGTGGGATTCTTGTTTTTTCCCATTTCTTTCCATTTCTATATTTTCTTTCATCCAATCACAAGGCTTTATCTGCGTTTGTATGCGTTCTCATTGACAACCGGTTCCAATGTTATGAGAAGATGGATGATGTGGGTATCCTTTCCGTCATGCCCCCGAAATTGTAACCATCTATTCTGCTGAAGTAATTTTATCCGACTGGGATTTTGGGGCATGCCCAAAACCCATTATCTGTTTCGAATTAAGGAAAGGTGGAAATGCACTTCTCCTGTGTTGATTGTAAATTTATGGGCGTACTACTTGTGCACGCAGACATTCCTCTCATGGAAACACATGCAACATTTAATGGGTCTTGTTGTTTTTGTTACAGTTTCAAAGTTAGATTAATCAGTTGATTCTAGTTGTTGGTTGGATTGGTGTTGTACTTGTTGAGTGTGCAGAATTTCTGTTTGCTTCTCAGCGTCTATTTGCAGTGGTTAATTATTTGATGGTTAGTAGCTATGGTCATGTTGTTTCGGGAATTGGGATGTGCATCCTAGTTGCACCCATCGGAGACTTGACTTGGTGGTGTGGTCTTTGTCCATGTAAGAGAATGTAAGTGAGGGCTTCTTCCATACACCATAACTTGCCTACACCATTCAGTTTTTTTCAGGGCATTGTTATGGTAGAGAACCAATTAGAAGGTTCCATTTGAAATTTCAACATCAGAAGTACACAGTGATGTATGTACTTTTGAATGTACACAAGAGATCCTCAATGTAAATTGGTCACTGTTTATACTATTGGAAATTGCGGATAAGCTACAGGACACATCCTTCGGAATGCAGTTTAGCCCTTAGTAGATAGAACTTGAATGGGTGTTGAAGATAAACCCAAGTGTTGGGTGCTCAGGGATTTTTTATTTATTTTTAATGATAAGTGCTCAGGTATTTTGAAGGCGGCTTTCCCTTATTACAACCCCAACTATCATCATACCCGACAAATTGCCATTGGGATCTGTGGATGCCAAGCACCAAACTTTAGAGTAATTAATTTTCAACTGGGAGCATAAACCAACGACAAACCGCCACTGAATACTTGCCACTTTCCTTGCCATCATCACATGAAACATCCTATGATTTGTATAATGTAATTGAGAAGTCACTATATCTAAAAGCTTGAAATTAAAGCCCTTGTAAAGTTCAATTCCATGGCGGTGGGTTTGGATGATGAATTTGGTGATGATGTTATCGAGGGTGACATGAAAGTGAAACCACCACCTCAAGTGAATACATCCACACAGCCATCTTACATACTTGCAGGCATTGACTTACAAAGGGTTTTTGAATTCTTGGTGACAACCTATCATCTTGAGTGGGGAAAACAGACCAACATTAGAAGAATCTATTTTGACAGAGGTTTCCAAGAGCAGGATGGAATTGTTGGAAAGGGAGTTAGATTAGGATGGAGTGAAAAAGGATGCTCAATGGAATAGCAGGAGATAAAGCTCTAGTGCCAGATGGTTTCTAACTTAAAGTTTCCTTAAAACATATTGGTACATAGTGGTGACTTGATGTAGGTGTTCAGGGAATTTCATGTGAGGGGACATTATTAGCAGGGAAGTGGAGACCACTTATCACAATGATATCCAAGAGAGAATGACCAAAAGAGCCTCATCTTTCTGTATACCAATTAGTTTATTATGATGTATAGTATATTTATAAATTGGTGGCTATTGTGTTAATAGGTATATTGGGGAAAGTACTAAATGAAATCATAGGTGAAACACAGAGGACCTTTGTTGAGGGTAGCCAAATTCTTTTTTTTTTTTTTTTTTGGTGTGTGTGTGTGATTTAATGTTCTCTTTTGGATGTGGTATTAATTGCTAATGATTCTACAGATGCAAGGATAAAGGATTAAAAGGTGAGGCTTCCAATGAAGATTGACATGGAAAAGTGTACAATTATGTGGATTGGAGTTTTATTAATTATTTGTTTGGAATGATGGGTTTTGGGGATAAATGGAGGAAGTGGATGAGGACCTGCATCATTGATACGCCCTACTCAAATTTGGTCAATAGGCCCCCAATGCTGCTAACTAGAGCAACGAGAGGCATTGGACAAGGAACACCATTGTCCCCTTCCATTTCCAATATGGTTGCGAGAGTCTCGAGTAGACTAATGATGAAAGCAAGGGAGAAAGGTTTGCTAAAGGTTTTGATATGGCTAGGGGTGGACCAACTGTTTCTCATCTTCATTTTGCAAATGATACCCTTATCTTTTTGCGAAGCTATCAAAAGGTTTTGCTGGGTGTGAAGGCAGTTGTGAGGAGTTTTGATTTAGTCTCGGCCATGAAACACATATGCCTCTAGGTAGTCCCACGATGGATTCATCATATAATTCTTTTGAGTTAAACTTTGATGCAGTGCTTTAAGGTATTCCAAGGATGCTTAGCGGCTCTTGGTTGGTTTATTTCATGACTCTAGTGCTTCTTTTGCTGCTTTGCAGATCCAAAAAAGTTTTTGTGGAATTATTAATGAAGTTAACCCTTGTTGGAACTCTGATGCTATTTGACTTTTGACTTCCTGATGTTCATGTAGATGACAATTTCTCTTCTGCTACCAAGCAGATGATAGATTTAAGGTGTTATCTGGAGATTTGCCAATGTCGTGTTGGAAAATCAGGATTTGGCTAGAGTGCTAGACATGCATCATTTTTTGGTCCATGTTCCTGGAGGTACTAGTGGGAGGCCAACTGAGTGGCCAAGCAAGAAGTTAGACCTTTTCATTCCTTTTCAAATGGTAACATAAGCCTAATTTCAAGAGAAAATAGAGAAACTAAAACAATATGGAATGATACTGATCCAAACAAATCATTTATCTCTGAAAAGAGCCTAAAACTATAAAAAACAGCCCAATCAAATATGCATAAACAGAGACTCCAGTATACAGATCTACAGAAAAAAATAACCCACACCATTATCTGATTCCCATTAACTAACCCTTCATTATTAGAGCACCTTCCACAATTGGCATTGTTGCAAGTGCTCATTGTTGCTACCATAAAGGTTGCAGGTTTCAGTCAATGGGCGTCAAATAGGCATTCGGCGTATGAAAGCAATTTGCCAAATCCAATTATGAACTGAACCCAAACGGATGGAAAATGATTTGCCGAAAAAAAGGCTTTGATTGTGATGACCTGCCATAATTAATTGAGCACTGAAGGTTTTGAAGCTCTTTCCATTGTTCTATCTTTGAATAAGCCAGAGTTCCTGTAAATTTTTACCACACTTGGAATCCTTTCTTTCAAGCCATTGAAAGGTTTTAATATTTCCTTGCTATGAGTGAAGGAGACCCCTATTGATTTACCTATGTCTACCTTCCTGTGATCCTCATATTCAAAAGCTTTCCCTGCATTGGCTGCAAAAATTGCCTATTAATACCTTTAGCACCCAGCACTTCGTCATCAACAGCTGCCCACATAGAATATTGATGTGATCATCCATTTGGACTTTTGGAGTAGTAGTTATCTTCTCTTTAATCACTAATTCCTCTTGAAGTGCTTTAAAATAAATTTCATCTTCCCTGTGTATATGAATACCTTAATCTTGAAGTACTACAGATATTGAATAATTTATTCTTTTTTTGACAGAGACTTGGACATGTTGATATTACATTTGGCATTGTAGTCCCTTTTCTGACATGGCTGTTTTTGTGAATCTGTCATTGTCTATCCTGTATGGTTTATTCTGTTTTGTTCTTCTATAATAAATCATTATCATTAAAAGAAAAGTCTTTGATTTTTATCTCATCTGACTTACTTTTAAGATTCTAATTATTGATGTATAACTGTTTAGCTTGTGCTAATTTACATGATAAAATGTGCAGACAGGACAAACTGTTGCAATTAAGAAAATTCGTCTGGGAAAGTACAAGGAGGGAGTTAACTTTACTGCACTTAGAGAAATAAAGTTGCTTAAAGAGCTCAAGGATCCAAATATAATTGAGTTGATAGATGCTTTCCCTCATAAAGGAAACTTGCATCTTGTGTTTGAGTTCATGGAGAGTGACTTGGAAGCTGTTATTCGTGATAGAAATATTGTTCTTTCTCCTGCAGACATAAAATCGTACATGCAAATGACACTAAAAGGTCTGGCATATTGCCATAAAAAATGGGTTTTACACAGGTACACTTCTTAAGACAAATGTTGAATTTTGGCACTATTTGTTGGTCTCTACTTGCTAGATTTGTCAGATGCATAAGCATATGGTATATGATTGTGGATAATTATGGACTAACCGGAGTTTACAGGGATATGAAACCAAATAACTTGCTGATTGGAGTTGATGGTCAGCTTAAGTTAGCAGACTTCGGTTTGGCCCGGATATTTGGAAGCCCAGACCGCAGATTCACTCACCAGGTATGGCTCTTCCCTTTTAATGTGATGAAAGGAAAGTGCATCTATTTATATTATTTTTTGGGGTCTTTGCATGGATGGCTTTTTTCCACCTAATTTTTATTGGTGGGTGGGGGTTTGCATTAGCTCTAATTGTCTTGGGAGGTGAAATCCCCGTGGAATCTATGTACTATTTGTTTTATTAAATCGTTTAACACCTTGTTCATGATCATGATTCTTAGATAGCTACATCACAATACAGAAAAGCCTGGGCTACTGTCAGAATCTCATGGAGTTGTTACAGAACCTTGTTCCTTTTGAATCGTTGTAGCATGATAATACCCTATCATTTTAATCATTTATTATTTCCATTGTTATAAATTATTGGTTATGTGCTCTACAGCATCCATTGGGATATTTTTTTGGTTACATTTTTTTTCTTTCACACCACCATTAATTGGACTCAAACCCACAACCTTTAGGTTGCATTAGTGAGAACTTGTCATTTGTGCTACGAGCTCTTGTTGTTCATAACTCAAGAACGTGCTTTTTTTTTTTTATCTTCTATATGTTGATGCAACCATTTTTTTGAGAAAGGTAAATCACTTTTTTTAATAATATGAAAATTAACTAGATATCGTTGTTGTTAACACTTAAAACTTCTGCAAAATTCCTTGCTATGACATGTGCAAGCCTCAATGGGTTGATTAGGCAGGACACATCAAAATCCATTGAAAGCAAGTGAAGTCCATGAAGGATCAGGTTGATCTAGACCTTGAATGGTTTGATCAATCAAAAGGTGGTCCAGAAAATGACCAGAAGGCATTAGGCTTTAATCAGTGACATATCTTAGTTCGAGGGTTGCCTTACAACTTATGGATCATTGATTTGAAACATAGATTAAAAAATCCAATGTGGGTGTGATAGAGATTGTAGAGAGACAGGAGAGGAGGAAAGAGATTCTTGCGAGGGTAAAACTGTTTTGCATCTTTCTTAAAGCACTTACAAGTATACATAGAATACAAGAACAAGAAAAAAAAATTACAACAAGATTCAATCAGTTCTAATTCGCATAACTGACACTTCCTAGTCAACCCTCCCGCACTTGGTGCCCCTGCACCTTATAGAAAAAAATGTATGTACACTTTATCTTACAACACTCCCTCAAGCTGGAGTCTACATATCTTTCAAGCCTAACCTGGACAAAAGATAATGTTGTTGTGTGTGAGACACAACCTTAGTAAGCATATCCACTAATTGATCTCTTGGTTGAAGACTTGAATATGAGGAGTGACATTTGAGCTAGATTCTACATGAAGACAGATAAAATAATAATCAACTTCAATGTGCTTAGTTTGTTCATGTAAAATAGGGTTGGGCACTATATATTTGAATGATAGGGTTGGAAACAATATTGATGGCAACTTGATTATCATTGTAGAGGGCCATGGCTTCAGAAGGGCAAACACCATGTTCTTGGAGAAATTGCTTGACCCATGATATAGCCATTGTGTGATATTCTTTTTCATTTTAGATTGTGCCATAATGTTTTGTTTCTTGATTAGTCAAGAGATAATGTTATCACTGAGGAAGATACGATAGCTGTAAGTAGAATGTTGATCGGCTAGTGAATTGGCCCAATTAGCATCAGAATAGCCTCGAATGGTAAAACTTCCTTGAGACCACGCCTTAGATGATTCTTGAAATATTGGAGAATTCAAAATACAACTTGAAGGTGAACATCATTAGGAGCATGCGTAAATTGACTTACAACACCTACTACAGTGAGACATGTCAGGCCAACTAATAGTCAAAAAAATGAGTTTGACCACCAATCTCTAATAAAGACTTGGTTCTGGCAAAGGTTGGTCATTAGAAGAACAAACTTAAAGTTGACATAAAATGGTGTGTTAGGGGGCTTGCACCCTATGAAGCTAGTTTCTTCAAGAATATCAAGGGCATAGTCTCGTTGAGTTAGAAAGATACCCTTAGAACTCTGAGCAACCTCAATGCCAAGAAAGTAACGAAGAAGGTCTCAGATCCTTTATGTCATGTCCAAGTTGTAGACATTTCTTTAAAGTGTTGATAGAGTTTATTGTTGCTTGTCAAGACAATATCTTCAACATACACTATTAGAAACATTATATCATGTCCTCGATAGGGAACAAACATAAAGTGATTGGACTGACATCTAGCAAATCCATAACCCAGAAGTGCGATATTGAATTTGTCAATTGTTTGGGCCCATCGAGTGTTTTCTTAAGTCAGCAAACTAGTCCTTTCACCCTCTCACGAGTGAATCTAGGAGGTGGCAACATATAGACTACTTCATGAAGATCTCCATGTAATTAAGTGTCCTAACCTCCAACTAATGCAAAGGCTATTGTCGAGTGGCAGAAAGGAGATAAAAATGTAGACATAATTTATTTTGGTGACAGGAGAGAAGGTTTCTTGATAGTCTCCAATAAGTCTGAGTGAAACCTATGGCAACTAATCAACCCTCAATGCGAGTGAAAGGAGCCATTGGATTGTGTTTCAATGTAAGCACCCATTTGCACTCAATAGGAGACTTGCTTGAGGATAAAGGAACCATCTACATCTATGATTATTTTTTTTGAAGGTTGCCAGCCCTTCCTCCATAGCAGACCTCCAAGACGGATGCTAAAAACAACATAAACCCTCTTGGTCATGGGTCTATTGTCTAAGGAAGCAAGAAATGATTTGTACGAGGAAGAAATAGAATCCTAGTAGACATTGAGCAATAGGATGGTTGATGCAAGAGTTCTTACCTTTTTACAAGGCATCAGGTAAATCGGGGCTGAGTAGTAGAAGCCAGCTTTGGATCCTAGGAGGACGATGCCTGTGGCTGTTTCATAGAGGTCCTATAATGCTTGTGTTGATACACAATAAGTGGACGAGATGTAGGAGATAAGTGAGCATGTAGAATCAATGGGAACAATGACAATGGAGAAGACAGATTGTGTGGAAGTAGATGATACAAAATATGGAATATTTTAAAAAATACATCCATAGAGACAAAGTGTTGTCTAGAAATAGGATCAAAACATTTATAATCCCTTTTATAAAGAAAAGTAGCCAAGAAAAGTATATTTGATCGATTTAGGAGACAATTTATCACCATGAAAATTATGCATAAAGCAAATAGAATAAAAAAAAATATAGAGGTAGAGAGGAAATAGGATGATGATAAAAAAAATAATTCACGAGAGGATTTGTTGCTTCGGACTTTAGTTGGCAAACGATTAATGAGATAGCATGCAGTTATGACAGATTTTGGCAAAAAATATTTAGGAACATTCGTTGTTGATGATAAAGATCGAGCTATCTTAAGGAGATGACCTTTTTTTCTTTTAGTAACACCATTTTGTTGGAGTGTACAAGGACATGATGTTTGTGATTCAATACGGTGATCTTGTAAATATTTCAAAATAGAAGCAAACATGTATCCACTCCCAATATTGCTAGAAGAGTTTTAATTAACATTGAAACTAGTTAGTCATCCATTTTTGAAAAGGCGAAAATAACAAAAAACTTTGGATTTGTATTTCATCAAGTATAGCTAGGTCATGCGTGAGAAACCATCAATGAAAGTCACAAAATAATGGTAACCAGTAGGTGATAAAATAGGTGACATCTACACATCAGAATAAATCAAAGATAAAAATGTAAAAGAATTATTTTTATTGGATAAACTAAAAGATGTTCTGTGGTGCTTTCCATATTGACAACTTTCACAAGTAAATGGATCAAACGACAATGATGGAACTAAAAGTTTCAAAACATTATCAGAAGGATGTCCAAAATGCCAGTGCCATAGTTGGTTATCATCAGCAACAACATAATAATTGATGGATGAACTAACGGATGGATTGAAAAGATATAGGGCTCGTTCTTCATGACCCTCACCAATCGTCTTATGTGTACCTAGATCCTGAAACACACAATGAGCAGGGAAGAAAGTACCTAACAATTCAATGATTTAGTAAGTGCTCACAGACAAATCTAGCACTAACAAAACATATGACAAATGTAATGAGGAAGACGAAAGAATGATTTCTTTACCACTAATAGTGGTGAAGTACCATCCGCAAGTTTCACATTACCAAAAAATATTTAGGAAAGATCGGAAATCAAATGAAAAATAGTTGTCACGTGATCTGTAGCTCTTGAGTCAATGATCCTGGGACTTCTGGATGAGTTTTGAAATGCATTTGGCATAGTTACTTGATTGAACCAAGTCAACCTAGGAGGACTCATAGGATTCAGTGTGCTTTATGCGCATTCCATCTTGGATGAGAGAGTTATATTCCTGGCGGGAAACTTGCAAAACATCTCTAGTGGCTGGAGATTGATCGGAGGGTTTAGTCTCTATATGACTAGCCTGCTGAAGAGACCATCTTGTAGAGAGTACAGAACCAATTCCCTTTATTAGGGTGGGGTCTTTTATTTGACCAAAATGTTGATCATCAATTATATTTTGCTTCCTTTGAGGGATTTGGAACCTTAGAGATCAAGTGGATCATTCGGCAACAATTAGAGAAGGGGCCATAGCAATATGATACCATTGATCTCTGAGTAACGAGGCGTAAATTATGTCGAGAGGGGTTATGGTGCCAACGGATCTGGGCACAAATAAGCTCAAACTTTGGATTGAGCCCTGCAAGTTCTTCCAAGGTCTGATGCTTCTCCATATATTTCTTGTGTTGCCAGATATTAAATGTGAAAATTTCCAAATGATCCAATTCCAACTAGTAAGTGTGCATATGAGTATAATATTGTATGATCATGGACTCCCCTTGATGGAGTTGTCCAATCTCTTGATAGAGCTGATACATGGGAGCATAATTGTCATCACCAGAGGAGATATCCCGTACAATATCTTGGAATTTTTTCTGCAGTCGGAAGCATATAAACAACTTGGAGAATATGTTTCTCCATGGAATGGATAATCCATGACTGAACTAGAATTGTTTTGACTTTCCATTCTTTATGCTTAGGATCAGTTGGAGAATGCTCTATAGCGGTCACATCAATTTAGTTCAATTTTTGTTTGGCGCCGGTGAACATGTAGGTAGAATCAAACCATTGAAGATAATTGGTCTTATTGAGAAGGGTAATGGTGATCTTGCTAGTGTGGTCAAAAGGGGCTTGTCCTGGAAGATTCAATTGATCCCCCAATGACCTACATGAGAGTGTCTAATCAGAGATTGTCAACATCTTAGGGTCAGTCAAGGGGAAACAATGAAATTATTGTTGAAAAATAAATAAATAGGTGCTAGATTATTGTATTCTACAGATCCAACCCCTAGAAACCAGATCTGGCTGAAGAAAATTAGAAGAAAAAAAATCAATCCCATGTGTGCTGGCGTCACAGGTAACAACAAAAAGGAGAGATCTTAGTAGGCCCCACAAAATGCAACAAGGGTTTGGGGGGTTTCCACAGAGATTTGCCAAAGAGCCTCCTTGATAATGTGGTTCAAAAATTATGGTTTGCTAAAAAAACAATTTTTTTGAATTTCTTCCCTTAAATAAAATTACTGACCTCTAACCCAGTACAAGCAGATGCAAACAGAAAAAATTAGAGGAATGAGAGGGGCCAAAACTGTGAGAAAGATATCATTAAAAAAACACTCTGGGGAAGTTGTCAATTGAAAAAAAAAAAAAAAATTCCCGATCTTGGTCAAGCTCTGCATACCATTTTGTAGAGATTGTATAGAGACATGAGAGGATGGAAGAAGAAATTCTTGCGTGGGTAAAAATGGTATGTATCTTCCTCAAGACATTTACAAGTATAAATAGAATGCAAGGAGTGATTTTGGAAGAACAAAAAAGGAAAAAATACAATTAAAATCAATTAGCACTAATTAATGTAACTAACACTTCATATTCAACAGTCGCTCCTGCACCCTACATAGAGAATGTATGTACACTTTGCCTTACACCATTAGGGGCCCACCTATGATGTTCTGATGGTCAACACTGCAATGTTCAGAGTCCCTACATTTGCTCTTTAACACCACTTACAGGTCGTCAGCCCAATACTCAGACAATAGATGTAGTGCATGGTTATCTGTGATGTTAAGATGATTAGATGATATCAGCTGTATGCCATCTCGAAGATCCTCACATTAGTTCTCCAATGTAACTTACTAATGTTCAATCCAATACATGGGTCATGTTAGATGACTTGATGGATCATGATCAAAGGCAATGGTGCATATGAAGATCTTTCTATCATCCCTCCAATGCAACTTATGGATCATCGATCTGATGTACATATGAAAAATACAAAGAAACAAGGCTCAGAGCACATGCATCATTCAAAGGAGTGTCTGGCCAATTGGTGATCAGTGAATAATGGATTAAGGTTCACAACAACATAAAATTAATCCAGCTAGTTTTTAAGGACCCAAAATATTAAATTACTAAATTTTAGGAGGTCCCACCATGCAAATTCCACCAATACAAACAATGGATCCATCTATGAATCACCTTACAACTGTAAAAACCCACATTGATGGGTTTCAAGAGGCCTTTTTGAGAGATCCATTCTTTCTCAGGGGTGCAAGATCTCTAGGTCCTTCAAAGTTGATTTTCATTCTCTTGTTTGGGTTTTCCCAGGAGCACTTAGTCTCTTACAAGTTTGGTTTCGGTATTTCCAAGAGCTCTAAATCTCCTACAAGTGTGTTTTGGGTTTTCCCATAAGAACCAATTCTCCATCATCGTGTGGTTTGGGTTCACCCAAGGGTACTAAAAGTTTCCTGCAAGTGTGTTTGGGGCTCACCCCGAGCGCACTTATCCATTGTAGATGTAGCTCGGGTCTGCCCAAGGAAACTCCATTCATCAACCTTTGGACAATTGTGGAATTTACAAGCATCTTAGACTTCTGCATTGCCATCTCCATCAGCTGGTCTAAATCTTTGTGGATCCCACCAGATGAGTTATTTGAATTTGTGAACTAAGAGAATATCTACAAGTGGGATAAGCCTAATGGGCCCCACTAGAGAATCATCTATAAACCTCTATAAGTGGGATAAGTCTTGAAGGGACTAAGAGGACAAATTCAGAAGTCTCCAACAAGAGGACTAAATCGATGGACCCCATTGGAGGAATCAACTGAATACAAGTGAAATTTATACAATATGGAACAAGTTTGTGGATCACACTCGAAGATTTGAATGTGCTAAGGCCACCATCATGAACATGGTATTTTAAATTTGTAACATATGTAATATTAAAGTTCATACAAACTTATCTTTCAAAAAAGTTCGTTAATACAAATTTAATGTTAATTTCAATATTGTAATTTGTGCTCAAAGTTTGACTCATAAAGGGGTGCTAAGCCGGTCTCTCAGGTGAGCTGCTATTTATTTAGCACTTAGAACCATTGTACCCACTTTTCATGTCAAATTCAATATGCATCAATTTGTGGATAATTGATATTTCAATTATTACTTTTTAATTTGTGCCTAAAATAGTGAAAAGAAAAATGAAAAATGACACCCTTCATCTGTCCAGGTACAATGCTAATTAAAGTCTCTAAATCATTCTTTGAAGTAGTACTATAGCCAACTTGCCATATCATGAGCCAATCTTTGAATTTGTCAGAGGCGGCTCCTGTTATAAAGAACTAATCTCCTCAATTCAGCCTCTTAATTTCCATGGATGGATGATCCCAGTTTTGGCTATGACTGAAGCCACAACAGTTAACCTCAATCATTGCCCCTTATGCACAAACTTAGAGACTTCCCTGCAAATTCATGAATTTGGGCCCTCTTCGAATGACCTGATAAGTTATAACATGGCACCCATTATCTCTAATCACCCTGTTGATGTTTGTCAACTGTTACAAAGGGTATGCTCTTCCATCAAAATTTACCTTCAAAGTACCTTTCAATGAAGTCTCATGCGTCTGTACAACCTGCTTCTTTGAACTATTTAAGCATTCTAGCTTTCTGCAGGAGAGGTCATCCTGTGAAATCCTGTGTGTGAGTGAGTGAGTGAGAGAGAGAGAGAAGTTCTATCTTGTTCACTAATCAAAGTTCTCTACTGGCCATTTTTAATTTTATTTATGTCCAATTCCACCTGTTCAGGTGTTTGCTCGGTGGTATAGAGCACCTGAACTGTTGTTTGGCACCAAACAATATGGATCTGGGGTGGATGTATGGGCTGCAGCTTGTATATTTGCAGAACTTCTCCTTCGCCGGCCTTTTCTGCAGGTGAAGTATTGTATCTTATTTCCATATTGCTTGTAAACATTGCAAATTTCTCTATATCTTTCTTATACATGCTTCAAAAAGGTGTATTTATCTAGTGATAAACATCTCCTATTGGTTGTATTGCTTAACATTGAAGTGAATTTTTAAATCCCCCCAAAATCTGAAGAATATTCAACAAAATACATAAGATTGGAAAATGTTAGATTTTGTTTTTGAATAAAAAACGATAGATGTTTAATTTTATAAAATGCCCATTTAACCATTCGGAACATTTGAAATAACTTGGACATGTTTATGAATAGATAGAGTTTTGGTTGGAAGAACTGAGCTTAAGTAGTTCAAGTTAGTTGGAGAGGGGCATGCTGAAGTGTCCTATCCAATTAAGTATGCCTTAGATACCAATGGATAGTGTGACAACGTATCACCTAGGACGGTCCTAGGAGGGGGGGTGGGGGGTGAATAGGACTAACCAACAAAAATGTGGAATTAAAACTAGTTGGTCACCCTAATGCGTCCAATATTCAATATCAAATTACTTTCAAAGAAAAAAAAAATCAATTATCAAATTTTAATCCTACCTGTTGCTCTTAAATTACCCAAAGGCATACACCAATTTCATCTTCTTTAATTAAACAACGGTGAACAATGGCAGATAATCACAACAATAGAATAATGCAATGAACAAAGTAAATAAGCTATCAAACAAGCACCTGCAAAAAGCATGCACCACCAATCACATCACCCACTGCACAAGCTTGTATAGTGGTTCGGTCACTTGACCTACATCCACTCTAAGATCTACCCAAACTTGGGCAATCTGAAATTTCACTAAACTCAACAAAGGATGGACACACCCTTCTACAGACTCACACAGACTATTTTTTTGATAGGGTGGTTCGATCACACAGATCTATTCCACCAACAACACACCAACTTGATGAGTAGTTTTGATCACACAGATTTGAACCACTATCAAATACAACAACTATATATCACAAAGATATATAAAATGAAACTTACAAGACTCACTTGCCTCAGATTTACCAGTCTCTTTCACAGAGTGATCTTGTCTCGACTCATCTGTCCACGTCCTTGTTGATATCTGGATCCACCATGATGAGCTTGATCAACCAAGGTTATGAGGAAGTTCAGTTCTGGGCTTAAGGTCACACACCTAAATGATCACAAAGATCACCCTAGAATTCTCTTACAGATCCAAACACAACTGAGCTTTGAATGCTCAAAATACCAATCTTAAAACGATCTTTGTGTTGGATTTCAAAGCTTAAAAATACACCAATATGAGTTCAAAAAGTCTCTCAAGGTTTTCTCAAGAAAGTGCTCAAGTAATGCAGTTCAAATTTCTCAATATGAATTCTGCACGAATTTCGAGAAGGGGCGTCTTTAAATAGTTTTTGTCTCAACTGTCATCTTCGGAATACCGATGACTAAACTTGGAAGACCGAAGTCACCTTCGGAATACCGAAGACCCCTTTAAGAATTACCGAAGAGCCTTGACAGCTCAAGGTCAACTCCTTGATAGCACAGCCAACTAGCACAAACAGCTAGTCTTCTGTCTACCAAAGACTATCTCTAGAATACTGAGCCTCCAACGACTACTTTTCAATACCATATATACCCTTCGGTATATTGAGCATACTTGAGAGACTAAGTCCACAGATTTATGAAAAATCACACTTCGGGACAGTCTTCTGAAAATTCCCTTCAGAATATCAAGCAAAAACAACTTCGGTATACCGCACCAGATCATCGGTCTACCGAACATCTTGAACTTACACAGGATCACTGTCCACCTTCAGAATTCCGAGGACAACACTCAGAATACTGAATCCTGATTTTTCATAAATCTAAAATATGGATTTTAACCACTTAGAATCCAATTTTTAATGAACCAATTAGGGCATGATTCTAAGTCTAATCCTAGGGGTAAGTCAAAGGTCTCCTAGGTCTATTTAGGTCCATTTTACCTAACTTGGTTGGCCTTCAGCTTATTCTTCCTTTTCTGTTGCTGCTGTTGCCTTCTTCACATTCTTCCAGAGGCAAGGAGCGGACTCGCAAGCAAACACTTTGACACACTGTCACAGAAATTGACGACACTTGGGAACACAGATTCAACTGTGGCGCTAACACATGCCAATTAGGAGATGGAATGCAGTGGCTAAATGATATGTTATGCTGCAGAGCGATAGTGAATTGTCCCTATGAGGTTTAGTGGTAAACTGGTGATGTAGAATATAGAAAGTTGACCTAGATAGATATGATGATGCTTCAATGATGATGATAGTGTTGTCATCTGATGGTACTTCTCTTGCCTCTAGAGTTCTATCCACATACTTATTTCTTGTCTAAAAACTTTGACTAAGAAATCTAAGTGGAACTTTTCCCCCTCTTCTAACTTATAACAATCATTTCCTTCTGGCATTTAGAAATTTATTTAGCTTCTTAACCCTAATTAAGTGCTGAATTTAGCAAAGCAATTTTGATCAATGTGTTATCCAATTTTGATAGGTAAAAGAAATCTTATTTGAGAGGAAGGGATAGAAAATGATTGTGGCAGTTAGAGGGCTCTACTTATGAAATGGAAAATGGTTATGCTGGACACTGTCAGTACCATTTTCGTTGCTAATTACAAAAAATAAATCAACCCCCTACGACCACCAAAAACAAACTACCATTTTTCTTACTGATACACAGAAATGTATTTACCAACTTCTTTAGTTTACTGAACTGAAGAACTTCAGAGCTATCGAAAAAAAAAACTAAATCTCCATGAAGAAAACACAAAATGATTCCTCTTCAACCATTGTCCAGTAGTATCCCCAAACAGTTTCTTTTAATACCACTATGCTGGACAACCAACAGATGAAAAGTCTACAAATCACATGTGTATATTAGGTCAGCATCCCCTTGAAGGCATAATGTTAAATAATGAGTTTATTGTCTACTCAAAAATTGACATGTACATCAAGATTAATTGGTCTAAGTTCTGAAGACACGGTAACTGCCCCATCCACATCTTTTTTTTCTCCTTGACTTTGGCCATAGGTGGCATTTCCCCTGGCATGTCCCCACATGATCAGTTCCTTCTGGGATTTGCTGCAAGTGCCCGTGCCCTGTGGTATAAGATTTTTTTCGTATACAAGTTATGTTACATGGGTATGGGTAAATGTTTCAGAATCGGACACAGTTTGTGGCATTGGACCCAGCCAATCCTAAATATAGGATTTACAGCCTCGGCATAATATGTAAATAAATTTACAAATTCACATTTTCTTTCTTTCAAATGACAATATTTTAGTTAGGTTTTCAAAGGAGAAAGGTATGATCATGTTTTTCTCATATTGGATAACAATGCTACCGGTTAAGGAAAAAAATGTTTTCCCAATAGATACATCATATGCAAATCTAAACACAGAAATCTGGGAATATCTATACCAAAATTGGTTCGTTTCATCCAATCTTTTGTTTTCTTCAAGCTTGTACCTTTTCTTAATTTAGAAGAAAATCAAGGTTTATTTCATACAATCATTCTAAAAGGTTCGTATTATTTAAACTTGTAATATTTTGTTTTTCAAAACCAAACAATTCATAGATAATTAGATACCTTAAGAGCTTGGTTTCATAATCTGTTTACTATGCATTTCTAGTCAATTGAAATCTGTTTCTGATCAGGTAATTTTGTTTGTCCTCTCTGTGAAGTATTAGTTGACTATGCTGTTGTGTAGGTGCCAAATTATTTCATGAGAAGATTCATGTGACTCTTTCTAATGATGTGCATTTCATTGTCATATAATTTCCTTCTTTAGTAGCTAGTGCTTTTTCCCCTGTGGACATTCTCATGAATGTCTTGCCTGCTTTGACTCCAATTTTTTTAGCTCATTTGAATTATTCAATATTTGACTTGGTTGTTTTCTGTGCTAATCTGTGGAATCAATGTCTTCAATTGGCACAGGGATCAAGCGATATCGATCAGCTAGGAAAGATTTTTGCAGCTTTTGGGACTCCAAAGCCATCTCAATGGCCTGACATGGTTTATCTTCCAGATTATGTTGAATACCAGGATGTTCCTGCACCTCCCTTGCGATCTCTGTTTCCTATGGCCAGTGATGATACGTTGGATTTGTTGTCGAGGATGTTCACTTATGACCCAAAATTGAGAATAACCGTGCAACAGGCTCTAGAGCACAGGTGCATAGCTTGTCTCATTCTAATAGCTCGAACTATAGCTTTTCTTGTTTATGCCTTTTCTTCTCTCATAGTGAAATGTGAGTCCCAACTGTCTTGCCATTTAGGTATTTTGCGTCTGTTCCTGCACCAACGAAACCGGCATTACTTCCCAGGCCTCCTCGAAAGGGGGAATCACTCAACTCCAGACCTTTGGATTTAAATTTTCAGGAGGGCCCCATTGTATTATCACCACCAAGAAAGTCAAGAAGAGTGACACTCAACCGTGAGGGACTGGAAGGAAATCCCCAAATTGAGAAGGTAGATGAACACATTGGTGGAGTCCGTCAAATGGGTGAGGCTACAAATAACAGCAGTCATGTACCGATGTCAGTAGACTTAGCTGATTTATTCGGAACGAGACCTCCACCTAGACCAACACTTAACAGGTATATGGACTGGTTCAAAAGTGAATGTAGAATGGATGTGCACACAAACACATCTGCATTTTTTTGATGAAATGATCTGGTGCAACTCATTTCCGCCAAGTAGTATGTTGCATCTCTCATATGGACAATCCAATCATATCTTTGGTACCTGTACTATTTGTCTGTTATGATGCAAAAATCATCGATAGAGGCCTTAACCACCTAATCAATGACCTGAAAATGTATGGTCCAGTCTAATTCTTTTGAAGAAAGATCAATCACTGATCTATATTTTCCTTTTACTGCAAAATAAGGAAACCATATGTTAACCAGATGTCACCTTTGGTAGACATTGACCTAATTATGTGGTTCAGTTCTGTGGCGGGTAAAATTGTTGATCTTGACAAGGGATTGATGGTGAGATGTTAGTGGGGGTTTGGTCTTACCCAATTAGCCAACCTGACCAGTTAATTCTGGTTGGGTTGACATTTCCAATCTGATTTATTTGGGTTGGGTGGTGTTGAGCCAGTTGGCTTTGAAGTTGGGTTCAGGTTGATTAATACATGCTATCCTCGCTGGTCAACTTGAACCCAAACCTGATCCATTTCCTCCCCCAGCAGCAATTCCAAACATGATCTGCCAATCTGACTCGGCAATTCTTGGTTTAGATTCGCATTTCTAATCCAAATAATTATTGGCTCCAGTTTGGTTGGGTGGTCTAACCAACCTGACCCTTTGGATTGTCCAGTCATTGTGACATGGACACTATGGGTGATGAAGATTGCCGAACAAGATAAAATGTCCATATTGACATTCATATTGTTAGCATTTATGATGCATGATATTTGAAGTAGATTTTCTTGATTGTACAACAGCAGAAACCCAGAACTTTCAAGGTGTCCCAATAATTTTCATTGTCATGAAATTGCCATGAATAAGAATTGTCAGTCTCAGTGATTTTTGTTTTATGGACCTATCGGTGATCTAACCCCTATAGCCATCCTTGCCCCAGAATGCTCTTCTTACCTACAGTCCCCTAACAAAATGAGAATAAATTTATTGTTGTACTGATTAGTGCAGTCATTACCAAAAGCTTGAGGTCTATTCTAATAATCAATATTGGTCTGAATGTATGATTCTATTGAATCAGGCTGTACATATGTAGGTTTCCTCTTTTTTTGGGTAGCTCCAACTTGCCTGTTGATTTCTAGGCTGAGAAATTCAATGGTCTACATTACCATTGCTTCAGTTTTGATTTTGTTCTTTTTGTCCCTTGTCATCTGGCTTTAGAGTTAGTTTCATTTCTTGGTGGATGCTTGCTTATGAGAATATGTTGCTAGTATGAAAAATAGTCTCATACTATGTTCTTTTTGCAGTGCTGACAGATCACATTTGAAAAGAAAACTCGAACTGGACTTGGAATTCAGCCCCCAATGAACATAAACTTGCAGTGCGTTTGACAAAGAAATGAGTCATGAGTTTTACAATACATTTTGGCCAAATCGGTGCAGCTCTCACTTTCCTTTGCAATTCTTGACGGTCTCTTTGTTTGCTTTCTTGTGCTGCAAAATTTGAGTGGGAGATGGGACCAGCAAGCATTGTTGAAGCATTTGCATCTTGTGTGCCAAGCTTGTGGACATGATCAGATCGGTGTTTTTGAGAGAACTATTGGAGAGGCATCATATTCTTTTCTCAATAGAGAAATGTACACTGAGCTTAGATTCTAGACTTTCTTTTTCCATTATTTAAGCTCCCATTTGATATGAGCTCTGAAATTTTTATCATTTTTCCTTATCCTATGTTAATTTGATCTCCCATCTCATCAGAGAAGTTAAGGACATTAGATGAGCTATAGCACAGTTTGCAGATTTTACTCTTGTAAACCATAAAAGTTGTGCATTAGAGTTTTGTGATCATTTTAAAAAAAGGAATAAGAAAGGTGAGGCACTGCCTTAAAGAAAGTAAAACTGTACTTGGAAGAGGAATATTTTTTTTTAATGGTGATTTGCTATATCTTGAATGTGATTCGGGCTAGACGGGGGCCAATGTCCATCCCAAAATTCACAACTTTGAATGTAGGCAATCTTCAATCATCGTGCCAACTCGTCATGTCTTATGGTTGATTCATTTGTCTTGTCCAACTTCACAACTAATTTTGAGCTAGGATCATCCCCAACATCTTTAGGTCCGAATAACCTTAAAGTAACTGGTGGAATGATTTTACTAGTGAGGTCCAGGAAAACCCCTCTGATATTAAATGTTTCACTCTTGGTTTGGAAGGTACCCAAAAATTATAACACATCTCTCATCTTTGCGTGACTCACTTTCGAACATGAGAGAGAGATGCAATCAATGAATGCTGAGTTTTGTAAACCTTCCTTAGGAGAGATGCTCCCTTTGAATATTCATTGCAGACATCTTTGGTGCAGCCTTAATAAAAGTATGCAGTGGAATAGACTCCAAAGCCATTGATTTGGATGGGGGAATGGAAAAAAAAATGCACATGCACATGGTAAAAAAGATGCAACATCTTTCCCTTTGTGTTGGTCCCATACTCCCCAACTTCAGGAGGGAGAGAGAGAGAGAAATTGTGTAGTTGTAGAAGAAAGATGAGGATGTTAATACTGGTCGAGAAAGAAAGGGAAAGGAGTGCACGGCAAGTTACATGAATCACTTAAAAAAAATGGACGCGTCAAGTTTATATTTAAAATATATCAGGCAATATTTTTATCTTATAATATTCATACCTATCATGTACCCACTCCGTTTCATTTTAGTTGTCTCATTTAAAATATTTGTATTTTTTAAAGAACTCTCTATTTAAGGCTAGCACTCCATATGATCTCTTCCATTTTCAACACACTTTATGTTACTCCATTATGAATGAAACAACTATTTTGAAATAATTTCAAAATCCATATAAGACAACTAAATTGAGATAGAGAGAATAATAGCCAAAATACTGAGAGTGTTGTATCAGTACATGGAGAACTAGACAAATATTGAATGACATTTGAAATATCAGTTGGTGTTTAAACATCAACTCTTGAACTCTTGTGCTTAGAAGATAGATACAAAATAACTAGGAGACATGAACAACTGCTTGATTCTAAAGCTAAAGAAGCCCAAATAAATTGCTTGTGTGAGATTCTATGTTGACTTGGCAATGAATGGGGTCATGTCTTATTTGGTTCAGGCCTATTCCGAGTCTTGTTAAATGGGTTAAGTCGATTCGAATCTATTTTGGATTCGGATCGGATTTATCGATTATTTGACTCAGTATATTTTCACACCAAGACTATTCCTTAAATGAGTTTAGACTCATATTGTTTAATCTTCGATGTGTTTCATATAAATGTGACAATAATTAGATCACTCAGGTTTGCCTATTTATAATTAAGTTCAGATCAAGTCTACCCATTTATAAATATGCTCGGGTCAGATTAGGTCGACTCATCTCTTAAACGGGTCAATTTAAATTGAATTGAGTCAAATTTATCAAATATAATTCTACAGTGTACGCAATTTTTTAAAGTATATTAAAGAACATGTCCATTCAAAATTTTAAAGTATATTAAAGAACATGTCCATTCACAAACATTGATTGGCCCATTTGTCACTCAACCATGAAAAAAAAGGATGGCAAGTGAGCAGTCCAAGTCACCAAACAAAGCTAAGGTTGGGGACCATGCTACCCGTTGTTCAACTTTACTAGCGTCACTTTTGTATACAAGTTTCATGTTTTATGACTTGAACGCCTTGTAAAGCATTGAATAGACATGCATAACAATTGATCCACTAAAGGGCTTAGCTTGCAAATGGTCTTTCCAAATTGTGTTCGTAGCTTAGAGAGGGAGGGGCATTTACAAATTTCTCAATAGGGTTTCCACTAAGTAATGGGGGTTATCAATGGGAAGAAGAAAGACATAAGAAAAGGTAACCACTAATTTCTCAAAAGTGTAGAGTAAATCGTGATTTTGGGAAAGGTTGTCTCTCAAAAATGATTTTTCATAAAGGTTTAGCCTTAATTTATGGACCCATTTGAAGGGGTATCAATGGAAATGAGGAAGAGAGAAGGAGGTTTACTCAGTAAGTAATGATTTTAATAAAAGTTTTTCATTTAATGAGTCGGTCTTATGCTTCTCTGATCCTCTGCAACTTGCCAAAGAGGCTTTTAAACAGACTCCAATTTGGGGTTGTTTTGGCTTAATATGTTTATTTGATTGGAAAGATCAATAATTAAATATAAAGTTAATAAAAAAATATTTTGGTTAGATTAGATAAGTTATATGTTTAAGCCTTTTAATTGATATCTTAATCATTAAGTATTTGTGTCTATTTAAAGTGATTAATTCAATCAAATTGATTTTGGGTTGACCTCATGAGTTCAACTTGGGTTAGGTGCAACCCAAATCCAAGTGGCCCCTTTGTTGGAATAAGATTCTTTCAAAATTTAAACTCCATGTAATTTTTTTAGTTTCTAAATAAAAACAAGAAATAACTTATACATATCTTGTTTTTCCTAAATTTGCAAGTTATTAAAAATTGTAGATTTGTAATATCAAATTAAAACACTATTGTTGATTTAATTTTGATCTTCTCATAAAGACAAAAATATTTAAGTTCAAAATAAAAAAAGAAAAGAAAAGAAGAAAAAGAAATAATAGAATACATAGAAGAGTTTGAGAGAAGGAGTCACCTTTAATCATTTTTTTTCTTTTACTATTTTAAGTTTTATTTATCTTATCAAAAAAATCAACTATACAGATTGAAAATAAATTTACAGAGTTAGAAGTGGATCAAATTCTAATTTTAAACTCAAATTTTTGACATTTAATTTTAATAGTCGAAATTATCAAATGTTCTTAATTTCTTTAAAAATAATATATAATTACCTCTGTGAAGATAAAAAGTAGAAAAATTCCTTTTACACTTTACAGTCATAAGAGATAACCATTAATTCACACCAGCCCACTAATTTCAAACTAATGTAGGACCACTTGAAGAGAAAAGATACCTTGTCTAGCGCCGACCGTTGGTTTCCTATTCAATCTTTGGCCAGTGGGCTCCATTAGTTTGAAATATTAATAGGGTTGTTACTAAAAAATTAATATTAAATCATTGGTATTTGACCTGGATCACATTTCCAAAGTGGGTCAAGCTTTCCTCTTAATTAAACTAAGCAGTTGGAAAGCATCAATATTCACATGGTAATAGCTTTACAAGCTACACTCGTCTACACAGCCAATGTAATTGTCGGCCATTGCTGCCACAAACAATAAACCTGTACCACAACTATTGAGTCCTAAAAGTAGAGATTGATCCAAATTTTGAATGAATAAAATTCATGGGTAGCGATCCTCGTATGGGTATTTTGTGTAATCTGACATGGGTTTTACTGTATTGTCCATTTTGTCCTTCAAATCGACTTGCTGGGTGACTAGATTATTGACCCTTCTACTGCTGTATAAATCGCCTTACTGACCGGCTCGCCGGATCAATAAGTGGCTCACTGAAATTTATTTAAGTGAGACTGTTTTTTTTTCATATAGAATAACAAATTGGATCACTGAAATTGGCTCAGTGATTAGATTATTGATTTTTTTTAAATGCTTTCGTACGGTAGTAGAAGGGTAAAATGGATAATATCCTAAATTCCGTGTCCCGTTACAAAAAATACCCATAGCAAAATCCATGAACCCTTAAAAAAATATCCAAATTACCCATGAATAATAATATTACTGTAAAATTTTATAATTTAAGAAAGTTTCTTTTACCTTGTTTGATTCATCATAATTATCACCAAATGTGATTATGAGTTCATTTCAAATATCAACATCATTAACATAGAAAGGTCTAAATAGAGATAAGGTAGAGTATGTTGGCTTCCATTTATAAAATCTTAATTTAATTTAAAGTAAATTATATATACACTAGAAGGTTCGTTTCGTGCTTTTCTAATCCCAACATTCTATATAATTCATTATCTCTCAAATTGTTAAAAAATTCTTAGAAATAATAATTAAAGTGATTTTTACCATTGGATTCAACATATTTCTTATCAGATACTTAAAATTTTGAATCTTTACAATTAAAAATCAAGATGATCTAATAAATTTCAAACTTAGCGCATCAAATAGTGAAGTTTGAAATGATTGATTAGAGAAAAAAGAGTTATAGCTGTCAGAGCATCAAGGAAAAAATATTTACATCTCATTATAAACAATAATTGTTTTTAAATGAATTTAAATAAAAAATCATAACAAATCTAATATGAATCAAATTGTTAACAAAAGAACCGCTGTCATATGTTCTTAATTTTTTACTTATAAAAGCATGATTTAAGTATTTCATTTATTTATTCCTTCACTTCATATTTTTTAATGTTGTTTTCTTATTCTAGTGCCTAGTGCTTAAATTTTTATTAATATGATCAAACAATTTTAATGAATCATCTTAATTTATTATCTATCAAAACTATTTCTAAAATAAATATTTTAAATCTAATCAATTGAAGCACATCTTATCAATATTGTGAAAAATAATATCTCCAAATGCAAATAATTTACAATTTAAGAAATGATGAGTGTCTCAAGTCTCAACTCTCAAGAGCCTTAATCGATTCCAGCGAGTTTCTCAGCGGCAGTTGTAAGAGGTTTTTAGAATCAATTCAATTCCCTTGAAAGGGGTTATTCAGTGAGTCTAATCTCGACCACTAGAATATTTTGCAGAAACTTTCCTCAGAACGTTTTCTTTCTTCACAGTCCCCAGTACTCCCCACCAACGTTTCCTCTCTCTCTCTCTCTCTCAAGTTATCAAATAAGATGCTCCCCCTCCCTGTAGAGTTTGATAAAGCTTTTCATTCATTTTAATTTCATTTTTTTTATCTAACTCATGACTGTAGAAACTTTTCCTTGCATGGAAGCAGTCCCAGAGCTCCGCAATTTCAGCTTTTGATGTTGGAGAAACTTCCCCTTCAGAGTTAGATGTATCTGATCTGAGATTCATCAACACTTTCTTATCATTGCTTCAGCTGTACTGTTTGTGGGAATTCTTTAATTTATCTTGAGTTTCTCATAATGGGTCTTGCTTCTTGGTCATTCCTTGAAGATTACCTATCTCCTTTTTCAGATGGGTTGTCTTGGTTTTTGTTTTTCTCTTATGGTGGGTGAGTGTTTGGTAGTAGAAGTTCCAGCTTGCAGAGGGACTTATTAGAGTTTATGGGTGATTCATTCTCCAAATTTTCTTCTGCTGGAGAATGGGGCAGCAGGTGTTTTTTGCGTTGGCGTCTTTCCTCATCATTGGCTCTGTATTTCATGGATCTGAAGGTAATAAATGTAGTGTTATAGTGCTTTCCTTTATGCTTTTCTAAATCTTGTTTGGACTAGATTGAGCCATACTGTTATGCATTAGTATTATAGCTTGCAGGTCTCATGTTTCCTTACATTAGAAGTGTTGAATCTTTTCAAATCTTTTTGTTTTTAGATTTAGTGTTGCATGCATGAGAATTTCGTTTTTCGTGTTTGTGGAACATGTTGGAAACGGAAATTCTCTCTCTCTCTCTCTCTCTCTCTCTCCAGCAGGCAATAAGTCTTTTCTTTTCTATTTAGCCAAACGGAGATTTGGTGTTTTATAGGACCATATGAACTGATCTGTTGGAGACGAATTGGTTGGAAATTCGGCTGTCTTGCTTCCCATTCAGACATGCTATTGTCTACTTTACTTGTGACAGTGTTTTAAAATCCAGGTCGGACCAGCCAGTGAATATGGCAACTGAAATAGTATTTAGGAATATAATTAGACTATGAGGTCAAAATTGTTTTTATTGGATATGATGTTACTTTTTTATGTAGTTTTTTTCCCCTGTTTTCGATGTTACAGTTCTTAGCTATTCTCTCTGCAGCTAAACCATGGTCTCATGAATTTTTACTGAACCTTTCACTAAAATGATTGAGCCTTACCCAATTCTGAGAATATTGTCAGACCAAGCCGGATGAATATCCTTTGTGCTACCTTAAGTGCTCCTTATGCTCTTATAGTTCTGTTTCCTTTTACATTTTATTCACTAAGTTGGAAAGTGAATTATTTGATCCATGGATTGTGTGTCATTTGGTTGGCCAAAGTATCGTGGTTGATGCTTAGGCAGTCAGGTTATTCCCGTAGTACAATGATTCTGTTGAACAATGCCAATCCTTTCCAATGGATGATTAAATATTAATTCTTGTCTTGATACTCTTGAGTTATTTTGTGAGTGAAAAAAATAATTTGCATGGGTATGACAGGACTGCTGATCCTACATTCCAACTATCACCCTTTTGTAGACAAGGCACATAGGCTGGTCACAACACAAAAATCAGGTGATTTAGACTATCCCATGTGGGATTTGATAATTGAATTTGGAACCTTCCATTTGATCCAGATCAAGTAATAGGAAATTAAGATGTCTGATAGTCTGGTCCACCTGATTTTCTTGGCCTTTCAATTTATTATGGGACTGCATTATGAGCTCAAGTTCATTGAGATTCTCACTACACCACATGTGCATTGCCTGTTTTCCTGTGGATCCAACATCCATACACTTTTGAACAGTTATTTTCATATATTTTCTATTGAACAATGGAACATGGGATCTTGTCCCTTTTTACTGTACATACTTTGTTTGCAAGAAATGTCGTCGAACTTGCCCTAGCATCACTGTATTGTTTACTAAACATTTAGCATCTTGTGGAGTTGGTTCATATAAACAAAATTGGACATGCCTTTTTCCTCTCCTGAAAACCAGATGTCGCAGCCAATGTCAACTTGGCTTGACTTATCTAAGCTATTGTTTATCGATATAATGCTTTTCATTTCAGATTTTTTTTTGTTGGAACGCTGCTTTTCATTTAAGAAGATTGAATGGGAGTTTATGCATTTTGCAATACGTTTTTACTGGGTATATTGAAGTATTAACTTCTTTGACATTGGCATATAGCATGCTGTCCCTCTTCTATAATATAACCTTTCTGCCTTGATCATCTGGTAGCTATGATGCCTGAACATGGCAGGGACAGAGATTTTATACATAAAAATTCCGACCGGGACAAGTTGCCTACATTTAAATGTTTGTGCAACAGAGTCTCTAAACTATAAGGTTCCAAAGTCTCATATGGTTTCCAGGATTTTATTCTCTGATTTCTAAACTATAAGGTTCCAAGGTCTCTTGTCTTATGAGCTACAAAGGCTTTTTCCTCTCAACAATGAAGTATTTTATCCTGCTAAAAGAAAGAGATAGATGGATAGAAAAAAGAAATGAAGGATTTTATTAGTTAAGGAAGAGGCTGTACAAACTACAAAGGGCATTCCACCCATCAAGGCAATGGATGCAAGCAATACAATATCATATATGTGAAGTCGGTAAAGAATCTCCAGCTTCTAATGAAGCCCTAAGTGATTGAGTTTGCCAACTTGTCCTTACTGCAAAAGACTTCCTCACCAATTGCAGCTTATGTATCTTAAAAACAATGGGTGGCAGCTTCCAATATTCATTCTATTTCCCTCTAGCTTCGGCTGAATATACTTGCTATCTGGATGGGACTATGGTGTTCAGAGATGAACTATGTATTCATTGTAATGTTTTCTGCTTGCTACGTTGCATGGACACTTTAATGTAGGCAACATGTCCGTGTCGGGCACTTGCGTGTCCATGTTGGACATTTATTTGTCCATGGCGGACATTTCATTTTTTTGTGTAAAATCCGTGTACTGCCATATCGATGGTGTGTCCTTGCGGCACCCATGCTGTGTTCAGGCATCATAGGCTGCTTCTTATGTAGAAGATGCACATTGGAGGATTTTTTTTTTAAAATTGAAAGGAATTTCTTTAAATATCATTTCAAATGTCTTTTGCCATGATTTGCTAATCCTTATGTTGTCAACATAAGGAAATGGTACTTCATATAAGGATGGTAGATCCTTGACCTGTTGGCTTTATCATTATGCATTATTGGATCATCTTGTTCCAATTCAATGCTGGATATTCTCCAAAATTTTGTTTAAAAAATAAATTATACTTTTCAAGGATACAATTTTAATGTCTTTTAATTGGAGATGTCCTCTACTTTAAGGGTTGCGGGGCGAGAAAAAGGGAGGGGTGGCGAGGGGGGGCCCTCATGGAGGTTTACGTAAGGCCATAACTAGAGGCTTTGGTGATCTTTGAAATAGAATTTTGACAAAACCTAATTTCTAAGAGAATCGTATTCTATTTTTGTTAATTTTTTTCATGTAAGTTTCTGTGTCCTAATTTGAGGCATTTGGGACTGCTTTTTGGTGCTGTAAGCTAACGTGCAATATAGCGACTTAATATGGACTTGAGGAATCTTGGAGGCAGATTAGTTGACATCTACGTTGTAGACCCCAATCAACAATTGCGTGGGAGCAAATACCATCTTAAGGACAATGTATCATTTGTTCAATTCCAATTTAGACACCAACATTTAATACAAGACAATTTTTTTGATAGCGATCAAAAGAAGGAGTGGTTTGTAAGATTTAGAGAAGATTTATGATCATGTAGACTGGTCTTTTGTAGTTAACAAGTTGCAAAGGTTTGGACCTAGGTGGATTGGTTGGGTTAAGGAATGCATAACCACAATTTGTCTCAATTCTTGTAAATGGGTCCCCTTGAGTCTTTTTTTTTTTTAAATTTAATGAAGATCTTCACCAAGGAGACCTCTCTCTCTCTCTCTCTCTCTCTCTCTCTCTGTTTAACATAGGAGATCTGAGGCATAAGAGTCAACATCAAGAAGATTGCGATTGTTGGCATCCTCGCTACATCTAAAGGAGTCTAGAATCTTGCATCTCTTATCGTCTATGCTAAGATGCCTAATGGGATTTTTCATCAAGTCTTTCTACTCTTTCATTGGACCTCAACCCCTTGTTTCCTTTCTTTTCAAAGCCATTCGGAAATTGGTTATACCATCCAAGGTCAAAGCTTTTCGTTGGGTAGCATACCTTAAACAAAATCTTAATGGGAATATTTTTTTTGAAAGATCTTAATGGGAATTACTTGATTGTTAGAAATTTACCGTTTCCAAATATTTGCTTTCTTTGTTGGCTTAGTCAAGAATCGATTGACCATATCCTTTTATACTGCCCTTACGTCTCTCCCATCAGGTTCTACTTTTTTTGAGACCTTTTCTATTCACTCAATTTTTCCATGTTCTTTCAAGGCTCCCATTAATGGATGGGGATCAGAGCCCTTTCCAAAGAAGGTACAAATATTGTGGAAATGGTATCCTCGGCTGTCACATGGACAGTCTAGAAGGAATAAAATAGATCTGTTTTGAGGATAAACCTTTGCGTCGTAATTCAATGATCGAGCATTGCAAAGCTAATATCATTTAGTGGGTCTCAGCAACTAAAGACTTTGTAGGGCTGTCTAATTTATCTTTCAAAGAGGGATGGAAATCTAGGTTGTAGTGTAGTGTTTTTTTGTCATTCTTTTGTCTTTGGTGTTGTTCTCTTCAATGGTGTTTGTACTTTCCTTTTGGTGGTAGATTAGTCCAAGCTCTCTTTGGGCTAGTCTTTTCTCATTTTTAATTCTTCTTCTCTTTAATAAAGTTTTGTTGTTATCTCTCAAAAGAAAGGGAAGAAAGGAAATAGAAATACCATTGATGGTATTTTGGTGATTTATGTAAAGCATTAGGTGGGATTGGAGAGTTCTGTAATCTATGAAAAGTTTCCTTTAGGGTTATATGGAATAGTTAATATGTTTCCAAAATTAATATATGTTTTTAATAGGTTTTTTTTTTTTTTTAAAATATTAATATAGAAGGATAACCAGAAAAAAGACACTACGCTCTTATATACTGTATATCATCATCCTGTGTTCAAGAGTACCCTAAGCCCATCGCATAAAAAGTAATCTGAAATGTCCAATACATACCAATATACCAATTGCTAAATACAAGTATACCCTTAACCTGGGTCCCAATGCAAGAGATCCCTCAGTAAACTCTTTTTTTCCCTTTAGAAGACCCCAGAACAATTTTACCTCATCCTGGGCCACAGATCTGACCCACTACTGTCTTTGAAAATGTATTCATCACTTCAAGAGATGTGTATGATCTCTGTAATAAAATATGAGACTTTTGGTTTATTTGTTTTTCTCCAATCAAAGAAGATATTTTTCTCCACTGCTTTGACTGTACATTCTGCATACTTGTATGGTACTATCGAATTATGTTTGTAATCTATCATTGGTTGAGGGGTTGGATGGTTATATGGACGTTCTTGCTTTCCTGCTTTCTCTGATGTATTATAAGTGTACAGTGAAATGAACCATCAAAAGCATCTCTTGCCATGCTTAATTATCAATTTCAGTACTAATGATCTGTCTCCTAGCATAAGAATGAATTATCAGTTCTATCAGATATGATCCCGGTCCTGCCTCTTGGTGATGGATTAATGCCTATTGCCTATGAATTGTACCTTGACAAGCATTTGCTATTTTAAAAATTGATAAATTGATAAATTAATTGTTCCATCCTGTCAGAAGTTCCATCCTGCAGCAAACCCTGTCATCGTCAGTGCCTATTTGGGGTTGTCTGTGTATCAGTGAACCTTAATTCTGAGACTGTTTGAAGGATCCATTGTACATCTTGAAGAGGAACTTTCGTTGAAACCATTGTACATATTTCCATATTCTTGTAGATTTGTGCTTCCGATGCCATCATTGGCTCCTTCTAAGAGTAGAGACATAGAACACCATCTCTCAAGAATGATGGCCCCATCTATGCTTGCATGAAATCAACCAGCAGATGGTTAATCTTCATGCTCTTTCATATACTTTCTATTTCTTTTGTTTTTTAGGGTTTATAACATTCTTGTGTTCTATTGCAGGATATGCTAAATCCCCATCACCAAGGACTTCTGTCCTTTCTCCTGTTGGAGGAAGAACACCTAGTTTTGGATTCAATGGAAAACCACCAAGAAGCAATGCATGGAGCCCAACATCCCCAGTTAAAGGTAATGTTGGCTAACTCACTGGTTCCAAAGAAATTGCTATTTTTAACCCAGACCATTTATTTAAGCTTCCACTTGACAAGATGGGACCATTTTTTCCTCTTTTGTCAATAATGTCACCAAAAATAGGGTCTGTGCCTCTATTGATCCAAGGGCTAGCAGCAATTGTCCCAGAACATTCTTTGTCACGATACATACATAAGGATGACAACCGCTCAAAGTGGATATCTCCAACAATAGATAATCATATACCACAGTCACCTATTGGAGAAGGTTAATTCTCTCAATTCTTAATGTTGCCATTTTTTCTAAAGCTTTCTGTTTTCTTCTGGAATCTTATATTTTTCAGAAGTCCTTTTTCCATTTCTAATTTGATCTGTCAAATTTTGCAATTATAGAAGTATAATGTCCAAATGAAAAAAATCAAACAAGAGAAAAAAATGGTTGGAAGATGGTCTCAGGGAGAAAAGTGTCATTTGTTAGTGGGCGTTGCTCATATTGTTGTCCTTTGCCTAGCAATGCCAATTGCGTCTCTTAGAGAGTCTCCAAAACAAGCATTGGCCATGCACCTAAGTGTCGTGATGGTAGAGAAAATGCAATTGAAATATTGCAATAAGAAAAACAAGTAAAATTAAATCACATAAATATACCATAAAAGGCTAGACAAATTTAACGTGGTTCGGAATATATGCCTACGTCCATAGGTGAAAAGAATGATGGCTTCACTAATCAGAAGAGAAAAAAAGAATGAGAGAATTACAATGTGCTCAACACAAACCCAAAGACTCAACCTCTTAATCTCACTCACTCACAAAGAAACCTCAAAATTACAAAAGAGAATTCCCACAAATTTCTCTCAAAAATCCTCTCAAAAAAGACCCAAACGAAGAAACCCTAATTTCTGTGTGTTACGATGGAGGCCTGAAGCCCCCTTATATAGAACTTGGATCTCCAAAGTTACGAAATTAAAATAATAACAAAATATTAAAAGAGGGGAGAGAGAGAGAGAGAGAGGAAATCAAGCCATGAGTCGGCTCCTTTCCAACTGAGTGCCAGCGTTGCTCGCTGATATTTTTTGTAGTACACAGGGTTGGTGACCTTGGTGTCACTGTCGCAACACCAAGTGTGTTAAGAATATCTCCAGCCACTACGTTAGGTGCTTCTTGTAATTCTAAAAAAAAAAACTGTTCTTAGCCTTGAAGCCTTCATGCGACTCCTTACTATCAAGACTGGTTATATTTATACAAAATCCAAGTTCCACATCAGTCTCTCAGCAGTTACATTCATCAGGTCACTGAATAAGTAGGAATTTTACGGACTATTAAAGACAAAGGCTGGAGGTCCACATTCAATGCTTCTTTATGGCCACATTCAAGGCTTTAGAATCTCCTTTGGAGCTGCTGACTGCATCATGATGAGCTACTTTGATCTTGCAAACTAATCACAAGCTGTATATGCACCTGAACCCAATTCTAAGAGTACAGGGGTTTAAAGGGCTTACTGAAACTTTTAAAATGTTTTTCAATTGGAACAATGAAGATTTCCCAAGCTAGGTCTTAGCTTCTTCTAGGAGTAACCACGTTCTGATCTTTTACATAGTGCTTCCCTTGTATGATGTGCAGACCCTCCTCTTCAGCCAGTATCAATTTCTCCTAGTGTCAATGATAAAAGATATGGAATGCCAACTGCTGCACCTCCTGTGGAAATAGTCAACCATTTATCACCTTCATACCATTCCCCAACTAAAGGTAATTTTAATTGGTTTAGGTTCTATGGTAATTTCATGGATTTGAAAGTGTGCTGTTAGTTGTTGACATTTGCAGGTTCACCTCCCGTTATGCCCATTGCACCTCATGTAGGCTTGAAGTCTCCAGAAAATTCTTCTCCTGCTTCCGGTCCAGTTCCCAAGCTACGGGCAACAGAAGGGATTCATAGTCCTGCACCTCCACCTCCACTTATCTTTCATTCGCATCAAAGAAAGAAAAGAATCAGCAGCCCTGCATCTGCCCCCTTGAATGTCATTCCTCCTCCCTATCAGCAAGGTTGCATTTACTAGGATTTTTTTAGAAATAATGATAAGATTTATTCATAAGGAAAAACTTTATATTGCTAGTTGTCCATAATAATATTGACAACTGATAAAGAGGAAAAAGAAATCCAATGAACTATACAACTGATATTTTTGTCATAAGTGATGATCTAGTAGATGCTTTATCTAGAAAATAGAAATATGCTGATATTTTTTGTGTCAGGTGCTTCTTGTAATTCCAAAAGAAACAGTATTCTTAGCCTTGAAGCCTTCATGTGACTCCTTACTATCAAGACTGCTTACATTTATACAAAATCCAAGTTCCACATAGTCTCTTAGTATATTTCTGGTTGAAAATATTAAAAAAATATATCTGGTCAAAAGTAGGCAGTTGCATTCATCAGGTCACTGAATAAGTAGGAATTTTACGGACTATTAAAGACAAAGGCTGGAGGTCCACATTCAATGCTTCTTTATAGTCCACATTCAAGGCTTTAGAATCTCCTTTGGAACTGCTGACTGTATGATGAGCTACTTCGATCTTGCAAAGTCATCACAAGCTGCATATGCACCTGAACACAATTCTAAGAGTATAGGGGTTTAAAGGGCTTACTGGAACTCTTTATAAAGTTTTTCAATTGGAACAATGAAGAGTTCCTAAGCTAGGTCTTAGTTTCTAACTCCTGGGAGAAACCATTTCTGATCTTTTACAAGTGCTTCCCTTGTATGATGTGCAGACCCTCCTCTTCATCCGGTATCAATTTCTCCTAGTGTCAATGATAAAAGAAATGGAATGCCAATTGCTTCACCTCCTGTGGAAATAGTCAACCATTTATCGCCTTCATACCATTCCCCAACTAAAGGTAATTTTAAGGTTTAATTTCTGTGGTAATTTCATGGATTTGAACTTTTACTGTTAGTTGTTGGCATTTGCAGGCTCACCTCCCCTTATGTCCATTGCACCACATGTAGGCTTGAAGTCTCCAAATAATTCTTCTCCTGCTTCGGGTCCAGTTACCAAGCTACGGGCAACTGAAGGGATTCATAGTCCTGCACCTGCACCTTTATCTCCACCTTCAATTATCTTTCATATGCATAAAAGAAAGAAAAGAACCAGCATCCCTGCATCTGCCCCCTTGAATGCCATTCCTCCTCCCTATCAGCAAGGTTGAATTTACTAGGATTTTTTAGATATAATGTTAAGATTTATTCATAAGGAAAAACTTTATATTGCTAGTTGTCCATAATAGTATTGACAACTGATAAGAGGAAAAAGAACTCCAATTACCTATACAGATGGATTTTATCACCTGACCCCAAATTCTGTAGAGATTTGAAGCATATGCTCAATTTAGCTCTTTCTGAATCCTAAGCTCGATTGAGCTCTTTCACTACTAAGCTCCATTGCACTACTGGATAATATTTTTGTGATAAGTGATGATCTAGTAGATGCTTTATGTAGAAAATAGAAATATGCTGATATTTTATGTAGTACACAGGGTCGGTGACCCTGCTGTCCTGTCTCAACACCAAGTGTGTTAAGAATATTGTGTCAGGTGCTTCTTGTAATTCCAAAAGAAACAGTATTCTTAGCCTTGAAGCCTTCATGCGACTTTTTACTATCAAGACTGCTTATATTTATACGAAATCCAAGTTTCACATCAGTCTCATTATATTTTTGGTTATAAATATTAAAAAAATATATCTGGTCAAAAGTAGTTAGTTGCATTCATCAGGTCACTGAATAAGTAGGAATTTTACGGACTATTAAAGACAAAGGATGGATGTCCACATTCAATGCTTCTTTATAGTCCATTCAAGGCTTTAGAATCTCCTTTGGAGCTGCTGACTGCATCATGATGAACTACTTTGATCTTGCAAACTAATCACAAGCTGTATATGCACCTGAACCCAATTCTAAGAGTACAGGGGTTTAAAGGGCTTACTGAAACTTTTAAAATGTTTTTCAATTGGAACAATGAAGATTTCCCAAGCTAGGTCTTAGCTTCTTCTAGGAGAAACCACGTTTTGCTCTTTTACATAGTGCTTCCCTTGTATGATGTGCAGACCCTCCTCTTCAGCCAGTATCAATTTCTCCTAGTGTCAATGATAAAAGATATGGAATGCCAACTGCTGCACCTCCTGTGGAAATAGTCAACCATTTATCACCTTCATACCATTCCCCAACTAAAGGTAATTTTAATTGGTTTAGGTTCTATGGTAATTTCATGGATTTGAAAGTGTGCTGTTAGTTGTTGACATTTGCGGGTTCACCTCCCGTTATGCCCATTGCACCGCATGTAGGCCTGAAGTCTCCAGATAATTCTTCTCCTGCTTCCGGTCCAGTTCCCAAGCTACGGGCAACAGAAGGGATTCATAGTCCTGCACCTCCACCTCCACTTATCTTTCATTCACATCAAAGAAAGAAAAGAATCAGCAGCCCTGCATCTGCCCCCTTGAATGTCATTCCTCCTCCCTATCAGCAAGGTTGCATTTACTAGGATTTTTTTAGAAATAATGATAAGATTTATTCATAAGGAAAAACTTTATATTGCTAGTTGTCCATAATAGTATTAACAACTGATAAGAGGAAAAAGAAATCCAATGACCTATACAGATGGATTTTATCACCTTTCCCCAAATTCTGTAGAGATTTGAAGCATATTCTCAATTTAGCTCTTTCTGAATCCGAAGCTCAATTTAGCTTTTTCACTACTAAGCTCCATTGCACTACTGGATAATATTTTTGTGATAAGTGATGATCTAGTAGATGCTTTATCTAAAAAATAGAAATATGCTGATATTTTTTTCGTACACAGGGTCAGTGACCCTGTTGTCCTGTCGCAACACCAAATAAGAATATCTCCAGCCATTGTGTCAGGTGCTTCTTGTAATTCCAAAAGAAACAGTATTCTTAGCCTTGAAGCCTTCATGCGACTCCTTACTATCAAGACTGCTTATATTTATACAAAATCCAAGTTCCACATCAGTCTCTTAGTATATCTCTGGTTGAAAATATTAAAAAAATATATCTGGTCAAAAGTAGTTAGTTGCATTCATCAGGTCACTGAATAAGTAGGAATTTTACGGACTATTAAAGACAAAGGCTGGAGGTCCACATTCAAGGCTTTAGAATCTCCTTTGGAACTGCTGACTGCATCACGAGGAGCTACTTCGATCTTGCAAACTCATCACAAGCTGCATATGCACCTGAACCCAATTCTAAGAGTACAGGGGTTTAAAGGGCTTACTGGAACTCTTTAAAAAGTTTTTCAATTGGAACAATGATGAGTTCCTAAGCTAGGTCTTAGCTTGTGACTTCTGGGAGAAACCATGTTCTGATCTTTTACATAGTGCTTCCCTTTTATGATGTGCAGACCCTCCTCTTCATCCGGTATCAATTTCTCCTAGTGTCAATGATAAAAGAAATGGAATGCCAATTGCTTCACCTCCTGTGGAAATAGTCAACCATTTATCGCCTTCATACCATTCCCCAACTAAAGGTAATTTTAACTGGTTTAATTTCTGTGGTAATTTCATGGATTTGAAGTTTGCTGTTAGTTGTTGACATTTACAGGCTCACCTCCCCTTATGTCCATTACACCAAATGTAGGCTTGAAGTCTCCAAATAATTCTTCTCCTGTTTCAGGTCTAGTTCCCAAGCTACGGACAGCAAAAGGGATTAAGTTTGATATACCCTTTTCGGACACTTGCAGATACTCCATTGGACACTCAAACCCGTTCTCATGGGTTTTTATAGTGTTTTTTCTAATGAATATACGTTGATTATTTTTTTAACAAAAGAAAGTAAAACTAGTACATTCTTTTTTGTTAGTGTTATCTTTGTACCTTATTTTCATTTAAAATAAATTGTAAATTTAAATATATTTAAATACAGTGTTGTGTCCTTGTCCTAGTTTTGGTTTGTCAAGTCTGGCGTCTTGTGTCCATGTTGAATTCAGACACTCGCACCTTGTACCCATTCAACTTAGCCCCCTCATTTGATGTTAATGGAGTAAGCATGAACCCATTTAGATATACTCATACCTGATGGTCCATCTTTTTAAATCTTTCTTTGATCTGTCTTTTATTCAAAGAATTGTATTTCTTTCTTCTATCATCAAACCCTCTTCATTTCTTGGTTTTTAAATGAATGAAAAAATAAATAAATACGTACATACATACATACATTCATACATAGGTAGCGGCGTTCAGCCACACCCCCCATAAAGTTTTCTCACGGTGGGAGCTCCATGTAAAGCGCATCTATGATCATGGAGTTGGATAGGTTTGAAAGAACTATGTGTCTGTATAATGCCTATAAAAAATCAGTTTAATTAAATAACTTCAGTCATGGTTTTGAAGGACCCGAAAATCAATGATAAATTGGGGTGTAATTTTATCAAGTTTACTCCCATGGCTACAGTCATTCAATCAAGCTGATTTTTCATAAGAATTACATAAGCATAGACCTTTCAAACCCACCTAACCCCATGATCATAGGTGGGCTCCAAATGGAGCTCCCACTGTAGGGGCACTTCATATCATTGTCATCATCAAAGCTATTTATCCCATATAGCTTTGTCTCTATGGATGAGATTTGGTCAATGGAAGCTAATAATAGAGGGGGATTTGACGAATGGGCTAGGGGTTGTAAGCGTTCTTGTTGGACCCGGGTTAGAATGTTTCCATTGTGCTTGTCAGAAGACCAACGAACGGTGTGGCAGACTTCTTAGCTGAAGTCAGAGTGGATAGAGAATATGAGTATTTTTACTACTGATTGTAATTGGGACCTTGGTTGTTTGGAGGGTTGTCCTAGTTTTATTTGGTCTCTTCTTCGCTTATTTTGGGTACCTGAGGGTTCTCTAAAAAAAGCCATTTATCATGTCTATTTGTGGATGACACTTATAATTGGAATTGGCATTGTTTTCCATGGGTTGATTGCCTATTTGATACCCATATGACTCAGACACCATGGTTGCAACAATGAAATACTATTAAATCCTAATAGATAATCATGTCTAGTATAATGATGCTCATAATCTTTGACTACCACTTGATAATCTCAATTACATCT
The DNA here is from genome assembly GCA_013350335.1 of Chimonanthus salicifolius. Lineage (NCBI taxonomy): Eukaryota > Viridiplantae > Streptophyta > Magnoliopsida > Laurales > Calycanthaceae > Chimonanthus > Chimonanthus salicifolius. Next base: position 28,819,234 of record CM023533.1, on the reverse strand, counting down.
TTCCTGATATAGCACGGCAAGGGTCCATGCCCCCAACCATCAATGGTTGATCTAAAGCTCTTAGGAACTACATAATGGAAAAAAAAAAAAAAAAAGAGGACCCTTCCAGTGATATAAAGTGGCAATAGGAGAATGGTGATACATAGACCCCTTGTTGACCCAGCAAAGGAAATGACATTCTGTATTTTAAAGTGACTAAAGAATTAGAAACTAAAAGTTGATTCCTTGTGTCTTATAAGCTTTTTTTGTTACTTAAGTAATGTTAATATAATGTGGATTGATGATATCATATGATTGCTCATAATTCAAAAGGCGAGTTGATTTTATTATATAAATAAATAATCAGACTTTGAGGAAACTAAGCAATTCACCTGAATACCAATTTGTGCAGCAACATCTAATCCATGAGTGAATTTTATAGATGGTGCATATTTAGACATTTGATTAGTTGCATATCCTCCTTTTTCTTTTCTGCTTAAGGTCCAGTGGACTACCCTCAATCTCCCTCACATCCACCGACAGTACTCCCGAAGAAGAGTAGACAAAGGTCTCATGGTTATCCCCCTATAGTTCAAGGTATGTGAATGGTCCACAATTAGTTATAATGTTAATCTCTTTTTTCATGCCAAGGTACTCCTCTTGACATTTGGCAGTTGCTTCCTTGCAGGCCCTTCTACTTCTGCCATCCAGCCACCCTTTTTTCCAACAGTGAAGGAGGGGGTACCTGCACCTTCACCATCAGTAACAATTCCCTCTAGACCAACTCAAAGAGCACCATCTCCATCATTAACAGTCCAAGGTCCTCCACGCCTGATTCAAGGTGCATAATCAGTCAACTGTAACTGTAGGTATTATTACTTTTTAAAACTGGGTACTTTGCTTAGCTTTTAGTAGTTGCTTTCTGGCAGGCCCTTCTCTTTCTACTGTACAACCACCCTTCTCTCCAACAGTGAAGCAGGGGATGCCTGCACCTTCACCATTGGTAACGATTCATTCTAGGCCCACTGAAAGGGCACCTTCTCCATCGATTGCAGCTCGTTATGGACCAACTAAAGGCGCACCTTCACCGTCATTAAGGATTCCTTCTAGACCAATTGAAAGTATGCTAGAACTTTCTTTCCTTTTTCTGTCATTTTCTTTTTGTCTATTAAGTTTATGGTGTTAAAAGTTGCCTCTTGATCATGCTTGTTTATGCAAGGGCCAATTCTTTCCCCTGAAATTTCTCCTTCCATATTCCCAATGACAAGGAAGATGCCAGTTGCAGCACCTGTTCGAGCATTACCACCTCCACCTCCCAATCAAGGTATTTGCACAAACTTTTTTCTAGAGAGAGAGAATCTACATTAACTTTTCAAGTGTTCTTCCCCAGTTGGTAGGGTATCTTGGAGAAGAATCAGGGATGGTTACATATTCTTTCTATTTAGTTTAGCATGAATGTCAGACACCAAAATAGGTGACATTGTTGTTCTGACTTTTCTCCTCAAAACCATTAAGTTCAGTTCCTATGCTGGTGTTTAATTTGCTGGAAAAGTGAGATCATTTTATCCTACCTAATGTGAATTTCATTGCTTGCTGCCAAGTGCACAGGAGAAGCCCCTACCATTCTGGCAAATATTCACACTGATTGGGATTTGGGTACTTTCAGTTGCACCTGTAATTTGTTTCTGTTTTGCTTGTACCATCTTTTTCTGATCTCTTCTAATTGGCCAGCATGTAGGGAATTCCATTAGTCAAAATTGGCAGCCTCCAGTTAAAGCAAAAACTCATATTTCATATTTACAGTTTCATTTAACTCATTGTTATATTATACAGTTTCATTTGGCTCATTTTGCAGATTGTTTATCATTGACATGTATGGAGCCATTAACAAACACACCTCCAGGATCACCTTGTGCTTGCGTATTGCCAATGCAAGTTGGATTGCGTTTGAGTGTTGCACTTTACACGTTCTTCCCTTTGGTCTCAGAACTAGCCCAAGAAATTGCAACTGCTATTTTCATGAAACAAAGCCAGGTCCGTATTATGGGTGCAAATGCTGCCAGCCAGGAGCCCGACAAGACCATAGTCCTCATCAATCTCGTACCACTTGGAAAGAAATTTGATAATACTACTGCTTTTCTTACCTATGAGAAATTCTGGCATAAACAGGTTCCAATAAATACATCTTTCTTTGGTGACTATGAAGTGTTGTATATTCACTATCCAGGTACAGAGGCCCTGCCCTGATTCTTCACTCATGTTTTTTGTTGGACAATTAAGAGATAGGGATGTTTTTAAGTTTGCTAATATGCCCACTTACAAGTAGGTCCCATGTTTTTTTTTTGTCCTGGCAGTCAATCTGTGGGCCTCAGTGTTTTTTTTCCCTTTTTCTTTTGGGTAACATTACTCTTACTTAATATATTTCTAGGCCAAAATTGATGGCTGGGATCTTCCAACCAAAATGTAATCCACAGTGAGGCCCATCAGATTCCTGTATCATGGGTCTTGCAGTCTTACACCACTATATCCTGATGTATCAATTCTTTCTGACTCTTAATAGATCAGACTGTTTAAGTGCTTCATATTGTTCCCATCAATGCAGGGCTTCCTCCCTCTCCACCTTCAGCACCATCAAGCATTACTGTCACTGGGGAGCAACTTCCTAATGGGAATAATGGGAGGACAATACAGCCTCTAGGAGTTGATGTGATGAAACGAAAGGAAAGGCTTGGCATCAGCCTGATTGCAATCATAGTTTTATCTTCGGCTATTGCTCTGGTATTATGTGCTGGAACTATGTGGCTTTTGCTATGGAAATGTGGTAGGCGTTCTCATCAACCTTCACCAAGTCCACGAGCTTCAGCTCCTCTTCCAAAGCCATCAGGTGAAAGTTATGCCTAGGAAATAATGTGTTTGACATTGGATGGTAGGGTTGGCAATAGCTGTATTGGACCTGGCCCTTGGTAGGATTGTTCATAATTGAGGCCCTAGTATGAATGACCAAGTTAGAACAAGCCTGGATCCAGGCTCATGCTGGCTTCAAGCCTTGAATTAAAAGATTATCATAACTAGATCTGATCCCTGGCCTGTTTATTAATGTTACCAAGTAACTCAGGCCAAGATACCAAGCCCCAGTGTATGCCTGACATATTAAAAGTCAGGTATGGATGATCAATTGCTTTCCTTTGACCATTGCCAGCCCTAATGGCTTCTATCCTTCTATCAGGATTATGCATGACAACACTTCATGTTTTAAATATGGTAGGGCCTGGATCAGTGGCAGTTGGCAGCTGGCCTAGTTCTGCTGCTTCTGCGTCAATATCCTTCAGCTCTAGCATCGCAGCATATACAGGGACTGCTAAAACGTTCAGCATAGGTGAAATAGAGAAGGCCACAGACAACTTTGATGCTTCGAGAATACTTGGAGAAGGTGGTTTTGGGTGTGTATACAGGGGTATCCTTGAAGATGGCACTAGGGTGGCTGTAAAGGTTCTGAAGAGAGATGATCAGCAAGGTAGCCGGGAGTTCTTGGCAGAAGTGGAGATGCTTGGCCGTTTGCATCACAGGAACTTGGTGAAGTTGATTGGTATATGCACAGAAGAGCATAGCCGCTGCTTAGTGTATGAACTAATTCCAAATGGCAGTGTGGAATCTCATTTGCATGGTACGACATTCATGTATAGCACTCTTTCTTGCTGGTTTACTGGTAATGCACACTGCCCGTTGCACCCTTTTCCATATAGTTCTACATGTGGATGTTTCCTATATCGACATTCTGCATCATTGTGGATCACCCTGTCACAGAAAATCAGACAAGGTCTATCTAAACAATGGAAGGTTTGAAAGCCCCTTGTCCCTTCAAAAGTGAAAAGTTTTGGTTGGAAAGCTGTTCTCAACAAAATTTTAACCATTGATAACCTTAAGTTTAGAATTTTTTCTACCCCAGATGTTTGCACCCTTTATGAAGGGATGAGGATTTATCACTCATTCATCCATTGCACATTTACGTTACCTATTTGTCATCACTCTCTCACCTTATTCTCTGTTTGGGTTATCCCCTCTTCCTTGCCGGCTCTTTTTTTGGATGGGATTTAGGTCCCTCTTCCGAAGAGAAACCAAGTCCTTTAGAAAATGGTTCCCTTAGCCACCACATGGTTTGTTTGGCTCAAGAGAAAAGAAGAATTTTTCGAAGATAAGACAATGCCAACAGACGCTATTATTATTATTATTACTATTTTATGACGAAGAGCTCTGAGACCCCCACCTCTCCCTCCCCAAGAACGAGGGCGTTGGATAAGACAATGCCAATGGATGCTATTATTCGCTGGATAAAGTCTCTCAATGGGAATTGGATGCTGATTCTTTTTTGGGTTTTGATGTTGCTCTGTTTAATGGCCCTTCAAAAGCTTTGCTGTGTAGTTTTTTTTTATGAATTCTAAAAGACCACCCCCTAAATTTTCTCATGATTGTAATAAACACCATCTGTTTTTGAAATATTATAAAACCTCTCGAGTTTTTATGAAAATCTCAAAACCCCCCCTAACTATTAGTCAATGCATTCTTTCATGTAAAATAACAAAAGTACTCTTCCCATGAAGAATAAGAAAAGAAAAGAAAATTATGACCAATTGCTTCTCATAAAATAATAAAATATGTTCCATGACAATTAATAAAAGAAAAAAAATGAGCGATGAGCCTAAGAAGAAAAAGAGGAATGACCATGAAAATATTTTAAAAAAAATCCAAGAGTATTTAGTAGAACCTAAAAAAACCCATGAAAAATTATAATTCAAAAGAAAATAAAAATAATAAAAATATGGTGTGCTACTTGTTAAAAGATAAATTAGTATTGAGACAATGAAGTGAGGGATAAGTTTTTTTTTTTTTTTTTAAATATATGCATATTTTGTTATTTTTGTCTAGAAGGGTAATTATCATTTTGAACATTTACATGACAAATAATAATGAATTTAAGTTTGACTTTTAGTCAAAGGGAGTTTTGAGATTCTTATGAAAACTCAAGAGTTTTTAATGTTTTCAAAAATATAAGGCGTTCTTTAAACTTATGAAAAAACTTGGGGGCTCTCTAGAATTTTTTCCAAGAAAAGAACTCTTTTGCTAGTTGTGATTGTTGTACACCAATATTTGGCCAGCTTCTTGTTGAGCCTTTCTTTTACTCTCTTTTATTTATAGAAGTCCTTACCTTTCAAAATGCATACATTTAGGCATTTAGGGCCTACCTGATCATTGACAAACCATTTTTTTTAGTCCCCTTGATCTAAATTTTGGGCAGCAGCTGATGGTACCTTGTGTTTGTTGCACATTCACATGTAGCCAAGTGGAAAGAGTACAGTTGATATTAGCAAAGGCCTTTATTTAAAAAAAAAAATGAAAATTCCCAATTAGTTTGTTATAACTTTAGTCGTTTTTGAGACAAGTGCTCTAGAAGGTTTATCTGTTCAGTTCTTTTATGAAATGGTTTTGAATGTGCTTTATGCTCAGGTGTGGACAAGGAAATGGCTCCACTTGATTGGAGTGCACGCATGAGGATTGCAGTTAGGCTCAGCTCGAGGTCTGGCCTATCTGCATGAAGATTCAAACCCTCGTGTGATCCATCGGGATTTCAAGTCCAGCAACATCTTGTTAGAATATGATTTCACACCAAAAGTTTCTGATTTTGGCTTGGCTCGGACAGCTTTAGATGGACGAAATGATCACATCTCAACACGTGTAATGGGAACTTTTGGGTACAAAGCTAACCCCCTCTTGCTTTTGATAGTTTTTGGATTAAATTAAACACTGAATGGAAAGTGGTTTCAGTATTTGGTAGAATGGTGTGGTCATTTGTTCCACAGTGTTCACTTTGGGCTTGGGAATTGGAGACCATGTAAATTGGTATTCTTGTTGTCTTTCCATCCAAGCGTGCATTAGCACCAGCCCTAGTTTTACTGATATGAGTTTGAAAAAGCAGGGCAGTTCCTGACTGAATTTGATTTTTGATATTCTGTGCTGCCCCTGATGCAAGTGGAATGTGTGCCACCTCTTTTGCCAGGACACTGAAACCAAATATGTTATGTGGTACATCCAAGTGCATTCTTATCTTTAAATGATTCTTCCTTTTGACTTATATTGTTTATAAGTCTCCACCTTCATGTTTAACAGTTACGTAGCCCCTGAATATGCAATGACTGGCCATCTTCTTGTCAAGAGTGATGTTTACAGCTATGGCGTTGTCCTTCTTGAGCTTTTAACTGGAAGGAAACCAGTTGACATGTCACAACCAGCTGGACAAGAGAATCTTGTCGCTTGGGCTCGGCCGCTTCTCACAAGCAAGGAAGGGCTAGAGATGATCATTGACCCAGCTCTAGGTTCTAATTTCCCATTTGACAGTGTGGCTAAAGTAGCAGCAATTGCTTCCATGTGTGTGCAGCGTGAAGTTTCAAATCGACCATTCATGGGTGAGGTTGTACAGGCCTTAAAGCTGGTGTGTAATGAGAATGATGAGAAACAAGGGGAATCTGGAAGCTTTAGCCATGAGGGCTCGTCTGTTCAGGATGTAGAGATTCAGGTCAGTAATGCCTCGGGGCAGCTTCCAGTAGCTCGATCTTTACTGACAGCTGACTATGACTCTGGTCTTGAAACTGAGAGAGCACTTTCAACATCAGCGACATTCTCAAGGCAGGAATCTCAGTATTTTACGAGGCATTCTAGTTCAGGTCCACTGAAAATAGGCAATTATGTGCAGTCCTGGCAGAGAGGTGTACCAGGAGGCAGTGTGAGTGAGCATGGGTCTGCACTTAAATTGTGGGAAGTGTTGGATAATAAGGAAAGGTGGCCATGATTTGAATATACCATCAAGATTTCTGCAGTTGCTCCTCAGATGTACATGCATTCCATTATCAATAATGGCAATGCTGACAATAGAACTACAGATGGAGAATTTGAAGCTCATCATGGCTCAGTGGCTTTGAAATGCAATTGCTTGATTTGATTGAGCAGTGAGTATTTTCTACCTGAGTAAGCTGGATGCATCCGTTCAAGGCACATGCCCTTATATTAACAGTCAATTGCACTGTCATGGCCCTTGTTACTGGTGGGTTATGATGGTTTCAGTTTTTCAGAAAGTAATTTTGGTGCATCAACAATCCCCCAAGTGATTACAAAGGAGGATTGTTTGTAATTTTGTAGCTGAAGTTCATCTGAATCATGCAGTCGAGTGTTGATCGGCCAACGTGAAGTTTGACTGCCATCTCAGAAGTTTCTTGCCTTGAAATTTAACTTGACATACTCATAAATTATAAAATATTAGTAAAATTAAAAAAAAAAAAGGGAAAAATGATGAGAACTATAATTAAGACATTGAAACTGGAAAAAACAAACCAGATATCATGTGGCAAAAGTTCTGGTACAGATTATACCATTAATCATCCATAATCCACACACATCTTGGATCGTCCATATTTCTAGTTCCTTTTTTCTTTTGTTATAGTTCTATCTACTCCATGACCCAAAACTGGAGCAGTGGTAAAAGTTGGATTGGGTTTTGACTTGACCGGTATTATCCAACCTGAAAAATAGGTGGGTTAAGTATTTTTTTTTATCTTAGAGTTGGGTTGGGTTGAAGAATTTAAAACTCGAATTAAATTCGAGTCACTTTTAAAAAAACCAATCCAATCATAATTCAATAATTTCTTTTTCACCTGGAGTCAGATAGACATCCAGAGGAAGCGGAAAACTCATTCAAATTGTTCCCATATGGCTATTACAAATTGGGAAATCCCAATATTTTGTGCTATTAAATCATGATTTCTTATCTATTACCATGTGAAATTAGGATTTCCCTGTTTTCATTTTCTCCTTATTATTCCTTTTCAGTATCTATTTTCTTCTTTCTTCCCTTTCTTGCTTTCATCTTTTGCCATTTCTTCTACCCTCCTTTTTCTCCGCTTCCTATTTTCTTCATTTTTTTCCTTTTCAATTTTAAGCAGCCTTCGTCACCATCTTCTTCCTCAACGCCTCACCGATATATTTTTTATGGGACATTAAAAAAATATTAAAATGTATATTTTTTATATTTTTTTCCTTTTTTATTTTAATACAAGAATTTTGGTATGGATTAAGAGTTCTGATTTTTTTTAACAAAAATAATAAGATTTTGGTGGGGATAAAGAAGAAGTTTCACTGTTTCAATCTTTGATACAGAGATTTTGTTTGCAAGTTTTCGCTTTCGAATACATGCTTTTGTTAATTTCGATTATTATTTTTCAGTTGGAGTCTGGTAGAGAAAAGGGTTAGAATAAGCTCAGGTCGGGTTAAGGAGCCATATTAGTGTCGGGCTGGGTTATAAAACTCGAGCTTTTAATTCAGGTCCAGTTCAGCTAGAACTGGTTTTCTTTTTATAGACTATGGTGTCTTTTCTTACCCTATTAGTTAAAATGGTTAGAGGTCTCCTTTTCTCTAGTATGTCTTATGTTTAAAGTTACGATAAAAATATTGATCTATTACAGTAAATTTAATATTTTAAATTTTGTTATCAAATAAACTTAAAACACCCATGTGGGTTAGATCGGATGGTTATCTTCTGTTTCAAGAAGCAGGAGGTGTCGGGTTCGAACCCCAAGGACTAAGGGATAGACGTATCGCCCGTGAGGATTTTAGCTCACATATAAATTAAAAAAATATATAGTTTAAACTATTTTCTTTTCGGTGATTTGAGTCCTGATACAAATCATACTAGAAGGTATGTTCTACCTCCTAATATAGTTGAAGTGGTGGACAAAAAATTAATCATATTGGTGCTAAAGGGTTCGAAACGAGTTTCATCAAATAATTTTAATTTTAACGTTAAAAATTTTAATTATATAATTAATAGGCACAAATAATTTAGTTGGCTTTAACTTTGATTCTTCTTATACTTATGTTCATGCATAGAGTTTGTAAGTGGCATCGTATATATATGGAGATTAATCTTATTTTTGGGAAGTTTGATTCTTCTCATATTTATGTTCGTGGTTTCGTATATCTATAGAGATTGATCTCATCTTTAAAAAGTTTGATTCTTCTCAAACTTATCTTCATGCAGAGAGTTTATAGTGGTTTCATATATCTATGAAGATTAATCTCATGTTTGGGTGGAAATACTATATGATAATAAAAAATATTTATATCACAGAATATTTAATTTAATAATTAAAATAAGTAAATACTGAATTTTAGAAAGAATTTTTTGCGAAAGACAAACAATGGAGGACAAATCACATTTTTAATTAGCAGGAAAAGTGCACGGGTTTAGACTGGTACACGTCATTGATGACCGACGGACGGTTTGGATTCACCAGAGTATCAGGACATCGTCCAATCGCACGTCTCTCTGCCACCCCAGCTAATTAAAACTACAGCAAAGTTCTGATGTCTGTCTTCCACAAACTAGCACCTACTGCAACTCATGCCACGTGGCCTATGATTATCACTTCTATGCGATTGAGGATGTCCAGGCTCAAATGATAAGAATTGAACGCTAATGGTTTAAAATTTACATACGTTATGCGACTTTCCAGCCTCTACAGTATAACTTTTAATATGTCTTAGAGATAATAAGTTACTTGTACGAGTTTTACAGTTGGGTATCATCTAATTTTCTATGCATAAACTTAAAAAATAAATCTTAAATGATTAATATTTTCTAAAAAATTCCACAAATTAGTATCGATGAACATAGAATCCAATTTTTACTAAAATATAAAATTTTAATATTAAATATTACATATTGACAAATGATCCACCAAAGTGATTGATCACAACGCTAAATGGGCCATTAAATTATATGTCCCAATAGCATAGAAAGTCACTGACAACTATCTTCATCAATCTGATAATCCATATAACTTAATTAAATAATATGATGTCATTTATAACAAATTGACACCTATCTTTATTTGCCTAGCACCTAATCTAACTTAATTACATGGTCTTAACCTTTTAAGAGTCTATCTTAGATCGAAAGAAAGCAAGTAATGTAGTGAGTTCTCTTTAATAGTCTACTTAGTAATTTCTCAATAGAAAAACAATATTTAAATGACATCATATTATATTATCATTTTATTTTATTTAAAGAAAATATGTTTTTTACCACCTTCGTAAGTCATCTTTCCCTTACTTCTATTAATTTATATTTACTATATTAAAGATACTTGAGACCTCTATATATAATTTTTTTTCTCATTCAAACACAACCTCATAAGTAAACAGTGATTTATTTGCATAACAATAAGACACTTCTTTGACTATTGTATTTTATTTTATTTTAAAATACAGTAATATTATATTTCATTTTTTTAAAATATATTCATTTAATAAATTTTATCTATTTGATTCCAGCAAATAAATATAATAAATAAAAAATTATATTTAATTAATAATTTATTTATTTAAATCAAATGAATATATATTTTTACTTTGAGTGATTTGTTTGAAAATTAGAGTAGAATATAGAGTTATGGTGGCGCCGAACCCGATCCCGACCCTGGGTTAATATGTGGGAGACGCATACAGGAGTCTACCTAGACTAAGAATAGCAGGAGTAACTAAGGCAGGCAGGCAACCTATATAAACACTCAAATTAGTCAAATCCCTTTCGTTCCCTTTCCTAAGTCCTAATCTAAATTTCTAAATCCTATTCAGATCTTCTTCCTCCTCCGTCTTCTTCTCTCCCTCTCTCTGGAGGAAAAGAAGGAAAGCACCGAAGACAGAGAACTAAAGAAGAAGAAGCAGAATCAGATCTCTGTCTCTGTATGTATATGTGAGGTAGGAAAAAGAAGAAAAGAAAAATTCAGAGTAAGAGATAAGTAAAGAGGAGAAAGAAGAAGGTATCTTTCTCTGAGAGGAAGGAAAAAGGAGAATAATAAAGAGATAGTAGATAAATAAAGAAGAAGAAGAAAAAAGAAGAGGAATGGGAAGATCTACAACGGTCATTCTGTACATAACAGTAGCTTTATTCATACTCATTCTAATCTCTTTCTCCCCATCAAGCCCCCCTCACCGCCACCATCGCCGCCTCAAGCTCCGCTCTTCTTTTGACGTCAAGCAACACTCTCCAATCACCTTTGACCCCCTCGTTGCAGAGATCGAGCGGCGCCGTGAGGACAAGGAGTGGGAGAGGCACTATTTTGAGGAGAACCATAAGGAGTTCACTTCTGAAAATAGCGCACCTGGTGCTGAGGCGCAGCCCGAATGGGAGGATTTCATTGATGCTGAGGACTATTTGAATGATGACCGGTTCAATATCACGCAGCGCCTTGTTTCTCTCTTTCCCCAGATTGATTTGGATCCAGTCGATGGCTTTGTGAGCGTAGACGAATTGACTGAGTGGAATATGAAGTCGGCCCAGAAGGAGGTGATGCATCGAACTGCTAGGGATATGGAGTTGCATGACAAGAATCACGACGGCTTTGTGTCCTTCCAGGAATACGAAGCACCCAGCTGGGCGAGAACATTATCTTCTTCTGGTAAGAATTTCTCTTTGTTTTGTTTGTTTTCTTCTCTCGTTGTGATTGGTTCGTACTTTCTATCTTCTTTTTAGAAACCCATGTGAGAAAATTGAGGTTTTGCTTATTTTCTTCATACCCTGTTCTTTCCTAAGACCCGGAGAAATTTGTTTTTTCCCCGCCTCTTCAATATGAACGGCATTTATCTGTTCTTATTTCCCCTCTTCAAACATCATATATGGGCGTTTTTATGATTTTTGTTTTCCTGCGTTCTATGCAATTTCAATATCAACTGAATCTGTAGGTGATTGGTGCTCTTTTTCACGAATGTGAGTATAACTACTGATGAATTATGAAGTCGTTGGGGTTTTTTATAGTGAAAAAAATGTCAGCCATTGGACGACAGAAGGATGATGCTGAGATATGTTTCTTTCCATAGAAGTTTATTTAATGAAGTGATGCTGGTTGCAGTCATCAGCTTAGTGGGAATAGGATGAACTCTCTAGATCCAGTTATTGCCTATTTAGTTAGTATTTAATGAAGTGTATGTGGCATAATGTATAGGATGTTAGTCTCTCCATGTGATTAAGTGTTGATGGGCGAATATTATGATTAAGACAATATCCCCTAATGATCACCAGAGTAGGATATATTTGAAGAAATGGCTAACCAGTGGAGCTAGAGACAAGTCAGATCTCAAAGTTAGTTCCCACTGTGGGGAGATTCGTTTCGGTTATCATTGTGTGCAGCCAACCTCTAAGCATACTGGGGGAAAATGGTTGGTGTATATTACATAATTCTATAAGAGCTGCAAGGTTTTGGAGAACAACTTACAATGTAGCTTAGTAGTATGAATGGCAGATTAGTTACAGAGAAGATGATGACAGGAGCACACATTTCTTGGAGGATTTATAGGTTAGTTTTAGGGCTGTACAGAGGTGATATATGACATATACCTCTTCCGAATGGTACAGTACTTGATGTGTAGTTGTATGCGTTATGGAGAGGTGTTCTGACTTTGGTCGAGTTAGGGGCGGTTGGGAGCATCTTAGAAGGGGACTCTAAGCTTGTTGTTGGCTGAGCTTTAGGGTCTCTTTGTCCATGGTTTTACTTGGATAAAATTGACATGATCCGTCATTCTATCAAGTCTTGTGGATATTCGGTCTCATGGGTATCCTGATCTGTAAATTCAGAGGCAGATGAGTTGGCTCATCTGGGGTGACTTTGTCGTCAGAAATGACCAATAATTCCATGTAACTTTGGAGGGTAGTTTTGTTTTTTTAGGTGGTAGACTCTTTCTGCATGTTATTGGTTTTTTTCTATGTATTTTCCATTTTTTTCAGTAATGAAGTTTTCTTTAAAAAAAGAAAAAGATTTGCACTTCCCTTCTACACTGTCATTTCTCATGTTTTCCAATGAGTTATTCCATGGTTTTGATCACTTGTAGAAGGATTGATGTAGCCTAAGTTCCTAAGTTAGGGATCCTTAAACCACAATGGGGTTTTCGTTCTAGAAAACTAGATCTAGGAAAATTCAGTTTTGGCTCTAAGGATTTTAGAGAAAACCCAAAACCAAAATTTACCTTGAAAAGGTTTTGAGACCTAAGCTAAGATAGCTAGATCTATGGGAAACTCTCTAAAGTTCACTGATCAATCTATAGGAATTGACTTAGTTAGAGAAAAATCCAAAACACTACGGTGAAACCCAAGGTAAAATTTCACTGAGAATAAATTCTACAAAAGGCCTAAAAGTCACCTTCAGTAAGCAATTTTGCACCATGAAAATCATGACAATCAGACACCTAATTGGAATATACTGGGATGTCCATTGGATGCCCTGAGACCCTTGTTTATAATTGAAGTACAAATGAAGAAACTAGGCCCACCTGCATACTATGATTGGCTATTAAGTTTGATTTCATTTGACATCATACACCATTATGCTCTGTTAGGAAACTTGTCACATTACAATACCATATCATAAAACAGGTCATTACTTCAATACATGTCAAAATCACAAACTTGGGCTCATTAGATAGGTAATTGAATTAATTATCCAATAAATCTAATTTTATGTAAATTGGACATCATTTGATACCTAAAATATGACCGTTATTCATGTACACCCTTATTGCAACAATCAAATAATGACACATCATCATTCCCCCCACCCACCCACACACAACAAAAGAAAAAGGCACATCATCAATCCTTAAAGAAATTCCAATCTTAAAAGGACATGTGAACTAAAATAAAATAGAAAAGAAATGAAAAAGAAAGAAAAATACAAGGAAAGTCGGCCATGGAGTAGTCGTCTAAATTCAACGTAGATGGGGCAGTAAAAGGTAAGCCTACCCGACAGGAATAGGGAGTGATTCATGACGACAGGGGTAGGATGATATTAGCATTTTCTGAGCCTTTAGGTATTATAGAGTCAAATGAGGTGAAGTTGAGAACAAGTAGGAGAGCCCTTCAGATTTGGTCTAGGTTTCGGGATGGTAACCTCATTGTCGAAGGTGACACTACTAATGCTATCGCCTAGGCTAGTAATAGGAAGGCCCCCCTCGTAGAATTTGGTAAAACATTGTTAGGGACATTAGGAGGTTGAGTACGTTGGGAAGAATCACCTTCGCACATATAGCTTGGTCGGGGTACATAAGCAAAGACCGGTAGTGGTGGTGTTCTGATTTCATGTTTCTTTGGGTGTATAGTGTGGTTGGGGTTACTTATTGCATCTTATGTTGCGTGTGGAGTATTGTATACATAGGCTCCACTTGTTTAATCTCTGTGTTCTTCTTGTAGCCTTGTATAACTCTCTTATATTAGGCATCTTCTCATTTGTACTCTCTTGTGTGAATTAATGAAATTATTTATCACTGTTTCAAAAAAAAAATCTCTCCACCCCATTTCTATTTTTGGTACTCTTCCACCTCCTTTGACTTGGTCAAAGGATTTTCTTATGCAAGGAAGGGAAAGCCTGATTTCTACATGGATTGGGTTTTATGGGAGTAATGTGATGAAATCCACTAACCTAAACACATGGAGATATGTTTGAGCCTATAGTACTTGAAAATAGGCCATTATTTTGAACACTCTTAGCTATAAAACTCATCAAGTTAACAATTCTTTGAGCTTTTAAATTTTTACCATAAAATCCAAATTTTACATGCAACATATGACCCACCTTTTTAGATGCGCCTGCGTCAAGGATAGAGGTCTCCTTTTCATTCAGGCATTCATGTGGTTGCTTTGACAAATAGTGTTGTAAAATACCATATCGTCCAGATCTAGCAGGTTGCCGGTTGAAGTGATCTGGCCAACCAAATGGTTCAGATCTACATTAAAATAGCAGCGGATTTGAACTGTCTGTGTTTAAGAAGATCTGGGTGGTTCACATCAAAATGGGAACAGGTCTAGACCTTTAAGATTTGCCACAGGTTGATCTGAACCACCATCACCCTCCAAGATGTGGGAAGGGCGCGTCATTGATACATACGGGACATGGACTTCATTCATAAAAATGAAATGTCTGACATGGGCATGCTGCGTACCTTAAAGTATCTGTGCAACACAGCCCTCCAAAGAGTTTACTGCATATGGATCTTCCGGATCTGAGGTGGATGCATTCAACATGTTGGTCAAGATCAATTCAATGCTGTGAATCTGCTTCTCTTGTCTTGGGGAGAGGAACCACTTGGAAAAAGGACGTGCATGAGAGTTGAACTAAGGGATTAGGTGGAGGGTCTACCTACGCAGGAAAGAAAAACCAAAGAATCAGCATGATGGAGCTCTAAATCTATTGGAACATCTGTAAAGGCTGTTGAGAGAGGGAGCACTGGATGGAGAAGAGACAGCTCTGTTTTCATTGTACAGAGAGAACCCAACCATAAGTAATATTTAATCCAATATTTAAAATAGTGTCCAGTTAGTTTATGCCGATAGTCGGCAGTTGCAACCTTCTATTGCTTTTGCATTATTGTGCTGAAAATGTAAGTGAAGGGAATACTTCCTTCCATTTTCTGTTGCCTAGAATAAATTCTAGACAGAGTTAATGTTCCTCTGACCACCTACGTGTGACCCAATTTGTAGTTTTGTACTCTCTCTATTTCAATAAAACAATCTTTTGCCTTCCAAAAAAGGTAACTCGTAGTTTGAACCTTCTATGACAATTGATAATTCATAATTTCTGTAGTTCTTCAAACTTCTTTAGTAAGAAGTTTTATACATTTTATATAATTTTTTTATATAATTTATCATTTTAATTTTATTTTTTTTAAATGCTGCCTTGAATATCTGAACTGACTCCCTAGGAATATGAAGCTCCGAGTTGAGTACACTCTTCAGCTTACCCAGACGGGTATTATTGCAAGTTTAGTTGAGTACACTCTTCAACCTTTGACTTTAAGATTGCTTGGGTGCCACGGTCAGCTAACTCAGCTGCAGATTTTTGGCTAGACAGAGTTTGTCTTTAGATGCAGAAATTGTTAACAGATTGATGTAATTTGTTTTTGCTTTTGTTTCCGTTTGGAGGGTCCTCTGTTCCTTCCTCTTTGTATCCTTTTTCTGTTAAATGAAGTTACCTTTAAAAAATAAATAATTATATATCAATACAAATTCAAAAAGAAGTGCATTTGCAAGGCTTAAAAAAATATCTGAGATATTTCACTATTGTGACTTGTAAACTGTATTTGTCTTAACAGATGATAATTCCTCTATTCACAACATTGGTTGGTGGAGTGGGGAACATTTCAATGCTTCAGATGGGGATGGAGATGGTCTTCTAAATCAAACAGAGTTTAATGAGTGAGCTCACTACCTTTGTAGTTTCTCCCTGCTTCTCAATTACAATAGTTCATGACTAACCTTCTTCTCTCGTCTCTAGTTTCTTACACCCTATTGATAGCAATAACCCGAGGCTGCTTAGGTGGTTGTGCAAAGAGGAAATAAGGTGAGATTACTTTGTTGTTTTTACCTCCTTAGTTATACCCATTGAGTCATTATTACAAATTTCCAATGAGTCATCTGCTTGTTCTGCATCTTTTATTTTCTCATGTCTTTTTTTTGTATTTGGCCATGTTTCAGCTGTCTTCCTGTATTACTCTTTTTCCCCCTATTGATTACTTTCTAGCATTAGTGCCTTAATCCTGATGAGTGTCAGATTTCTTCTTCCTTGAGAAATCTGACACGTAATTTTTTTCGTTTCATTCTTGATTTCATCTAATGATCTAGGGATTTGGATTTGCACCACAGAAGGGACAACTTGTGACAGCTCAACCTGAACCATAGACCCAACTTGACTTGCGCTTGGGCACGAGTATATGCTGCATAATCTCAGCCCTTACAACTGGTGGGCTTGTTTAGTAATCATGTCTTGGACTCTATGACCATGCCCCAAAAGTTGTTCCATCCAGTACTTGTGCTATGGGATGGGCCATGCCCCAATGTTCATTGAAGCCCCTGAGTCTAGCAATTCAGGGCTCTGAAACTCCCATCCCAAATTTGTGCAGTGCACCCTCCACCCAACCACCACCAATGCGAAATCATTAACAGCATCATGCACGTGCAAAGAGAGTTTCAGTATCTTGTTTTAGTGATTATTGGTGAGAATGATTCACTTCCAAGAAGAAGAAGAAGAAGAAGATTACAATGATAATCATGAGAGTTACGATGATGAAGTGCCTAACTGGGGCTCAGGTTGGAAATGTTTAGGCTTGGGTTCAGAATTAGTTTGGACTAGATCAGGTTGGTTCAGGCTCATGCTCAAGCAGTGAGTCTAAAACCCTACACCAGTTGCACCACTAATACATACAAATTATAGTGTTCTTAGAAATAGGGATTAGATTCTTTAATCCTGTTGTTATTGGCAACTCCAATTGTGCATTATAAAGGCTGGTTAAAGGGTAAAACTTTTGGCAGGCCCCTTCGTACTGGTATGTGCATTCATTACATTAGTCCTATCTACTATCCGTATGATGCATATTGGCAGAGCATATGCTTAATTCAAGTGGGGAAAAATTCAAGTGAATGTACTGTATTGGCTTTTCCTACTTTATTGAAAAGTGAATTCTAGCTTAGTTTGATGGCTTTCTCGGGTATCTTTATTTTGATGCATCTATAGAAGGAACCCAAGTAGGGACAACGGACCATTGAACCAGTACAGAATGTTCCTTGTACCTATTCATTAAATACATCAATATTTCAAAAAGGAAAAAAAAATCTTTTCCTCTTTTCACATATGGTTGCCGGTGGAGCAGAGGAAGTACTTAAGTAGGGAAGAAATTCCTTTATCTACCATAGAGCTTGGTCCTCTTTACACGAAATTCTTTGTTAAATACAATTATTTGAGTTGAGGTCTTCATGTGATTTCATAGATGAACTGAAGAGATAATACCTCATAACTCGGAGAGAGACTTCTTACAGAGATGTTGAACAAAAATGTTTAGCTGCTTTGTTTATGGGCTATTTCTCTTAGAAATTTTACTTTTATTTTCGCTAGATACATGTTTCTTACCTATTTTAGTTTGATATACACTATTCTCAATGCAGACCTGTGAATTTTTTTATTGGAAACTTGCTGGTTCACTTCCATTGGTTTGAATTTTTATCATATTCCTAGTTTAGTTTGGTATACACCACGCTCTAAGTAAACATGTGAAAATTTTGATTGAACCAGCTGGTTCACCTCTTTGATGGAAATTAGTTCTCAGTATACATTGATAGAGCATTTTTTCTTGTCAGTGTTGACTAGAATGTTTGCAATTTGCTTATAGGGAAAGGGATACTGATAAAGATGGAAAGTTGAACTTCAAAGAATTTTTCCACGGACTGTTTGATTCAATACGAGACTACGATGAAGAAGGCCACAACTCTTCACATAACTCCAATGATTCAACGGAGTCACCTGCTAAAAAATTATTTGCAGAACTCGACAAAGACAATGATGGGTAAGAATGGAGAAAGCTATCTTCTTTTATTGAGTTGAGAAGAAATGAATTATCTTATCCATATTACTTATTGGGCAAATTGGGTTTTTTCCCCAGATACTTATCAGAAGAGGAAATGCTACCTGTAGTTGATAAACTTCACCCACCAGAGCGTTACTATGCAAAACAACAAGCAGATTATGTCATATCTCAGGTGGTAATGTTAATACAGTTGATAAAAATCTAATTCTGAGCTATGTTATCATTCAATTGCATTTGAGTTGCACCTTTGAAAAATAGCATTTGGAGTTGCAGATATGCAAATTATCATCATCGCCGTCATCAACACACACAAAACATGTTGTTTGTGCAAGCTTACTCTGTCATCTTGAAAAAAGTGCAAATGACATTACTTGGTGAAACATGGGGATGATTGGGATGGTTTATATAGTAGATGATTTTGCTAGTACAATATCTGCATTGTAAGCTATATTATGTACCTGTAATTTTTTCCTTCTGATTTCTATCACATTATTTTTACTGGTTTATAAAAAAAATTCTTACTAAGTTTTTTTTTTTTGGTCTTTTTCTTTTCTCCTATTGAGTTTCAATTGAAGTGTGAGAAAATTGTGATTAATGACGCATGTTAAGCTGAATGGTAAAGATCGAAGGGTTGATTGGATGATCTGGGTGAACAGAAGGTGCCTTGCAAAATTTGCAAGAGAGGTTATTTTTGTCCTGCTTCAAATGTATATTGGGGGTCTACCTATTGACAGGAAAAATGTAAAGAGAAGAAGATATGAAAAGAAGGGAGGAAAATTGGGAGAGATTAATTCTTTGTATATGTTTCTTGTATTGGAGAAAAAAGATACACAAGAATATATAGATTGCAAAGAGTCAATTAAGGCGGCAAAAAAGGAAAGAATAATCAATTGCAAATCAATCTCTCAGTCAACTAATGATGTTATTTACATATCTATCGATCAATACTCCCCTTCAAGCTAGTGCAAAGATATCGATGAAGTCCAGCTTGCCTAAAGCATTATCAAGCTGTGATTGAGAAATGACCTTTGTGACCATATCAACAAGTTGATCCTTGGATTGCAGGTAGGGAATGAGGATCATCTGTCCTGCTGAAATATGATGACAAAGTAAGCGACAATCAACTTCAATAAGCTTTGTCCGTTCATGAAACACAGGGTTGGGTGCAATGTTTAGTGGACTGATTATCACAGAACATCAATAACGGTTCAAAGGAAGCAAAACACAATTCAGTGAGAAGTTGTCGGAACCAAAGTAACTCAGAAGCAGTATCTTGCATCCTGTAAGAGGTCCAAAGTGTATTTTCTTTGAGAAAGAGAAATCACTTTAGAAGAACGAGCAACTTCAGTTCCTAGAAAGTAGCGGAGTGGCCCCAGATCTTTGATATCAAATGAGTGCCATAAATAAGCTTTGAATGCAGTAATAGTTGGATCATCATTTCTAGTGAGAACAATGTCATCAACATAAACAACAAGAAGCATTACAACAGAGTTGACATGATAGACAAATACAGAGTAATCTGCCTGACACCGAGAAAACCCATACTGCAATAAAGAATTACTGAATTTGTCAAACCATGGTTGTGGAGATTGCTGGAGGCCATAGATAACTTTCTTGAGTTTGCTGACAGATGATTGCTCCCCCTGTTTCACAAACCCGGGAGGTGGAAATATGTATACTTCTACCTTTGAATCACCATGAAAAAAGGCATTTTTGATATCCAAGTGATGAAGAGGCCATTGATGTGTGGTGGCAATGGATATCAAGATCCGGACAGATCTAATTTTGGCCACAGGAGAGAAGGTCTCTTGGTAATCAATTCACATATGTCTGTGTGAAGCCTTTGAAACTAATCTGGCTTTATATCGAGCAATAAGACCATTAGGATTGTGTTTGAGAGTAAAAACCCATTTGCAACCAACAGGAGTCTTCTTTGAAAGGAGAAAAACCGTCTCCCATGTATGATTATACTCAAGTGTTGCCAATTCTTCTTCCATTGCTTTTTCCAGGAGGGATATCGAAGAGTTGTATCAATCCTCTTTGGAATCTTAGTGTTGTCAAGGGCAGTGAGAAAGTTGCAGTAAGATGGAGAAATAGAATGATATGACACAAAGAGATCAATGGGATGGTTAATACATGCACACTACCTCAGAGTGCAATAGGAGGTTCAATTTCAGTAGGAGACGAATCTGAGCCACTGGCAAATGGTTGTGCGGTGTCATGTTGAGTCGTGAGCTTATGCTTCCTTTGTTGATACACAATGGTGGGCTTGGAATTGACAGAAGTATCAACATTTGTTGTGAGAAGATGAAGAATTGATGGAGATGAAGAATTAGACTTAGGATGATCAAAATAGGGAACGCATTCAAAAAAGGTGACACCCATGGAGACATGTCTTCCCAGTGTTGGGATTAAGACACTTATACCCTTTGTGGAACGGTGAATATCCAAAAAATGAACATTCCACAGAATGAGAGAGTTTATCTCCAGAAAATAAATGAACAAAACAAACACATCCAAAGACATGCAACGGAATTGTGAGAACCTGTTTATGCAAGAGACACAATATCAATAAGTGATTTGTTGTGTAATACTCATGATGGCGTGCGATTAACAAGATAACATGACGTTAAAACAACTTCTGACCAATAGGACGACTTGGGTACATGCATGGTAAATAGTAGTGAACGGGCTACAACAATCAAATTGGGTTTTGACCCATTGATAAAATGTGCGGAAATGATAAAAAAACCTTTGATTTATTGATGTAGTACATAATCTGACATCGGAAACCTGGCCCAATTATTATTTTTTATTTATTTAGCTTGTATTTTCATTTTATTTTATTATTTCCTAATTTTTAGAATTAGAATTGAATTAGGCTTAAGATTTTGAATCAAGATTAGGATGTAGTTTGTTTTTTTTTTTTTAAACAAGTTTGAAATCAAATTTGAATTCAAGTTTGAAATCAAATAGCAGTTTTTATCTTCTTTAATTATTGAATATCTATAGATACCCCTCTTTGGGATTGTAATAGAACATGATGAATTGAAATTAATTTGGGTTTTCCCAGCTATCTCCTTCTCCACTATTCTCTCCCGTGGATTCGGGTTTCCTCTTCCCTTCTCTCTCTCTCTCTCTCTACTTTTTCTACTTTCTTCTATTTCTATTTCTCTAATCTTCTTCCCATTCTCTTTCTCATTTATGTTTCATCATGTATACCCAAGTCATCCGAGAATAAGCATCAATGAATGTAACAAAATAATGAAAACTAGTACGTGAGACACGAGGAGACATCCAAACATCAGAATGAATAAGAGAACAAAAAGTAGAAATATGTTTATTATGCGATGAATGAAATGCAAGTCTATGATGTTTGCCATATTGGCAACTTTCACACTCTAACTTATTAAATGACAAAAAAGGAACTAGGGTGCTTCAAAACATGATCAAATGGGTGCACTAAACAAGAGTGCCAAAGCCACACATCCTGAGAAGAGGAGGCCTAACAAGCTTCAGATTGGTTTGTCGGCTCGAGGATCGAAGAAATATAAGCCATTGACTTCACGACCACCACTAATCATCTGCTTCGTGGCCAAATCTTGGAAGACACAGTGAGAAAGATTAAAAGTTACAGAACAATTCAAGGATTTATTACGGGCACTAACAAATAAGAGATTGCGAGATAGATGAGGGACATGTAAAACAAAGGATACATCGAGAATAGAAGATACGTGGATAGTCCCTTTACCAGCAATATCAGTAAAAGATCTTTTAGCTAGCTTAACCTTACCAAGAGAAACAGGGGAAAGCGTGGAAAAGAGATGAGACATACTATCCATATGATCAGTAGCTCCAAAGGCAATAATCCATCAATGGTTAGAAGTATGGTGAGCTAGGCGCACAATATTTGATTGATTTGTGACAACATGAGAGACCTCAGAGGATTTAAGATGCTTCAACTGTTGCTGGAAGGAAGCATACTCGTGTTTAGACACACAAATGGTGTCATCTATCGCAGCGGAAGAGGTGTCGGTGTGACAAGCTTGCTTAGGGGAAGCTCTACCATGAAGCTTATAGTATGAATCCACATAGTGATTGGTCATCTTGCAATACGAGGAAAACCGGGTACCTTTATTTTTTTGCCCTTTACTTTCCCGCCGATGTCACTCACCGGTTCTTACCCTCTGAGAGAGGGAGGCCCTGTAGAAACAAGAGCTGATGAGTCAGCATGCACAAAAGTAGAAGACATGCTTAAATTTGATGTTCTCGGAGTGATCAAGTTCTAACCAACAACTCCACCCCCCCATCCTCTTGTCGAAGATGAGTAGCCTCCTGATAGAGCTCATAAATACGAGTGGAGTTATCATCATCAGAATACAAGGCCTTAACCGTATCCCACACATCTTTTGCAGTGGGAAGGGTATAGACTAGGCCTCAAACATGCTCGTCCATAGAGTGGAGGAGCTATGATTGAACCAATGAATTGTTGGCTTTCCATTCCCGGTGTGTAGGACTGTCCTGGTAGGTTCCTTAGTAGTATCATCAATATAATCAGATTTCTACTTGGCATCAAGTAACATTTTCGCCGAATGAGACTATTGGAAGTAATTGGTCTCATTCAAAAGTACAGTGGTAATCTTCTCAATATGATAAGATCCGTCATAGGAGAAGAATTAGAAGATGCCATTGTACAAAAAGAAACCTGAAATAAACAAAACCTGGGACAACTGTTGTAAAAACTGAGATAAGTGGGCCAAGGGAGATGATTTGTAGCTTCTTTGAACTTGTGTTTCCTTCACTGGAACAAATTGATGAATTTCTGTTGCCATCTTGATTAACTTTCATACAATATGCTTCCAAAATCAAACTCAACTTAGATGGTTTTGTGTTCATTATTGATTATCTTCCTTGTCTGTTTTGAAGCAAATGAAACTTCTTACTTTTCTCTAAAAAAGAGGCCGTTCATTTTTGCAGGCAGATACAGATAAGGATGGACGCCTTTCCTTGCACGAAATGATTGACAACCCTTACGTATTTTATAGCGCTATTTTCAATGAAGAAGATGATTATTATCATGAAGAGTTTCGTTAATAGCATTCCAGGTGCAGGAACAATCTCTTTCTATCTTTTTCTGTCTTTTGTGCGGGTGCGTGTGTGTGTGTGTGAGAGTAATTATCATTCTAACAATAAATGAGAACTTGTGGAGCCCACCTCAATTGGAGACACATGCATGCCACCTTATTGCTGTGCATTGCAATGGTGATTAGATGCACCACAGTATTTCTCATTTATAGATAAAGGCTTCCTCACACATGATCACCATTGGGCCCATACTTCATGAATCCCACACCATTTTAAACTGGCATCCTTGAATTAGCAGTATTGCTATCTACATTTATTCATCATTTTCATATGGTTTACTGGACTGGATCAGTCTTGCAGGTACACAACATATTCTCTTTGAGTTCCAATTCTTTTTACAGAAGTTCCTGTGCTGTTGAAAGATTTGACGGCAAGCCAGCACTTTTATCCTCTGGGGAATGTGTATTCCATGGTCGGTTCATTTTTCACTCACTATTTTGCCACAAATGTAGTAATTATCTAATTTTATTCCTCTGATGAACTTCGACAATGTCCTTTATTGGTTTCATACTATTCCCCCAGGCAGTCTATATCTTCAGATTTTTTTTTCTTTTGCTTTTGTTTGGTAATTTGTTTCAATAATCAGGCCAGATTAGGTTTCAGGTTTTCTATTCATCTCTCATCTCTTTAGGTACATGTCTTGGGTTTTTGTTCATGTATGTACCATAACAACCATTACTGTAATTTCAATTGGATTCGATATCCGGGAATCTATTCTTCTGGTGGTTTTAGCCTACTGCTTACATGAGTTTTCAGGAAAATGTAACTAGGCTATCATTAAAGCCCTGTTTGAAGCAGTTGTAAATGCTGGAGATCCAAGTGTTGACCTGATGAATCATTTGCAATTCTAGGGCTAGGAACCATTGGACCTGAATACCGTAATATACTGTACCTGGACTTGAAGATCGAACACTGAATGCCTCAATGTACTGTATTGGGAAGTGAATATTATGGGTACAGTAAATTCATTGAATATTTCTTTGATGAAGTAAATTTATTGATCATTTCCATAATGTTTGTGTCACCATCGAACCATGGACCTGACCTGTTACGGTCTATATGTAGATCTTAAGATTGAGCCAGAGAAGGCCAAGCGCTTACGGACTTTATCTGTTTAACAACTGTTTCACCTTTGTAGCTTTGTTTCACATAAATCTTTAGTTCTCGACTCCGTTTCATTCTGGTCGGAATGGGTGGAACATTCTGAATCTAACTGAAAACGTAACCGAACGGGTTTAGTTCTCGTTTTTCGCCCATTTTGGCTCTACCTGTTCCGCTCTACAAATTTTATTTTTTGTAAATTTTTTAAATACACAGAATTGATTGGTATAATTTATTAAAATAAACTTATTTAGCTATCTAAAAAAATTGAGCTTAAAATTTAGTTCAGCCGTTTGATCTTAGTTGTCGTCCTTGATTTAAGGATGCATGGTGTGTTTGACTGCTAAGATCAGTGATTAAAATTAAAATTTGGTCTACTTATAGTACCTAAATTATGTTTTCAATTTATATTGGTTGATTTTTAATGCATATGATGGTTTTTTTGGCTATGTTTTTTAAATTTTGGTGGGCTTGGGCATAGGATGATCAGTACCACTTTGAAGTGGGACCCATTTTGAATAATGGGTTATTTCGGATGTGTGTGTTCTGATCAGGGGTGAAAAAAAACGCTCCGGTCGATAATTCGGCTGATATGATTCTCTCTCCTCTCTTATTTTTTTTTTGGATAAATATCAGTATTATTTTATTATTTTATTTTTTCTGAATTAAAAAATATTAAAAAAATCGAAAAAGAAATTGTTAAAAAAAAAAAATTGAAAACGTAAATATCGGCCGATATTTTGACCCAGGCCCATCACCGTTTTGATTTTTCTTTTTAAAAAAAAATACCGATATAAATCATCTCGACTGATATCGGATCAATATATATCGCCGATATTGGCCATATCGGCCGAGACATGGGTTGTATGGCCGATATTACACGGCTGTTAAAAATCGATATATATATCGGTCGATATGTTTCATATCGGCCCGATATCTGTACCCGATAGGTATTTTCTTGTTTAGTGGAGATATCCACAAATCAACCTTAGGCCATAGTGTTCCCTTGATAAAAAATAATTCATAGACATTAGTCTGACTTGCTTAATAGTCCTTTTCTAAGTATTCCATGATAGGTGTTCGCTGGTCTTTGCTTTCAACTTCTTAATTTACATGATTCTTATTTGAGTAAAATTTCAATCTTCTTGAATTAGTATTTGATAATTACATTATTATGAATTAAGATTACAAAAATAAGTAATTATTTTGATGATAATTTATGTTTTATTTATGCTAAATTTATAAGTTGAAACGACTGGAGCGTTGAAACATTTCATTATAGAGACAAAATTGAAATGGATTTCAGAATGAATCTTATTGAATTGAGTATTTGGCCGATGGGTACACGAAAGTGACGAAGTTGTTTGACTACTGTACCATCCCTGTCTCTTGAAGTTTTTAGAGAGTGCCAATTTTGTTGAGAGTGACTTGAACTCACGACTTTCCACATTTTAAACGGATTCTAAGCCGCCAAGCCAATCCTCACGGGTTGATATCCACTAACTTAAATAACAAGTAATATAGTATAATATATTTATGAATAAAGAAAGACAACGTTCTCTAAGCTTTTTCTTCCATCGTAATAAAAAAGGGAGATGGGAATGGATTTAGAATTGCCATGATATTTTCTTAATAACTTGACATGTGGCATTTTATGGGCCCATAAATGATATTATTTGAATTATATATTTTGTGGAAAATTTAAAAAAAATAAAAATAATATTTATTTGATCTATTTAAATATAAAAATCTGTTTTTAAAAACATACTCGTATAACAGCCAAAGTGAAATCTGAAAAAAAAAAAAAAAAGCTGATAATAAACTTTAAAATATGTATCCAGGCCCAATATTTAATTAATCAATCCGAATTTTATTAGAGAAAAATGTGAGTTTTTCTAATTTTAAAAATATCTAAATTCCAATATGAAATGAGTGTATGTCTTTAATTATGCATTTGAGAATTGAACAAAGATCTGAATCTAAATCCTAATATGAATCAAGTGGATAAAATTTGGATTTTACTTAAATATGACCCGTGTCTACCCATTTAAGAAAGTGGCGAGAGATTTAATTATTGACTTTAGATTTGAATTTGAATTTTGATTTATAATCCGGTGATGAAAGGCGGTTGTATACCAGCCGCCTTTAACCCATTAATCTTCTCCTAATTTAGAAACCTGCTAATTTCATCCCAACTTGGAGAGCAACGCCACCGGCTCTGATTTGAATTTCATTCCAGCCGACTAAGCTTCTCATATAAGCATCTGCACTCTCATTTCTCAGTTCTCACATTCTCATCATCTTCTCCTCTTGCCATAGATAGAGTGGTTTTCTTCACCGTTGCCCACCTTTCTTCAACCTTCATACCAGTTTTCCTGTTTCTTCTTCAATTTGAGACCATGGGGCATACCATTACTTACGAATCCTTGTCCACCAAACCCAAAGAAGAGGAGAACAAAACTGCGTCCATGAGAAAATTCTGTTTCAAGATGGAATGGATTCGAGAAAAACCCACCAAAGAGTTGAATCTTTTTCTAAAGATGAAACAGCCCGATTTTGGGATGAATCCACAGCAGAAGAATTGTATGCAAGCGGATCTCAACTTGCAATTGAGACTGCCCAATTCAGAGATTAATGGGTTTCAATCTGATAGCCCACTACAGAGGGGGGAAGCCAGTTCAACAATTTGAAGGACCGATGCCAAACCCAGAGATGGATTTTCTCAATCTGCAGTTAGGATTGCCTAAACCGACTCCAAACCCAGAGACAAATTTTCTCAAGCTGCAGTTGGGACTGCCTAAAGTTGACATGAATAGGGAGAATGAAGCGGAACAGAGTAATCTTCTTGGGAAATTGAAACGGCCCATCTTAGGGATGAATGATGATGAGCATTCATTACCCAAAACAGAGGAGAAAGCTAGTTGAAGAATTGGAAAAGCCTGCCCAAGAAGACAAAGATAATATGGAAACCAACGAGTTAGAGATTAATGACATACAAGATACAGAATTTCTCAGCTTGCGAATGGGACTGCCTAAAGTTGAGATGAATGGGAAGAACGAAGCAGAACAGATGGAGAAACCAACCCAGCAGAGTAATCTTCATGGAAAATTGAAACGGTCCATCTCAGAGATGAATGATGATGAGCAGTTTCATTACCCAAATCAGAGGAGAAAGCTAGATGAAGATAGGGATTTCTCAGCTTGCGATTGGGACCGCCCAATTTGGAGATGAATGGCTTGCAATTGGAAGCTGCCCAACAAATAGAGGAACAAGAATTACCTCCTCCAGAGGAAGGGAACCCAGTGATAAATCCATTTACGATAGTGAAGACTGACCATCAGCGACACCAACCACCTCCGTAGGCTGGTGCTGCATCACCGCCACCTCCGCCAGCTCCTTCTTCCAGACCTGGGGTGCAGACTGGGTCGGAAGGATTCTTGAAGGAGAACGTATCAACATCATCATAAGGGATGTGAACACAGAATACTCCATGCACAGGCTGGTTTTTCGTCGGTGGCGCTCGAACAATCTGTTCATTGTCCAATCCAACTGGCGAGCAAGCTTCATCGTGAGGAGGCAATTGAAGGCGGGAGACCAGATTGGCATGTTCTGGAGGCCTCAACATTCTTGCTGCTTCTTCTCCGTCTAAAGTCGTGCTTAGCCATGGCGACATTCCTACTTAATCTCTCAAATTTTGCTCCCAATCACCAATGTTACAAATATCGGCAATATTTTCAAATTCTTACAGAGCCTCTGACTTGTCTGTTTTCAACTTTTAATTGTTCATGCAGTCTTGCCTTGTACTGCAAAATTTATAACGTAAGAAAGTTTGATTAATCCAGTTCTTTTGTTTCTATTTTATGTTTTTTCCCCTTTTAATCCATGAAGATGTTTGAATTGTTTGGATGGATTGTGTTACATGTATGTAACAGTAGCCGTATAATTTAATAAAAAATGAACTCTAAACTGATACACCTGAAATTTCGGGTACAAGTATTCTTTTGAAAAAAAAAACAATTAGGCCCATAATGGCTCGGAATTAATCAACCCATTAAGGGCCTAATGTTTTAAATATCTGCAAAACTTCAAACTCGGGTCATGGACCATCTCATTAATGACCCCTAGTGAGTGTGTTTCAGCAAGATGAGATTGCATCACTGGTCAGGCAAAATCAGAGTTGTCTTAACTCAACAAACACGTATGAATTTGTAGTTTTTTTACTCAATTTAAAAACTTGGTCCAGACCATATAAGTTGAGTTGATTCGATAGGATTTCAAGTCAAGTGAGTCAATGACTTTTTTCAAATTTTTCCAACTCAAGTAATAAAAACTCGTCCGAGTTATTCAACTTGATAAGATTTCAAATTGATTTCGAGTTTCGAGTTTCGAGTTTTTGAACAATGGTTTTTTGTACTTTAAAAGTTTAACAAGTGGTATAATTTTAAGGTACACCGATGATGCTGAATACTTTTTAAAATTGTATAATTAAGTTTAATTCATTTTAACACTCCAATCATTTGATAAAAAATGAAATGGATGATTAATACTGATTTAATAAGACACACACTATGTTGACGTAATGGAGTCATGAGGTTCTCATTACTCAAGTTTAATTACATGACATTTGGCATTGAGAAAGGGTTGATAAGCGTACAAAATCAAGAAAATTCTTATTGATGTGAGAATTCATATTAGGATAGTTTCACCAAATATGTACAATCACAAGATTTAATCTATGTAAAACAAACAGCTGCAGTAGAGCTCTCTATCAATTAACGAATTTTATTGCTTAAATGGACAAAAAAATTCAAATAACACTTCTTTTATTATAATGCTAACAATATTGAATTTATTTTGATAAAGTCACTTTCTATGATAAATAACATATTTTAACAATTGAACTGAGTCATGAGAACCTTGTGACTCAGTTGTAGCATGTTAGAGTTTTCACTTTTTAGTACAACCCGACCCTCGTGAGTTGCCAATATTCTCCTCTAGCCTTTTTTACTATTTAAAGGTGGTATTTTTTTTTTTAATTCAACTCGACTCAATTTGACCAAAACAACCCACATTAGGGATAACCAGCCTAAAGCCTGAACATGGGCTTCTCAGCCCAAAGCTTGCACCGAAGGCAACAGCCCAGGGCCTCACTCAGGCCCACAAGTCCAAAGCCTGTATCAGGCAAGTCGTGTTTGTAAATAGACAAAATGCAAATAGAAAGGGTGAAGATGCCGTGATAAAATGATAGAATGTTGGAGAGAATTGGAGTGGGTAGAATCCCACCTACCAACCAATCCAAACACTGGACATGGATACAATAAGTGCTATGAAATCCAATCTCATTCGGGTTGTGAAAACTCAATGTTTTGATTATTTACATCAAAGTCCTTATTTTCAAA
Organism: Chimonanthus salicifolius; assembly: GCA_013350335.1. NCBI lineage: Eukaryota > Viridiplantae > Streptophyta > Magnoliopsida > Laurales > Calycanthaceae > Chimonanthus > Chimonanthus salicifolius. The sequence goes on along the minus strand of CM023533.1, from coordinate 28,789,162 downwards.
AAATAAATGAAGCATCATCCTAGTGAGAGAAAAATCTCTTTATTTTCTTCAATAAATTGTCCTATCCTCCTCTATAGGAAATGTATCTCTTGAAAAGAGAAAAATATTACATTTCTTGTTCTCTTGACAAAGAACTCTCGTTTCACAGAAGAAGAAAGAAGGGTTTCATTTTTTATGCTTCTTTAGCCCGGCAAGGAAGCCCTCTGGACAATATCCACAATTTGCCATGAATAACAATGTGTTACCTCCCACCGGATGATTACAGTCAGCCTAGAGAACCCTGATGAGAATTTTACCCGCCATTTCCAAAGTCCGTCGAAGACCTCTTCCCCATACTAGTCAATGCAGGGGCAGTCATCTCCCACTAGAGAAGCCATTGATGACTAGTTTGGATTCTTCATAAGTAGATCTCGCGCATCCCACCGCTACTATCTTCATCATTAGGGTTGTTGTAGCATGGGATCATTTCTCTTCATCAATTGATACAATACCAGCCAATGCAGTTATAAAACAAGCAATGAAAAGGAATATTCAAAAAGAAAATAGGAAATTGTGGGATAAAAGAACAATATTATAACGGATGATTGAAATTTTCATTTCCTCCTTGAATTGTAAACAAAATAAATATCTAGAATAAAATGTGAAATTCTGGATGTTCCGTTTAGTATTGCTAATGAAGGATCAGATTTCTGTTAAAACTGTTTCATTCATGTTTCGTAATTAAATGAGTTTAAGTTCTCTGCACCTATGTTGAGCTCAGTTTGGTTCTTTGTCAGATCAGTGTCCTTCAATTTAACATCACACAATGATTAACAGGAAAATGGAAGAAACCAGTTATCATGTAATTTAACAACAAACACAAGAAAAAAGAGAAACACAAGGGAACACTCGTCAGGACATTCTCAACTCTGATAATTTCCAATTTAACTGTAGGAAATTAGGAATCCTTATGATCAGTACCAACACAATGTATTAAATCAAAAAGATACAGATGCAACAAGGCCGAGATTAAAAACAAAAATGGATTTGTCTACTATTCTTATAAACTGAAACTCAGTGAAATTTATAAAATATTGTACAGAAGACAACCAAATACAATGCCTGCTACAATGGTACCTCAGAACCCCCCACACCCCCATGTAATTGAAACATAAAACACCAGAGATACAAATGAAAATTCAAAAATAAAACACAGGTGGTCACAAAACCTTAAAAAAAAGGGGGGGGTGGGGGAGGACGCAGAAAAGGAAGAGGTGAAAAAGAAACAAAGAAACCTGCGAGTGTTATGAACCTGTTTGCACACCTATCGTCGAGTATTTCTTTTGTAACTTTCCTTTCAACACCCTGATCTTGGCTTCCACTCTGGCTGTGAAACCAATATTCGTCCTCTGCCTTGCCTTTGATGACTCCCTTGTCCACATGATGTGATCCTCAACATCTTTCTTATAGTACTTGATCTCTTGTATGACATGATGGTCGAGAGGGTTGAAGGTTCTTTGATAAGAGATGTGAGCCAGATAGGGGACAGTGCACATGACTGTGACCATAAGTGTGATGACCCAGTACATGGGTGTGGGGGCAAGAGCTTCAGTAAGAATCCTATAGGCATTCCCTGAGAGGATTGGCGACGCCAAACCATATAGTAGTAGGAAAATATACCACATGCAGATGCTGCCCCACACAAAGAGATGTTGAATCCACGTGAAATGACTCATTGCGAGTGCTATCTGGCAGTTGACAGTCCAAATGATGGAGGTGAACATGGTTGCCCCAACAACTGCCATATCTGCAGTCTGACCTCCAGCAGAATATGCCTGGTCATAAAAGATGTTGATAGTGATGAAGAATATGATGAGTGAAGAGTAGACACCATTTGCCATCCAACCACATATCCTATACCAGTCGAAGAATAGATTCCTTGGCCCTTGCTGGTAGAGCGCTGGAAACTGTGTTAAGCAAGTAAGAGAGTCGTCAGTCCAACTGAAAGAGAAAAAACCCCATTAAAAATACAGGACAGGAAGAGTATTTCTGATGAACCTGTAAGCAGACTTCAGAAGAAACATCTTGCTCGAACACTCCCAGAGATATAACAGGCAATGAAGTAAGAATGACATTGAACAGTAGCATGTACCAATCATCATAGACTGACTGCCCGGAAAAGCCAGTGTATGCTTCAAAGTAGAAAAGCGTGAGCCCAAAGGCTATGTTCTTATAGAAAAAATAGCAAATCTGAGTTTGCAATACAGTTCAAAAAGCAGAAATTAGCTATCTGTCCATTGTTATACATAAGTAAGTTGAAGTTTTCAACAGAAATAATAATAATAATTACTATTATTATTATTATAACAATAAGGGTAAAATTTCTTACCATCTGAGCAATTCTTTTATAACACCAGTGCCCATGGACAACAAGAAGTCGCTCCAGAAACCGGAATTGGGCGATGGAGAAGTCACTAGCCATTACAGCCTGCACAAATGATTTTTTTTAAGTTTTTCTAGCAACCTCCGCATGCAATTCACTAGAAGATTGGACATCTAAAATTTGTTAATCTAATTTACATTTTGAAGCAATTCACATCCACAGTGGTGTAATATCAGCAAAGCAGCAAACTATATCACTAAACCTAGATAGATGGGAAAAATGATCTGATGATGATCATGAAATCATCACGCTAGGTGGTTGCACTTGGTGAATTGGGTACAGGAATACACCTAACACATTCTAATACACCAGGACAGAATTCCAATGCTAAATAACTATTCATAAAACAAACTTTCGATGTTGCACATTGACCCAATAGACCAGCACTAGGGAGAGGAATTTACGAAGTGGATTGGGTGGCAGCGGATTATATGTCCTCCATATGATTGGATGGGATGTGCAGGGGACAACAAAGAAGTTTTATCCCCATCCAACCATTCTAGCTCCATCAGATGAGCCAAAAAAATCCATGACTCATAACATCGAATTTTTATAGTCCAAGATCACGAGGCTAAGGTGATCAGATGGAGGCAGCACATCACATACCCTCTATAATGTGATCTCTCTGCACATCCTACCCAACCTAGAGAGAGAGATGAATTTTTTACATGAAGTATGAACGTACATACACCAGGTGCCCAAAAAGACAGTGGTTCTGCAGAAAGGTGTTCCTGATAGTAGTTTCTTACAACCATTAGGCACAGATATTTAATGAGTGCCAGTAACATGAATCAGATAGCAAATAACTAGTCACTTCCTTCAAATTCAATGCTGAAGATTCAATGAATTTGTACAGTTGATTCATGTAAATTAAACGTACAGTAGAAACCAAGTACCGCCACATATGCTATAATCTTCTTCACTCAATAATGCAATTGCACATGTTCCAAACATGTAAAATGTGCCTAACAAATTTACAAGTGAAGATATGGTCTGGGTTATAAAAGCATGACAAACCTGCATTCCTTCTACACCGCTGATACCAATACCAATGTCTGCCTCTTGAATCATGCCAACATCATTTGCACCATCACCAATAGCTAATGTGGTCTTTCCAGTCCCTTCTTTTACCAACCTAGTCACCTAATGCATGAAAATCCAAGTAGAAGGAACATCAGAGTCACCTTCAGGGGAAGATATCAATTGTGACAGAACTAAATGACAACTATATTGATAATAGCTGACACATCCTACCAGAGCTTTTTGCTTTGGGGAGACTCTGCAGCATATGACAGATGCACAATCAACTGCCAGAGCCAAAAATTGATGCTTCATATCCACCTCTAAAGCATGAGATAAAGTTTTTCCATCAATTATTAGAGCAAATGCAGCATGAGGGTCCTTTTGCAGGTTGATCATTCGTGATGCATTAGTAATTTGCAGCAAAATGTTCTCCTTTACAGCCTAGTCAATCATCGAACATAGTTGAAAAATCCAAACAAGAAATCAACTTCTTGCAGTTTCAGGAAACAATCAATCACAAAATTATGATTAGGCATTGAAAGAATTCATACCTTGTCAGTTTCTGCATTTGTCGAAGCTAAGATGATCTGTTTCATGCCTTGACGAAGTAGACTGCATGAAAATCTGAAAAGTGCAAGAGAAATTTCACGGAAGTATTAGAACCAGCATTATTTGACATGATTTCTGGCAGGGATATATCTTACAAAGTATTGACTGGAAATGGAAAACTACACTGAAATGTAAAGGTGACATACCCTATGTTGATTGCAGTTTCCATCTTGTCACCTGTTAGCACCCAGATCTTTAGACCAGCTTGTGCTAGTTTATCTATGCACTGTGGAACCTTTTGAAAAAAGAATTGAAAGGACCCAAAGGTAAAATTAGTCTTAACTCACGAGATTAATTGATTAAGATGCCAATGCCCACACAGATGTGGCCTTGGTTCAAGATGCTGAATTAGACCTGGCAAAAATTGGCATAATCCGTCTAGCTGACCAGAGCCTACCCTATCTAATGGAATATGGGTCTCATTTTTTTGATCTGCTAACTAAATGGTATGGCTTGAACCTAACCTGCCTATAAACAAGTGGGATTGAATTGATCCCTTGGGTCATAGTCAGTCATCAACTATAGTAATTAGTTCAAATTGGATCAGGTTGACCTAGCCTGTTGAATAAATGGTTAATAAATGTATTTATGGGTTAGGCATGGGCTGACACATTTATTTCATTTTGTGCATTTTGATTCATTTGGGGAGATTTTGATATAGTATAGGTCATTTTGTACATTTTTTTTTTAATAATTGAAGATTGGAAAGGGGTTTTTCATTTTCAACGGAAAAAAAATTAAATGGGAAAACAGGTCGGCCCATTTAATAAATTGGTAAATGGATTTGGGATAGGTTTACGCATTTGTCTTAACATGGGTATGGGTGAAGGGGTTAGCAAGTAGAACAAAAGGGTGGATTTGGGCCTATGGGGTTCAGATAATCAGGTCAAGTAGACCAAACCTCACTGGACCCGATGCCAAGTCTATGCACACTTGAACATGACTGGCTACCAAAAAAATAGCAAAAGAAAAAGATACTTACTCCCTTCTGTAATTTATCCTCCACAGCAGTTGCACCCACAAGAATCAAATCCTTTTCCATCAAATCTGCAACACCCTCAAGGAGGGTCTCTCTATCAGAGCCTATAGTAGTCTTTGCTCTGATGTACTCATTGTTCCAAGCAGTATACTCAGATTCTTCAAGTTTCTTGTATGCAAGCACCAATGTTCGCAATCCTACTTCCCCATATTCACTTAGATGCTTGCCAGTCACCTCCTCATATGCCCTTCCATTTTTTGATAAACGATCATATATGATGCTGCATAATTTAAAGCACAATCACATAGAACTGATAAGTAAATATCAGATGCACGTTTGTGATCAGAATTTCAAGACTACTGTCCCATCCAGTCTTTTTTCTTTGTGTGTGTGTGTGTGTGTGTGTGTGGGCGGGGGGGGGGGGGGGTGGGTGGGTTCTATTAGAAGTTTGACACTTTGGTCATTTATTCTGCACTATACATTTTAAGAATAATCATAACATGGACAAAATCCACCAGAGATAATAAACAAATCATTCCTATGGCTTATGAATAAAATATAAGGTCATGTATCACAGAAAATAAGCAAGCTATTTCATATTTCACAGGCAAAGATACCCAAACACTTGTATGTGATACACCTGTTGGGATACCCTGGGATACTTCACAGAATAGGCTTTAATGATTTAATAATACTTATGTCATAAGCCATGTACGATATAAAACATCTTACAATAAAGATTCTCATTAATAAAATCAAATGAATAATAAATATTTAAAGTAAAAGTAATAAAAATATATTTTGAAAGGGATAGGACATCCATATCTTTATCCATGTCCTGGATTTTGGAGAAACAGAATGTCATATCTCCGTCCACATATCTGCTACCATAGCTCAGAGGTCTTCGAAGGAGGAAGAAAAGCACAAAAAGGAATTGCAAATCAGACCTGTCTGCACCTTTGCACAGAAGAAGAATCTGTCCATCCTCATTCTGTACAATTACAGACATTCTCTTCCTTTTGCTATTTCACATTTCACAGGCAAAGACACCCAAACACTTGTATGTGATACACCTGTTGGGATACCCTGGGATACTTCACAGAATAGGCTTTAATGATTTAATAATACTTATGATATAAGCCATGTACGATATAAAAAATCTTACAATGAAAGATTCTCATTAATAAAATCAAATGAATAATACATATTTCAAGTAAAAGTAATAAAAATATATTTTGAATGGGATAGGACATCCATATCTTTATCCATGTCCTGGATTTTGGAGAAACGGAATGTCATATCCCCATCCACATGTCTGCTATCATAGCTCAGAGGTCTTCGAAGGAGGAAGAAAGGCACAAAAAGGAATTGCAAATCAGACCTGTCTGCACCTTTGCACAGAAGAAGAATCTGTCCACCCTCATTCTGTACAATTACAGACATTCTCTTCCTTTTGCTGCTGAATTCCAATAGATTGAGAATTTTGAACTCCCTGAAAATTTAGTAAGAGAAATAAGATGCCAAGCATCTACAAGAATGAACAGAGAATTGTCTTAAACAAAACAAGGCATAGAACTGTTTGTATTTTGCAATTTAACACTCCTAAGCCCATAACATTGTACAGTTAATGAAGGTTCAAGTTTGTAAAGCGGCGCGTGTGTTTCACACATGCACATTATTGATATGATATACCCTAGAAATGATGGCCCATATACATAAAAGTATAAAACTATCAAATGGCAGGATTCTACCCTTCACTGCAAGCAATATATAGATGGCCTAGAATGAAATGACAACAACTGTTCACAGAAAGGATCCTCCTCCACGTGATGTCATGAAATTTAATGTTGATGGAGCTACTCGGGGAAAGCCGAGACCAGCAAGGATAGGAGGAGTGCTTAGGAAATATAGGGGGAAATTTCACAAGTCTTCATAGAAGGAGTAGGGATTAGGGACTCAAATAAGGCAGAACTACTTAGTATTAGGAGGGCATTGACCATCTGGAAAGTCCATGGGCAAGGTCCACTTGTCATAGAAAGGGACTCACAAAATGCAATTAAATGGGCAAGGGACTCAAGTGTCCCCCGTGGAAACTTACTACCATAGCTAGGGAGATAAGGGATTTATCCTTGGGAATAAATATTTCTTTTGATCAAGTGAGTCGTACAGCAAATAGGGTTGCAGACTTCTTTGCAAAATTTGGAATCAACAACTCTAATTCAGGGGTCTTCTTTCTTTGAGCAAGGCGGAACTTGAATAGAATTTTTGTATTTCTTTTGTGGAGATGTTTTTGAGCAGTATGTTCTGTTCTTAGTGTTCAGTCTAACTCTATAGACCTATCTCATTCGATGTAAAGATTCTTTTTGTACTTGTTTTTTCCTAATTAATGAAAACTTCTTTATTACCGCTCAAAAAAAAAAAAAAAACTGTTCACTCCCTAAAAGAAATCAGGGAAGAGATGAATTGGCAAGGAATGTAAAGAGCATGATATTTTCTGTGAATGGGCTATCCACAGTGGGGTCCATCACATTCACATTAGCAGTTTTGACTTCTAAACCACAGCCTGAACTTGTCCAGACTGAACTAAAGCAACTGGTACGTCTTTACAAGCTTAGTGTAGTATATTTCCTTTTCTGAAAAACAATTAGGTGCAGGAAACCTGATCATAATAAGGTCAGATCCTGCATCTTCACCATCCATTTCAAAAAACTATTTTAAATTTTCAGATTCCATCAACGAATGGTGAAGATGCAGGACCTCACCTTGTTATTGTCAGGTCTCCTGTACCTGATCATTTTCTTCTTTTCTTATATATATAATATATTCTGACCTTTCAATTGGGTGCTCAGGAGAAGGATATCTTTCTCGAATGAAAACACTTGACTGTGTTCTTCTGCAGAATTCAAACCCAAATTCTCTTGCTGCAACAAGCAGTGCCCCTTCATCTGGCGACTCTGATTCGTAATTGAAACTGCCAGTTTCTTCATTTGGCTCAGGAATTGCTGTGTGACAGATTGCCAGTATCCGAAAGAACAACAAAAAGGCATCTGAATTAGGCTCTTTTAGCCAGTTCCCATTCATGAGGCGATCATCTTCAAAGCTGAAACCTTTGATCAAAGGTTTTTGTGCCTTTCCAATCTTAGGAGAAAACCCAGATTCCAATTCAATTTCTGATACCTGAAGATCACCTGTACTGTTTTCCAATATATCCTGACTGCGGCTGTCTTGCCTGGGGCGACTAGAAGTCTTAAAGTCCTCCTCGTCATGGTCGCTCGCCATCAATTTTGCAGCAGCAATTTCAACTTCACTTGCTACAACGCCATATGAAACACCAGCAATAGAACACTTAAGAAAATCCATCTGGTTGCATGTCAAAGTGCCCGTTTTATCTGACAGAATGGTCTCAACCTGCCCGAGCTCCTCATTTAAATTAGATGTCCGTGCTTGTGCAGGGTTTCCAGTCTCATCATCATACATTTGAATGTCTTGGTTAATGAACATTGCTTGCAAGACCTTTACAACCTCTATTGAAACATAGAGAGAGATGGGTATCAAGTATCCATAGAGGATAAGAGCAGTGACCAGATGGAAAATGCCTGACAAGGCAGACTTTGATGGGTCATACAAACTTGTAGTATTCTGTGGCTGCAAGTACCACCAGTTCGGCATCCCAAACTTTGTCTTCACTGCAAAACCAATCGAACTGATCAACGAGATCAAAACAAGAAGGGTGAAAAGGATATATATGATATAGTCCATTTTCCTCTCAATTCTGCTCCGTTTAGATGGGGATTTTGTAGCATTCTGCATAACTTTGCTGTCATGACCAGTGAATATTACCACCCCATAAACATATCCAGTATTCCTAAGCTTTGAATCTCTCAGAAGAATTTGACTAGGATCAAGAGCATAAACCTGCTGATCATGCTCAAAATTACCCACAAAAGTGTAAAGACTAGGGTTTGGATCTTCGCATTTAATTGTCCCTGTGAAATCCTTGAAGTTGTCATCATCATCCAAAGGCAGTGTTACCTCTAAAGCTCTCTTCACCTTCAAGTTTGTTTCACCATCCAAATTCATTGTCTCCACATAGCAAATTCCATCCTCATAGCTTGAAGACAACAAAAGCAAGTCAGCAGGAAAGAACTGATCCTTCTCGACTTTCACCACATCACCAACCCTAATGTTCTGCCACACTCTGTAACCAAACTTCCCATCCCCTTTATGGACACCAACCTTTCTGCTATTGACCTTTACATCCTGGATAAACCTACGCCAATCTTCCAACGCTTCCTTTGCCATACTCAGCCCAACAACAAAGGCCAAGGGGGCAATCATGCTCACAGCAGAGAAAGGAGAGACAGGTGTCAAAGATAGAATTGCAGCCAAGAGGAAGTAGAGATTAGCAACTCGCCGGAACTGCTCAAAGATTGCCTTGGGCAAGAAAGTAATGATGTTGTATTTTGTTGTTGATATGTAATTTGACCGGTACTTCAGGGGCTTCCTCTGGTGAGCGCGGGGTTGGTTGCAATAGATCACCCGAGAGAACCCTGGCCCTTGGAGGGAATGTTGGACATCTGACTCTAACACACTAGGGCGGATACAAGAGAATGTATAGATATTGCTCCATCGGAGCTTTCCCCTTATCCTCCGCACACGTGCCATCTTGTAAGGTTCAGGTCCTACAATCGATAATGTCGACACCAACTTCTCTGAAAAAACTACCACTCTCTGATTGACAACCCAGAGAACTGATAAAGTCAATTTCCATTTCCATAACTCTTCCTATCAAGAATGAATTTGTAGAGGTTTGAAAGTGTCTGGGCACAGAGTGATCTGAATTATTTCAGACATTAACAATATAACAAAAATATTAAAAGTTATCCATTCAGATACCCACAAATATAGGAAATAGATATTGGATTTACAATTTTTTTATTTCCCAGCTGGAAATTACAATTTAAAAGAATTTGGAATTAAGAGTTCTGTGCTCTCTGTTCATTGCAAGCAATTAAGAAACTCGTGTTTCTTTTTCTATTTGCATTTTCCATGTATGTAAGGATATTCACTTTCAATTGAAATACAGAGATGACGAGCTACCAAAATTCACAATCTGAATGAAATTTCCTTCCAGATCTACGAACACAATAGCACCAAAAGACGTCTGTTTGGTTACATGGATGCACATTCTGCGAAACTTAACAGAAACAACAATCTCCATTTTCCTGGACAGAGGTTCCTTGGGACCACATGTTGTCATGTTTCCTAATCTAGATGCAGTTTCTAAGAAAATTACCCTTTTCCTACTTAAATTTCCTGGAATCCCCAGAAACGATTGGGGAGCTGGTTTGGACATTCCTGGAAAATCTGAAATCCTTAGTGTTTGAAAATTTTAAAATCCACGCATCCAAATTAGCAAAACAACTGCGGAAAAAAATAAAAATAAAAGAAAATTAAGAAATCCTTCAGCTAAAAGCACAATCTTATCTCTTTCCCCCGGTTTGCGCATCTACCACCAGTCATCAAAACGACAAAACCACCAGTTTGTTTAATAAACATATTTAAAAAAAAAAACTTATCCAAAAAAGGGGGAAATAAAGATTCAAAACAGTAAAAAAGAAGTCTCTATGATCACATTCACCTCAAGAACAGGTAATCCTTCAAAAAACCAAGACGCATTTCCTACTTACCATGCCAAAGTAAAAAATCACGAATGAAAATGCCACGAAAACAGGAGAATCTTGAGTTGAATCGATGGCGGTGGATAGCAAGAGCATCAGCAATCATGAGGTCAATCAACACTCGCTCTTCAATCCAAGCGTAAGCTCAAATCCTCCTTTCCATCTCATTAGAAGAGAAGAGAGAAGAGAGAAGAGAGGAGAGAAACGAGAGAAGAGATGGTCTCCTTCGGTCGTCAAGCAGAGGAGGAAATTCCGGTCAGTCGTCGGTTATTATTTTTTTCCTGCGAGAGGGGGGCCCTTTTTCTGTGATCATGATGTGTTATTTTTAGGACTTTTTACGAAAATTTCACCATTTGTTTTTTTTTTCCTTTTTCTTTAAATTCCGTTTTTTGAAATTTTCACCCTCATTACTCCATGAGCTGTATATTGTAAATTATGAATATTGTGGGGGGGTCTTTTCTAATTTTGCTCAACTGGCAATCCATCGTCAATTAATGAAATCTTGTCGGCAGTTCCCATCACTATTTCTTCTTCTTCTTCTTCTAAAAAGTGGGGCCCACCGTGCGGTCCCACCTGCCTACGTGGTCGAAGATGGGGATATTGTTACTTATAAAAGGCCACAAGTGCTATGTTCTCAAGTGACTAAATGAGAGAGTAATCCCAAGTTCCACTGCAACACCTGGAGTTGGACCCCACCAAGTGGGGGCCACTTTGACCCACTTAAACTCCTGGTTAATAACTAGATAAAGAAAGGTTCTATGATTAAAGAGTTATTTTAATTTAGTACTATAGTATAAAGCATCAGCTCTATTTTAATTCCCATTTTATTATGATAGATGAATAATATTTTAATCTTTATTTTTTACTTTTTTAAAATTACTATGATAAAATATGAGAGAAAATGAATTCAGTGTCTCATTTTAGTAAAAGCATTAATACACAAATCTGATAATATTCGATGTAAGAGATGTTTTGCATTTTATCATGTACCAATTTTTTTTTATCACCAAGGTCTTTAGGCTTTTTAGAGCATCTGATTAAGGATGGCGATCTTCCCACAGGCATTTTGTATAACCCAACACGGGTTTTACTATATTATCCATTTTGTCCTTCAAACCAGCTCTCTCAACACTTTGTTGTAAGCGATTCAAAAGTTTCAGCGAGTTGATTCGATTGGTAAAATGGGAAATAAAGTAAAACCCGTATCAAGTTATACAAAATGCATGTGGGAGTATCGCTACCCTCCGATTAATTCTCATGTCATGTACAAGTCTCTCTATCCACACACACTAAGTAACTCTAGGTAAAGGTCTTGCACTACCAAGTTATTAAAAATATTTGAAGTAGGTAGAAATGAAATTTATAATAGGCACCATATTTCTCTAGGCATTTTGATTGTTAAATGGATAATTTTGATTTTTCCGTGAACGATTATTATTTTTCCCATATTTAAAAGACTGTTGGTCTATGAATTTAAATTTAAATTACATGCTTTGTATTTACCCACAAGTTGAAATTAAATCTAAGTCTTTGTGTTATTATATACTCTTTTTCAAAAGCAAAGACAAAATTAATTTTTTTTTTTTTTAAATGTGCACTACGGTAGTAGAAAAATCACTATCCATTATATCATGTATGTTGTATTTAACTATACTAGTTACTCCATGTATAGATCTAAGATTGATCCATTAAAGATTGAACTTCTCTTTCAATTTATAACTCTTGCCCTTAACTATAATCTCCACTACAATTTTCACGAGATCAAATCACTCAAAATTAAGGCGCGGAATAAAATACCTAAATTAAACAATAAATAAAATAGCTAAGAAGAAAAAGACACACTCACTTTGAAACTCTAAGAAATAAACTTTGCATTCAATTGTATTGTTTACATTAAAAATGTCATGCTCCGCACTTACAAAATGTGATTTGAGAAATTAATAACAAAAAAAGAGTAATACGAAGATTTGAGAAACTAATAACAAAAAAAGAGTAATACGAAGAGTAGACATTCACATACAAGAGAATCTTTTATCTCAAATGGGAATTCAATTTTTTTTTTTAAAAAAAATCTCACTTTTACCCTTCCACTTTATGTATTGATTGGAAGAGTAAAACGGAAATTTCAAAAAAAATTAAATTAAATTCTCATGTTAGATGAAAAAATTCTCCCATATAAAAATGTGTGCCCAATATAAATCTCTTATTTTGACCAACTTGTGCTAGAAATTAACTACAAGAATCAAATTTAAAATTGGTAAATTTTAAAAGAAATAACAAATATACTCTAAATAACATGAAATTTTACGAAAGCAACTCTTAAGATCTAAGCAAACTACAGACATAACTACTCCAAGTTGTAAATTACAACCCCAACTATAAATTGTACTTTCTATAAAAAAATACAATCTCAAAATAATGAAATCCAGTCCGTCCATTTGTTTGGCTTTTATTGGTGATTGATATTTGATAGTCGAAAGCAAGGAATTTAATGAGTCGACCGACCCTGCTTTGCATGGGCTTTTCCACTTGAAAAGTGTCCATTTCCTACTTTCCACAAGAAAGACTCCATGCGTGTGAACTGGTTTGTGAAGACTCTCCACTTTTACAGTTTTACCCTCTCATTTTATTTGTATTTAATGTTTATATAATAATTAAATAAAATAAAATTTTATATATATTAAAAAAAATCCACTAACTATATTAAACTTTTATACAACTTCATTTGTAAAGATTTAAAGTTAAATTTTTTGTTTACCCAACATCCGTATTATTAATAACTATCATTGAATCAATTATTTAACAATATTAACATTTATTCACAAGGTAATTTTAAATGGATCTAATCAATTAATTCACGACAGTGTCTTTTTTATTTAGTCATATTAGTGATATCAGAGCCGATATGAACAATCTATTGTCGATATTTTACGTATCAGCCAATATTTAAATCCATACATAAAAGGTTCATTTGTAGATTTTTATTGATATGAAAAACTCTAATTTCATTTATAAAATACCGTTAATATAAATGTTGTTTTATTCTCTATAATTCACTTTTATATAATTAATTTTTTATAAAGACAAATAATAAGTGATGGCCATGAATATGTCCCAGGAAACGAGAGTTCTCACTCCATTTTAAAAGATTGCTCTCTATATAATTACTAAGTGTATATGAATAGAAGAGTTTACATATATTTCAAAAATTAATTGAACGTCCCACTTTGATACATTGGAGTAAGAAGTAACTTCTTCACTAAGAAAATTAAAAGTGTTTGCTTTATAAAAGTCAAGATTGAAAGAGTGGTAACAGGAGAGTCGGAGCCATTCATTCTTGAAGACTTAGACTTAAAAAAAGTCTTTGGATATTTACTTAGTTTCAGCCGCGACACATGCTTGTACACGTTAGACGATTAAGAGTGGCTTTTCCTCCACAATATAGTCGCCTTTGATCTCTTTCAAGTTAATAAAAGAGAATTTAATGTATGATAAATGATAGATTTGAAAGATATTTTTATTATCATATTTTTTATAAAATTTAAGACCATTAAATTTAAAGATTTATGATTTTCAATTGTTTAAAAATCACGTTTCGTTCAATTAGTTACTTCCTATCTCAAGAATCGAGAAGTTGTGAGTTTGAATTTCCATGGCGTAACTTTAGTATGTCTTAAGAGTAGTGGGGTCATTTATTGAGATTTTACGCTAGGTATCTTATAATTTTCTACATGTAAATTTTAAAAAAAAAATCAATGATCAAAATAAAATCAAATTAAATTTGAATAATACAATTTATAGAAGTAGATAAGTGCAAAAAGGTGAAGATACTAATTTGACCCTTGGCAGGCGCTACATAAATAATCCAATTACTTACAGTGTAAGTCATGAGCAACAATTTTTCAAAGTGAAAAGCTTTCTACGAGGACAGAGTCACTGTCTTAGTATATTTTCGCTATATTGATTTAAGACAATTAAAGTAATAACTAGATTAAGATAAACAATCCAATTACTTATAAACATTTTATTTAAAGTTGTGAAATACATTCTGAAAATGAATTAGACAGTTACACAATAATAATCTATTTTTAAAGGTGCATTTTAATACTTTAAAAATCACTTATAAAAGTTGAGGGGCAGAGAGAGAGAGCAGCCCATTTAAGTCATCTCAAATGAAAGACTTCTTATTTTGAGTTCTTTTCGCCCCCTTTTTTCTACTTTTTAAGTATTTGAATTTCTCTATTTTTATAATTTTCGTTCTTCAATAAATTGATGGTGCAGTAGAAATATCGTATCAGTCAATATATATTGGGTTTTTGAACCCCAATATATATCAGCCAATACATCCAGTGAAAATATTGGATGATATGGGCCAAATATCGACTGATAATTAAGATTATCGTTTTTTTTTAAAAGCTCCATATCGGTGGTGGGCCCAGACCAATATATCAGTCGACATTTCCCCATATCGGGTCAATATTGGCCTATAATTATATATATTTTTTATTTTCAAAAATTAAAATAATAACATTTTTGAGTTTTTTTATTCACAAAAGAAAAGAAAAATATACACATTCGATAGCGGCCGACCCGAATTTTAAACCACTAAGTTGACCTACAATAAACCCTTATATTGAAAAAGATGGAACTCTCAATAGTTGTGATAATTTTTTAATCGACACAACCTCAACTTTAAGAAGAGAGAATAATTTTGAGTAAATTTATTCAATAAAAAAATCCGTAACATACTCATTTAATAGATGAGTTTGGTATTAAATAGATTGGTTACCTGCATGGATGTAACTCAATTAGTTGTCTCCAGTCTCAGGAAGCGAGAGGTTGTGGATTTGAGCCCCTGTGGCCTAACTTTGGTGTGTCTTAGAGATATTGGGTTCATCCATAAGGGTTTTAATAAAAAAAAAAAAGGCTGGTCAACCTAATTAACTTAATAATTTATAAACAAACTTAATTGATCTCAAGAAAAAATAATTTAGTTGAGTACATCGACTCGTTTCACATCACTTGATCCAAACTCATTGATAAATGAGTAATTTTGAGTTTAGACTTCAGAATAAATTAGAAAATCATTCAATTCATCGCCATTCCAATAACCTATACAAAAGGGTCTAAATATCACATTAGGGCCATCATGGCCAAATATTGGTATTATCAATGACACATATCGCATTAATAAGTGATTGTATTCTTTTCTAATTATTCAAAAATTTCTAAAAAAAATCAAAATAGAAAAATTGGAAAACTCAATTTTCCATGATTCTAATTTAAAACCTTGGGCATTTCGATGGAGTACTAAAGTGTCGAAGGCAATAATATCTATAAGAAAATAATATAAAAAAAAGGTGATTTTTTCCTATAATTATGTAATTAAACTAAACACCATCCACATTATGTAAATCACAATATGATCATTTCATTAAATTCCCTAAATATCCAATATGTTTTCATTTAATCTTTTAATAGGAAACACAAAATGGAAATTATCTTAAAGCAAAAAAATTTTAAAAATAGAAAAAATAACAAAATAAATCATCCACACGTACATTAATTTCTACAAACCTCAACCAGTTAGATCTAAATATATACAAGACTCATCTTCTGGTACAATTTATTATTTAGCAAATTCTTATTCCAAATACTCTAATTTCCTGAAATTCTTGAAAAAATTAGAAAATCAAACAAACATCCTTTTATATTGTCTAAATCATAACACAACATCTCCATTAAATTTCTGAACGCATGCTTTCTTTCAAACTTTTATTACAAAAAATTCCAAAATAGATATTATCTTAGAGCAAAAATCCAAAATCATCATCATCGTTGAAGCCATTACTTCCATTAATTTGAAATTGGCTTTTATAAAAAGTATGTTTAAGAAAAAAAATATCTAAAAGAATGGTTCTTAAACTCAAAATTGGACATGAATAAATAAGCCTTATATGACTGAGATATTGGTCAACCGAAATATATATATATATATATATATATATATATATATATATATATATATATATATATATCAGCTCATATTTAAACTCATGCTTACATCATTTATATGTTATTGCTATATAATAATTTAGTCATAGAAAGCAACTCGAATATCAGAACACCATTGTTTTTATAACGAATGACACTGGCTTTGTCTTTTTGTCCATGTATTATCATCTAAATAGTGAAAAAGTATATTAATATTTTTATTAATATTTTTATTCATTATTTTTATTATTTTCCGAGATCTAAACCATTAATCAGCCGCCACCTCTTGGTTTTCACTGGCTCAACAGCTTTCACTTTGAGCAAATGAAGTTATTGAACCCCTCAATGCCTTCTACCTCAGAGTGACTGGGTCACGTAGAAATGTGGTTAGTGGAATAGAAGTATAGAGAGTGAGAAAGTTGACGAAGGATGGTGATTTTTGTATTACTATTTTCTCCGTCTGTAATTCTATAAAAGGAAATTTTAATTTTGTTTTTACTTTTTTTCTCCTCTCTTTTTTCCTATTTTTCAAAAGCAAGAGTAAAATTAAAATTTTCTTTTAAAAGAGTAAACTATAAAAAGAAAATGGTGATACAAAAATCACTGCAATGAATCAATGATAGATAATTCAAAGACAAATAATGATTGCTGCATCTAAAGTGGTAAGTTGGCTGATGAAGAAAATTTAAGAGAAGTAAATGCTTGAAATGGTCAAGAGAGAAGATTCAAAGAACGCAGATGGAATAGTTTATATTTATACATAGAAGAGTCAAGCCTTAGGTGACCTAAACCAAACATAACCCATAGAAATCAAAGCTAGTATTACTTCCTTGGACAAGTATGACTCAGTAAAACATGCAACTGTAACAAAAAGGATTTTTATATTTGTTCGAGTTTTTATTGTCTAATTTTTTTATCTTACAATGAGTTCACGGGGTTTTAGGATGAGTATTTCGTAATTTCCTGCATGTAAATTTAAAAAAAAAATATATTCCTCCCTACATGGGTTTATTTTGTAGTAATCTGTATTTTTTTTTCTATGACTATTTTGAATCTTCAAATCTTTATCACTTCCCCAAATTATGTTTGATTTTTTTTTAAAAAAAAATTGTAGCCGTTTATGAATTAACTAAAATTATCAAATAAAATTTAATTTTGAAATATGATGAACACACAATTTTAGAAAATAAAATTGACCACATTCTGATGTCACGTGAGTGAAATATATAAATGCATTAGCTGAGATGCATCATGTAATGATAAGGAAAAATTACAATTGACCACGTTCTGATGACAATTAACGTAGCATTAGTGAATAGGAAAATAAGAAAATGGTGCTGAAATAAAATGAAAAAATAGAATTCAAAAATTTATTAAAATTAATTAGTATAATAATAATCTGTTCTCTTTTCTCCTCCCCAACAATCTGCACTGGTCACTGACTCACTTTTACCCTATTATTGGATTAAAATCTTAAACCAAAGATCTAAACTCATGTCCTACAATTTATTAGACCATTATGACTCTAAATCATATGGAATTATGGATTGTATTAATACCATAAGGATATATCAACTCTATATATTTTCAAAATAACTCAAACATTCTATTCTATCATTTGGCCCATTGTTTAGAGACTGAGAGTCTGAACAGCCTCTTAAAAAGTAGTGATTTTTACAGCACCATTTTCTCTCGTAGTTTATCCATTTAAAAGAAAATTTTAATTTTGTCTTTGTTTTTTGCGAAATAGGAAAAAAGAGGAGAGGAGTGAAATAAGGACAAAATTGAAATTTCCTTTTAAAATGAGTGCATGATGAGAGAAAACGGTGATGTAAAAGTCACTGTCGCTTAAAAATATTATTCTCCAATTGGAACACTTCCTGGTGGGACCGCGGTAGGCCACCCGTCACAAAAATAAAACCTTGTGTGCAATAAATAATGAACAACGATTGATTGATGCTACAAATCAATAATAGTAACTGATTTGAAACTGAGCTGAAAAGGGCCCAAAATTTTTTAGGACCCAATCTTACTTTTAAAATTTATTTGACCCACATAGGCCCGATTCTAGCATAGGTTTTATATTTGAAATATGCACCCAAATTACCCAATCTAAATTGAGGTCCAGCCCAACCCACATGAGTTGCACCCTTAGTCACCACTCTCCACTGTTTTTTTTTTTTTTTTCCTTTTTTCTCCCCTTATTGGGCTTTCTCTGTTTCTTTATTTTGTTTTGTACTAAGGCTGATGACTCAAAAGTTGTTATTGCTCTAGATGGCTAAACTCTCTCTATTTGGTTGGTTGTTCTAAATAATATTTGATGGTCATCTTGAAAAAATTAATAAATTTAAAGTGATAAATCTGGACCCATCACACACAAAAAAAAAAAATCTGGTTCAAGCCCACTATGGTTATCTTTTCCTTTGGTTTAAGCAATACATGGCCCATCACAGAGAGGACAACACTGAATCAACAATGTCTTTTACCTCCATCTGGCACATCATGGTGGGGCCTACTTCTACCCATCACATTCATTAGTTTGTACCTTCTACTCTAAATGCTGGGACCCATACACTGTCATTGTTCTTGAAAACCATTATAAAATTATAATAACTAAATATTTTTTATGCACTTATAATTTAAATATGGATGAACCTTAAGTGTCACTCATTCTAAAAATCTAAATGAATTACGGCAATGGTAAAAAATTTATTTAGAGTTTTGAATTCAATTTTTACTTATTCGGCATGTGTAAATAAGGAGACTGACACATGATATTTAGAAATTAAATAAAAATAATATTTAAAAAGTGTCATAATAAAATGAAACTGACAAGCGGTGGTATGACTATTTACATCGCACATTAAATGTGGGCGATTTTTCTACAGTGCGTCTTATGTAGATTATATTAATGATGATTGATGTTTAAATAAATAATATATAAAAATATCTCGATCACATCAAAACCAAAGTACATTTGAAAAGTAAAAAATAATAATTAAAATTACTTTCCCATCATTCAAAAAATAATAATAATTAAAATAAATAATTGTCAAATAGAGAGATGGGAAAAGGATTTGGGAAAGAGAGGCAACGACTCTCAATGCAAGCATCTCTGATTCTTTTTTATCCTACTTAGGATTATTTAATTAATTTGTGGTGTGTATGATTGTTGTAACCTTTCTCTATTTTATTTCCCTAACTATGTTAAAGTTAAGTAGCTGGTCATTGCCAGTTATTATCATTACCAGACGTCACAGCCATATCTTATATACAATTAAGGTTGAAATCGGACGGTTACGTAACTCATATAAAAAATTATTGAACTCAATTTAATTTGATTTGAATTAGTGGGTATGAATTGTTCAACCCAATCTAATTCTTGTTTAACCCAATCTAATTCGAGTTGTTGGTATGACAGATTGACCCATTTTTAGTATAAATTTGAGGTAGGTAGATGAGTGGAGGAAATTGAGTTGGTTTTTAAATTTTTGACTCTAGTTTGATTCAAATTTCATATGAATTTTTTTTCCAACCTTACTCTAAATTTACAAATATATTGCCCAACCTGCTGATTTCTCGAATTGAATCATATGGGTCAAGAAAAAAACCCAGTCCAAATTTCACTCCTATATACAATTCTGCATAGTTTTCAAAGGATCAAAACTCTAAGCCAACATAATTGAGTGAGACAATTTTGTAACTCAATTTAGTTTTAATACTCTATTCGTCTCATTTGAAATATTTGTATTTTTTAAGGAACTCTCTATATAACACTAGCACTCAATGTGATTTTATTCATTTTCAACACACTTTATGCTACTCTAATATGAACGGATGGAGAGAGAGAGAATTTTTTTTACTTAAATTCGAATTTGTAGACAAATATTTTGGAACAATCCCAAAATCTATATAAGACAACTAAATTAGGATAGAGGGAGTATTATATTAATTTATTAAACAATAAATATCACCATATTATGATTCTACAATAAATGTTTTATTTAAATTTTTTTATACATTAAATTAAGGTAAAAAAAAGTTTACAGTTGATAAAGAAGTCCATTTCAATTACTTATTTTCTTATAACATAAATTTGATAAAATCATTTCTTCAAATTTAGAAATCGGTAATAATTTAGCAAACCAACCTCAGAGGTGATGGAGCATCTAGCGGTGTTTGGTTTTTGTGTATGTTTTGAGGGGTTCGAGGGACTTTTTATATACGTTGGAAAGAGTTTTTCTTTTTATATTCTTTCTCATTTTATTTAATGAAAAAAGAATCTTTACCAATTAAAAAAAATAAAAATAAAGTTAGATAAAAGGAATGTGATGATTCAGTATAATGGTATATTAGTGGATAGTGACAAGTGACCATCAGATAGTGGGCTCTGACGTGGATTTGTGGATGTCAGGGCCAACAGTCCAAATTCAAACAGACCCCACCAATCAGAGAATCCTTATCAACTCATAAAGGAGGATTTGATGGTGGTGATCATCAGGTTGGTGTAATTAGTAACTTATTGGCCGTCGGATGAGGAGCCCACCAGATGGGCCTTTTCCTAGCAGAACCCTTTGGAACAAATGAGTTCAGGCAATCATTTTCCTAGCTTTAATGAGTAATAAATCCCATCAAATGTGACCAACACTGATGTGACCAACATATGCCAAGCACAAACAAAACCAGGCCCATGAGGCCTGGAATAGAGAGAGTTCAAAGGGGCCTCCGCCCAATATACAAAATTACAAACCATGGGGCAAAGCCCCTTTAAAAGAAAAAAAGATGTATAAGAATGGATTATTGCACCAACATTTTTTCTTAAATGGGCACCGTATTTATTTTTTTTGGATTAATTTGTGGAAAATTAAGACACAATCCTATTAAAATCTCCACAGATGAGCCTACTACTCATAAGGCACATCAAGATTAAGCCATGGAGGCTCGAACCCGCAATCTCCCACTTCCTTAGACGGGAGGCACCAGTATTTATTTTGCCATTCATTTTATCACGATAAATTCATAAAAATAGATTATCCCTACTTTTGTCATAACAACACTAAAAAAAAAAAAAAAATGCAAAACAACAAGATAAATGATTTTTTCGGCCCTTTTTTGAGTTATTTTAAGCAATATTTTTTAATTTAAAAAGTTTAAAAGAAAGTTATTCGATTTAAGAATTATTGTCATCAATTTTTACTACTTTGAGTTATTTTCATTAATTTCTTCGATTTCTGGCTCTAACATCATATCAAATTTCGAGATTTTTGTGAAAATAATTTAATGAAATAACATATACTGCTTATGGAATTCAATGGAGATGTGTTAATGTTATTCACATAGTTTGTAGCGTGCCTGTGTGACTTTTCCAAGATTTTTCTAAAAATTTGATAAAAATCGGGATTCCTAAGATACTTCCCATTTTTTTAATTTCTTGTAAAAAAAGAATAAAATAACATACAAATGTTTTTACAATTAAACAAGGAGCCATAAAGTGAGTGATAGTTTTTTAAGGTCTTTGTGTAACATTTTATTATTATGATACTTTTCATGAAAATTGTAACGGAAGGTGCATGTCACTAGGAGATATTTGAGAACATAAAATTTATATTAAACGTATTCTCATGTTGTTTTCATTTTATAAAAAAATAAACATGTTACAAAGTTTTAGGGCATATCAAAATTTTGACTTTCAATGGTATAAAACTCCATAAAAATGACCGTTACTTAAGAAGAAAATACTCTCACTCTATGTTTTCCATTTTTTTTTCTATTTTTCTATATCTTTTCCAAATAAAAGAGAAGAGATAATGCATAATTGCATGTTGTTAATTTATCACCGATACGCTATCAGCGATACGTATCGAAAGTCCGATTTTTTGACCCTTGGTTAGAACATTTAGGAAGAATTACACTGTTTATCAATTTTATTCACACGCTAACATAAAATCCATTTACCAAAATTCCGTAGTTACATCAACTATTAGATCAAATTCAATACTTTTTAACTTATTCTCCTAAAATCAAATGAGCTTTGAAATCTATAAATATGAAGTAATTGTTTAAAACCTGAATCTCAAACTTAACTTAAAATCTTACCGAGTCAAGAAACTCTTTCAAGTTTTTAGAAGAAATCGAAAAAACACTGCAAAACTCACAAATTTGCTCACCTTGAATCCTGTCGAGTGAAATTGACTCGGACTAACTCGCCGGAGTTGTTTTGATTTTATAAACATTGCATTGATCTAATTGAGTTTTGGGTTATGAGGAACTGTAAAATGAGTGAGTAAGACTTGGGTCAGGCTCAAAACAGTGAGCCAATCTCATTTGAGGTTGGAGTTGGGCCCACTGCTTTGAAAGCCCAACTGACCCAAACACAAAGTTTTTTAGACCAAGCGTAAGAGAATCCCACAAATCTAACTTGACTGCACCAAATTATATTTATAATTCCCCTTATATACCACTATATAGTATAATGACATTAAGAATCTCCATTTAATTCCATAAGCACTAAATATTATTTTATTAAATTATTTTCACAAAAACTCAAAATTTGAAATTATCTTAGAGCCGGAATTCGAAAAAATTAATCAAAATAACTCAAAATGATAAAAAAAAAATGATGAAAGTAAATCAAAATAACTATAAAATTTTCTTTTATACTTTTTTAATTTGAAAATATTAGTGAAAATAATTTGAAAACTGGTCAAAAATTGGTAGGAAGGACTTATCATTACTGACTGAATCGAGCGGCCCACTCAATTTGTAAAAGGTCCAACTAGGATTAGAAGGTAGGCTATTAGAGATACCTATTAGAAAAGCTCATGTGTTTTGATAGAATATTTTAGAAGGTAAAATTTATCTTATGATCCAAATAATTGGAGTTTTAATAAAATGGAATCCATCGAATTATTTAAATTTTGAGATTTTAAGATTAAATTAAAATTTATTGAATAAATAACTTTACTTATGATGCTTAATTTATAGTTAGAATGCACCAAATAAATATTTAATTAACATTAAATCTAAAATAAATAAGAATTACATTTTTAGTAATTTAAATTTGAAAAGAGAGAAGATCCTTCATGATGAACGATCCTTGGGTATTCATTAACTTTACCCGGTCCAATAAGTGTAGCGAGCCTTCATTTCAGTCAATGACATCTTTAATATAGGGCCCATTTAGGCATTTGGAGCCTTACTTTAATTTAAATCAATTGTCACTATTAAGATATTCCCTCTGTCTCAAATTAGTTGCCCTATTTAGATTTTTGAATTGTCCCAAAATAGTTGTCTCATTTATATTAGAGTAGTATAAAGTGTGTTGAAAATGAATGAGCTCATGTGGAGTGCTCGTCTTATACATAGAGTTCCTTAAAAAATACAAATATTTCAAATGAGACAACTAAAATGGAATGGAGAGAGTATTACATTAAATTATAGTTATTTATTATTTGTGGCACACAACTTTCTTATAGGATTTATTATCTATATCAAAACTCTTTATATCACATGAATGACCATCATAAATACTAATTCTATTATAACTATCACATTAATTAATTTTTTATGTTTTCATTTCACTCTTAATCAAATAAACTCTAAAAATAAAAGTAACATATAAGTTTTAAGTTCTACCACTGTAAATGATAAATTTAATTTATCAAAATAGAATAATAATTTTGCTGTAAACAGAGGAAAAAAAATATATAGTTAGAGTTGAAAAATGAAGAGAGACGAGAGAATTTATAGATGAGTAGGATTAATTATAGGATGAATGAATATGATTTAATAATATGTAGAGATTAATATTTTTAGTTACTCATAATATATTATTTAATATTAAATATGAAATATATTAGATATCATAGGTTCTAGAGTTTAACTTGGACTTTCAAGTTAAGTTGTGCTCGAACAATATAAAGTTTGAAAGCGACCCAAATTTAAATCAAGCCCTATTTTTTAACCTTAGTATGGCCTGAACCCAACTAAGTAAAGTCGGGTTCTAAATTTTTGGGTAAGGCTCGAATCAGTATATTTGGGTTGGACCAAAGTTGCACCCTACTTTCAAATATTTAAAATAAGTGAGTGAGCCAATCCAAACAATGCATGTCATGGGCCATCCAAACATAAATAAACATGGACAAGCTTATGCTGAACTTTTTTTTTTCTTTCTTTGTTGAACATGGGACTCGATTGGATTCCAACCTCGTAAGTGAAGAATGTGTTTTAAGTTTTCAAACTAGGATGACTTTGAGTGATCATGGAGATGAATGGACTCTTAGGATCCCGATACTGGTTAAATTTTATTTTTGATGATCGAGGAGAATTACGAGGTAAGAGCTCCCATATATCTTTCAGGTCACACTTACACAGAACTCTCCCGGTTAAAGTAGCAGGTTAAATTTGATTTGAAAATAGGGTTTCCAAATAATGTAAGAGATTAAATGAATGGAGAAGATAAAAGAGGAGGACCATGAAATTTCAAGGAGGAATCAGAGTTTTGAAGATTGAAGACCAGAAACAGAGAAGATAAGAGAATAATCAATTGAAAATAATATAAAAATTGATGTTATTTCATAAAGAATGGATGATGATAATAGTATTTTTTATAACAAAAAATAATTTATTTGTTATCACTTAAGTGATTGAAAAAATAATATTCATTATTATAAAAATTACCGATATTTCTCACTTCAAATGCATGAATATTATTTAACTGATTTATTTCACTTCTTTATACTACTTTTTTATGATACACAACAAATAAGTTGACAATGATAACAAGAGTTAGTACTATTTGGGTGTAATTTATTTCTATGTTAATAAATAATTTAAATTAAATATATTAGTTAGCCTGTGGTACTCACTAGTTTTTTTTCTGATGAATAAAAATAATTATAAAAGGGACAGCTTTTACTTTCAAAGAAAAAGGTTATCTTTTGCTGATAGCAACGTGGAACATTAATGGGTATCTTGGCAGAGTTGGAATTGTATACGTCAATCCTTCTTTTGATGACTCAAAAGGGGTATTAATTAACACACCCTATTTTTTTTAGTTGTGAAGTTTTTTAAAGAAAATTTTCAAATTTTTTACTTCTCTCCTCTGTTCTATTTTTCTATTTTCTAAAAGTAAGCACAAATTTAAAATTATTTTTAAAGAGGAATGTGCAAAAATCACTACCTTTAATTTTCACTAAAAGCAAAATTCAAAAAGAGAAAGAAATATAAAGAAAAATCATCAGAAGTAATGATCAAGAATCAATCTTAAAAAAGAAAGTTTTGAATTCGATTTTCACTTTACTTCATGAAAGTGTCTGATATAGTAAATAGAGAAGAGGTTTGTGTATATTTTGAAGATTGGTAGTGTTTGAAAAATGAATAAATATCTTAATTATTTTTTTAAAAAATTATTTCGAATAGTTACCTCCTGTCTCAATAAGTGGAAAGTATCTTGTAGACTAACTCTGGTGATACCTTAAGAGTAGAGGTACTATTTGTAAAAATTTTAGTAAAACTGTCTCTATGAAGTTTCTCACAAGTAAATAAAATAAAATAAAATAAAATAAAAACCATGAATAATGATGCCCTTCTCTTTTTTTTCCTTTGCCTTTGTCTTTGGGTTTAGGATTCCATGTCCATGGCAGACAAGCCTTCGTCACTAAAGCTAATTTCCACTTTAAAATTATTATATTAGAATATGGTGGGGTAAGATCTGCAGGTGCAGGGAAATGAAGGGATAATGCATCTACTGCACTTGAAGGTCTTAGTAATCTAGACCCTCCAATTTGTGGGTCCCATTGGACGGTGCTAAATAATTGTATGTGTCCAATCAGAAGGCTCTGCTCATCTGCTCATCTGGTCAAGGGGTGGAAACATAGAAAATGTCATTAACAGTAAAATTCAAATTAAAATCGTTCTATTTAAAGTATGAGCAACGATCATGTCTTCTCATCGATGAGAGAATCTATCGCATTTTAAATCAAATAAATTCAATCATTTTAAATCAAATAAATTCAATCATTAATAAAAAAAATATAAAAAATTAGATGGATTATGTATCCATCGATAATATCAATAATAACATATGATCATTTCATTTGGATGTCAATTCCATTCTATTCCGTCAAAACAATTGAAACGTTCTAATAAAAAAATAGACCGTTCTAACTCTATCCATTCTGCTGTATAGATTTTATTCTTTAAAATTTTTATAGATACAAATATAAAATTTAACTGTACGTATCAGAAATAGACTTCATAGACTAGAAGTGATAAAATTTTGAGTGTAAAATGAAATATAAAGTCCCTTGATCTTAGTGGTCATAGTCATCACGTGTTCTTAATTTAAGGAAACTCAATCACTTTAACTACTAAGATCAAGTAGTTAGAAAAATAATTTCTCATTGTAGTCTTATCTAATTGAAGTTCTTGGAGAATATTTTTATTTCATATAGTTTATTTTTAATGTGTATGATGAAAATTTGAGGAAAAAAAATGAAATGGACCCAATGTGTCTACATGTTTTAAATTTTGAATAAAACGAGAATTCGGTTTATTTCTTGATTTATTTATATTTATGTCTAATTTAATTTTCAATTGATTCTTATTAGAGTAAAATTTTAATCTATCTTGAATTAGTATTTGATAATTACAATATTCTGAATTGAGATTAGAAACATAAGTAGTTATCTAATGAAAACTTATATTTTATTTATATAGATTAGTGCAAAATGATGAAAATAATTAATTTAAATATATTTATAATTTTATATTATTTTCTTCATATTTTATTGTATTTTTTATTTTTTAAAATTTTTATGTAATCATTTGCGCAACAAAACATAGAAACGATCAAAATGTTTTGTTATGTTGACAAGGGATAGTGGGCTCATCCGTGTGGGAGTTTTACGCTGGGTATTCCACGATTTTCAATACGTAAATTAAAAAAAAAAAAAGAAAATTAAAATGGATTGTGAAACGACTATGTTTAAAATATTAGTTAATACTTATGAGATTCTTATATATATTAAGAGAAACTGGAATGGGTTCGGGTCCAGTGCCGATCCGACCCGAATACGACAGTTGACACCTGTAATAGGGAAGGGTGGAGTGGAGTCCACGTAGCAGAATACAACTGGATGTAGAACATGATGATATCTGGGAATGACGGAAGGAAGGTCATGCCCACGGTCGGGGGAAGATTATCACCCCAAAAGTGGGAATCGAAGGCTAACGGATACGCCACGTGTTTTTCTCTGACGTATGACGTCACTCCCCATACACCGGGGCCAGCGGATTCGGCTCCGTCGTGGTCTGACGCAACCCAACCCTTCCCTCTCTTTTTTCACCAGCACAGCCATGCGGGACCCACCATTCCATTGACGTCAGCGCCTATCTCACATGACGCTTACGTCATCAACTCCCCCTTCCCATGTGATTTGTCTTCTTTTTATTTATTATACATTATTAGAGGCAAACATGACAACGGAAACGGGTGGGGCGGGGGAAGGGGAATCCATGGTGACGGAGATGACCCAGAGGCCGCTGTCAATAGACACGGCGGAGACGACGGAGGGGAGGATCGAACGGCTGATATTGGAGAACCCAGTAATCATATTCAGCAGGGCGGCATGCTGCATGTGTCACGTGATGAGGAGTTTGCTGGCAACACTTGGCGTGCATCCTACGGTGATTGAGCTGGACGACGGCGAGATGGACATGGCGCGCACTGCGCTTTCCTCCGCTCCCGATACCAGTAGCGGTGACGGAGCCTCCGCCACAGCCCCCGCCACCATGGAGGAGCCTCCCGGTGACCCGGCGGTGTTCATTGGTGGGGCCCACGTGGGTGGGCTGGAGGGCCTCATCGCCCTCCATCTCAGCGGCCGCCTCGTCCCTAAGCTCCGAGAAGCTGGTGCCTCTTGGCCGTGAACACTCCGGCGCCATCCTTCAATCCATCCCTCATCAAATCGTAAAACCAAACCGAGGTAGAACCTCAGCCAAAACATATGCACAAACTCTGCTCGACTCTTCATCTGTGGAAAGGGTACTGCTTTTTTAAAAAAATTACTACATACTTTCCATGAATATGTGACAGAACTGGAGATATACTGTATTCTACTGTAATTCCATAATTTGATCTGCTTATTGGCTTGGGAATTTGATGTGGGTTTTCTCTTGTTCTTCATCTCTGTGTTGCACTTGCATACAAAATTCTTGAACAAAAGCAACCAATCTCTCTTCTTCTCTTTTTTGAATTTTTTTTATTTCACATTGTTTAGCCAGTGAAACATCGAATATGACATGAAGGCAGTGATCTTCATCATTGATGTCAACCGTTGGATTCATGGCCCAGTTGTAGATTGGACATATATTTGAGACTTCGAAGTTGAATCGACCCATTAGATTGATGAAATCAACCCTTTGGTCAGCTTAAAAAAATGGAAGAAAGATAATAACTAATCAAACTAGCTAATCATTAATGATTTAGACCCAACAGTGTTGGAAACTGGAAAAGGAACAACCCAATTTTCTATAAATTTATTATTATTGTTGTTAATATTATTATTGTTTCAAGTTGTGAGTACCATTTAGATTGTGAAGATATTTAATGCCACAACAAGTACAGTCACAGTCAGTTACCAGCCAAAAGCATACTCAAACTCATGGGAAAGTATTATCTGGGTATAATAATTAGTTTTTACTGAAATATATTAAACTCATTTTATTTTATTTTCATTTATTCTCGAAATTAAACATAAAAGTCAATCCACATTTATCGAAGAGGGATCCTTTGCTGCATCAAATTTACTCTAACGTCTCAAAATGGTCTTATAGTTGCATTTTACTTTATATTCTGTGGACAACTTCACTTTGTAGCATTCAACTCTATTATTTAACGTTTTACTCCTGCATCTGAGTATCCAATTCTAGTACCAACAATCAACTTTAGTATTTAGAAATTCCAATGGATTGTCTGGTTAAAAAATCCACGAAGTCTAGGCTTGAGTTCGATTCTCGTTTAACTTGAACGTGTCACTCTCTATAAAGTTAACCAAAATGAATTGAGTAGTCTCGCTTTTAATATGAGATAGAAATATTTATATTATTAAAAAAAAAAACCTTTAGTATTTAGATTTTGAGCGAGTGGGTTTCATTTTTATGACTTTTTTTTTTTTTTTGATAACGAGGGTATTTCTGAGTTATTAACCTAACAAGATTAATCTTTCAGAGCCTGTACTGCCATTGCTCACACAGTTGGCGTGGATAAATCAGGTGGTAGTATCAAGATTTGATTCCGAAATATGAGCAAACTCCACGCCAAGGACACTTGGGCTACTCACCGGTATTCTTAGGGCAACAGGTATGCTGGCCATATGGCCATCGTGTTTGGACCGTATGGGGCTAGTTATTTGTGGGGCCCACATGATTTTTTTTAAATGGCTAGCTACAGATAACACATGTGTAGCCAGCCATTTCTTTATCTCTCCTCTTTTAATATATATATATATATATATATATATATATATAACTTGTATAAAGTTTTTGATTTTTTCTATTTTCTCTTTTTATTTATTTATTTGATTATTTTGGATTTTTTGTTTTATTTTTGGGTATAATTTGTATATTAGGGTAAATAATTATTTTTTTCTTTACTTTATTATTTTATTTTTATAAAAAAAATAAAAAATAATTCTTTACCTTTTGATTTTTTTTCCTTTACATTTGTTGAGAAACAAAAAATAATTAAAGTTGTTCTGTAAAAAAAATTAAAATTATAGCTAATGAGAAACAAAAATTAAATTTTAAAGTTATTTTTTAAGCACGGTGTATTTTTAAAATTTTTCAAATTAAATATCCGGACTAATTACGATAGTCTGATAAAAATACTTTAAGAATTTAAGGTCTTTTGACACTTCTAAATGCTTAAAATACAGTGTTTTACAAATAAGGGTATCGCTTAGCTGTGTGGAAAATATATTTAGGAGTGTCAAAAGACCTTGAACTCTTAAAGTATTTTTATCAGGTTATCGTAATTAGTCCGAATATTCAATTTGAGAAATTTTGAAAATACACAGTGTTTAAAAAATAATTTTAAAGTTTTAAAGGAGATATCGACAACATAGACAATTATTTTTTAAGCACTGTGTATTTCTAAAATTTATCAAATTGAATATCCGGACTAATTACGATAGCCTGATAAAAATACTTTAAGACTTCAAGGTCTTTTGACACTCCCAATTATATTTTCCACACATCCAAGGGATACATTTATTTGTAAAACACTGTGTTTTAAGTATTTGAGAGTGTCAAAAGACCTTGAATTCTTAAAGTATTTTTATCAGGCTATCGTAATTACTCCGGATATTTAATTTGAGAAATTTTGAAAATATACAGTGCTTAAAAAATAACTTTAAAATTTTAAAAAAAATTACCGTTCAATTTTTTTTCCTTTACATTTGTAAACAAAATATATAAACAAAAAATATGTATATTTTGTTAATTTAATTACTTGTTATATTTATTTTCTTTTAAATTTGTTAAAAAAATGTACCAAAAAAAAAATAATAATAAAATATTAAAAAATAGTCATTCTCGTTAATACTATACAGTATGATGAGGCTGGCTAAAAATTATAGTCAACCATATCATAAAAAAAATATTATTTAATTATATAGTTGGATAAATCATGTGGCATTGTCACGTCCCGACCCGACCGGTAGGCCCGGAACGCGACTGATTTTTTTTTTTTTGAAAGGTAAGTAAACTAAACCACAAGCACTCTTACTGGGCCGGATCAACAGTTAGGCCCAGCGGTTACACATCAGCCCATTAAGTGGACTCAAACATGTACCATATGCCTGCCCCAAAGACAAAGTAAAAACAACACAACAATAACATCCACTCATAATATGATCAAACAGATACCAACATTGATTAATCAATCATAACATTGTCTCAAATGGCAACATAGCCGATTACAACATTTAAACATAAATTAAGTACCACATCCGGTACTTAATACAAAAACAACGGTTCCTAGAACCAGCAGAAAGATCAGGGCATTCCTCTCCGGGGGAATCCCAAAACACTGCTTTAGCTCAAACGCCCTAAGCCTGAAAGAGAGGGTCCTCCTCCTCGGGTTCATCGCCTGAAAGGTGAGTGATGTGAGCTAACTAGCCCAGTGAAGGATAATTAACAATGCACATTAAGCAAATAGTAAAACAGGTTAACAACAGTTCAATATCACATGCTTAATAACAGTAAGCATAATCTCAAATAAGATAATAACATCATCAACTATCAATCACTGCCATTATCCACCGTAACGCCTGCCGACTACACTGAGACCAGTATTAAGTCCCGACACGGTCAAAATACATCCTTGCAAGTATATCTCCGGCTCTTAAACTTAGCCGATACTGACACCCTCAAGTCAGCAACTGACGACAGCATGGTCCGCCCATGGTCCAGTAGACATAAACCATCTCTCATATGGCCGATATTGGTTCAATAGTCCAGGTACGTGGAAGCAGTCTTACGTACACATACGGTCAACACCGTAATATCAAATCATCACAGCACTCTTACCATAGTGCATCATGTATAGGCACATGAGTGGGTTCATCAAAACCGAAACCACTCATTGCTCAAAATAACATCTGTTTACAAAATCTGCAGAGTTAAGTTCCCTCACCGTGATCGTGTGGTTTCGCGGTCTCTGTCAAACAACATACAAGTGCACAATCAATATACATATCAGATACGTACATATACGTAGTATTTGGAAATCACACGTTTTCCCACAAAATATCCAGGGTTCATGGAAATGAGTCTCCTACCTGGTTTCTAGCCTTTTTAAATCATCCATAAAATAATAATATAATAATAAAAAGGGGCTCAGTCCAAACTCATATTGTCTTCTGGGCATTGACCAGATTGACGTATTGAGTGAGGTCTAGATCCTCGGGTCACTTCTCGGTTGTCTTCTGGATAGGACCAGAGCTGACATTTTGAGTAGGCCTCGAGGTCACCCAGTGCCCGACTATAGTGCCGGCCTGAAAGTGAATCACTCAGTTCCTGACTAATGTCGGACTGAAAGCGGATACAATAATATTTACACTATAAATAATAAGAGAAAGGGGTTAGTACAGTTTTATTTAACAAGGGGGTATAAACCATCACATCACATAATCTAACGAAATAATAAATTTTTTTTAATAAAATAATAATATTTAAATATTTAATTATTTATTCATTTTTTTTCTTCGGTGGGAACCACCATTTGAAATCATAAGCAACCATATTCTCAAATAAAAATATATATATATTTTTTTTGGAATAAAATAATAATATTTAATTATTTAATTATTTATTCTTTTTTTTTTCTTCGGTGGGAACCACCATTTGAAATCATAAGCAACCATATTTTCAAATAAAAATATTTTTTTTTTTGGGAATAAAATAATAATATTTAATTATTTAATCATTTATTCATTTATTTTATTATTTTATTACTATATTTTTTTTTTCCAATGGGAACCAACCTTTTAAAAGCACAGCAATATCAAAAAAATATTTTTATTTTTTTTTTTCATTTTTTTTTCATTTTTTTTTCCATTTTTTTTTTCTCTTTCTTCTTCCTCTTCTTCTTTCCCGTTCACTGTCTGCAACAGACAGTGAACGGCCGGTGAACAGTAAAATCGAAAATGAAAAATGGGGTATTTTCGGGACTCGGTTTTTACATCTGACCGGTCCAATGGATTCCTCTGGGAGTCCTCTTTCCATAGGGAGATGTTTGGAGCTCTGAAACTCAGTGAGCCATCCGATATTAACACCGGAAGTTCACTGATACGAGGAACCCTAAAATTTTCCCTAAATTTTGAAATCGTTTTTCTCAATGAAAACAGAACCAAATCCAAAATTTTTTTATTCCAAATCGGTCGAAATTGAAAGGAGAATGCAGTGGTTACCTTGGTTTCGATTCCTGGGTTGAAAATCGGATTTTTGGAAAATCTTCCACTTAAGCAATAGTAACTGAAAAATAGAGAAGGGAGGGGCTCGGCTTGAAACACAAAGCAGAGAGGGAGAAGAGAAGAAAATCAGTGGGAGTTTAAAACCGAAGATTGAACCGGTTTTTATAGGGTTTTCGGCAGAAAAATCTGGGATGGGACGCGACGACGGATCGCCGAAAATCCGGCCGAGCAGCAGCACGCCTGCACGCCCGCTGATGGTGCTACAGTAACTGCGTTTTTGGTTTTTGCAAATCAGCTCTCCCTATTTTCCATTTTTGCAAAAAGGGCCTCATTTTGATAAAAATTGGATTTTTAACTAAAAAAATAATTTAAGAAGCTCAAAAATCTAATCCAACCTTACAGATAGGTTGGGTTTTAAAAATCTTAATCACCATAAAAATTTCAGATTTTATCTCTTATTAAAAATCATTTATTTAAATAAAATTCATATTTTACCCATAATTACTTAATTAAACAAATGTAAAAATAACTAATTTGTAAATCTTATTTTGAAGTGAAATGAAATAACTAGACCATTCTTAAAATGGTCTACCATCAAATACTAATTTCAAAATTTATTTCATTTTCAAAACCCTTTAAAATAATTAATACCCCCTTTCGGGCGATATTTAAATATTATTTTCTGAAAATAATTTTATTTTAAAATCAGAAATGCAAATCCTTAATTAAGGAAAACATTATTCACCAATAATATTCACAAAATCACACAATTTATAAAAATATACACAAGAAGTGGTAAATTACCAAAATGCCCCTCCAGCTCGATGAGCTGAATCACTGAGTTTTCGGGCTCAGATCGGGCCAAACTTGGGCTTTCCTCGAAGTCCTAACCAAAAACCTCAAGATCAACCGGTTAAACAAGATTAACGAGCTAAAACTCGCCTAATCGGGGCAGGGTATTACAGGCATAGCCGCCCATATTTAGCCAGCCTATACCAGTTGCCCTTTGTCCTTTATCAGTCCAGTGGAGTGGAGAATGGAGGGTCTTGATTGTCTGTAAATTTTGAAGGGAAGAAAATAAAAGGGAACTTGAGCTGGTCGAATAATTGTTGCGGCTATCTTTATTCTTTATATGAGCTCACAAAATGAAAGTAGAGATGAGGGGATAATTGGCATAAGTTCGTCGAAAAGAAAAAGGAAAAGAGATGGAGAGTTTCTCCCTCGTCGTGCCCCTCTTTTTCTTTTTCTTCTTCTTTCTATGGGGTATCTTTTCCTTTTACTTACAGCAGAATTTTGAAGGAACTGGTCGAGTGGATGTCAATTTATAAGGAAATGAAGTAAAGAAAAATTATTGTGAATCTATTTATAAAAATCTGTTGGTGTCAATTTTTAATTAAAACTTTTAATTTACATTATATTTCGAGATTGTAAGTTTACATCAATTCACTATAACTTAAATCATAAAGGATAACTTAACACTCGCTCCGACCGGATGACGATTGAAGCTTTTAGATTAAGCGATTCTTATTAGAAAAGGTTTGGTCCAACATTCCATATTCCAAAGTTGTTAGTCTAATCCAGCCATTCAGTTATGTGTGAAGTTTCCATCATCTTTTCATTATCGTAAGCATGACAGATACATGCAAGTTGCTCTATAAATATTATTCACAAATTCTGTAAGACTTTGACTCTGAATTGTCTATGCTAAATTGTTAAATTTTAGCCTCTGATGACGATGATTTGATATAAACTTTCAATCACAACTTCTAGATTAAATTATTGAATGAATTAAAAAAAAAAAAAAAGACTAAAAGCTGACTGCTTTTGTTATAGTAAAATTATAATTGAAAGTTTAAACTAATCCGTCGTGAACTCATTTTTCGTCTAGACTTGGCTAAGCCACTCTTCCTCTGATCCTTTGGGTTGATTTGAGTTTATGAGTTTTATATATATATATACTCCCTCCGTCCCAAAATACTTGTCCTATTTCAATTTTTTTTTATTTCTTAAAAATCATTTTCGCACCGATTGCACCAAAAGTCTATTAATAGATTCTCTAAGTCAATACGAACCTGAAGTAATGCATGATTCTAGACGATGAGACTTGGATGTAGAAATAATTACAAAATACTGCATATGGACAAGTCAAAACTTGTCATCTTCCCATCATGTTAGAAGGCGATTTGGAACTCCTTGAAAATGTTAAAATTTTAATTTAATGTGAAAACAAAAGAATAGGATAAGTAATTTGGGATAATTTCAAAATACATATAGGACAAGTATTTTGGAACAAAGGAAATATCAAAGAAAATGGCCTAATTTGAGCAAAATTCATTCATTCATCGTATGAGTAAACAAGTAAGGTTTGGATTAAATGAGAGAGAGAATATCCCAATAAACCCTGTAGGGAAATTTGGAAATCCATTCTACTATCCAAGGAAAATGGATTTAAGAGATTGAAAGTTAACAGTGGACTACTTTGATGGATGGGTGGTTCTAATTATCTCGAGAGATAATAGGGTCAGTGGGATATTAAAATTTCATTTGCATTTGATCACATTGTTTTATTAATTATTTTGTGAAAATATAATATTGTATTTTAAAAATACAAGGATCATTGCATTCACCAATCACCAATGTATGCATGCCAATCGAGGTAGTCAAAATCAGATTAAAACACTCCGACATGATTCCAAAGTCATTAAGATGTCTCACTAGGTATAGTGTAGTTGCTTAGATGAGAAAAACACGGGCAAGGGCAGCTTGGTGGTTGAAACTCGCCCTTGTTTGCATGAATTTTGAGATCAAGTCCCCCTCAACCAAAAAAAGGGCCACTCTATTGTTTTGTATCCGGCATGTGTGGATTGAGAGGTTTACACACACACACTAATGATTAGTCTGGTGAAACGCCTTGATCAGGGGTCAAAAAAACGGCCCGGCCGATAAGTTTCTCTCTCATCCGATATTTACATTTCTTTCTCCTCCGGTATTCCAAAACTATGAAAAAACCGCAAAAAACAGTGAAAAATCATGAAAAACCATATCAGTTTTTGTCTTTTTTTTAAAAAAAAATAAAATAAATTTTAAATACTAATGTTTATGTATATCGGCCGATATGGTGACTGATATTGTGGAGCGAATATCAGCCATATCGACCGATAATTGTTTTGTACGGCCAATACATATCGTTCGGTCTTAAAAAAACCGATACATATCGGCCGATACGATTTCGACCCCTGACCTTGATACTTTGGCCTTCAAAACAAAACCAAAAAAATCTCCAGAAACCCAAGCCAAAAGTCATTATGTGAACTTAATATGAAACTCTCTAATAACAGAACACTATCATTTTCCCGAGTATTACTTTCAGTAAAAACAGATTAAAATGGCACTTTGGCTCTTCTATCCTTTTACCCAAAATCATAAAATTGACACATCATGAAAGAAATACTAGCCCTTGTAGTCTTCAGCTGTTCAAATAAGCCGCCATCAGTCTATAGCTAGCACGTACAAGCTGGCTGCTATGGTGTAATCCTTGCTCGACCTTTAGCCACCCTCCGAGCAATGACCCTCCGGCCACCCTTGGTCGCCTTACTGCTTGCACATGTTAAGCACCCAGTTACAAACAGAAAGGCCAGTCAAGTACAGATATGATGGCATGCTAATGTACCCATATGTTTTCATTCCTTTCCATTTTGAATGAACCAACATGCCCATATGTTGGTATAGATATGGCTCAGCACTTAACCCAAGCAGATATATGGGCCCTAAAAAATTTCACATGACAAGATATCTGACCGTAAGGAGTACCTTATAAGGCCTACCAATTACCAGTTTGTGCAACACAGACACGTATGCACACATGGAAGTGTATGCACCACAGACACGTATGCACACATGGAAGTGTATGAGAGAGAGAGAGAGAGAGAGAGAGAGAGAGAGATACCGGGATAAAAACCCATGAGTCCGCTTGCGCTTGATGGTGCTAGGCTGATAAGTTCTTTTGGGAAGTAATTGCATTGGCTTGTCCAAGGGAGTGTCAATATCTTCTTCTGTAGGAAAGCTTCTTTTTAGTACCGGTAAACAAATTGACAATAGGCACAGAGTTGGTGAAATATCAGATCAGGTATTTATAACATTCATTTTCAATAGGATAAAAGAGTGGAACAATTCCATTTCCATTGCCCTTGGATAATGACCATTCACCCATGTTATCATATGTAGAGACAAATGCAATTTTGTCAGTTGAAGCCATGTCAATGAAAATCTGAAAGGAGTAACCCCCATAAAACTTGCTCGTCGTGAACAATCTGCGGTGCATCCCTTCCTTTCTCATAGAGCAACATTGAACAATTTGATTCACTCAAGATTTGAGTGTGAATGATCACAATTTTTGCTGAGAACATGAAATTTCAGAGTACAAAAGGTAGATTAAACTGAAGCAACAGAGCATTTCATGACACAGCGAAAAGTTAACTAGCAGAGCCAGCCTAACAAAATGAGGCTTTTGATGGATTACAAAAGCCCTTCCTGCAAAGGGTGATTTGACAAAAATGCCTGTAGAATTAGTTGCAGGTAAGCAAAATGAGGTACTGATGTGGGACTGTCAATTCCCATGTCGATCAAGGGGTCATCTTTTAAAATGGCAGTTGGAGCTGTACCTCAAGAGGATTAAGTAATAAGCCAATGCAAGAAGATCCAAAGTATCATTTGTCAAGATGAACATGCGAAGTAATAAGAAAAGAAAATATTAGAATTTAGGAGATAAGAGGAATCCTAAAGATAACTTCATTAGAAGGAAAAAGCAAGGAATGCCATTGAGATTGTTTGTGCATATACAAAAGAACTTGAAAAAAAGGAGAAACCAAATAAAGACATGGGATGAAGTGTGGAGAAAGGAAAGGCTAGATTGGGGAGTGGAAGAACATCAAGTTTGAATAACACTTGATTGCTATCAAACTTTTTTTTTTGAAGACCAAGGTATCCAAGCGTCTCACGTGACTGATCCTTGGAGCATGTGTGGACCTCCCAATCCGCACACGCCGGGTATAAAACAATAGGAAGTGATCCTTTTTGTGTTGAGGATGACTTGATTCCAAGACTTCCTGCAAACAAAGGCGGATTTTGACCATCAAGCCAACTCCTCAGAGTTCTTGATTGGTATGAGACTTTAATAAAGTTGATCATCATTTTTTTTTTCTTTTTTACTGATAAATATTAAAGATAATGCCATTTTATTTTATGGGTGATGAGACAATTCCATTTTATTCTTACCTTATTTAAGCTGTGCACTTGTGTTCTTAGCTAAGATGACCTTTTTTCCGATGGAAAAATGTGTCCTCAAATCAATGCATGTAAGGAAAAATTTTGATTACTAAGATTGTCAACCAACCATGTTGGCCAATAAATCTCTCCCAAAAAAAAATAGAAGGAAGAAATCTGACTCAATCCCCAAAGATTTTTTTAAAATGGTTAAGATGATTTCATTGGAGGGCAACCTCGGGGCACCAAAAACTGCCTAAAAACAAAAGGGAGGAACCTCCAAGCTGCACACCCAAATTACAAAGAGAAGAAAGGAAAAACACACCTAAAAGGAACAAAAAAGGCTACATCAAACCAATACACTCTTTCCAGGCTTTGGAAATACCAGAGGTGGAGAAATCTTGAAACTCATTTAAGGATGAAGCCCACACTGCACATTTCGCCGTAAGCCTACAAATGAACTCTAAAAGTATTCCTCTTTGTTTCTGAAAACTCTATTGTTGTGCTCCCACCACAAACTCTGGACTTTGGCGAAAGGAGCCAACTGCCACATAACTGAAAATCTAGAAGAGCTCTTGAAGATCATCCAAACATAGGAAAGGTAGGCAAATGAGGACAGCATCACCCACTAGACATCAAAAAGGGCCTCCAAACTGACGAGGAGGAGGAACAATGGGTGATGAGAGCTATGTTTCAAAAGCATCAAGGCAGAAGGGTTAAGCACTAACCATGATTGTCTTCTACAATTATTGCCTTAGGTAAGGATTTTCCCAAGACCAATAGTCAAGAAGAAATTGATGGCCCTCAAAGGAGATTCGAAAGACCAGATAATCAGGTCAACCAAGTCATAGTGATTGCTCCACACAAAAAAGGATTTCACTAAGAGACTGCCATTAAGAGTTTGGCCACCAAATCCTAGAATCTTTTTCTAAAGGAAACACACAATTGATGCTCAGGAGGTGGAGAAAGGGATGAGAAAGAGATTACTTTGGAAGAAAATTCGCACATCACTTTGTCGCCAATGGTGACGAAAAGAATTTGCAACTAAGGACTTCTAGTGGTAGTCACAAACGGAAGAGAGAGGGAAAGCGGACAACAAGGGGGAATGAATCAAACCAAGGATCCAACCAAAATATCAGCCCAATACCTTGACCAATAAAATAGCAAATACCTTGCTTAAATTTATCCACACAGGCACTGATAGCCCTCCAAATTTCGAAAGCTTTCTGCAAAGCCAGGTTGACCTCCCAACCCAAATTTCCTACATTGTACTTGACAATCAACAAAGACTTCCAAGGAGCATCTTCTTCAAATCCATTTGGCAAGTAAGGGTTCATTAACTACCTCAATAGGTCTCACACCTAGCCCTCCAGCTTTTGTAGGGAGAGAGACTTGGAGCCAGCTAACAAGATGGCATTTCTTTTTCTTTGAGGTGTCACCCCAAAGAAAGTCTCTTTGAATCCTATCCAAGGCTTCTCTCAATCCCCACAAGATTATAAGGCTTGCAACTTCAATGATAACCCAACAGCTAAAAAAAGGGACTATTTGGAAAACACATGATGCCTGGGAGCCCCACAAGGAACGAGGTTCAGTGAAGCTACTAATATTTTGATGTGTGGAAAGGCATGCTCAAAAGTACATGATGCAAAACACCATGATCCAAATTGATAGTGTAAGTCAATAGAAGCGGAGAAAGCCAAAAAGATTAATTAATGATTTGATGCATTTATTAAAGAAAGTTGGGTACTAGGGTTCCCTGACCAAAGTCCAACGCCTTCAAAGAATGGTTTTGATTAAAAAGTGGCATTCATCACCATCATAATACTATAGACATTTTCCTTTGGAGTCAGGCTTTTCAAATTTAACATTTCCATCATATCCTATCTTATCAAAAACCATATCCCACATTATTCCATAATATCACGTCTTCTTTAATTCTTCTGCAAGATGGTAACATAAGATACACCAGCGATCTCGGCAATTGCATTTAATTAATGACATTTAACAAATTGAATAAATCATTTTCAGTCATTGCCGTTTCTTTTCCAGTTCTTAGTGTTTGTTGTTTTTTTTCTGCTTTTTGATGTAGGTGCAAACTTGGCACAAGTCGTACCTATTCATAATGAGAGTACTTCAACCAAAAACTAACTTCACCAACCCCTTCTTCATTAGTTCTAAACAACAGGAGGGGGTTAAAATCACAAGCATTGAATTGCCACAATCATCTCATAACACCAACTGTTCTTGTCAGCCCCCAAACATATTTTACAACACTAATTCTTATTGGCCCGAAGTAACCTAAAGAACTATCCTCATATTAATCATCAATAGAATGATGGACAGAGTCAACCAGTTGGCTGCTACAAGCCCCTTACACTGTGATTCAAGATGAAGTCAACTAAAAATAAATCCAAAAAATCATCTCATATCCTAAAGATTGGTTCATAATTATGATTATGCAAGCCCCTACATTCAGCTTCCATCAAGGAGCCTATATTTTGGCCAAACAATAAGTCAGGACAAAATGGTCTGATCTACAATTTTTTTCCATTAGCTGCATAAGCATGATACAAGACAAAATAATCTCTTGTTGTGTATTTACTCCTCTTTTTAACAATTTAGGTATCTTTGAAAATAATAAATAACAAAATGATCTTGTATTCCATCATGTCACACATCTATGCATATCCTGGCATACTAACACTCAGAGTAGGATCGTTAGAATTTATTGTAAGTTGAGAATGATATGCATTAAAGATGTTGGACATTTAAGACCCCAAGGAGATAACAAATTTAGTAGACCTCCTTTTTCTGAAAAAAGGGCGCCCATCTGAAGCAAAATATGAAGTGCATAGGCTTAAAAAGGCAAACAGAAAATTGCTGGACACTAGCTAAAAGAACCCACATTTCTTTTTTAAATGTGACAAAAAATCATGCATTGAAACTACAAAGGAGTATAAACATGTCAAATTTGGATCCTTTCTAGGACACATTCACATCTACGTCCTTTTCTTTTAGTGTTTTTTTTTTTTTAAAAAAAAGTGGTAACTTTTAGGATGAGAAAAAAGAAAACATTCAGAACAAGCACGCAGAGCTGAGATACAGAAACCAGCAAAGGGAAACAAAAGTAACCTGGACAGCTAAAACGAAAACCGCACTTCATAAAATCGCAATAATCCACTCCCCACACCAGCGCCCCCCCCCCCCCCCCCCCCCCCCCCCCCCCACCCACCCACCCACCAAACCATAGCTTCGTCCCACATCCACATTGGATTCAAAAGTTCAGATTTGCATCTAAATAATTAAACCCATTGAACATTTGTGTCTAAACCAGTTTATTTTGGATCACATGCTTCATGCCATCAGATTACATTACATCTCTAGTTTTAGAAGGAGATGAGAACTATTAGAGTTTGGGTAAGGTGGGGCTTAGAGAATACATTAAGTTAGCAATATAAATACCATATGGTATAATATATATCAAACTACAACTTATTTAATGTGTAATGGTAAAATACACACACATCTATATCACCATAACCTTTTTTCCCATCTATATGGTTTGGAGTTTTAAGTTCTATGAGGGCATCCTATTAGAAATCATATTCTCTAATTCTCCACCTTACCCACATAAATCCAACTTTTGAAAGGTCTCAGCCTTCTTCTAGTACCCCCCCATTTGTAACCCTTCAAATTTGTAATACAGGGGGTTGTTTTTTTTTATTTCTACAAACATGACCAAACCATTTCAACTCCTACAATTACTTAATGTATATTTACATTAAGACTGTTTAGATTAATGATATCATATTTGGATATGCATTAATCCACAACCAATCGAAAAAACTTGGAAAGCTCATCGACTAGCTGGATTCAAAATCCTATAGAGTCAAGTCTACTCAGACTGACTTGCCTGAGTCTTTTCGAGTTTTTAAGCGACGTGATGAACACAATGACTTCACAAAAATGAAAGCTGCCTTTGGCAAAGTGCGCATACGCACGCACACAAATAAACAAGAACGAGAAAAAAATCCCCAAGTGTGGATTCCTCCATAAACTACGAAAAACCGGTACCCTGTATCCAGATGTCACGGTACTCACACAAGTAATCAAAATTCCCATTGAGTCTTTCCAAAAATGAATAATAGAAATTAGCTAAACCATATCTGTTTAAAAATAGCAATTTTCTAAGAAAGTATCGATCCAAACGGAGACAAAACGAAATGCAAAGAACCATTTTGGAGAAATCACGATACAGAAAACAAATAAATAAATAAACAAGCAAATCAATAGCACAGAAGTGAAATGGAAATAGGAATTAAAGAATCACCGTTTTGAATGAAGAACCTTAGAGAAGGGATCCCGCAAGGGAAAACGAATCCTTCAGCTTTTACAAATAAATTGGGGTCGTCATGTTCGTGCATACATGGAGATGAAGGCTGATGCTTGAACAGAAGTGGGTTTAGTGACCGCTGCAAGAAGGGAAGTGGATTTGGATTTTGGGGATGAATGGGATTGTTGAGGAATCGGTTGATCAAAGAAGCGCCGGTCCTCAGGGTTTTGGACGCCATTCTTCTTCTTCTGTTTCGCAGCCGTCTCAAGTTTAAACCCCAAAATACGCTAATACGAAAGAGAGAAGCTAATACGAAAGAGAGAAGCTGCTGCTGACCGGTTTGACCACAACTGAACCGGATCGAACCCAACCTTTCACTAGACGGGTTCGTTCACAGGTCAGTTTTAAAAGATTGATTTATTTAC
This sequence comes from Chimonanthus salicifolius, assembly GCA_013350335.1. Classification (NCBI taxonomy): domain Eukaryota; kingdom Viridiplantae; phylum Streptophyta; class Magnoliopsida; order Laurales; family Calycanthaceae; genus Chimonanthus; species Chimonanthus salicifolius. Next base: position 28,745,461 of record CM023533.1, on the reverse strand, counting down.
AATATAAACTGTCTGAATTTCAATTAATTTTAATAAAGAAAAGAGAAAATAATTCAGATATCCAAATTCACATATAATGGCTAGATGGGCCTAAAAGCCCGAACACGCTTTTCATGGACTTCTTACAAAAGATCGAATCCTAAACCATTTATATAAATGGGCTCAAATATTTAGCTCAAGCCCAACCCAACAATAGTGTCATGTCAAAACATAAGACCTATCCTTTAACACAGTAAAAATGTCCTAAATTTTAACTTAAATCAAACTCATTTTCACTATTAATTCAAGTATTGAAATTATAAATTTTGTTCAACTGTTCAATTTTAATGCTAAAAAATCAAGGTTTAAGATATTTTGTTGATGCAGATTTTTCATAATCTTACATTTTGTAAAATTACATTCCATCTATCATAATCTCATGACAAAAGGTGAGATCCACTCTCTAACATGACTTGTTAAAACGGGTCCACTTTGAAGACAATTCAATTTAGGTCAAGACTCTAGCTGGTCATGGGCTCAAACCCAGCTCAAGTTCAATCTGAAGTTCTGAACCCATTGAACAAACTTAAACATGTGAATTTGACCCATGAGTGAGACCCTTAAACTTATATTTTAGCCTGTTTAATAAACAGATGGGCTTTAGCTTTTATGTAAACCCTATAAAGCCTCCATGGAATTTTTAACTCTATATTTATATGTAAATATATAATAATTACATATATTGCCATTAATATATTATTACATTAGTTGCATATATGTAATTAATCTACTCCCTAAAAATCAAAATAATCCCATTAAAATTTGAGAGCTTTTAAAAGGAAATCTCACTCTCATTAAAGTTTTTTTTTTTTTTTAGTTCCATCTCAAACTATAGGAATTGATCGATTAGAAAGATCTAATTAAGACATAAATCAACTAAAAATCATCTTAAATAGATTATTCAAGAGTATCATTTAAAATTTAAAGACATAAAGATGGTTCAAAATGATTTCGATCAAGTAAAAATCTAATTCACAAGGAATAATGGAACGATGGGATATAGCAGATTTTACATGAAATGTCTCTCAAATATCTGAGATTTAAATAGCTATCTGGAAATACTACCAATTTCCCATTTCCAACAATTTATAAATTCCTACATAAATTTGTTTATATTTTTAAATCTGAAACACCTGAAGAGATCATTTATCTAATTTTTCCAAGAAAACAATTTCATGAAAGAAATACATCAAAGTTATATTCATATTATCTACAAATCCTCTCAATCCCACACACACTGAATGAACAACTATGAAGAGTGACCCAGAAGGATGTTGAGCGTAAATCGAACTTAAAGCCTCTCTTCATGAGGGATAGTCTTAACCGTCAACGCCAACCCTCACTTAGGTTTCTTGAACCTTGCCTATTATGCTAGAAATAATATCATCAAATCAATTCTTAAAACACATAAAACTATTTGTTATATCCCGTCATGCCAAAATTCTTCTTACAGATGATATGATTGAAGAAGTAGAATAAAGGAACACTCGAGAACCCATGAAACATTTTTTGATGGATATGATGCAAGTCTCTCTCAGGGCCAGCCCTGGGCATAGGCGGTGTAGGCGTCGCCTAGGGCCTTCACACACTTAAACTTCTTAATATACCAGTCATAAAGGACCCCTAAAATCTTACTCCGCTTAGGACCCCTGATATTTTAGGGGATCTCATGGCCGACCCTGATATCTCTCTCTATTCACACGTAATGAAAGGGGGCAGAAAGATGCAATTATTGGCTGCATAAATTAGATACAAGCGACTACGCAGAAAAATAAATAGATACATAAGGGCATGCCTCATTGAGTTCAAAACACGTAAAATGAATAAAAAACATATGATGTATCGAACTCATTAATCTCATCTGCCTACCACTCAGAAGTATATTTTTTGCCTACGAGAGTTGCATAACAGCGGACAACTAGAAGCAGATTATTCACCTAATACACAAGCCCATCATCAGTTCTGAGCATCACCAGAACAGTGAATTGAAATTTCAGACAAGATCAAGTGTGAGCACTTCATGCACATGGTGTTGCCAACATGCTAGCACCTTGGTGGTGATTTTTTTTTTTGACAACCAAGGGGTCGAGGCCTCTTAGAGAACTCAACTAAATCGAGACATGTGCAAGCCTCCCTACCTATACAAATTGGATAACTCTATGAGGATTGCCCTTTGGGATAGAGTGAGAACTTAGAACTCCCACTTCTTGAAGCGGGTTCCTGATCATCACTCTAAACTCCTTTGGTTTGCAGATGGTCTTAGCTTGGAGTGTTGGGTATTCTAAAAGGCACAGCCTCATCCATGTATTAAATCAATGTGAATTTTAGCAAAGCTAATCACAATATTCAAACTGAAGCTATTACATAGGAACAACTAAATATCTGCCCCAAAGGCAGAAGCACACAAACACAGTCAAGAGGCTTTATGTGCAGTTCAATAACCAAGCAAAACCCAACAAGTTCTGGTGTCTAATTACTTCATATGGATTGACAGAGCATTTCCACTACTCTCAGTAAAATAAACCAAACCCAAGCTATTTACTGTTTGTAGCAAGCGAGTAAAATTTATTTACTAAAGTCACCGTACATAAAAACCTTCAAATAAAAGTAAATGCCCTTGCAACAACCTCGAACACACCAAAGAAGTAAAAGAGGGAACAAGAACTGTTGGTATTCTTATACACTAGAAGAGCAAGACAAACATTCCAAAATCAATAAATTTCCATATCCAAGAAGCTCAGATCAGAATAAGCGATGAACCCACTACCTCTTAGGTGATAAATCGTGGTCAGATTCCTTTTTTGGAAGCACTGCTTCAATTATTGCCTCAATCTCTTCCTTGGCTCGTTCAAAAACGCTTGGACCTTTGACATCATCAATAGGAGTGTTTTCATCAATGTCATCACTAGTTCCATGGGTTTCCTTGTGATGGGATTTCCCAGCGTGTAATATTGATTCAATCTCTTCCTTGGCTCGTCCAAAAACGCTTGGAGCTTTGACATCATCAATAGGAGTGTTTTCATCAATGTCATCACTAGTTCCATGGGTTTCCTTGTGATGGGATTTCCCAGTGTGTACTGTTGATTCAACTTCTTCTTTGGCTCTTTCAAATAGATTGGGTGCTTTTACATCATTCTCTACTTGAGGAAAATAAAAGAAAAGATCAATTTCAGTCCTAAAGCACACTGTCAAAGAACCTTAGAATTACCTAATGATTCTCAGAGATTCTTGACAAAAAATGGGTAATTTGCATAGGTCCCTATATTTTATGCTGGTGGCTGAAAATAGTCATTGAGGAAATTTAACAATGAAATTGCATAGGAACTGTTGCAATTTCATCCCTAATGCTTGAAACTCAATATTCAATAGAGATGAGGTCTGTTCAATGCCAACCTAAGCCATGAAACAGAGATTGGCAGGATGTGCAAGAGACCATTTGCAGGAGACCATATGTATTTGTGCTTGTTAAAGTTTCACACCATCAGATTGTCCCATTTATCCTAGCCCTGTGAGAATGCCCATCAAAAGCCAATGGTATGAATTTAAATTTTCAAAAACTTATATCACAAGGTTAAGATGATTCGATGGGGGAGAAGCTACATACAAATCCTAGACCTCTATGGTCACTTGCACATCTGATCTATCTTCATTTATTGGTAGTTGAATGTTGGCTCTACAAAACTTATCATTCCATTATTCCAAGACAATAATCAATACTCATGCATCAACAAGGACCTCACAACAGTCGGTTTTGATAAAATTACAACAACTTAAAATAGAAGTCATCTTTCCAATTAGACCAACACATTGGACCAACATGAAAATTACTTATAGACGGAAGGCCTCAACTAAAGGGTTGCACAAAAATTGCATCAATCAGAAAATACTAGAAAAAATTGTGTACAATTATGCAGACATGTGTTTTCGGCACAGCCTAGAGATACCCTTATTTGTAAAACACTCTGTTTTAATCATTTAGAAGTGTCAAAAGACCTTAAAGTCTTAAAGTATTTTTATCATTTTATCGTAATTAGTCCGGATATTCAATTTGAGAAATTTTGAAAATACACAGTGATTAAAAAATAACTTTAAAGTTTTAAAAGGAAATATAAAACTTTAACGTTATTTTTTAATCACTGTGTATTTTCAAAATTGCTCAAATTGAATATTCAGACTAATTACGATAACATGATAAAAATACTTTAAGACTTCAAAGTCTTTTGACACTCCCAAATGTATTTTCGGCACAGCCTAGGGATACCCCTATTTATAAAACACTCTGTTTTAATCATTTGAGAGTGTCAAAAGACCTTAAAGTCTTAAAGTATTTTTATCAGGTTATCCTAATTAGTCTGGATATTTAATTTGAGAAATTTTGAAAATACACAGTGAATAAAAAATAACTTTAAAGTTTTAAAGAAATTTCTTTTATTTAAATAAATTAGTTACTGTAGCACAATTTTTAATCAATCGATCGATCGGTTAATTGATGTAAACTATTTCACTCGATCGATTTCTTCACGAAACTATTTTGCTCATATTCACGTGAATCAGTAAATGAATCGCCATCGATCAATCGAAGCAAAATGTGCCATCTCACGATTTCGTGCGAAAATGGCATAATGATAATTTTCATTGAAATTTCATAATTCAGTATTTGCGTTGTGTATACGGCCACCCTAAATAATAGCACCTTCTAATTTCTTTCAAAGCCGCCCATAATATTTTCAATCCCCATATATTCTGTTCTTCACTTGGAGAAAAATAAAATAAAATAAAATCGGTCATCTCTCTCTTTCGTTCTCGATCGTCTCTCTCTGGCAATGGCGATCTCGGATTGTACTGAAGAAACACAAACCCTAAAGCCAGACCCATTTACAATGTCGGGTATCCGACGCCGGCAACCTTCCTACCCTTCTCAGCCCTCCTCCTCCTGCCCCATACCCGACCCGTTATCCGAGAACTCCAGCGCCTGGGCCAGCTCCAACAGAGACGAGAGGAATGCCTTGACCGACAGTGACAGCAATCACAGTTCCAAGCCCAATGGAGAGGCTGAAAGGATTGGACCCGGCAGGAGAAGTCATGGGGCGGAGGCCGGTATACGGTTCATGTATCGCCAGTCTGTTCCCGCGCATAGGACAATCAAGGAGAGCCCTCTCAGCTCTGATGCCATCTTCAAACAGGTCATACGGTTTTCGGGTTTTGATTCCTCTGTTTTGAATTTTGTGGTTCTGCCTAATCTTGTTAAATTCGCATTTGTTTCTGATTTTTTATCAGTTGAGAATCGAATTCCAATGAGAATTGGATTATTTGTTGCAAATGTCGTAGGAAATCAATCATGTCGATAATCATGCAGTTCCTCTAATCATTTTGGTCTTTATTAAATCATGCCTACGGCCATCTGTTTAAGCTTATTTTTGAGTACGGACCTTTGGAAGCAACCCATCTTCATCTTCTCAAGTGGCCATACACAATGTCTGCATGGGCTCAGACACAGCAGGATGCAGGGATAAAAATTATTTCTACCATTAATTACGATAATCGTCTTTGGTATGAATATGGGAACATTGAGATGATTGTTTGGAGATGTTTCAATGAGGATGAGGGGAGCATCCATGGATTTTCTATTGAACGGGGAACTTATAATTTTGACTTCCTACTGGGCTCGTGGGCCCTATTTAATTTCCATGTTTGATTGCATCTCTAAATGGAAACTTTAAGAGGTTGGAGACAAATCGGAAAATGACTTTGATGTTGACGATGATAATGCACACGAAAAGTTTCTTTTATGTAAGTGAACTTGATTCCTTCGTTTCGAATTTTGTCGTTCTGCCTAAAGTTGTTGAATTTGTATTTTCTTTCTGATTTTTTATAAGTAGCCAGGCAAGCTGGATTATTTGTTGTTGCAGGATGATATTGATGATGTTGATAACTGCACCATCCCACCTGTTCATAGTTTTTTTTTTTTTACTTTCTGGGGCTACAACTGATCCTCTGGAACAATACTGTGGAAATTACCTACAGTTTTTCTCATCTCTGCAGCTTTTTAACTATAACAACCTTTATATTAGGCATGTACCTTTCAGACCAACCCATCCTCCTCATCCAAGGTGGGCCGCATAAAATGTTTGCACAGATTTGTGGTATTATTGTCTGCAAGGTATCACTAATCCTTTTTTTTTTAAATATAAATTGGAAATCGCTATAGGAACAGTGAGATGATTGGATTAGATGCTTGCATGAGGATTAGGGGTAGAAGTGGGGATTTTCTATTGAATGGGAGAACATATGATTTTAATTTCCTTGGGGATGAAATATAAATCTCTCTTCAGGAGCTGATATATAATTTTGATTTTAGAGTAGGGATGTATATGAAAACTCTAAACCTACCCATCTGGATAGGGAAATGCCTTTGATGATGATAATAATTCACATGAATGTTCTTTTGCTTGATAGGATTTTCGAAATTTGACTCCCCATTCCCACATCTGATGAGCATGAATTTGTTCATGATCTGAGTAGTATGAGACTCACGCATTTTTTTTTTTTTTGAATGGAAATCCGCAACGCTTTCTATTGTGGCATGTTGATCTGTATCTATGGCATGCTATTTTCTTTGTGTGTAAAATTTTGTCCTTACTGTATCCATGCTATGTTTGGGCAATATAGACCATCTAGAATTGAATGGGAATGCTCCAATGACTTCTTTTTCTTCATTTGGAAAAGTTCCCTGCTTTTTTCACCTTTTGAACTAATGAAAACACCCTCCATGGGAGTCATGTAATACCCTGCCCCAAAAAGTCTCACATTGCTAATGGCATTGGAAATTCTCCGATATATAAGTAGTAGCATGCCTCCTTCTAGCACAAGGCCTTTTGGGAGCAACAGTGGGTTGGCTTGCCAAAGCAAAGCCGTGCGGGTCCGTGTGTAGGCCCAAAGCGGACAATATTGTGCTAGCGGGACGGGTCGTTACAAATAGTATCAGAGCATGGTTCAACTCTCTGCCTGAGGGTGTGGGCTTGGTTGTTGTGTGTGCAGAGCCTAGGACGGCTCTGGCTTTAAGGGGGGTAGATTGTAATACCCTGCCCCAAAAAGTCTCACATTGCTAATGGCATTGGAAATTCTCCGGTATATAAGTAGTAGCATTCCTCCTTCTAGCACAAGGCCTTTTGGGAGCAACAGTGGGTTGGCTTGCTAAAGCAAAGCCGTGCGGGTCCGTGTGTAGGCCCAAAGCGAACAATATTGTGCTAGCGAGACGGGTCGTTACAAGTCATCCATTGGGTACAATCAGTTATTGCAAAGATGTTGCTTTGGAAGTTGTTTTTAGAGAAAATCCATGAGTACACTGCATGATTCTTTCTGTCTAACTGTTTATGGGCTGATTTCAATGAGTGCTTTATGACAGTGTCATGCAGGGCTATTCAATCTCTGTATTGTAGTTCTCGTTGCAGTCAACAGCAGGCTTATTATTGAGAACTTGATGAAGGTTTGCCCCCTTCTATGTTCACTTTTCTTTCTTTAGGAAGATTAGTTTCTATTCTGAGCTGCTTTCTTGCCCCAATTTAATCTGCAATTTGAAGGAAATCTTGTCTCAAGCATTGCAAGTTCAAGCTTAGATGTTTCCATCATTTTTTGCTTGCAGTATGGTCTATTAATTGGATCTGGATTTTGGTCTAGCTCATGGTCACTGAGAGACTGGCCACTGTTTATGTGTTGGTAATTATTCTTCGTCTTGGTTAAATTTTATAGTAGTAATTTGCTGGTTCATATTTCATATACTTATTTTATATATTTTGTTTAAAATGTAGCCTTACTCTTCCAGCTTTTGCTCTTGGAGCTTTTTTGGTTGAAAAGTTGGCACATCATAAGATCATTTCTGAACTGGTAAGAACTTGTGTTTATATTTTCAACTTTTAATAGCTTATGCATCGGGGCTGGTCATGGGCCAGGCTCATACATGTCCAAGCCTCAACACATTCATTTTATCCAAGCCAGAGTCGGAAGGCCCAACAAGTTTTTTATGTGTTGGTCTGAGCCTACATATCTATGAATAATTTGAGCCTCGGACAAGTTTATTACATACAACTTTTCACACAACTTAATTTTTCTAAAAGAGGTATATTTCACATACTTAAGGGGTATATATCATACATATATTGTAGGGGCCATTTGTTAATGTGCATGTAAGCCAAAAGGTATGTTAGAGCTCAATGGGTTGGTAAGTGCTAATTGTTTCGACCCTAAAGGTTGTAGGTTCAAGTCATATGGGTGCTAGATAAACAACCGGCCTATGGGAAAGGTATTTGTGAAAACCAATTATAAATGCCAACCCTAGACAGATGGGATAAATGGTCTTAGTGAAGGTGATGGAAATGAGAATAAAAAAGCTTGACTTGTTCAAAATTAGGGCTCAGTCTATGGTCTCAAGCCTGCTCCATTTGACAAAAGTGTTCAATCTAGTATGCCTAAATGGTTAGGTATGGTCGAGTTCATGTCCAGATCAGCCCTATTGTGCATTTATCGAACCATGTCTTACTTTTTAAAATCAGTTGCTGGCCATGTGCCTATGATTGATTTTCAGTATGCTACCATAATTTCTTTCAACTATGAGATTAGAAGGTAGCCATGAAACTCTTTCTTTTATGAATTATTGATGTAGTCTGGAATTGTCCTTAGTAATGCTCAAATGAGCAATATTACATCTCAATGAGTTATCAAAAGGAGTTGCTAGCAATGGTGTGCAGGAGGCATCTTAAAAAAAGGAAAAAAGAAAAAAAAAGAAAAAGAAAAAAGGAAAAATGTGTGTGTGTGGGTGGGGGGGAGTTGAAAAGAATGGAAAAAAAAAAGTGGTGTGTAGGCAGTTGTGATTCTTGAGATAACAAAGGAACTAGCAACATCTATGACAAAAGACATGTCAAAATATTGGAAACCCGAGATCTAAATGCTAGATGGATGCTTTTATGAGAACGCAAAATGTGTGTGTTGGATCCTAAAATGACATGCAACCTATATCCATGATTCACATAAGTTATTAGAGAAATAAATTAATGTTAAACAAAGAATAAAACAAAAACTATGCAAATCCACACTTACAATTGATCAAAGAGCTTCAAAAAGAAGAATGGCAGTACACATAATGCACTTATGATTATATTGTTGTCCTTTAATGCAAAATCCCTCAAAAGATTAATTAGATTTTGTCAAACCCCATCATAGGTCTTTTAGATTTAAAAATCAATCAACTAAAAATGATGAAATAGGGCTGTGGGGCCACCTAGGATTTGCTAAAGGGATTTGGGTTTGTTATTTTTTCTATTTTTGGGCAAAATTGTCTCAAATAGGTTCAATTAGTTTAGGGTTATATCTATGAGTCTAAGGTAGGGATTTAAAGGTTTGGATGCAAAATAAGGTAAAATGGGGCTTGCTTATATGATTGCATAGACCTATATGGATGTTTGAACAGATTGATGCGTTCTAGTGGCCGATGGTGGGGTTGGGTCTTGGTTTGTCTGGGTACAGGGTTTGGATGAAAAAAGGGACAATTATGGTAAAAAGATAAAAAAAAAGTGGGGAAAAAGAGGGGACTAAAGGGAAGGGAAGAAAAAAGAGAGAGAGATGAGAAAGGATAAGAAGAATAGAGATTGTTACTGATGCGGAGCATCATACGAGTTTCCATATTTAACAAATTTCTATATTTAGATTTAGGATTTCCAGCTTTTCATGATTGCATTTTTTCTTTCATTTATTTATTTAGTCTAATAGTTGGTTTTGTTTGGAGAAATTTGGTGATTTACATGTAATTAGGGCTTTCTAATCATTGGAGGTAGTTTGGTATTTGTTTATTTGAAGGTATTTTGGTCTTTTTCATGTTTTTAAATCCTTATATATGTAATGTAACCCCCTCATACGGGATTGACACTTAATGATTAATGAAATTAAAGTTTTCTTCCACTGCTTGTGCGACGAAAATAATTTGGGAATGATTCCTTTGGTGTGAGGCCCTTTTGGCGTGAAGCCTAGCGTGAGGCTACCATCTTTCCATCTTCGGGTATTCTTCTTCTACTTCTATCTCTTTATCTCTCTTCCTCTCTCTTTTCCTTTTCTTCTTTTTGAATTGTTGTCCCAAAAACAACTCCAAAACCTGTCCTAAATCTGTCCTAGAAATAACCCCAAAACCTGTCCCAGATCTGTCCCAAAACAGCCCCAAAACCAGTCCCAGTTATGTCCAAGATCTGTCCTAGACCTATTAGATCTGTATCTTAGACATGTACAACCCTCTTCTTAACCCTTTTTTGTTGTTCTACACCTTTTCTTGTTGCCGTTATTAATTGATTAATTAATTTCAGCCACATTAGATTTTAGGATACATTATTTTTATTTAAATTTAGGCATTTAGGGTCACCCTATTAGTTGTTGTACATCAAATTGATATCAGTAGCATAGGTTAAAAGAGTTTTCTAACTTTTCAGGTCTTAGGTCGCATTTAAAAAAAAACTTAATTAAAAAAAAAAAATCTTGCATTACCTTATTTCTTTCATTCATTACATATAGACTTAGGTCATTGCATTGAATCTGTCCTATATCCACGAGTAGTGGTACCCTAACTCGTGTGTCTGTGCATACCCACACAAAGTGGTCAAGAGTCAACCCAATATGGACTTCATACCGTTGACCAAGGTCTTAGACGACATAAGTGCCTGCTTAACCTTTATGGAAACCAAGTTAGGTTTAGGGACATTTTGCTGTCACTGCCAAGGCTATGGGCATCCTGCTCGTGAGTGCCCCACTCAGGTTAAGAAAGTTAGGTGTGTCCCCATACCGTCCCCATCCACAGATCCTATTCCGGTGTCAGTGCCACCCGGTCTATCTGTGTCTGTACATGCATCTGTACCATACATTCAAGAATCGTACGCTGAAATTAAAAGTCACATTAATAGATGCGATGAAAAATATGAGTTTGCTACAGATGCTCAATGTGAGTCCAAGGAAATTGATGTGGATAATAATGTGGTAGACCTCACACCCAATCCAGAATCAACACTTTCACCTCCAAGCCCCACTCCATATCAGCATGACCTCGACCCACAGCCTGACATTCCCGACCCATCCTAGGACCCATGCTATGCACCTGTACATGATCCAGTGGTTTTACCCACTAGTCTCACCCCACATCCGCCTCATCTTGTCCCACCTATGCATCCTTCACTGGTCCGTCCTTCTTTGCCTTCCTTGTTTCCCCAAAAGAGAGAAGATAGAATTTATCCTGGTCGAGGAAGTTGTTTCCACAGATGCAAGAGGATATCAACAATATCTTGTGAAGAAGAAAAAGCCCATGACAAATATCACTTGGTTGCCTGAGTTTGAGCTACATCGATTTGCTCCTGATTTAATGGAGATATTTAAGAGTCCTGTCACATCGGAGGCACACTATATTCACATATTGCTGCTATCACCACCCAGAGTTGGTCATGACGTCAGTATCGGATTCCGAGTAATACCATCGATGGCGGAGGGGAGCCGATCCAGCATTCTTATTGTGGCTCGATGTTGATCTGCTTGGTGTACACCTGAAGACCTCACGTATGTATGATTGCACGTGTTTGGGTAGATTTGTGTTTTTTCATCTGTTTGAACTCGAGGTCGAGTTCTTTTTTCAGATGGGGAGATTGATGCGGAGCACCATAAGAAGAGTTTCCATATTTAGCAAGTTTCTATATTTAGATTTAAGATTTCTAGCTTTTTATGATTGTATTTTTTCTTTCATTTATTTGTTCAGTCCAATAGTTGGTTTTGTTTGGGGAAATTTAATGATTTTACATGTAATTAGGGCTTTTTAATCATTGGGGGTAGTTTGGTATTTGTTTATTTGAGGGTATTTTGGTCTTTTTCATGTTTTTAAATCATTATATATGTGATGTAACCCCTTCATACGGGATTGACACTTAATGATGAATGAAATTGAAGTTTTCTTCCGCTGCTTCTATGACGAAGATAATTTGGAAGTGATTCCTTTGGCGTGAAGCCTAGAATGAGGCTACCATCTTTTCATCTTCGGGTATTCTTCTTCTACTTCTATCTCTTCCTCTCTCTTTTCCTTTTCTTCTCCTTGAATTGCTGCCAGAAACAGCTCCAAAACCTGTCGTAAATCTGTCCCAGAAACAACCCCAAAACCTGTCCCAGATCTGTCCCAAAATCTGTCCTATTTCAGCACCAGATCTATCCCAGAACAGCCCCAAGACAAGTCCCAATTCTGTCCAAAATCTGTCCTAGACCTATCAGATCTACTACTACATTTAGATCTATATCTTAGACCTGTACAACCCTTTCCTATTGTTCTACACCCTTTTCTTGTTGCCGTTATTAATTGATTAATAATTTCAGCCATATTAGATTTTAGAATGCATTATTTTTATTTAAATTTAGGCATTTAGGGTCACCCTATTAGTTGTCCTACATCAGTTACCTTGAGTCACATAGGGTCCTTTGATTTCCACCAAGTAGGTAGAATGAGTCACTAGGCTCTACAAATAGATGAAACTTGAAATTCATCATCATCATCATCATCTTAAAAGTGTCTTTACAAGGGTATTTATTAAATAAATGACTTTTAATTATTAAAAACCCTAGAGTATATGTAATTTACGTCACACATGTGTATGATATTAAACTATAAACAACAAATATATACTTATAACAATCTTGAAACACATATTAACTAAACAATATGAATCTAATCAAATACAACGAAAACAAATTTTCTAATGGCACTTGATAAAAGGCTGGATTAGTCCAATCCACAAATGACTCGGATAATGTAAATTGTGGATCAAGTCAAATATTCAATTTTGCTATTGGATTTGTGTACAATTAGGGCTATGCATGTTTGGATCTCTCTTGTCTATGGTCAGATATATTAAGAAGGTGCAAAAGATCATCATCCAATCTTGTTGAGGTAAAAACTTGATTCATTTTTTTTGAACAGAGAGAAATAGAAAATATTTATTAAGAAAAAATAGTACAAGAAAAAGGATCGTACAAAAGACTTATATGGAACCAAGCAAACTGCATTAAAACCATTCAAACCATAGTTAAAACAAACAAACTCCCATGACAATGCCTAACAATAAATTTTGTTCAACTGTTCAATTTTAATGTTAAAAAATCAAGGTTAAGATATTTTGTTGATGCAGATTTTGCATAATCTTACATTTTGTAAAATTACATTCCATCTATCATAATCTCATGACAAAAGGTGAGATCCACTCTCTAACATGACTTGTTAAAACGGGTCCACTTTGAAGACAATTCAATTTAGGTCAAGACTCTAGCTGGTCATGGGCTCAAACCCAGCTCAAGCTCAATCTGAACCCATCGAACAAACTTAAACATGTGAATTTGACCCATGAGGCAGTCCCTTAAACTTATATTTTAGCCTGTTTAATAAACAGATGGGCTTTAGCTTTTATGTAAACCCTATAAAGCCCCATGGAATTTTTAACTCTATATTTATATGTAAATATATAATAATTACATATATTGCCATTAATATATTATTACATTAGTTGCTTATATGTAATTAATCTACTCCCTAAAAATCAAAATAATCCCATTAAAATTTGAGAGCTTTTAAAAGGAAATCTCATACTCTCATTAAAGTTTTTTTTTTTTTTTTTTAATTCCATCTCAAACTATAGGAATTGATCGATTAGAAAGATCTAATTAAGACATAAATCAACTAAAAATAATCTTAAATAGATTATTCAAGAGTATCATTTAAATTTTAAAAACATAAAGATGGTTCAAAATTATTTCGATCAAGTAAAAATCTAATTCACATGGAATAATGGAACGATGGGATATAGCAGATTTTACATGAAATGTCTCTCAAATATCTGAGATTTAAATATCTATCTGGAAATACTACCAATTTCCCATTTCAAACAATTTATAGATTCCTACATAAATTTTGTTTATATTTTTAAATCTGAAACACCTAAAGAGATCATTTATCTAATTTTTCCAAGAAAACAATTTCATGAAAGAAATATATCAAAGTTATATTCATATTATCTAACATATGGTATAAAATTCAGTATATGGGACTGTGAAGACTCATCTTTTTAATTTATTGTATTAAAATCTTTATTTTCACTATAAATAAATAAAATATTATCTGGATAGGAGATATTTTAACTGTATCTAGATAGGAGATATTTTAACCTAATTGGCCCTTGGCATGTGCAAACCTCCCAATACAGGGGACATTTTAATCCGACCAGCCTTTGAGGCATGTACAAACCTCTCAATTCCAATTCCACACACACTGGATAAGCAACTATGAAGAGTGACCCAGAAGGATGTTGAACGTAGATCAAACTCAAAGCCTCTCTTCATGAGAAGAGAGTCTTAACCGTCAAGCCAACCCTCACTTGGGTTTCCTAAACCTTGCCTATTATGCTAGAAATAATATCATCAAATCAATTCTTAAAACACATAAAACTATTTGTTATATCCCGTCATGCCAAATTTCTTCTTACAGATGATATGATTGAAGAAGTAGAATAAAGGAACACTCGAGAACCCATGAAACATTTTTTGATGGATATGATGCAAGTCTCTCTTAGGGCCAGCCTGGGCATAGGCGGTAGGCCGTCGTCTAGGGCCCTCATACACTTAAACTTCTTAATATAGCAGTCACAAAGAGCCCCTAAAATCTTACTCCGCTTAGGACCTCTGATATTTTAGAGGATCTCAGGGCCGACCCTGGTCTCTCTCTCTATTCACACGTAATGAAAGGGGCAGAAAGATGCAATTATTGGCTGCATAAATTAGATACAAGCGACTACGCAGAAAAATAAACAGATACATAAGGGCATGCCTCATTGAGTTCAAAACACGTAAAATTAAAAAAAAAAAATAATCTGATGTATCGAACTCATTAATCTCATCTATCTGCCTACCACCCAGAAGTATATTTTTTGCCTACGAGAGTTGCATAACAGCGGACAACTAGAAGCAGATTATTCACCTAATACACAAGCCCATCATCAGTTCCGAGCATCACCAGAACAGTGAATTGAAATTTCAGACAAGATCAAGTGTGAGCACTTCATGCACATGGTTGTTGCCAACATGCTAGCACCTTGGTGGTGCATTTTTTTTTTGACAACCAAGGTGTCGAGGCCTCTTAGAGAACTCAACTAAATCGGAACATGTGCAAGCCTCCCTACCTACACAAACTGGATAACTCTCTGAGGATTGCCCTTTGGGGTAGAGTGAGAACTTAGAACTCCCACTTCTAAAAGCAGATTCCTAACCAGCACTCCAACTCCTTTGGTTTGCAGATGGTCTCAGCTTGGAGTGTTGGGTATTCTAAAAGGCACAGCCTCATCCATGTATTAAATCAATGTGAATTTTAGCAAAGCTAATCACAATATTCAAACTGAAGCTATTACATAGGAACAACTATCTGCCCCAAAAGGCAGAAGCACACAAACACAGTCAAGAGGCTTTAAGTGCAGTTCAATAACCAAGCAAAACCCAACAAGTTCTGGTGTCTAATTACTTCATATGGATTGACAGAACATTTCCACTACTCTCTGTAAAATAAACCAAATCCAAGCTATTTTCTGTTTGTAGCAAGCAAGTACAATTTATTTACTAAAGTCACCATACATAAAAACCTTCAAATAAAAGTAAATGCCCTCGCAACAACCTCGAACACACCAAAGAAGTAAAAGAGGGAACAAGAACTGTTGGTATTCTTATACACTAGAAGAGCAAGACAAACATTCCAAAATCAATAAATTTCCATATCCAAGAAGCTCAGATCAGAATAAGCGATGAACCCACTACCTCTTAGGTGATAAATCGTGGTCGGATTCCTTTTTTGGAAGCACTGCTTCAATTATTGCCTCAATCTCTTCCTTGGCTCGTTCAAAAACGCTTGGACCTTTGACATCATCAATAGGAGTGTTTTCATCAATGTCATCACTAGTTCCATGGGTTTCCTTGTGATGGGATTTCCCAGCGTGTAATATTGATTCAATCTCTTCCTTGGCTCGTCCAAAAACGCTTGGAGCTTTGACATCATCAATAGGAGTGTTTTCATCAATGTCATCACTAGTTCCATGGGTTTCCTTGTGATGGGATTTCCCAGTGTGTACTGTTGATCCAACTTCTTCTTTGGCTCTTTCAAATAGATTGGGTGCTTTTACATCATTCTCTACTTGAGGAAAATAAAAGAAAAGATCAATTTCAGTTCCTAAAGCACACTGTCAAAGAACCTTAGAATTACCTAATGATTCTCAGAGATTCTTGACAAAAAATGGGTAATTTGCATAGGTCCCTATATTTTATGCTGGTGGCTGAAAATAGTCATTGAGGAAATTTAACAATGAAATTGCATAGGAACTGTTGCAATTTCATCCCTAATGCTTGAAACTCAATATTCAATAGAGATGAGGTCTGTTCAATGCCAACCTAAGCCATGAAACAGAGATTGGCAGGATGTGCAAGAGACCATTTGCAGGAGACCATATGTATTTGTGCTTGTTAAAGTTTCACACCATCAGATTATCCCATTTATCCTAGCCCTGTGAGAATGCCCATCAAAAGCCAATGGTATGAATTTAAATTTTCAAAAACTTATATCACAAGGTTAAGATGATTCGATGGGGGAGAAGCTACATACAAATCCTAGACCTCTATGGCCACTTGCACATCTGATCTATCTTCATTTATTGGTAGTTGAATGTTGGCTCTACAAAACTTATCATTCCATTATTCCAAGACAATAATCAATACTCATGCATCAACAAGGACCTCACAACAGTCGGTTTTGATAAAATTACAACAACTCAAAATAGAAGTCATCTTTTCCAATTAGACCAAAACATTGGACCAACATGAAAATTACTTATAGACGGAAGGCCTCAACTAAAGGGTTGCACAAAAATTGCATCAATCAGAAAATACTAGAAGAAATTGTGTACAATTATGCAGGTTTCTTAATAGAAACAAGCTGTTTCTGGCATGGGATGAGAGGGATTTTCATTGCCCATAAGGGGGTTTTTTTTTTTTTTATAGAAATCCAGAAGAATTTACAATCTCCCAAATTTAAGAATAAACACATTCTGGAATTCCAAAAAATCCTACAGTACTGTTTGGGCTTGATAGAGTTAGAAATATTACGTTAAATATGAGAATTCCAGAATCTAAGTGATCTAAGCATTTGAAGTCTAAAATAACACTTTGAAATGGGAAGTTGTAAAACCCATGGAATTGGAATTTCGTGGGATTTCATAATTCCCAGTCTAGAAGTCTGGTCTTACCAAATATGTGACTGTTTTGCGATTTTTTTAAATTCCACAAAATTCCAATTCAACCTAAGAATTCCATGCTATCAAACGTGCCTGAGGAGAGTAGAGAAGGGGGATGCTAGATTCTATTTTTTCCCCTTGAATCCTTAGAACTTTGAATCTGGATGTGGAATTGTGAGATTATATTGCAGATTCCAGATTTAAG
This sequence comes from Chimonanthus salicifolius, assembly GCA_013350335.1. NCBI lineage: Eukaryota > Viridiplantae > Streptophyta > Magnoliopsida > Laurales > Calycanthaceae > Chimonanthus > Chimonanthus salicifolius. Next base: position 28,727,896 of record CM023533.1, on the reverse strand, counting down.
GTCCATTTCTTTGAACAGAGAACAAATCTACTAAACTCAATGACAAAATAACAAAATAAATTACAATAAAATATAATGAAATCAAACTTTCAAAATAAGAGGGCTAAAATGGATTGAAGAAAATAAAAAGGTCATCTTCCAATGAAACTACAAGAAACATTGTAGACAACAAACATATTCAAAAACAAAAAATCACCCACAAAAGGGCTTTAAAATAAAGGGAATAAAAAATAAGTAGAAGAAATGCAAGGGGCGGTAAGAAAAAAAAGGATAGGTGCAGATGCGTAAAAGAGAAGCGAAAGTGCTTAGAATAAAGAGAACCCATAAATCAAGACCAGAGTTGGAAAGGTCTGAAAATGAAAGAAGAAGAAGAAGAAATAGAAGAAATTCATTACCTGGTGATTCATTGGGAGGGGTTTCTTCTACTTGCGACATCGATGCGATTAGAGGCGTCGGAATGGATTCACACTTCGCAGAGAGCGCTCCGCCTCTCATCAATTGTGGAATCTAAAGAGATGTCCGGACATAAGAAACATAAAACACAATTTTCCCAATGAATCACCAAACAGAAAGTCACTTCCCAATTTTGATAATTAATATCAGTAATTAGAAATTCAGTATTTATTTAAAATTTAGTTCACTTATAATTTATCATATCTATTTTCAATTTTAATACTTGAATGAATTTCAAGTGGACTCAATTTAGGTAATGATTAGGGGTGACCCGACTTGAAAAATCAATGGGTTTGGATTATGAATTTGTATATTTCGGTTCGGATTGGATTGGATTGGAAAAAATAAAATCTACATGAAATTTGTATCGGGTCGGGTTGAGAAATTTAAAAGCAATCCGACTCGATTCAATTCCACCTGAGTGCACAAATTATAAAACTATAATTTGATTGAGTTGGGTAAGAAATTCGGCTTAGGTCGAGTTTAGTAACTCGGGTTGGTAATTTGAGTTAGATCGAGTTGGATTAAATAAATTTTGACGTGAATTGGATTAGGTTTATTAAAACTTGATTTCTCTTTTTTTCTCTTTCCTAAAAGCAAAAAAAATTGATTTTTTTTAAGAGTATAGGAAATGATTTTTTTATTTTTGGCTGCGTTTGGATGAGAGGTAAATTTTAGAGGGGTTATCCTAAGTAGGGGTTATCTTTGAATAGGAGTGACCCTTGAACTGGGTTTACCATTATCTTGTTTTGTAATTAAAGTGATAAAGTAAAAATTTACTTTAAAGGTAAAAAATCTTGTTTGATAACTACAAGTAAAGGTAACATTTTTGAAGTAAATTCTAATAATATAACTTATAATAATATTATCTATTTTTTATAAATTATTTTTCATAATTATAACTTAAAATGAATACTTGCATTCTAATGTAAAAAAAAATAAATAAAGAATTTTTTGATATTATTATTTTAAATTCCAATGAATGAATAAAAAATATCATCATATCTCTTAATGAAAAATTATAATTATAATCTTTTATATTATATGAATTTAATAAAAATATTAATTATCATAAAATTGTTAATATGTCAGGTTACCCCTGCTTATAGTTACCCCTACTCAAAGGTAACCCTAGGTAATCCCTGCAAAATTTATCCCTCATCCAAATGCATCACATTGAAAATATTGACAAATTTTTAAAATAAACATTCAACAAAATAAATTGCTAATTACTCCAAAAGAGATTACCATGAACCTCAAACTTTTTTGGAGTTTTGAGACCCTTTCGAAATTTGGACGGAATCACTCCTTAAAAATAGGACATTTTGACAATTATATTTCATAAAATTTAATTTTTATTTTTTATATTATATAAATTTAATAAAAATTATTACTTCTTATAAAATTGTTATGTCAGATTACGCCTTCTTAAAGTTACCCCTACTCAAGGGTAACCCCCGTAAAATTTACCTCTCATCCATATGCATCATCTTGAAAATGTTCACACATTTTTAAAATAAACTTCCAAAAGAATAAATTGCTAATTACTCCGAAAGAGATTACGATGAATCTCAAACTCTTTTGGAGTTTTGAGACCTTATCAAAATTTCGACAGAATCACCCCTTAAAAATAGGATATTTTAACAATTATGTTTTATAAAATTATATTTTTATTATTTATACTAGATAGATTTAATAAAAAATATTAATTCTCATATGTTAGTTTATCCCTACTTACCACGTTATCATTACCCCTATTCAAGGGTAACCCCAATAAAATTTACCCCTCATTCAAATGCATCATATTGAAAATGGGGATACATTTTTAATAAATTTCAAACAAAATTAAATTGCTCATTACTTGAAATATATTATTTTTAATTATATAATATATATGTTTTGAAAGATTTTAATTTTATAATATTTAATTGATAAAGAGAGGAAGGCAAGGGGTATTGAGGGGTAAGGTATTGTGAATAGTCTAACCTCCAAAAAGATATTAAAAAATGGGATAAGAGGGGTAAATTTTCAAATTTTTACCCTCATTCCTTTAGCACCAAACGGAGATAACAAGGGAAAATGGGAGACCCTTTTAAAAAAGAGTGAGAATTGAGAGTTATCATTAAAAAGGAACGCTACATCATTCTGCCATGCTCCTCTAATATAATAACCTCCTTGATATGACTCTGTACTCTTATCCCAACTGTATTATATTACAGAGGTTTTACTGTAATTGAATTTATACACTTTATATTAATATACATCATATAAAAAAACAATTATAAAACTAAGTCATCATTAAAATATAATTATTAAAAATATCTAATTTCAAAATCTAAAACAATAAATAAATAAATGAATAGATTATGGCCAGTGATATAGACACTTAGATTTTCTGCCTCTATACACTCGTTTTCTAATTTTTGGATGAAGTTACCATTCCACCCCCACGTATAAATTCATTCGAACGAACTTTCAGTTCATTCTCAGTTCGTTGGAATGAATATACTCATCTAAATAAACACCTTAGTGTAATTTTCATTCATTCGAAGGAGTCTTCATTCGTTCGAATGAATAGTTTGATTCATTCAAATGAATGAGCCGAATTTTATGAATGATTAACATATATATTTTCATTCATTCGAATGAATCAAACTGTTCATTCGAATGAACTAAAAATAGATTAAGGTATTCGTTCGGATTCGAATGAATTGAGAATGAACTGACAGTTCATTCAGATGAGTTAAAACATAGGAGTAGAATGGTAATTTTATCTAAAAAATTGAAAATAAATGTGTAAAGTCAGGAAATTCGGATCTTATACGATCCACTTAGATTATATGCTTAAAAATAATTTAGATAAATTTGGTTATAAAAATCACGAGTCTGGCTTATCTTCGAAGCAAGTAGCAGTAGCAGGCGGGTAGGAGCTCTATTCTTTCTGCAGGGCTAAATTCGTAGGAGTTTGGTTCTCGAGTCGTCTCTATATGCAGCTGCCTCTCCTCTGCCACCCATTCTGCTATTGTACTGCACTCCATCGAGTCGGACTGGTGACCGGTGATCTCACGTTATCCCATTAAATCCGTACATGTCGTCTCCGTCATTTCAACTTATAAAGTTGAAGATTGAAATTGTTCTACAAATGGAAATTATAAACACTCGACCCCCGGGGGCCGGGGCTCGCCTCTCCACTCTCCACTCTCTGCTTTTGATTTTTTTTTTTTTTGGTTTTTCTAATTTTTTTGAATGAATAGATTTGAGATCTGGATTTTTTTTTAAATCGAATCAAGGATTTCAATGGTGAAATAGAAAGGGTCATTATCTCAATTCTTTTGGCACTCTTTTTTAAAAAAGAAAAATAACACTAGTTTCACTTAAATTATTGGATAGAATCATATTCACCAATAAAATTAGGTGTTTAATCGGATGTTAAAATGAATGTGAAAGTGTTATTCTAAATGCTTGAGTTAAATAAAAAAGTATGCATGTGTGAAATTTAAATCTAATAGTAATTCGATCGTCAAATATTGAATCTTCGAGAACTAATTTGATTGTGGATTTGTAATTTAATCAAATAGAAAAATAATGCAAGACATGAAATTAAAAGTTACCTTAAATTAAATTCTAAACACAACCACAAATTGAAATCAATGAACTATAAATTAGACTCATCTTTGGTGGAGGCCCAAACGAAACACAAGCTTCATTATTTCAAATAAAAATCCCATTACAACTCTCGGCCAAAATACTAATTTATAAGCCTTATTCAAATCCGATCAGGTCTCCATCGGATTTGTTGCATCCGATGCCTGCAAATTAGAAAATGAATTAGACCATATTAATTTTGGGGTACAATAGAAAATGTGAATTTAGAAAGTTAATTAGTGATATATGGATCATGATTATTAAAACACGTCTTACCATTATGAAGGGGCTTAAGGGCTTATAAACACCTTCCATTTTCTCTCCATTTCTGACGTGGGATTTAAACAACCCACCACACCGCATGATACATCACTCTTATCGATATGTCTCTGCACCGACCCATCGACCCTCCTCTATATATCGTCTTCCACCACCACCTTATACATCGACCATGCTCAATGTATAGCTCTGGAGTGGATCAGGGTATTATACTATGTCATCACTCATCAAGATGATTGGTATACATCTCAAACTGGGGGCCCAAAAATACTTCATAGAATTCCACTTCATTTCCCACTTGGTCAGTAGCGGGCCACACAGAGAACACACTATGCTTATATATCTGCATAATCAGATTTTCGTGACTTAATTTTAATTATTTAAAAATGATAATAAATTAAGATATAATTATCTTAAAGAATCAAATAAGTAATTTTAGAAGAAACTAGTCTCGTTAGACCTAAATAAACATCTGAATCGAACTCATCCATTAAATGTTTATTTTATTCTCTTAAATCAAAATAAGATAAAATAATGAGATATTTAATTTATCATTGACATACTAATAACTCAGGGGTAGCCATTTAGACACTCCACTTTTCTTTTAAAAGACACCTCATTTCAAAATTTTATATAAAATTATAATTTTGGCCTTCAGTTTTGTGCGGAGGAACTATCTTTTTAAAAAATTGAGGGCAAAATGATAATTTTCATACAAAATTTTAAAATGGGAGGTCTCTTGGAAGAAAAGTGGGGTGTCTAAATAGCTGTAAGTCAGTTGGGTCATGTTAGAATTTTCAATTCTATTTCCTCATTTAGTTTGGTATCTCAACTTTCTCTGAAATACTTCTGGGTTCTGAACCTTCATTGGTCTGAGCGACAGTGATGCTTCCAAAACGGGTTTTCTTTTTGGAATTCTTTCCGTTACTGGAAGAAGCAGTGGCTCTTCAGTCTAAGTGAGATTTCCCTTTAATTCTTGGCTCAGATTTTGCACAGTAATCAGGCCCTCATAAAGGACAATGTCTTTCTCTAGCCTCAAGGACCACCTCACTCACTACGGCCATAGCTGAACAGAGAGAGAGAGAGAGTCTGATAGAAATTGTTTCGAGTTGTCAAGCAGAGCAGAGGGGATTCTGGGGAGTTTGAAGCGTTGAAAAGAAAGAAGAATCGCTTGTATGTGAAGCAAAATCTACAGCAGAGAAACCCAACAGGAGAAATCAATAAAGAAATGATTGAAACAGAGTTGCCACTTGCCAGTGTCATTGAACTTTGCCAAGATATATTGGGACATTCATGTCTTCTTGAAGTGAATCAAAGTCCCACATTTCTTCCACTCCTCTCGCTTAAATTAGATTCATCATCATTATCATCATATCATTCTTCACATCATCAAAGTCCCACATTTCTTCCACTCCTCTCTCTTAAATCAGATTCATCATCATTATCATCATATCATTGTTCACATCATCATGTGGGCTGCGCAGAAGAGGATTGCTTTTTCCATCATTGTTCTCCAGATCATGAGTTGGGTCATTGCAGCAAGCAGGCCGCCTCCACTTGAAGCTCAAGGTGAGGACTCCAACCATTTTTCAGTCACAACATGTTCAAGGGTAAGGGAGAAGAGTTACATGGTTTTAGGAGAGACGTTGAGGAACATCATGCTTTTTATAATACATAAAGTTGAACCACTCTTGAGTTTGATTCATGCTCAACTCAAACGGGTCACTCTATATAAATTTAATCATTGCGTTTAGATTGAAAGTTTTACACAGGTCCTGAGCGATTAGTCTCACCTCCAATGAAATTGGAAATACAATGTTTTTTTTAAAAAATGAGTCCACTTGTAGCAGCAGAACCAGATATACAGCAGGAAATGCACTAACCGGATCATCTTCATTCTTTTACAGGCCAAAGTCCACATCCGATGCAAGTTGAGTTCGAAGGAAAACAGGTCTCTCCCTCCTCATTTTGAATGTTTATGTTTACAGATTCGATTTTCTCAGCTTGTCAAACTCTTTTCAAATCCCTTCTAGTTTTTTTAAGCTCTTTTCACTCAGTACACATTAAACTTAAAAAAATCTTATATTTACTTAGTTATTTTGGTGGTTTACGTTTACTGCAGGGATTGAATGGCAGGGAGATAGGAGGGAGTGAAGGGAAAGTGAATGAAGAAGCAATGACAGGGTTGGGCACTCTTGGTTCTAGGCCACCAAGCTGTGACCACAAATGTGGGGGGTGCACCCCATGTGAGCCAATGCAAGTGCCCACCACTACCGATCACTTGAACCTTCACTATTCAAACTATGAACCAGAAGGCTGGAAATGCAAATGTGGCGCCATGTTCTTCAATCCATGAGAGATCTGACATTTTCTCCCTTATTGATTTAATGCCCTATTGTATAAAAGAAAGTTTCAGTCACTTTTACGGTGTGCTCAAGGCATTATGTGGTTTGGGTTTAAACATATATGGAAGGGCGACTTCGGCTTTTCTTGTCTCAGTTTCTCTTTCTTTTCTGCTGCTTCATTGCTTACATCGAAGTCAATGCCTGAATTTAATCCAAGTTGGAACACACAACTCCAGAAGTGCCATGAACGAAAGCACAAACCCACTCTAGGCCAACATGTTACACAACAAATAATTTAGGGGTGAAACTTGGATCCGGTTTTAACCCCACCTGCATATCTTGACCCGAGAAATCAAGTGGGTTAGATTGAGTTGAAGAAAAAAACTTGAATTAAACTTGGATCGGGTCAAGTTTTTTAAAATTGATCCAACTTGACCTTATCCACTCAAAAAAATTAATATAGCACTCGGGTTGAGTCCGGCAAGCAATAACGGGTTGAGACGGGTCAGCAGTTCAGATTGAGTTGGGCTGAGCAATTAAGATCAGCCTGGTTCAATAATTTTTATATGAGTTGAATTGAATTTTTTAAAACCCAACCGAGGCACCCAAGTTTCAACCCTACAAAACAACCATGCTAAGGTGATGGATTAGTGGATCTCATTGTAACAGTATAGAGTATTGAAAATTTGAAGATAAAAAATTTTCAAGTGCAATACAATTATTGATGTTGATGAATTTAAATTTGAAGTGTAAAATTATTTTTAATTTTGAAAATTATTTTTCATGTTCTCTAGCGCTCAGTAGCACATTGAGTAAATTAAGTGGAAACAATTTTTTTATTTAAAAAAAAAATTCCATTAAGGCAACACAAATTTTTTTAGACCAGGAGTGGCCCTTTGGTGACTCCTGTTTCTAGTGGAGTGGGGAGTGGAAGAGTTCGTCACCACCATTCCAGCTCCTTTGAATTGTTGACTTGACCCATTTAAGAATGTTTTGGCTAGACAGATCTGTTTAATAAAATATCAAGATTGGTATAGATCAAAATCAGTAAAACTGTTTAAGCAAGTAATCAGGTTTAATCACACTTTAACTGTTTAACTAAAGAAATGCCAATTGAGATTGCTTGGAAGATTGAATGAAAGCAAGCCCAACTAGCATTGAAAGTTTATAAGTGAAACTTACCAAGAAATGAGAGAAGCCTTTCAAAGACTTGGAATGATCAGGCAAGAAAAGTCATAATAGATTTTGTTTAAAAAAAAACTCAAAACGGTGATCACATATATTAGATGCAAAAATATATGTGGTGATGATGATGTTTTAGGAGACACAAGAGATAATAACATCGTCTAAAATAACAAAGGACGCCCATCTTAACACCGGTAAAATTTGTTATGAGACACAGGATGGGTAAAATTCTCATTTTACCCCTATCAGTGTACCACTCATCAAGTACCGGTATATTGATATGCAAAATATATATATGCAACAGTGTGTTATCGGTACACCGATATCTGATAAACAGTACACCAGTAAAGGTAAAATGGAAATTTCACTTTATTTCGAATCTCCTAACAGATTTACGCGTGTTAAGATGGCTGGCCAATAACAAAACACCCATAATAAATCAAAGTTACAGAACTAAAAGCCATCATTGGATTCTAGCAAAACTTTCATTGTATGTTTCAATTCTTCAGCCTGTCATTTTACCATTTTAACACATATTTTTACCTGAGCTGCAGATTGCTTTCAATTCTTGGACAATAATAACTACAGACTGCAGTAAAATAAAAATATCAACATTTATCATCTTATGACATGCTTCAGATTCTCAGCAATCCTTCCCAATGTACAACTGAACTAAGAACTGCATATCCAAGCCAGCTGATTTATTTTGGAGAGGCATCAACATCTTCACTTGCTGCAATCAATCAAAAGATGAAGAAACCAAAGGTACCATCATGCAGATGCAAATCGAGTCTTCTCCCGAGGGGGCACCCTCAATAAAGATTTCATCGCGTCATATGCAGTGAAGCCGATTGCAACAGAAGGAACAACCTGTGTAGTTAAACCCTCCATCAGATATAATCAAAGAATGCCAACTTCATATCAGATTGGGTTATTTTAAAAAAAAAAAACAAAAAACAAAAGGATTCAGGATTCCCATTGGATGGTTTGATTGGGATTCAAACAACCATTGTAGCACTCTACTGAATAAATCTGAATATTTTCCTCTACTTTGTTGTTTTTTACTCAACAGTGACAACTAACCTTGAGAAAATTGTGGTGTCACATATCCATGTAATCAGACTATATAAAAAATTCACAATCTAAATGGTAATGGGAAATATAATTGCAAAAATGAGTTCAATGCAAGTTCTAGCTTATCCATTGTGGAGACCTCATGGTACCCTATATTTTCTGCTCAATATTAAAAGAGACATTTTTACGCAATCAATAAATCAATCAATCTTGGCCGTTAATTCAATCTACAGCTAAGATAATTTTATGGATACTATAAATATACAAAGTTCTGAAAAAATGCTAAAAATAGAAATAGAGATTTCAAGATTAAATATGGTGAGAGTTGGATTGATTCATTACATTTTTGCCATGGCAGTAATTAAAAAAATATAAAATTTGATTAAAACATGGCTAAATTAGGGGGAAAAAAAGGATTTTAAGATTGGATTAAGAGATTTGAAGGATTTGGCTGGTCCTGACCTAAAGAAAATAAAACTTGTGCCAACAGGCCTAAAAATAGAAAAAGATTTTCTGAATGGATATGAAAATTTGGTAGTATTTGAATCCATCTCATCACATCAACATTTTAAAAATAGGAAGAATTCGTGTAACATAGAAATGATGATTTTGATATAGGATTTTATTAGTTTGAAGGACTGAATCCACGTAGACCTAGCAAAAATTGACCCGACTCAATTACCCGAACTGAACCCAAACCAAATTAAAGGGGTACAAGTCAAAATTTTATGACCCAATTAATGAAGGGGTTGGGTCTACCTGAACCCGTTTACAATAGGGTCAGAACGCAGAGTAATTAGGTGTACCATTTACCCATTTAACTTAAAATATAAAAAGGCAACATTTGGCCTTTGTCCAGAAGCGCCAATGTGCCAAAAAGCCCAAAATGAAAAAAAAAAAAAAGTGGAAAACCCTAAACGAGTAAACTATTGAACAACAGAAAGGAGTTCTGTTGTTGCCCAGTCTCATTCGCTCTTGCAGTCCTGCCTCAGGTATCCTTTCTCAAGTTGCATCCCCTATAAAAAATCCAATAACCTAACCAAAAATGTCATTTACTTTATATAACAAGCAATCGATATAATAATTATCAACAAAGTATTTAAAGTACAATAGTTTACAGAATAAACCATTCCAGTATTTGGAGCCAAGCCCAGCCATGAATCAGATCCAGGTTTAGGTCCAGATCCTAAATATGCAATTACATTCCAGTCGAAGTACTGCATATGGGAACCATAAAGGATTTTGGGTCCAAGGTCCTGGATTGGGATTCAGATGCAGGTCCCTCTGAAATCGGTCCATTGTCATCCCTAATCCTAAAATTGTTTTTAGATTAGTATATTTGGGCCAATTCAGATTGAAAAGTATTTTTAAGGGTAAGGGTCCCAGAAAAACCACTAATAGCACTTTATAAGGATCCCATGATTTGGTCCCAGCGACATGCATAGGCCAACAATTCCTCTTTTCAAATGATCCTGACCATTTGACAATAGGTTTTAACTAGTGAATGTCGACCTCGTCTTGTTTTTTCTGTCCCCTCCCCTGCCAGCCAACCATGATGTTCTGACTTCTGATGTAAATCCTTTTTTGCACAACATGAGTTGGCTATTCTGAGGTGTTCAATCTAAAACATATTCAATAAGTCAACATCATCATAAGTTCTATGGGTGTTTATAAAGCCAAGGATGTTCTATCATGACATGAAAAGACGTTAAGTTTGTCTACTAAAGGAATATCAAACCAAAAATTCTCATTACCTTCACGTAATTGATGTTCAAACCTGCAAACAATTGTCTCCATCCTTGACTTCGGATGATGGTGGTAAGCCCTTGCATTGTGCTTCTGAATTCGGGTTCACCTTGTTGAACTGATGACTGCAGGCTATGAACCTGACAATAAAAACCTGGCAACGCTTAAATGGATACTACCAGCATACAAGACATAAATACCACATCCAATTGCTTGCTACAAAACAAATTATGACAAGAAAAACTAGTTTAAGTACCTGCATCTGCCGCCTGACCACATCCAATGGGTATGTTAAAGTTTGTCCAAAGAGACCAGCTATAGCTCCACAAGAGAGACGCATTAAGATGGACTTTCTGTGTTCTTCAGGGACACTATCCTTGAGTTTCTCATATACATAGAACTTCAGACCAGCGTAAGGGAGAATCCCTATCAATGTTGGACCTGGGTGAAAAAGGCTTAGTGAAGCCATGCTACTTAACATTTCAAAGAAAAAAACTACCAAGATCAGGTGATTGCTTCAAAGAAGTTGTGTTGAAGCTAATTACTAATTGCTTAGGTAAATTTCTATTAGGAATAACATTTCCATAACCAGTTCTTTTCATTTTCCTTTGAAAGGTTAAAAAAGAGCTTTCTGATGCTTTTTCCCCACTTTTAAGATGGTGACTTGACTCAAACCCACAACCTTTTGGTTGTAACACCAAGTTCTTACAAACTCTGCTCATACAAAAGTTCTTTTTGAATTAACAAGGCCACGACTGTTCAAAACCACCTCAGTGTTAAAGCTAATCATTAAGGATTAACTGAATTAGAAAAGACGTCTTTGGCTTGAAGAAGGAACAAAAAAAAAAGAGTGACTCATTATGCAATGGATGAGGAAATCATTTTCTTCACTATAAAGCAATTAGTCTCTTAATTAAAGAATTTGACAAGAACTTGTAGCACAACTGGTCAAGACTCATGATTGAATCTAGAGATTGTGGGTTCAAGTCCCATGGGCATTAGATAGGGCAGTCGGTCCATGGAATGAATTTGCCAAATCCAAATATAAAAGCCTACCCCAGATTGATGGGATAAATGGCTAGATGATGATGATGGATTAAAGAATTTGACAAACGACATGGCCATATATTAGTTATATTTTCTTCTTACACAAAACTAGTTGCTTGCAAGCTCATGCTTCAGGCCCTTCCATGACCAACCTATAAATGGCAATGGAATTTAATTTAGAAATAAAAAAGAACCATATGAACATGTTAGAACTCAAAAAGGCAAATCCAGATTAATGGGACAAAGGTTTTGTTGCAGCAGCTGCTTTTGTGAATGATGATGATATTCACATCAAACCTAGTGAAAAATAAGTATAGTCATAGCAGAACTTCAGCATCAAGACAAAGTACATACCTACTCCACGATACAGTCCGCGGACTCCACCTTCCATATAAACACTTCTAAAGACATCTTTTATACCATGGTATGCAGGTGGGACATTATAACCATTCAAACTGCCCCGGAGACTACCTCTCACATCTCTCACCTGAAAAATGATAAAGGAAAGATGTTTAATGACTAAAGAAAATAATTCCCCAATCAATTAACCAATATAAAGTTAGAAGCACAACAGTAACCACCACATAAGAATCCATCCACTATTGAGTGAACAACCAAAGAAAAAGCACACACAACAGTATATAGAACTAATCAAGGCAGCAACTTATGTACTAGGGCATCAAATCCTTCACATATGCTTTGACAACAATATCAAATGTTCTCTTTTTTATCAAGTGATAATTCTACTCATTTTTGCAATGGAAATGCCTTCTTTTATTCTATTTTTTTTTATTTCTAAAGGTATGGACATATCTGATATTTCATGTTGTAAATGCAATTAAAATAGTATCTTGTTGTCTTAGGTTCTTTATTTTGGGGAATGATCTTTTTACTTGAGATCCGAACCGTTTTGATGTAGTAGTATTGGGTCATGTGGGCCCCAATCTTCATGAATCCAAGCCCTTTGGGGCTTTAAGAGAAAACACTAAATTGGTCTGTCCAATGGTGTTTCTAACAATTTGATGAAATATGATGAGGACCAATTCGTGAATGGATGGTGAGGGGTTTGGATTCACGAATCATGACACTCATATGACCTATAGCTGACACCCTAAACATAGCAACAGTTTCAGACATGGGTATTTATTTTTTCTAAGCACTGTAATTTTATATAGCACCAAGGCACCCATCATTTCTCTTCTTTTCTCTAGACTTCTTCTTAGAAGTATAATAGTATGCGGTGACATGCATCTGCAAACAAAGATGGTTTACAACAAGGAGAAACTTACCTGATAAGCAAGTTTTGTTCGAATCAAATCCAATGGATAAGTACATAAAACAGCTGTCCCTCCAGCCGCTGAACCAGCTAAAAGATCTATGAAAGGTCCAGTACCCAATGCAGAATAGTTGTTCAATATCCAACACCGATACTGCTCATATGTCATGAAGTGTAATGCTGCATAAGGGATAATTCGAAAAACACTAGCACCATTTCCCCTGAAAGACAATACAAACAAAAACACACCTTAGTAATTTGTTGCATGAAGGATAGAACACTTACTGAAAGGTAAAACCTCAAAACTCAAATTAGCTTCTTACTTGTAGAATCCTAGAACACCCTCATGCTTCATCAACTTCTTTAAGGATTGGAACACCCCAAGAGAATGGAACCCTTCAGTTCTTGTCTGTAAATAGAAAGATAAGAGAATTAGAAAGAATAAAGACACATGCATTATGCATACACAAAGAATTTATAAAATGCATATAGCAGGCACAATGAGAAGGGATAAACCTTAATAGACTTGAGATAAATAAGGACATGATATAATGTAGGGTGACAAATATATCTTTGATAGGATATAATGGAAATGTAGGACTCATAAAGCCAACTCCGGATAGATGGAAAAATAAATATTGACAATGACAACGATGATGACGACACATGCAAGAAATTAGACAGAACTACCAGTAAAAACCATTGAAAAAGAAAGAAGCAAACAAAATGTAATAAGAATGGTATAGGATAAAATATTACCACCTAAATAATAGCAAGGCCTAAAAAAAACTTCACTCAACCTGATAAATGCCTTAGTTAAAGAACTTGAAAATGTAGTGGATAATTTATAAAGTGATAATTCAATAATACGTAAGTACCTATTTGAAAAGCTGTGACTAAGGGCTCCAAATGTAGGACAGACAATTATTAGCATATCACTTTAGATGTTGAGCTTGTAAACTGGAAGCGTTGTTTCTTTCTACGACTGATTTCTATAGTTGAATCTTTTTTTTTTTCCTTTTTGATTCCCTTTTGACAATAATAGCCAACGTCTGTCAAGATTTGGCACGAGTACATACAATACAATAGTGAAACAGAATTTACAGATGATTTAAGTATTGAACACAACATAAAATTAGCTACCTAGAAGCATCCAGGCATCACACAGACACAGACACAGACTATAACAGTATAAGGTAAGCAGCAGGCCCATATAAATAATTTCTTTGCCAAATCCCTGTATGAGTTCTAGAAGAGAACTGAGAAAGCCGACCCTAGATAGATTTGATGATATGATTCTATCAGTTATTGAGAGCTCGTTTTAGGATTATTCATGTTAATCAAGATGATAAGTTTTGTCACTGGCACAACATGCATGCAGACACACATTTGTGTCACACAGATGAACAGATAACCTGGATCATCCACACACCTTATATGCATGCATGCGCACACACCAACAAACAATCCAAGAAGTTCTCACTGAAAAAAAAAATATCTCCAAAAGTAGCAGCACAAAGCAAGTCACAAAAATTTAGATTCTAAGGTTGCATTTTGGATATCGCCATTGTTATTGGATGAATCAACACCTGAGCAGAATGTATCTGTTCCAGTCTCCTGATAATGTGGGCTGGAAATTAAAAATTGCATAAGACATGGATGATTGTTTTCCTATTTCCCCACTTTCGCATATCAATGATCATATGAACGGGAGTAATAATACATCAGGAATCTTTTTTATAACAAATTATGACGTCTCTGTAAAAAAAATCAAAGAGTATAAAACATGATTGACATAAACGAATTAGATGCATGGAAAGAACTTCACTGGAAATAACCATTTTTTACCAAAAAATTGTTCAATAATTTCATTTTGTTAAAAAGTTATTGCTTTGCATACAAAGAATAACGATATGGGGGACATCCAAACACACCACAAACAGTTCAAACATATTTTAATTTAAAAAAAAAAACAATAAGATTAAGATACCTGCAAGAGAATTTTGATCCTCTCCAATGGAGCAACTGCAGTCTTCGCAAACGCCCCCGCTGTACCCCCAGCAATCAGCTCCTTCACATAAACCGGCAAGCAATCGACAAAATAAACCTCCCCACGACCAGATACAGAAGACCCATCAACGAATTCTGCCACGTTCGCGGTGAGTGTCGATCCTTGTGAAGAACCCATCCCGAAACCCCCCTCCAAACAAACCCAGAATTCAAAAACCGCAAAACCAGAAAAGAATAGGTAGTAATTCAAAATCACCCGGCTTGCAATTTTGCAAACTCCTTATCCCATCGATCTCTGGGGAGGCAAAAGAAGAAGCCTTTCTGCTGCAGAGGGAGCGCCAATTTGAAGAGAATGCTTAGAAACGAGCTGGGTTTCCTCGCATTTCGATCGAATTGGTATGTGGTAAGACTCATCAACAGCAAAAGGCAAACAAGATAGACACGAATCGAGCAAGAGATCAAAAACCATGAAAGGGGAATTTCACTCCCATGGATCCAAATCGATTTCGCCACAACCCAATTGAGATTAAGGCTCGAAAATCAAGAAGTCGATGGAATTAGAACAGAGGGAAAGGGTGCAAAGAAGGCTGAAGACGAGGGGCTTCGCAGGATAAGCAGGGATGCGATGGGTTCCGCAAGTTATCCCCCCTCCAGCGACGGCAGCGACTTTTCCCTCTCTCTCCCTCTCTTGTATTTGTATGCGAGGAAGTGCGTGGAAATGGGAGAAATGAAAGGGAGACGGGGAGAAAATGGGTCTTGCTTGCGGCCGACTTGGAGGCCACGGAAGCCGTTTTTGAATCCAATGGCCTCCGATGGATCTCCCCGTTCAAAACGGTACGCTTTTATTTTCCTGCAAACTGCCCTTGATCACCGTACACGTGGGAGATGTGAAACCGTCTATTGTGCTGGCCCACCAGCTGATAGATGGAAATCCTTTTCACGCGCCAAAACTCTCTGACTGACTACACGCCTCCAGGAACTCATTCTGGGGATGAACTATAAAAGACATACAGCATGTCGTTTTCTCTTTGAATACATCAATGTTTTTTTTTTTTTTAATAAAAATTTCTTTAATCAAATGCCTTTCATTATAAGTTTTTTGACGGTGTGAAATTTGTATGAAATATCAATTATAAGGTAGATAAAATTTCACTTTATTATTAATGTTATATTTTAAATTTTAGAATTTTGACCAATATAATTAATTGATTTTTTAGACTAATTTCATTTATAGTATTGATTTTTTTTTCTAAATTCCTTTTATCTATGCAATGTTTTGAACCCCTTACTTCGTAGTGTTCAACTTAAGAAATTTTACCTAAACTTCTTTTTTATTTTTATAAATTGAAGAAGCCAAAGAGGAGTGCTATCAAAATATTTTTAGTTTAAAAGATATCATTGGCAAAGGTTATCGTTTGGCTAAATTCAACTTTGAAAGTAGGATTCAAGGTCGGCTTTGACTATAAGTGGTGTAGGCGGCCGCTTAGATCTCTAAAATTTCAGAGTATGTCAGGACTCCCATAAAAATAGATACTAATTACAGTAGGGCTCCATCTTATGATTTTGCCTAGGGCCTCTAAAATTTTAGAGAATTTCAAAACTGATAGTGGTAGTATTCAATCAAAGTATCAAACTAATTTATTATTCTTCTATAATGGAAAATTAGTAATCTTTGAGCCCTTTTGTTGCAAGTTTTCATGTTAATACCATTCTTTTTTAAGATTCACTTGGGTATGACGATTTCATTTTCGAAGGTTGTTACATTCAAAGATATTTAGAAATTTTGGATGTGATTATGAGATGGGCCTGGGTGTTTCGTATTCTCTCTCTTCAAAAAAGGACATCTCATATTGAATAGTGACTTTCAAGGGACTTTAACCAAAGAAAAAAAGTCTTGCCTTTAAAGATCGATATAGACTGGTTCTTCAAGATTGATGATTATTTATTAAATCAACGACTTCAAAAGCATGGGTCATTTCCTAGATGGAGTATTCTCTATTGGGTTTTATGGCTCTAGGTTGTCTGTTGGGCTCAGGCCTAGGCTCAGTGGGCTCAGTTTGTTGTAAGCTACAATATTTATATGTCTCTTTGTCTTAGGGTTTCTTTGAGCTGAGCCTGAGAAAGCCATCCCATAGGGATCTCAAGAGGGGATCCAGGAGGAAGCTCTAATGGTGAGAGCTATGATGAGAGATAGATATAGTGAGGAAGATAGAGAGAGGCATGAGGGAAGATATTGAGAGATTTTAGATCAGGAGTTCCTTAGAGTGTAAATCTTGTATTCCTTCTCTATGGATAAAATCTATTCTCCCATGAACGTAAGTCAAAATTGGGTCAAACCACGTATATCCTGTGTTCTTGTGTTTAGTATATGAGATTAATTGTGCATGTAGATTGGATTTAATTTCCTAACATTCTTTGTTGGTGCCTCTCTCATGATGTGTCATTCATGCATTTTTGTATTTATATGTCTTTCACTTATCATCGTAGGTTTGTTTCATTCATAGTAGTAGAAAAATACATAGGTTTCCCACCAAATAGATGAATAGTTTTGAGTTTTTACATACTTTGAGTACTCTCTCTACATAAATATCTACCTATCATGGATCATCTGCTGGTTAATAAAGGAAATTTCTCACCTCCAGTAAAATATTCTTTTGTATTGTCTTCCTCTGTATGGCAATTCATAATTGAAGATTTGGAAAAAAGGAGTTAAAGTTGGGAGATTTTTTCTAGGCCAATCAAAGTGAAGGAATTACTCTCTCTAGTAATATTTTAATTGTCTCATTTAAAGCATTTGTATTTTTTAAAGAACTCTTTATATAAGGCTAGCATTCCACGTGATCTCATCCATTTTCAACACACTTTACAATTCCAAAATGTATATAAGACAACTAAATTATAACAGACGGAGTATTTGTTTATTATTAAAAGCTAAGTGTTTAAGTAACGATGAATTGAATGACACACGCCTCACGATTCATTGATTTACATGTAAACTTCTTCTCTCTTTAGGGCTTATAGAAGAAGGCTACTTCATATAAGGGATTCAAAAAAATTTACTCCATGAAACCTTTTTAAAAAGAACTTGTTGTAATTCTAGGTGTGGGGTCTCAAAGTTGTAGAGATTTTATTTGTAAAGAGAGGGTTAAGTGTAGAATTTTCATCTATAAATAGGTTTTGAGTGTATAGATTTCATCAGTAAAGTGGGTTTTAAGTGCCTATGAAACAGAGAAATTGCAGAATGAAATCTAGCTTTGTCAGTCTCCTTCGGTGGCTCGATTACAATTTTATTTTTCTACACTTCATTTTCTCTAAACTTATCATTTTCCACAATTACGCTTATAATTCTATGGCTGTAATGGAAGTGTCCAACCTCTCCCCTATCAAAGATCATTGACACTGACATTGATCAGAGATGTTTGCGAGTCTCTTCAGGTCTTCCCATGCTAGAGCTTATCTAGGTTTAATGGGCTGAATTCCATTCTTCAGATTGGCTTAAACACAGAATGCTCGAGGTTCGTAAAAAAAGTTGGATTGATTGCCAGTGGCCAAGAAAGTCTTCTCCTCTCTTACCTTACAGCACTGAGGGACTTGGATTCTTCTTCACCAAGGACTAGAAGAATGACAAGACACCTAGAGAATTAACCCGTCTGAGGTCTTCTATAAATTACTTAACTTGCAAATAGATTGGAGCAGGTATTCTAAGACATGTCTGAGATAACGAGTCAGGTTCCTCATGAACATTCTCCCTTGGATTGTAAGACCTCTTGGTGACTCGGTATGAGTGCGACAATTAAGAACTTCGTTAATTTTATTAGCCTGGTCATTATTCTTCAAATGTTTCGAAAGTTCCCATGTCAGCTACCTTGAGTGCCTAATAGTAGTACTTAGGATTGTCACAATTTCTAGTTGTTGTCCCCTTTTTTTTTTTCCTTTTTTTTGGGCTCTTGGGAGTCCCGCTTTGTGTGGTTTTTTTTTTGTGTCTCTTCACTTTTGCTTGTTGTATGTCTTGTCACAAATATAGGCGGTATTTTTAAATTTATTGTGTTTTTATCGGTAAAATATCATTACTGCTTTAAAAATACATTTTTATCACCACAACGATAAATTTCAGATAAAATCGCTTTAAAAACGCAATAAACGTTAATAACGCGATAATATCTCGATAAATTGTAGGTAAATTGTCGATAAATTCCCTATACCTGTAATACCCTGCCCCAGATTAGGCGTGATTTAGCTCGTTAATCCTGTTTAACCTGGTTAATCTCGGAGATTTTGGTTAGGGCTTCGAGGAAAGCCCAGGTTTGGCCCGATCTGAGCCCGAAAACTCAGTGATTCAGCTCGTCAAACTGGAGGGGCATTTTGGTAATTGCCGCTTGTTATATATATTTTATAAATTGTGTGATTTTGTGAATATTATTGGTGAATAATGTTCTCCTTAATGAAGGATCTACATTTCTTATTTTAAATAAAATTATTTTCAGAAAATGATATTTAAATATCGCCCGTCAAAACCCCGAAAGGGAATTTTAATTATTTAAAATATTTTCGGGAAAGAAATAAATTTTGAAAATGGTATTGGTGTTAGAACATTTTAGGAATGATCTAGATATTTCATTTCACTTCAAAACAAAATTTACAAATTAGTTATTTTTACATTTGTTTAATTAAGTAATTATGGGTAAAATAGGATTTTTGTTTAAATCAAGGGTTTTTAGTGAAAGATAAAACCTGAAAATTTTATGGTAACCAAGGTTTTCAAAACCCAACCCATCTGTAAGGTTGGATCAAGTTTTTAAGTTTTTTAATCAGTACTCTTAGTTCGAAAATCAATTTTTCTTAAACTGAGGACTTATCTGCAAATTTGAAAATACCAGAGGGCTGATCTGCGAGCAGAGAAACTTGCACACGCCATGCAGGCGCGTACACTGGTGCTCGGCCGGATTTTCGGCCATCATGAAACTTTCCGTCTCGTCCCATCGAACAGCAATTTCCGGCCGGCGAATGAAGAACCCCATTCGTCCCGTCCCATCGTCGTCGCTGCTTGTGCAGCTGATTTACGGCGTCTCTCCTGAGATCAATTTCCTATAAATTCAGCCTCCCTCATTCAGTTTGAACTCCCAGCAGAATTGCATTTCCTTTCTCTTCTCTCTACTCTCTTACTCTCTGTTTAAATTCCGACCGACCGACCCCTGCTTAGTTGCTGTTTTTCAATAACAGTAAGCTTAAAGGGAGCTTTGCAAAAACCTGAATTTCAGACCAGGAACCAAAGTGAAGGTATCCATTGCATTCCTTTTTAAATTCTAACCAATTTAGAATCAACAAAACTGATTTTGACCCTGTTTTGATGGAGAAAAACCTGTTTTAAATTCTAAGGAAAACCATGGGTTTCATGTACCCGTGAGGATTTGACCTTAAAATCAGATGGCCCAGTGAGCTTCTGAGCTCCAAATCTCTCCCTATGGAAAGAGGACTCCCAGAGGAGTCCATCAGACCAGACGATGTGAAAAACGAATCCAGGAAGCCCTCCCTTTCTGGAATCGTATTTTACTGTGCATTCGCCATGACTGTCGGCAGGTGCAGACAGATGGAGAAGACGACTCTCGGAAGGTCCGAGAGCCGATCTTCGGACGGTCCGAACCTTCGGACGGTCCGAGCCGTGACCCTCAAACGTTCCGAGCTTCACCCGAAGCCCAGTCCGCCCGAGGTGAGCCAAGCCTCTTTGGGATGCACCGAGCCCAGCTCGGAAAGACCGACCCTCTTGGACGTTCCGAACCCTGTCTTCGGACGTTCCGAGGCTTCGGACCCACTGATACTTTCTGTTTTCTATTTTTCCTGTTTCGGATGGACTTCGGACTGTTCGAGACCCAGTCTTCGGACGATCCGAAGTCAGGCCCCGAGTTCCGAGGCCAGTAACTTAATCTAGTGTGGTTCGGATGATCCGAAGCCACTGTACCCATGTTCCAAGGTGATGTTCCGAGGGACCCGTTTTTGAAATGATAAATGTTGTTTGGTTATTGTTTTAATCTTGATTATTATTCATTTAATGTGTTTGATTATTTGTGATGATTTATACCCCTTGTTAATTAAAAATGTACTAACCCATTTTCCTCTTATTATTTATAGTGTAAATACTATTGTATACGCTTTCAGTCCGACACTAGTCGGGAACTGAGTGATTCACTTTCAGGACGACACTATAGTCGGGTACTGAGTGACCTCGAGGCCTACTCAAAATGTCAGCTCTGGTCCTATCCAGAAGACAACCGACAAGTGACCCAAGGATCTAGACCTCACTCAATAAGTCAATCTGGTCAATGCCCAGAAGACAATATGAGTTTGGACTGAGCCCCTTTTATTATTATATTATTATCTTGTGGATGATTTAAAAAGGATAGAAACCAAGTACGAGACTCATTTCCATTAACTCCAGATATTTTGTGGGAAAATGCATGATTTCCAAATTCTACGTATATGTATGTATTTGTTATGAATATTGATTGAGCACTTGTATGTTGTTTGAACAGAGACCGCGAAACCTACACGATCACGGTGAGGGAACTTAACTCTGCAGATTTTGTAAACAGGTGTTATATTGAGCAATGAGTGGTTTCGGTTTTGATGAACCCACTCATGTGCCTATACATGGTGCACTATGGTAAGAGTGTTGTGATGATTATGGTATTATGATTTTGATCGTATGTGTATGTAAGACTGCTTCCACGTACCTGGGCTATTGAACCAATATCGGCCATATGAGAGATGGTTTATGTCTACTGGACTATGGGCGGACCATGCTGTCGTCAGTTGCTGACTTGAGGGTGTCAGTATCGGCTACGTTTAAGAGCCGGAGATGTACTTGAAAGGATGTATTTTGACCGTGTCGGGACTTAATACTGGTCTCAGTGTAGTCGGCAGGCGTTACGGTGGATAATGACAGTGATTTAATGATGTTGACATATTATTTTGAGATTATGCTTATTGTTATCAAGCATGTGATACTGAACTGTTGCTAACCTGTTTTATATTTACTTAATTTGCATTGTTAATTATCCTTCACTGGGCTAGTTAGCTCACACCACTCACCTTTCAGGCAATGAACCCGAGGAGGAGGACCCTCTCTTTCAGGCTTAGGGCGATTAAGCTGAGGTAGTGTCTTGGGATTCCCCCAGAGGGGAATGCCCTGATCTTTTCTGTTGATTCTTGGAACCATTGATTTTCATTAAGTACCGGATGTGGTACTTAATTTATGTTGAATTGATGTAATCGGCTATGTTGCCATTTGAGACAATGTTTTGAATGACGAATCAATGATTGAATTTCTTATGCTTTGTATTAATCAATGTTGGATTTGATTTGAGCATGTTATGTTATGTTGTTATTATAGTCTTGGTTTTTGGGAAGCATATGGTACATGTTTGAGTCCACTTAAAGGGCTAATGTATAACTGCTGGGCCTAACTGTTGATCCGGCCCAGTAAGAATGCTTGTGGTTCAGTTTATCTTCAAAAAAAAAAAAAAATTAGTCGCGTTCCAGGCCCACCGGTCGAGTCGGGGCGTGACAATACCATTTTTATTTCATTAATTTTTTTATTTATTCTATATTTTTATTTTTTAAATATTATAATTTTCGCGAGATTTTCCCATTAAATTCCCTGTAAAAATCCTGAGAATTTAAAAATATCTCGTTATTACCAATTGCCGTTAATATCCCAAGAACGATATTTGTCACAATGGTTGTATCTACACATATGGTGCTTGTTCTCTATTAATATAATTACCATTTAAAAATATCTATGATTGTAATTTGATTTTCTATTTTTTATAATTTTACATTTATTTTAAATTTTAAATTCTATCATATCTTTATAATATCATATTAACATCATGGTTAAATTAGTTTATTTCAACACATAAATTTAATTAAACTACATTTCTATGAAAATAATTTATTTAACATTTCAACTTTTAACTTTAAGGGATTGGTGTGTTGACTAAGAACCTGCCTCAGAAAGCAAGATTATCAAGTTTGAATCCCATCACACTCCAAAGGGTCTTCCTATATTTTTATTCAATGTGTAAATAGAGAGACTTACAAACACCTCAAAAACTATTCAAATGTTCTAAAAAGTCCTGGACACATCAGTCATTAAAAAAAGAACATGGTTAGATGCTCATGGTTAGAGCTCATGGTGGAATAAATCCGTCAAAGCAAACCAAATCAAATGGGGCTGCGTCGACCTTACCTCCATACCTCTACATATGGACATTTGATGGTTGGTCCATGCTTCTCTACCAAATTCTTTTTTCTTCTTAGCTCTTATATCACCAAAAGTCTTGGATTGATTTACAAAATTGAGTTGATATTTAAAAGTTTTGACTATTTTTTTTAAATATATAATTAATTGGTATTTTCAAATGAAAATTTTCAGTCGAAATTTATTACTAAGAGTTTGATGGCTTTGGCCTAATTGCCTTTAGTCCCGTGATGAGGAGTTTGCCTTATTTTAAAGCTCAATTTAATTGTATGAGTATCAATGTCAGTGCTGGCTCTAAAATGCTATGAAATTTTAGAAATTTTAGATGAAATTATAAGATAAAATCCTACTGTAATTAATATTCTTTTTTTAAAGAACTGATATACTCTAAAATTTTAAGAGTCGGTGGTCTAAGGCCTGCCGTCATTATCATGAGGCGGAGTCACATCATCTAGAAAGTCACAAGCAGACCTACAAAGTAAAAACTAAAGTTGGAATGGAAACCTGTGTGGCTTAGAAAAAGGTGTTGTCGTGGGCGACTTTGCATGTATATTTTATTGAAGATATGATTTTTATTTTTTAATAAAAAATGAGATAATTTTTAGAAAATGTTAATTAATTTTTTAACTCACTTTTTTATCTTATCATGTTTGTTAAAAAAGATAGGACATTTTCAATAAAATTTTGCATTGATACGTGTGAAAAAAAGTAGATTTTCTATTTAAATCTATTTAGACAAAAAAATCACTATTTTTTAAAGGAAAGGTGGGAAAATTGATTTTTTTTTCCTCTACTATTTAATGTGTGGCAAATATATAGGCTGGGTTTGGATGAGGAATAAATTTTGCTTGAAAATGATTTTCTAAAGTAGAAGAGCGTGATAAAAAAATTGATTTTTTACTCCTACCTCTTAATTACCAAATAAGAGGGCAAAACTCTTTCTCTTGTTACCCTCTCCAATCTCACAACGGCATTGGGTCGAGCTTTTAGATAGAATCTTTCTTGACAACGGTAAGTAGTAGCCTGTGGATAAAAATCTCAATTGGTTTGAGATCTTTTTTCTCATCATATCAGTCATTTTTTTTAAATTCTAATTAAAAAAATTTAAAAATTGAAAACATGACTTTTTTTTTTTTAGAAGTTAAAAATCCAAAATATCACCCGATATCTGACTTATAAGAAAAATGATAAATATGGATATCGATTAATATTTGACCAATATATATAGCTGATATATCGGCTATATCAGCCGATATCCAGTTTGTATGATGGATACAATACTTATCGATTGAGATTTCAATCCTTTACGGTAACTTGTGATATATTAAGATAGAATTAGGGGTGAAACTCGGGTCGGGTTTTGGCCCAAACCCACATGACCTGACTCGACCTGAAAATCATGTGGGTCAGGTTATGAAAGTCAGGGTCAATGGGTTGGGTCGGGTTGAGAAGTCAGAAATCCGCATTAAATTAGGATTTGATTAGATTGAGAGATTTTTAAGTTAATCCGACCCGACTCGATAAAAAGTAGGCTAAAGTAAGTTCAAAATACGGGTCTGGTCGAGTTATAATTCGAGTTGGGTTGGGTCAAGACTGTCCGAGTCAAAAGTTGGGTCAGATCGGATCGGATTTCATATATTAGTAACTCGGGCCGAGTTGGGTTTTAAAAACCCGACCCGACCCGACCTAATTTCAG
This sequence comes from Chimonanthus salicifolius, assembly GCA_013350335.1. Classification (NCBI taxonomy): domain Eukaryota; kingdom Viridiplantae; phylum Streptophyta; class Magnoliopsida; order Laurales; family Calycanthaceae; genus Chimonanthus; species Chimonanthus salicifolius. The sequence continues at coordinate 28,702,883 of CM023533.1, read as the reverse complement.
CCTACATAAAATTATGATATAGTAGAAGAAAATTGTGAGATATTGTAACATGCTACGAGTACAAGGCCAATATCATAAAGCATATGAGTGCCCAAATCAAAATTCTTAAAATTTGTTAATTATAAATTATTGATTTATAAAAATCAATTTAAATAACTAATTACACTAGTCATACACTCGTCCCATCGAATTAAAAAATAATTTCATCAATCACACGGGACAAATAATAAATAATCGAACGAAAAAGCACCTGCTTTTTAGCATTTTGACAAATAGAAAAGGAATGGAAGAGTGCTGTCGATAACACGAGGCAATTTTCCACAGCTCCGAAGACAAACTAGGCGGGATTCTCTCGTATACGTTTTCATTTGAATTTCAAATTAGTAACGGCAACAGCAGTAAACCTCTCAGCCCACAAAACTGCTCATCCCAATTTCCATTTTTCTACTATTCTCTCTCTTTCTCAGTTTCTCTCTCTCTGCAACTCTAAGGTCCCTCGTTTCAACATCCTCGTCTCTTTTCTATACATAAAACGCCATATTTTGCAGCTTCAAACTCTAATTCGATCTCAGAACAGAGCTTTCTAAGGTCTTCAACTTTGTATTCTGAGAGAAGAAATTTTCAGTAATGGGTGCCTCAGGAAAATGGCTAAAAGGATTAATAGGCCTCAAGAAATCGGAAAAGGAAGACCTTGTGAGCTCAGTTACCTCTTTCTTCCTCGTTTATCCTTGAGTATCCCCTGTTTTTATGTTAGTTTTCCTTTTGGCTGAGCTCTTAGCTGATCTCGCTCCATTTTGTGTTGTTCGTTTGTCTCATTTTGTAGGAAAAGATGGACAACAAGGGCAAGAAATGGAGGCTTTGGAGGAGCTCTTCCGGAGACCATGGATCATCGTGGAAGAGTATGAAAGGAGGGCGAAGAGCCGCATCCTGAAGGATCTGATTCTTCTTCAGTGGCCGATGTATTCAGTGCTGCGGTGGCAACTGTGGTTCGGGCCCCTCCTAAGGATTTCATGGTGGTGAGACACGAGTGGGCTGCTATTCGGATACAGACCGCCTTCCGTGCTTTCTTGGTAAATTCCAAGCTAAATTTGCTTGTGGGCTAAACTTCAATATTGTATGGGTAAATTTGATTTTTAAAACGTTGGTTTGTGGAATGCCTCCTCAGTTGGTTACTCTTATTTACTTGTGTAAAGAATGGACTAATATTTTGATTTGATTGCTTAAGTAGTTCGTCACTTGTTTCAGTTTCTGTTACAAAATTTTTGATCTACCTGTTCGTTTTTATTTCTCTGAATTTATTAACTGGTTGGCATCGAAGGCTAGAAGGGCCTTCAGGGCTTTGAAAGGAGTGGTGAGGCTTCAAGCCTTGGTCCGTGGCCGGCAAGTTCGAAAGCAAGCCGCTGTAACTTTGAGATGCATGCAAGCACTAGTTCGAGTTCAGGCTCGGGTCAGGGCTCGACGAGTCCGTATGTCTACTGAGGGTCTTGCTGTACAGGAATTACTGGAAGCCCACCGCAATAACAAGGAAGATCTCTTGAAAGAAGCTGAGGTATAGCTGGTTCTGATCAATTCTTTCAGTGTTTTATGGTGTTCATAACATTTGGGATTTTGGTAGGATAAGAGATATGGATATTGATGAGATTATCTTTTGTTCATTGGATCATTCTCAAAATATCACTACTACAATTTTGTGACCTTCTGGTTGATAGCTTGGCACAGTAGGATGTATAAATAGATTTGGTTGTGGATTTTTGGTTTGAGTCCCGTAGTAAGCCGTTGCCTATGGCTTGCGGGGGCCTGTGTACATTAGAGTTTTACCAAACGCCCTCTCCTTGGGGTTGTTCGTAAAAAAATTGTGTAGAAGTGAACTATTGGCCATCAGTGTGATTGGGGATGTAGTGAAAATTAGTGCTGGATGTACTGGGGTTTTTCTCATTTCTCATTTGGTGATAATATGAGCTTGTAAATTCAGTCGAATACGTTTGCATTTGAAATGTTTAATAAAATCTAGTTCAAAAAAAATGAAATTTCGTATTTTGATTTTGGGTATCCTTTCAATTTCAGGAAGGGTGGTGTGATAGCCAAGGAACACTGGAGGAAGTGAGAGCAAAACTACAAATGAGGCAAGAGGGAGCAATCAAGAGGGAAAGAGCCATTGCTTACTCACTTTCTCAAAAGGTAAACATTGGTTCGATATCTCATTCAGCCATACATTTTGTTTGTTTCCATCCCATCATATTTTTCCTTGGTGTACTGAATTCTCCATGTCGATGTTTCGGAACTGTGTTCTACTTTTGTTTCAGCAATGGAGATCAAACTCAAACTCGAGATCAAATGCACCAGTGAGCTCTCTTATGCAGCAGTATGAACTAGATAAGGGCTACTGGGGATGGAGCTGGCTAGAACGTTGGATGGCGGCCAGACCGTGGGAGAACAGATTAATGGAACAGAGCCAAGTGGATCCTTCTAAAACCCCAACACCATTATCCAAAAACCACAATGATTTCAGTGGTATCTGCTCCAAATCTTCAGAAGCCAGTTTGGTAAAAATTAGAAAGAACAATGTCACCACCAGGATTTCAGCAAAACCTCCAAATGGCTTTGTTGTCAGCACCCATTCATCATCAACTCCAAGTTCTGAATTTCGCTATGATGAGAGCACTACTGCATCTTCGTCCGTCGGTACATCCACTCCAATATCTGGCAACACAATCTTAGCATCTGAAAAGACAGAGGGGAGTAACAACAGCAGACCCAATTACATGAACCTGACAGAGTCCATCAAAGCAAAGCAGAAAAGTTGCAATGCCCATAGATTGCAGAGGCAATCAATGGACGATTTCCAGTTCCATAAGAAAGCTTCAATTAGTGTGGATTCGAAGAGCAGTGTTGGTTCGGATCCTGCATTCTCTTCCAAGGCAGTAAACATGGCAACAAGAATTGAGAACTCGATGAGATTAAGGGGTAACGGTCACTACAATACTGAGAGGCCATCTTCAATGTGTTGAGCTCTGCTGTGATAGTTTCCCAGCTTCTTTAGTTGCCTGTTTTCTTACATCAACACCTTGTTGTCTTGAGTATTACTTATTTGGGTTTCAGTTGTATATTAATTAATTAGTTTTCTGTGAAACCGAGTTGAGTTGAGTTGAGCTAAAAAAAAAAAAGAAAAAAAGGAAAAGAGTTGAATAAATTAGGTACTATTTGTATCATAGACAAGATTTACAACAATCTTAGGATGATTTTTGCAAGAATATGATTATATCAATTCCTTGGATGTGTAGTTTTGTTCAATTCTCTTGCACGACAGAACCTTGCTTTTGAAATTTGCAGACGATTAACTAAAGTCTACATTAGGAGGGGATTTCAAATGGAATTATACACAGCCAAACACGTCCTCAATCAATCAAGTACAAAAAGAGTATTCTCCTTCTCAGCCAATTACTTTGTGGCCCACGTAACTCAACTGGTAATCTCTTGCCTCAAGAAGCGAGAGGCCCTCATGGCCTCACCTGGTGTGCCCTAAGGGCAGTGGGTATCACCCGTGGTGGTTTTTCGCTGGGTTTCCCATCATTTTCACCTCACCATTCATAATAGCTATCTTTGCCGCATCTCACCTGACCATTCATTCTCTCCACAAGTTTCACTCCTCCTAGATCCTATAGATAGAGGACTTTGATCAGGAGGACCACAAATTATCGCCGAATGGGCCTGCAAAACAACCTGATACCAAAAATACCTTTAGAGCTCCATAAATACAAGGCGCAAACACTTGACCCAGATAAGAGCTGGGGCTCTATCACGCCAGATCCATCTGAGAAACCCAACTCTTGAATGAACTGGTTGCTAGAGTACATTGCTGTCTGAAGCAGATGCTCTCGGAAGGGAAGTGACCTTAAGTCCTTAACATTTGTAACCATGAAATATACAAACAAAATTAGCCTGTAATGAATTACCAATAATCTCTGCAAGAACAAGAACCTCCTTTGAAGTAATGAAATATGTTCCTGTCCCTCAAAATTATCTCTCGATTGAATAATTTAGAAATGAACTTTGCAGCAGTGTGACAATCGTGGCAGACACGAAGATTCTTCACAATCCTTATAGGTGAGCTGGCATCTGTGCTGATAAGCCCGAATGCTATGGCTAATTTCTCACTGTGGTAAGAAACTGCATTTTCTTTCTCTTCCTCTTCTATGTCAAACAACACTGGGTGTGTGTTTGGCACATATCCTACTAATTTCAATCTCGACGTGATCTCATCTAACATTCGATAAATATCATCAGTCCTAGGGTGTGACTTATCTCCTGCATAGAATTCATGAACAATACCTTGAATCTCGATTGAGCTTCGACCAGGATCCTTTAGTAAGCCCTTTGATTTCATCAAAATCCTCATCTTCCTAGCATCATCCCACCTCCCTGCAGTGGCATAGATGTTAGCCAAAAGGACATATACAGCCCCGTCATTGGGTTTGAGATCAACCAGGTGCTCTACTACATACTCCCCTATCTCAGCATTTCCATGGATCCAACAGGCACCAAGCAGAGTCCCCCAAAGTATGGCATTGGGTTCCCCGGGCATTGCTTCTACCAAAGAGATAGCTTCTTCCAGATGCCCTGCTCGCCCAAGTGTATCAACCAGACAGCCGTAATGCTCGACCTGAGGTTGAATTCCATAAACTTTCCTCATTGAATGGAAGTACTGCCTGGCAGTCTGGACTAGACCTCCATGGCTGCAAGCACAAAGGACACCAACAAATGTCACCTCATTCGGCCTCACTCCAGAAGCTTCCATTCCACTAAATAGCTCCAACGCTTTCTCACCATGTCCATTCACAGCTAGACCCCCAATCATAGCAGTCCATGAGAATACATCCTTTGAGGTTAATGAGTCAAAGATCCTAAATGCATCGTCTATGCACCCACATTTAGCATACATGTCAATCAGAGCCGTCCCAATTATGGAATCCACCTTCATCTTGCTTCTGTCTATGTACATATGAATGTGCCTACCTCGCTCCAAGGCCCCAAGATGCGCACAAGCAGATAACACGCTCACAATGGTAGCCCAATTGGGCTTCACTCCTGTTTTCTCCATTTCTTCAAATAGGGTTAAAGCCTCATTTGGGCAGTCCCCTTGTGCATAAGCAGTGATCATAGCACTCCAAGAGACAACATTTCGTGAAGGCATTTCATCAAAAAGTCTTTGAGACTCATCTAAATGCCCACATTTAGCATATCCAGCAATCATAGTATTCCAGGACTCTATATTCCGGCTAGGCATGCTATCAAAAAGCTCCCTAGCGGCATCAATCTGATCATACTTGGTATATCCATTGATCATGGCATTCCATGAAATAACACCTCTTTCAGGCATCATATCAAACAAACTACGTGCACATGTGAGCAGTCCACAGTTCACATAACCAGAGAGCAATGAATTCCATGAGACCAAGTCTCTTTCAGAACTATTATCGAACATCCGGCAAGCTAGATCAATCTTCCCGCATGTGGCATACATGTGGATCAAGCCATTTACTGAGAACACATCATGATCGGCTCCTGACTTCAAGATAAAACTGTGGATCTGCTCACCTTCTTGGAGAGCAGTCAAGTGAGCACAGGCTTTGATAACAAAAGGGTAGGTGTAGGAATTGGGGGCAGCGCCAGAACTGAGCATCTGGCGGAATAGATAGAGGGACGGCTTTGGGAAGGGGGAATTAGCGTAGCCTCTTATGATGGTGTTCCAAGTGAAGGTGTTTGGGTGGGGAATTTGGTCGAATACCTTGCGGGCATAATGGAGGTTTCCGTAGTCAGAAGCAGCACAGAATTCGAGGATCTTGCTGGCGGCAAAGGGGTCTTGGAAGAGGTGATTTCGGAGCATTTGGGCCTGGATTTGGAGGACTTGGTGGATGGAAGAGCATGACTGTAAGAGAAAGAGGCACTTTGGGTGATTTGATGAGGGAAGAGATGAGAAGACGGGCATGGAATAGAAGGCCAGTTTTTTACTTCGGACGTTGTTGTACCGTGGTAAATTTGAATCACAATCTAACGTCCAAATACAAAACGTACGATAGAAAACAATGAAAAGATGATGGCGGGATGATCATTGTCGTCACATCGCCTTTATTCAATGGAAGAAAGAATCAAACCCTTGATGATGCCCCAGTATCACCGGCCATGAAATTTTTAAGTGATACTTGCAGGTAGAAATAAAAATTGGACGCCCACATCATGAACTGAGATTATGAATTCGATTGTAAGCTTAAATCCTCCATGTCACTCCTGTAGAATTACTCTTTACCGATTTAACCTAGTGTACGTAGGTTTACACATGTTGGTGGCATTTAGTCTTACCTCTAGTGTAGAACGAGAATACCCATATAACAAAAAAAAAAAAATGACTAAATAAAATAAAATACACAAGACCCAATGTCATAAAAATCTTATTCATCACATGGGATATATATATATATATATATATACATATATATATATACATATATATACATATGTATATGTATATGTATATGTATATATTTTGAGATGAAATTTCATTAAAAGAAGGGAAAATACAATAAGAGGAAAAAGACAAGCCATATGGGCCTAAGAGGATTAGGCCCAAAGGCGAGAAACAAAAGAAAAGAACAAAAGAGCAAAAAAAACAACAAAGCAATCATCCACCCAGAAGATGAAAGACCTCCAAGAATAACCCTTCAATACCATTTTTAGCAAAGAAATCCACAACACCATTTGTCGTCCGACTGATAAGGTTGAAGGAGACCTCTAAGCCCAAGAAGAGATGTCACGCCCCGACCCGACCGGTGGGCCCGGAACGCGACTGAATTTTTTTTTTTTTGAAAGGTAAGTAAACTAAACCACAAGCACTCTTACTGGTCCGGATCAACAGTTAGGCCCAGCGGTTACACATCAGCCCGTTAAGTAGACTCAAACATGTACCATATGCCTGCCCCAAAGACAAAGCAAAAACAATACAACAATAACATCCACTCATAATATGATCAAACAGATACCAACATTGATTAATCAATCATAACGTTGTCTCAAATGGTAACATAGCCGATTACAACATTTAAACATAAATTAAGTACCACATCCGATACTTAATACAAAAACAACGGTTCCTAGAACCAACAGAAAGATCAGGGCATTCCTCTCCGGGGGAATCCCAAAGCACTGCTTTAGCTCAAACGCCCTAAGCCTGAAAGAGAGGGACCTCCTCCTCGGGTTCATCGCCTGAAAGGTGAGTGGTGTGAGCTAACTAGCCCAGTGAAGGATAATTAACAATGCACATTAAGCAAATAGTAAAACAGGTTAACAACAGTTAATATCTCATGCTTGATAACAGTAAGCATAATCTCAAATAAGATAATAACATCATCAACTATCAATCACTACCATTATCCACTGTAACGCCTGCCGACTACACTGAGACCAGTATTAAGTCCCGACACAGTCAAAATACATCCTTGTCAAGTACATCTCCAGGCTCTTAAACTTAGCCGATACTGACACCCTCAAGTCAGCAACTGACGACAGCATGGTCCGCCCATGGTCCAGTAGACATAAACCATCTCTCATATGGCCGATATTGGTTCAATAGCCCAGGTACGTGGAAGCAGTCTTACATACACATACGGTCAACACCGTAATATCAAATCATCATAGCACTCTTACCATAGTGCATCATGTATAGGTACATGAGTGGGTTCATCAAAATCGAAACCACTCATTGCTCAATATAACACCTGTTTACAAAATCTGCAGAGTTAAGTTCCCTCACCGTGATCGTGTGGTTTCACGGTCTCTGTCAAACAACATACAAGTGCACAATCAATATACATATCAGATACGTACATATACGTAGTATTTGGAAATCACACGTTTTCCCACAAAATATCCAGGGTTCATGGAAATGAGTCTCCTACTTTGTTTCTAGCATTTTTAAATCATCCACAAGATAATAATATAATAAAAAAAGGGGCTCAGTCCAAACTCATATTGTCTTCTGGGCATTGACCAGATTGACGTATTGAGTGAGGTCTAGATCCTCGGGTCACTTCTCGGTTGTCTTCTGGATAGGACCAGAGCTGACATTTTGAGTAGGCCTCGAGGTCACCCAGTGCCCGACTATAGTGCCGGCCTGAAAGTGAATCACTCAGTTCCCAACTAATGTCGGACTGAAAGCGGATACAATAATATTTACACTATATATAATAAGAGAACGGGGTTAGTACAGTTTTATTTAACAAGGGGGGTATAAATCATCACATCACATAATCTAACGAAATAATAATTTTTTTTTGAATAAAATAATAATATTTAATTATTTAATTATTTATTCATTTTTTTTTCTTCGGTGGGAACCACCATTTGAAATCATAAACAACCATATTCTCAAATAAATTTTTTTTTTTTTTGGAATAAAATAATAATATTTAATTATTTAATTATTTATTCATTTTTTTTCTTCGGTGGGAACCACCATTTGAAATCATAAGCAACCATATTCTCAAATAAAATTTTTTTTTTTTTTTGGAATAAAATAATAATATTTAATTATTTATTCATTTATTTTATTATAATATATATATATATATATATATATATATATATATATATATATATATATATATATATATATATATATATATATATATAATTTTTTTTTTTTCCAATGGGAACCAACCTTTTAAAAGCACAGCAACACTAATATAAAAAAAAAAAAAAATTTATTTTTTTATTTTCATTTTTTTTTTCCATTTTTTTTTCTCTTTCTTCTTCCTCTTCTTCTTCCCCGATCACTGTCTGCAACAGACAGTGAACGGCCGGTGAACAGTAAAATCGAAATGGAAAATGGGGTATTTTCGGGACTCGGTTTTTACATCTGACCGGTCTGATGGATTCCTCCGGGAATCCTCTTTCCACAGGAAGAGGTTTGGAGCTTTGAAACTCAGTGAGCCATCCGATCTTAACACCGGAAGCTCACTGATACTAGGAACCCTAAAATTTTCCCTAAATTTTTTAAATCGATTTTCTCACTGAAATCAGAGCCAAATTCAAAAAATTTTATTCAAAACCGATCGAAATTGAAAGGGGAATGCAGTGGTTACCATGGATTGAATTTCTGGGCTGAAATTCGGATTTTTGATAAAAAATTTCACTAAAAGCTACTGTTTGCAAAACAGAGACTCGGCCGTTTTTTTTTTCCAGGCAGTAGAGATTTGAGGGAGAAAAGAAGGGTTGTAATGGGAGTTTGAAACGGAAGGGGGAGATCCTATTTATAGAAAAATGGCCGGAAAATCCGGCACGCGGCCGATGGGACGAGACGTCGGAAAATCGAGCAGCAGAGCAGGCTGCTGCACGCCCGCGCACGCTGCTGATGCTCGCAACAGTAACCGCAGATTTTTCTGTTTTTTTGCAAATCAGCCCTTCAAGTTTTTCTAAATTGCAAAAAGGGCCTAGTTTTCATAAAAACTGATTTTTAAACTAAAAGTAATAAATTAAAAACTTAAAAACCTGATCCAACCTTACAGATGGGTTGGGTTTTAAAAATCTTAATCACCATAAAAATTTCAGATTTTAACTCTTATTAAAAACCATTTATTTAAATAAAATTCATATTTTACCCATAATTACTTAATTAAACAAATGTAAAAATAACTAATTTGTAAATCTTATTTTGAAGTGAAATGAAATAACTAGACCATTCTTAAAATGGTCTACCATATAATACTAATTTCAAAATTTATTTCATTTTCAAAACCCTTTAAAATAATTAATACTCCCTTTCGGGGTTTTGACGGGCGATATTTAAATATCATTTTCTGAAAATAATTTTATTTTAAAATCAGAAATGTAAATCCTTAATTAAGGAAAACATTATTCACCAATAATATTCACAAAATCACACAATTTATAAAAATATACACAATAAGTGGTAAATTACCAAAATGTCCCTCCAGCTCGACGAGCTGAATCACTGAGTTTTCGGGCTCAGATCGGGCCAAACTTGGGCTTTTCCTCAAAGCCCTAACCAAAAACCTCAAAATCAACCGGTTAAACATGATTAACGAGCTTAAAACTCGCCTAATCTGGAGCAGGGTATTACAAGAGACCCTTAGTTTCCCTTACTAGGGTGATAAGCCTTCAGGGGGGCACGCCTTACACCCCTAGCCTATTTGATAGCGTTGGAGGAATCGCTTTCAATAACTAATTTAACTCCCCCAAGACTCACTCCTAAAGTTAAGGGTCTCCAAATACTAAGAATTTCCGCTTATTGGATTTCTTGATCCCCACAGATTCTGAAAACATGACACGAATAGAGCCCATATGATCCCTAAGAACTCCCCCAATACTTGACGGATCAGGTTTACCCCTTGAAGTCCCATCCATATTAAACTTAAGAGTCTCCAAAGGAGGAGGAGACCACTCAACCATCAACCTCCTTTCTTACCGAGAGGTAACCATCATGTAACCTTCCCAAGATTGACACAGATTCCCGGCCTTGAAGTCTTTGAAAACCTTATTAGAACACAACCACGTGCTCAAACTCCATTTTGTTTTTTGACAAAGATCCCCAATATCCAAAGATTGGCTCTCAAAGATCCTAGTATTCCTTTCTTTCCAGATGGTCCACGAAACAACTACCGGGATAGAAACCCACGCTAGCTTCCTCTTGATTCTAATACGGTGAATAGACCACGATTCCATGAGCCTCTCCCAAGAATCAGGAATTACCCAAGGCACACCCATAAAGCTCAGAAAGCAACTCCATAACCTCTCTCTCTCTCTCTCTCTCTCTATATATATATATATATATATATATATATATATATATATATATATATATATATATAAATCTGTCTTCTTTGAGTACTGAGTTGTTAATTTCGTGATTGTGTCCCGAGTTGTCAATTTCTTTGATTGTGACTTGTCTATGTGTCCCAAGACCTCGCATCTGGAAGACCATCAAAGTCAAATCAAACTTCAAGTTTCAAGCTCTAGAAGCAACATTGACCGAAAGACATCGCACCAAAATTGAAAGATCTTCATGATTGTCAACCATCACAGGTATATAGACCATAGGACTGACCTAAAAGCCTTAGAAGTCATTTGGTTAAAATTGGAATAATAAAAACTGGGTTTCTAAGTCCTTTTCCTGCCTTGTGCAGAGCTCTTGCTATCTACCAAATATCTCCATATTTTCATGTGTCTTTGCAATCTAATAATTGTACATTATAGTTAAATCTAATTGAATGCAAAAGAAATCTCACATGAGCTCTCTACCATGTCCACCTTTTTACAAAATCTTAAGTCTCCAACACTTAGTGAAAATGGGTTTTTTTGGCGGCTTGGAAGTTCTAAGATCAGGTCTCGGAACGTGTGTAGTTGGAGAGCGATTCTTCCACGGGCATTTCGTGTTTAGCGACACGGGTTTTAGAGTATTTTCGATTTTATCCTTTCGCATGAACAGTAAATTTTCAATGGGCTGATTTTTACTATTCATCGGCGAGCCGATTTGAAATTTTGGAGAGCCGAATTGCACTGTTCATGAATTTCGGCGAGCCAACTTGCAATTTCGGAGAGCCAATTTCAAGAACATTGCACTGGACATGAATTTCGGCGAGTCAACTTGCAATTTCGGAGAGCCAATTTCAGGAAACATCGCACTGTTTATGAATTTCGGCTAGCCGACTTGCAATTTCAGAGAGCCGATTTTAGGAACATTGCATTGTTCATGAATTTCTGCAAGCCGACTTGCAATTTCGGAGAGCTGATTTCAGGAAACATTGTACTGTTCATGAATTTCGGCGAGCCCACTTGCAATTTCGAAGAGCTGATTTTAGGAGAATTGCATTGTTCATGCATTCTTTTTTCCAGTACAGAAATTCGGCATACGCTAAAATCCGTGTCTATATACACAAAATACTTGTGTGAGAATCGCTCCCCTGTGTAGTTTTGTTCAATTCTCTTTGCATATCCACATGTAACATGTAATTGAACGACAGAACCTTGCGTTTGAAATTTGCAAATGATTAACTAAAGTCTACATTAGGAGGGGATTTCAAGTGATACACAGCCAAACACGTCCTCAATCAATCAAGTACAAAAATAGTATTATCCTTCTCAACCAATTACTTTGTGGCCCACATGGGCATAATTCAACTACTCACCTCAGGAAATGAGAGGTGCCAGATTCGATCCCTCGTGGCCTCACTTGGTGCGCCGTAAAGGCAGTGGGTAAGGTAAACTCATTATTGAGGGGGATTCGGTCAATACAATTAAGTGGACAAAAGGTTAAAACCATCCACCATGGAAATTGATTTCCTTGGTTAGAGAGATTAGGAAGTTGGCTTTGGAGAGGGACGTATCCTATGTCAAGATCGGCCGAACAACGAATAGAGTGGCTGATTATTTCGCCAAACTTGGAGTCACCGACCTTTTCTCTGGAGTTTTCCTCCTTTGAGATTGGGGGACTCTTTTTTTTTTTTTTCTTTTATGTTATTTCTATCTTCTTTCTTTTCATTTTCTTCTTTTTGTTTGGGTCTAATCCTGTTAGACCTTTTTTTTTTTTTTCTCTTTTTCCTTTTAATATAAATTTCTTTGTTAATGTTAAAAAAAATAGTCTATCCATTTATAACCAAACTTTTGAATATCCATCTTTTTAATTGATCCCATTACTTGAGGCCAAGGCCGAACCCAGCATAGGGTTTTACAGTGTGTACATGATAAGACTGTATAGGGGTAATCATTTACCATCATATTCCACTGAGTTATACTGTTTTTTAAAATGACTGATAATTCTCAAACAAAAATCAAAGCACATTTAAATGTGAAGATTTAGTAATTATTCTCCACCTTAGAAAATCCCTAAAATAGGATTGTACTATTTTATCAATTTACTGTTTGGAAAGTAGTAAAACGATAAATTTTACTTGAGTGTAACAGAAACCGGCAGTAATTTAATTATACTGTATTTTTCAGAAAAGAAAAATACCATTATAATGATATTACCAAAAATTTATGACCACTTCTGTTTTTATCAGGTAAAAAATGGATAAACATGCGGTATTTTGATATTATTAAATGTCAAATTTATAATTTTAATGAAATGCCACTAGTGTTGCAAGGAGTTTAGACTGAACTTCTAAGTTTTAAATCTCTAATTTTTTATTCTACTCAGTTGATTATTCAGTGATTTTGATATTTAATGACTTCGATAATGATATTTAGCAATGAACTTATATGGCACTAGATGACATTTTATGATTCAAGAAATGTTAGAAGATAAATTATATTTTTAATATAATTATTAAAATAAATTATTTTCTACAGTACATTTGTACTTTAATTCCAAATTTGTTAATGATTATTTCAAATTTAAATGTCATTTTCATTTTTATTATATATTTTTCTTATTATGTAAATATTCATACTTTTCACAAAATTTTATTGGTAAAAATAAGAAAAATTTGAAAATATCCTGAATATAAGAATAACTGATATTATCTCAAGAACGATATTGTGACTTAATCTAAACACCCCCTTGCAGAAGTAAGATTTCTACTGCTACTACCAAATTACTTCTTCATCTCTAAGGCCCTCTGACAAAAATCTTTAGCACATCTGATAAGGCTGTAAGAGTTCATTGGTATAGTCTAAAGGATGTGGATTTAAATCCCATCGGTGTCAAATAGATAGTCGATCCGTGGAATCAATTTGCCAAATCTAAATAAAAAAGGTTAATTTTAAATTAATGAGATAAATAATTTAGATAATGATAACATCTCTCAAGAGGTGAACTTTATTGAAAGCACCCTTAAGGTAAATACAGACTCGTGTGGTAGCATAATATCAAGTGTCAATCCAAACCAATATGAAGTGGGTGCAGCAAGGCCTGGAATCTGCTTAAATTTTTTTTATGATGGATGAACCTCAAGCACAACCCTATTAAACCCCACCTTTTGAGTGACGTCCCACACTTCCATCGGATAACCACCGAGTTACGCCACAGGGACTCGAACTTACACCATACCGCATCCTGAGGCAGAATGTTACCAGCTGAGCTACCCTGTAATTAAATTTTAACAGAAAAAATAACACATCTGAACTATATTTTTATGCTTTAGCATCCCGCAGTAATAAATATCTGCGCTGAAAATATGATGCAAATGAGTGAGTAAAGGGGCACTACAAATGTAATCAAGCACTTCTTTCTTTTCGTTCTTTATTTACTCTCCCCCTCTCTGTTTTTTTTTTTTTTTGAGAAATAGCACACTTTTTTTCTTAGCATTACACCTTTCCAGTAGGATTCAGAGTCAGACATTAAAGAGGAAAAAGAAAATTACAAGATGACCAATTAAGAAACTGCTACATAGTGTTGAAAGTTGAAACTAATGGCCCAAGGCAAACAGCAGAGACTATGGATGACGTTTCGAAAATAGAGATGGAATGATAATTTTATACGAACAGCCTTACCTGGGCAGTAAGGTTCAGCTCCTTGAACCCCTTCTCTATTGCTTTGTAGCCATTGAAGTTTGCCTTCCTCAGCCGGCACACAGGCAAATTCCACTCAGACAGACAAATTCCACTCTCAAGTATATTAAGTACACTGGTTTATGATTTACAATGGACAGGTGAAAGGAACATCGATCAGGTGAACAACACCCCCATTTAATAATGTAGCCGCTCATTATTGTCAAAACTCAGGCACTCAATGCCCCTGAGAGTGGACTCGTAGTTCTTTATAATAGTCGCATTCCTACCAGAAGATAAGTGCTTGGGCTGTGATGATCCAACTGCAGAACTCATCTGCCCACTAACAATCTTGCGTAACCCTCCAGGGCTTGCCTCTCTGAGAGAACGTGAAGGCTCGACCTCACTCCCCATCATATCACGGCTACTGGAAACAGCAGCACGCCTTGAGGATCCACTTGACCTCGCCAGGAATGTGGAACTGGATAACTGCATCATGCAGGCATGAGCTTTAATTCTTACAAAGAAAAGCATAGTCAGACAACATAACAAATTTCAGCATTCCAAAATAAATTGGAATTTATACAGAGACATCGAATGAGTGGTTTAACTCTTAAAGTTAGAATTAGAAACGATCACTGAGGACAATTTAAAGATAGTCCCAGTATATGATAGAATGAGAGAACTCGGATAAGGTGATTTGGTCACGTAAGTAAAAGACCGGAGACGGGTCCAGTACGTAGAGTTGAAAGGTTGCAAATTGAAGGTACAAGGAGAGGTAGACCACTGAAAACATGGAATGGATAAAGACAAGACAGGCAGTAGAGTGACTTTTTCTTATTCATGATAGGGTCAAATGGAGTAGAACCTGAAAAACTAATTCCAGATAGAGGGTATTATAGCATTTAATGATGATGATATATGCACAAATATGCATGCATGTGTTTATGCAAGATTGTAGTTCCCCTGTACATGCTACAACTTGACACAAAATAACCTTCTTTTTATTGCATGATAGAACAACATTTTAGTACATAAAATACAAGAAGCTAAACCAACAGTGTTTCAAGTAATCAAACATAACAAAGTTAACTATCTAAATAAGCCTAATACATTAAAATTAGTACCATCCTGAATAAGCATAACTGCAGCTAGAACAAAGTGGATTCACTTTCTTTTTCTTTGATAGCTTGCGGTGTCTATTGGATGAAAAACATGTATTGAAATAAGCCCTAATACATTAAAAACTGTCCCATCCTAAATAAGCACAATTATGGCTAGACCAAAGCGGACTCACCATAGCATCCTTAGAGACGGATGCATCATTTGCAGCCGGATTCTTCTGCTTTGAAAAGCTGCCTGCATTCACAGATGGTACAGAGACTCGACGACGAGAGGGATCATTTGTAGACCAACCACCTTGCCTTCCTTCCCCACTACCTAAGACAAAACAGAAAGCAGAAAAATATCATTGATTTGCTGAAGAAAACAAGTACAAAGAGCCTTCATATGTGTGAGAGAGAGATACCTGATTGCCTATCAACATTGGCAATGATGGGGGGCATCCCTGAGCTGGTACCAGCACCAGGGCCCTTAAAGAAAAAAGAAGTCATCATCCAACCACAGAAAAGCCAACTTGCTGAAAACATTTCACGCTACAATATTTACTAACCAGATTACGTGGAGCACTTGAAAATTGTGATTGCTGATACTTCAAAATGGTCCAATCAAAGACATAATCAAACTGAAAACCTGAATAAAATGAAGTATTAAAAATAAATACTAATCATACAGAGAGCTGACATTGCTGCACAAAAGGCAGCACATTTAAGATGAAAAGGCAGCAAAACAGTTTATGCCAGTTTGATATGTACAGATTAAAAGGGGACAGGGGGTAGTTGCACATGAGATAGAAAAAATAATTATTGTCAACATTCACTTTGCTAAAAGGGTAACTCTCGGTAAGTACAATTCTTGATTCATTGGTTTAAGATTAATTAATAATCGAGCTTCTTAAAGGGGTTCTTAGTTGTTCATGGAAGACAGTATCTTCTCATTTACTTTTTAGGCCACTTCTTACATTGGTCAACAAACATGTGTTAGAAAAAAGGAAATAAAAGTTAAAACAAAAACATGAAGTGGTGGAATATAAAGTTTCAAAAGGTTATTGTTTAAAAGCCAATTAGTTTTCAAGAAGAATAATATGGAAATGTTAGAAAGGCATAAATTAGAAATAAAATGGTAAATACAGACAAGTAAGCATTCAGGCAAGATGATATGCCTATAGAAATATGCTTCACGATGGTATATCCAAGACTTTTTTCTATAGTCCCCCCCCCCTCAAACCCAAAAAAAAGGGAAAAAGGTACTGAAGGAAAAGTGTTTTCATCCTTGGTTTTAGCTCAAAATACTTTTCATCCCTAATCTAAAGATGCATGTAAAGAATTGCAGAAGCTCTAACCTTCACGAATGAAAAGGTCACGAAATATTCTTTTAAGATAAGCATAATCTGGCTTGTCATCGAAGCGCAGTGATCGGCAGTAATGAAAATATGATGCAAACTCCGTAGGATAACTCCGACACAATGCCTGATGGAGAAATGGCACATTTTCTTATTAAACTTCATCATTGCAAGTAAAACAGGCGGACATCAAGGAACCCAGCTTTTATATTCATAAAGAAAAATCACCTCAATGGATGTGGAGACCTTTCTCTCGCTGATCTTTTCATATTTCTGTTTCTTATTACCAGCTTTTAAACCCTGCCAGGGAAGGCTACAAAGGGAAAAGGACGGGTAGCAATAAGCAAAGACAAAAAGAATTGCGTAAAGGAATGAGGAAAAGACACCCATACCTTCCTCTTAAGAAATACATAAGAACATAACCAAGTGATTCAAGATCATCCCTCCGGCTTTGCTCTTAGGAGAACAAAAGACAAGAAGAAATTCATGCACAACATGGATGGAGAAAAATCAGACATTTCATATACCAAGGAAATGGGAACTGAACTTGATACCACAAAAACATTAATAAACTTATGGAAGAAGTGCATCATCAACAGAAGTTTGCTCCATAGGCATATGTTCTCTCTAGCATATTGGAAAGATGACCTCTCAAAAAAAAAAGCATATTGGAAAGATGGATTCAAGATCATCCCTCCAGCAAAAGGCAAGAAGAAAGTCACATGAAAGGAGAAAACTCAAATCAGAGATTTCATACAACCAGGGAAATGGGAACTGAAGGTGATACCACTAAAACATCAATAAATTTATAGAAGTGCATCACCAACAGACATTCACTCTGTTTGGCATATGTTCACTCTAGTATATTGGAAAGGAAGAGCACTGATACCATAATGTACATAACATACCAATGCCAAGGTGGGTATTCATGCTTGCATATCTCGCAGTTCCAGTCAAGTTCTTATTTTCTCTGTATAACATACATGAACATGGATGATATACCAACAAAGGATTTAACTAGCTAAGTAGATCAAATTCAAAAATAAAATAAAAAATAGCCACTTAAAAAAAAAAGAGATTAAAAATGTAGCCAAAGGTAAAATTGTATCTACTTTATAACAGCATCAAAGCAAGAGAAAAATATCATATAACAACCAAGGTTGTCTTATTACCATTCAAAAAACCCAAGATTGTCTTATTATTTTGATAATTAAGGGAAAATATGCCATGAATGTAACACCAAGAAAAGCACAATCCAGGTCATATATGTTTTATGATATACAATTATCATAATCCTCTACCTATTCTCATAACACATGCACACGCAAATGAATGCACTTCCACAGCATCCATCAAATTAATATTTTTTGAAAAGGTCCATAAAATGAATGTTGGCCATCCATATAACCTCAATTTGAGATAATAATCATGAAATTTC
Organism: Chimonanthus salicifolius; assembly: GCA_013350335.1. Taxonomy (NCBI): domain Eukaryota; kingdom Viridiplantae; phylum Streptophyta; class Magnoliopsida; order Laurales; family Calycanthaceae; genus Chimonanthus; species Chimonanthus salicifolius. The sequence continues at coordinate 28,684,485 of CM023533.1, read as the reverse complement.
AGGCAAGAATGGCTAAATAATAAAAATAGAGATTTTAGAATTAGATTTAACAAGTTGAAAAAGAAAATACATGCAAAAATGACTAAATAATAGAAAGAGATTTAAGATTGAATTTGGAAAGTGGGAAGTAACACCCATGCCATGTCATATATAGAAAAAGAAAAATTCGTGCAAAATTGGCTTATATATATATTTGATTTAGTGTGTGAGAAAGGTTTGGCCCACTTTAATCATTCATGCCAGGACCAAAAAACAAAGAAATTTTGAAAAATAAATTGTCTAACATAAACAAAGAGAATTTATGATTAGATTTGGTCAGTTGGATGGATTTGATCCATTATGAGCTAAAAAAATTATGCATGTAAATCTACAAAGATGAGTCCACATGTTACATAAAAAAATTGAAATTGATGGAAAAATCGTTAGCTCAAAGAATTGTTAATTTTTTTTTTTTGAATTTACGTGTGGTAAACCGCGGGATACCCAGCGTAAAACCCCCACGGATGAGCCCACTACCCTTAGGGCATACCAAGGTTAGGCCATGGGGGCTCGAACCCGCAACCTCCTGCTTCCTGAGGCGGGAGGTAACCAGTTGAACTTTTGAACTAAAAATGATTAAATATTGCACCAATGTCCAATATAAATGGGTCCATGGGCTTTTCCCACTAAAATCCATGTGGAACCAAGATTCTAGGTCCCAACAAAATCCATGAAATCAAGAGTAACGAATTTTGCATGCATATCAGAAAGAAAAGGTGGATCCTTATCAATAGGGAGATCATAGGACTTCTATTTTTAGTTATGTTTATATCATTTGCTAATGTGTAATAATTCTAGTGGTGGAAAATAATTTAAAGGTGATGTGTCATGTTAGTTTGAAACATAAGGGTGAAACAAATTGATGACAATGGCATGTTGTCAACTAGATAAAAAAAATTATAGATGTCTTGGTTCAATAAATCTTAGCTTGTAGAAAAATATAAATAAGGGTCTTGACTCGTGCAATACACATTAGTTTCAATTGAAATTTTCTAACCTGTGTGGTTATTTATCCTTGTTGAATTTCTTGTCAAATTTGTTTAAAAATACTGAGAATTCAATTTTATTCTCATTGAGTGTCTAATTGCCAGTGAGCAATTACATATTCAAGGTGTTCATCTTGGCCATAGATTGAATTTTCTTCTAAGAGAAATCATTTGTGGTTCACCATAGATTTTGGACTTCTCATTTCAATTGAGCCAATTTGCCATGGATATCTTTTTCGGGTTGGATTTTGAGAAAATCACCTACACCCCAACCTTTAGCAGAAATGAATTAGGATTTCCACTGTCCTACAGCTTAATTTGTCTTCCTTAGATCTAGAACCTCACCCTACATCTAGAAATTTTCTATGGAGGTTCCTAGGTTTGCTTTTCAGCTACTTGAAACTTTGATTTCATTAGAAAATAGTATGGAAAAATGGATACAAATATTTTAAGAAAATTAGAGATGGATATGGTGAGCTGGAAGGAGAAGGAGCACTTCTCCAGAGTCCCTTTTTTATTATTATTATTATTATTTTTTGGGGGGGGGAGTTACCCTTTGTCATGTTGTATGAAAATAATAGGGAAATTTCTTGCAAAAGTCAGAATTTTTATGATTGGATTTAGTGAGTTAAAAAGGTTTACTCTTGTCATGCAAAAAATAATCCAAAAATAGAATTAGAACTGGTGAGTCAGGAAGGATTTGACCAGTCATCCATATCCAAAAATAAGAAAATTGTGCAAAAAATGACTACAAATAAAATAAAAAAGATTTTAGAAATGGATATGGTGAGCTGAAAAGATTTTGCCCATCTTGTCATGTGAGGACCTAAAAATGAAAAAATTCATGCAAAAATGCCTAGAAGATAAAAAGGAGATTTCAATATTGGATGTTGTCATTAGTAGGATCTACCCATCATTGTCATGTTAGCACCTAAAATAGATAAATTATGTGGAAAAAATGTTAGAATAGGGGAAAAAAAGATTCTAGGTTCGAATCCAATGGTGGGAAGAGAACAAATGCCTCTCCCTATATATGTCACAAGGCCATGCCCGATGCAGCTTCCACATACTCATGAGAAAAAAACAAATAAATAAATAAAATGGAAGTTTGGTAAACAAATCACGATGAGGATAGTTTGAGGCTACCAACAACATATAGATGTATGCATGTGTACTAGGAGCTCCTTCCCAACAAAAAATCACATGAACATGCAATTACGGATGCATCACAGATATTTTTTAATATTTTTTATATTTATTAAAGTGATTTGAGTTATAGGCTATATTGTGATATTTCATTTATATGATCAAAGACTCCAATGAATAAGCTCTCTCTCTTCAACCTTTTTGAAAGGTATCCTCTTCATTGCTCCACAATTCTTCCTTTATGTTAGATATAGGACAGGTATGGGTGATAGGATAAGATTATGGTAAGATGTTTAGCTGAGTGATTCACCTCTTAAAGACACTTTCGATTGGCTTTACAAGATTGGCAGCCGAATGCAACATTCTTGTAAGGGACTGTTTCGTCCTTTAATCTTATGTTGTTTCTTGGTGCCTGGCTTCAAAAGGAATCTGGAGTATTGGAAAAAGAGCGCACTTCTTGACTTGCTTCAGCAGCTTCATGCTTGTTACTCAAGTCCTTCCCATCGTAGGTTGTGGAGACTAAATAGTAGAGGTGTGTTCTCAGTTAAATCCTTCTATAGTGCCATTGTGTTTGATAAGGCCTCCAAAAGCTCGCTCAACCGGATTTGGAGTTTTTCTGCTCCTCAAAAATGCATCACTTTCTGTTGGACTGTTTTTTAGGAGAAGATTTCAACCTTAGATTTCTTAAGAAACAAAGGGGGAATAGATACCCTTGCCTATTGCTGCTTTCTATGCCTTCAAAATGAAGATTCTGCAGTGCACCTCCTCCTCTGACCTGTGGCCCATTCAATGTGGTCCCAAGTAATTACTTGGTTTCATGTTTCTTGGGTGATGGTTGGATCTCTGATAGATCATCTGCATAGCTAGCGTTTTGGTTCGAATAGGCAGAAAGGTCGCATTCTTTAGAAGTCCGCTCTAATTGTTGTTCTTTGGATCATCTGGAGGGAAAGGAATAACCTTTGTTTTCGCAATTAGGTAGGTAGTGCAGAAAAAATCTCCAGATTCTTAAATGCAGTGTGCAAGCTGGGTTTCCACCCTCCCCAACTTCAAACATTACTCGATTAATCAAATCATCTCCTCATGGCCCTCGAAAGGTGCTTTTTAAATTTAATTTTGATGGTAGCGCTTGGGGTGCTTCAGGTCCTGCAGCATTGGAGGTCTCATAAGGAAAGATAGAGGTGACTCTATTATGGCTTTTTCTGGTCCTGCTGGATCATGTTTCGCCTATGTTGCTGAAACATTTTCCCTCCTATTCGATTTAAAGCTGGCAATTGATCACCAAATGATACCTCTGGTCATGAAGGGGGATGCTGTTGGTGTTATTAAATGGATTTCCTTCACTTCCCACCCCCCTTGGAGAATTGCGGATTTAATTGAAGAAATCGAGGATGTGTAGAGGGATATTGGTCCAGTTTACTCACACTTGGCGAGAAGCCAATGGCGACGCTGATAGGTTAGCAGGCTGGTTTCTTTCACCCTTACAGGGCCTGTTTTTTTTTTAGTCTTTTCCTTTTACTGTTTTGATGCGGCAATCAGGATCGGGTTAAAGAGATGGGTTTGAATCGGGTTTAAATGGGCTAACTATGGACACTAAATGGATTTTTAGTAGGCTAAATAAATGAGACTTGATGAATTAATTAGATGATGGGATTAATAGATGGGTGGTGAATGGAGTTGATGAATAATTGGCAAAGGTGGGTTCGGTTGAAGACATGGCTGGGCAATGGAAAGTGTGGTTATACAATGGGTGTAAATATGGTCAACGGTCAAATGATTAAAGGGTAGATGGGGTTTTAGAATCGTTGGGTTCAGCCAACTGTAAAGGGACGATGGTAGGGCAGTTTGTGTTTCTGGGAACAGGGGAGTGAAAGATGTATCACTATGTTGGGGACATTGGGCAAAGACATTGAAATGGGTTAGGAGCGATGGAGGGACTTGGGTGAAAGGAGCAAGTTGGAGTGGAGGTGGATTTGGGCATGAATGGGCGGATGGTGGGTCTGACGATGGGAGTTGTTGTGCATTGGATTTGGATGTGAGGCCGATGGACAAGAGGGGTAGAATGATGAGGTCAGCAGGTTGGGCAATGGTTCTGGTTGTTTGGCATGAAGAAGATGATGTGGAGTAGAGATGGAAGAGAGGAAAGGGGCTGATTGGAGGAATGGTGATATGGCTGTTTGAGTGTTGAGCGATGGAGACGAAGCAGGAAAGCAAAGAGGAACGGCTTACAGCAGATGGGTGCTGGGTTTTGTGAAGGTGAGAATGTGAAGAAGAAGATGAGGGATGGAATTAGACGATGAAGGTAGAAGAAGGGATGAAGATGAAATTGGCAGGGTGTGGGTTAAAGAAAGGGAGTGAAGGTGGAAGAAGAAGATACGGGGATGGGATGAAGGCTGCCAAAAGGTTACCTGGCTGCAATGTCGATGTCAGTTTGGGGAAAACCCAAACTGAGGTGGCTTCAAGACTGATGCGGCGAGCACAGAGACGGACAGAGCAGGTAGCAGCCAAGCTTGGCTGTGGTGCCTCTCGTCCGGCAGCTGGTCGATCTTCTCCCTAACAGCAGAGAAGACAGAGACTCCAAGGGGGCTGTCGTACTCCGGCGACGGCGAGAACCATAGAGGAAGGAAAAGAAGGTGAGAATCCACCCACGAAAGAGAAAGGTGGATAACAGGGAAGCACCCAAACTGAAATTCAATTCATTCATCAATTTGTCCTTCATTACATTCCCAAAAGGGGTATTTATACTAAAACCCCAATCCTAAAAATTAGCTAATAATGGAAAAAAAAAATGAAAATGCATAATAAATCAAATAAAAATAAAATAAATGAGTTGGGCCGGGTCTTCGATGTTTGGCGGGTTGGGTCAGACTGTGTGCTACATCATGTTTTGGCCTGTGGGCTTTTCTGTTTGTTTTTTTTAAATAAAAGATCATCTTTCAAAAAAAAAAACTACCCCCTCCGTCCCTCCCTGCTTTTGCTTTACATGTATTATTATATGAATGAATTACATTAAAACTAATTTAAAGTGCTTTATTAAGATGGTTCAATGTTCCATATAGTCTCTCTATCTCATCCAAAAACCTTTAAAAACAGTTTGCAAAATGTAACTGTCAAAGGGTTGTTGAGATTGCTCCTATCTTCCTCTCTTTTCAGGTTTACCACTTTTTATTGATTTTGTCCATTACATATTATTACATTTTTTTCCTTTAAATTTTTTTTTATTCACATATTGTATATTCAATTTGAAACTAAAGGTTTTAATTAATTGGTATATGATTGGATTTTCAAGTAGGCATTTGTTCAATGATATATCAATTTAATTATAAAACAAAGTAAATTGATGATCATCTGCAACATGCAAAGCACGTAACACTAGTATTGTCAAAGCCACAACAGACGATTAAGAAAATTTCTGCCAGTGCCCCAAGACCGAAGTTATGGCATCATAAAAGGAAACACTAGTTAGAAAACCAAATCATAGATAGTAGTATAGTACCATAAAGGAAAACATTAATTGGGAAGAACAGTTTCAATAATTGACAAAAAAAGGTAAAGTATTAATAGGTCCCTTAAACTGTACTTGTCATGGAGCGAGAAACACCCTAAACACAAATATCCCCACGCAGAATTTTATATGTTTAAGCTTCAATCACCAGACAGTGCAGCAGCTTGCAAATGATTTTGGGCCATAAGCAAACCATAGTGAACACCAGGTCTCCAATTCAAGGCATGTTTGTATCATCGTAAAGTGAATGCACTAGATTTGGATCATTTTCTCAAGTATGTCAGAGAGGGGAAAAATTCACTTCCATATCATAAATTGAAGGACTGCAATAGGGAAAATATTTTCTTATCGCCTTCTTATCTATTGGGCTCATAGCACAATTCCCAAGTGTTTACTGTTTACCGTGCAAACTTACAAGTTGTGTCAAAGTTACTATTTCAAAGGTTAGAGAGAGAGACTAAGACAATTTTTATTGCTAATAAGAATTAGCTGAAAAGAAACAAAAATGGAGGTAAAGGCACACAATGTACCTTCTTTTTCATAGCTTTCTGTAAGGTTCCCTATTTTAGTAGTTACATTCGTTCCAAAAATGAGTTTGTGGCCATTACACAAGATTCCCAGGAGGTTCTCAGTTATATGTTAAATCATGTGATGTAATCATGACATAAATATACTGAAGACAATGATAATTTGTTCTGCTGACCATTTAAACGGCAATGTACATGAAAGTATTCATTACATTAAATATGCTACTTACCTATAAGGAATATGTTGATGAGTAGTAGTATCTCTGTACTTCTTAGCGAGACCAAAATCAATGGCGTACACCTATACGCAAGTGCAGTAACAGAATAAATCAGCTCAGACACCCTAGCTTTCAACAATCTAGAAGGGAACATCAAGATCAAAATTAAAATATACCTGAGTAACGCGCCTCCCTAAGCCCATGAGAAAATTGTCAGGCTTTATATCGCGGTGCAGAAAGGATTTAGAATGAACATATTCAACTCGGTTGATCTGATGGGAAATGCAACAAGTACAGAACGTGACAAAGATTGACTAAAATATGTTAAAATAAGGAGAACAAATTACAATAGAAAATAAATGATTATAACAGATGAAACCTACCATCTGATCAGCCAGCATGAGAACAGTTTTCAATGACAGTTTCCTGCCACAGAAGTTAAACAGATCTTCCAAACTTGGGCCCAATAAATCCATCACAAGAACATTATAATCACCTTCAACACCAAACCATCTTACATTTGGAATTCCAGCTGCCAAAGTTCAAAAAATTGTTAACAAGAACATAAAAAGACCATGTAATTTATAACTAATTATCTGAAACCAGAGGAAACATAAACTTCATTACTTCCTCCTTGCAGAATCCTGTACAACTTTGATTCATATGACAATTGGGGGTGCTTTGTCTTGACATTTTCCTGCAAGTAAAAATAAGAAAGAGGCTATTTAGATCGATTTGGGATCTTACCCATATGGAAGAATAGAACTTCTATTTTTAGCCGTTCAAAAACAAGATCTGAGGTAGCTCAAACATTTGCTTCTCATTAGGATGATTGACATGAATTTTTTTTTTCCAACCCCTTGGAGTTGATTGACATGAATATTATTACATGATGTAGAATATATATTCCAAAAAAATTAAAATGAAGTACAAATTATTTCTGAGATGGCAAATATCCTCCCCTTTACAGTCTCCCTCTAAAGTCCACTGACTTCGTCAAGAAATAAACATCCTCTTTTCTTCCTAACATGATGGGATGAAACATCTTTTTCAGAATACAATTCCCAAATATGATTAAAAACTATTAAAAAAAAAAGCACCATAGTATTTATTCTCCTAATACTCTAGCCCATGCATCCAACCCCTTTCTGCTGAAATGATTCAATGGAACTTCCCAGTACTTCTAGTGGCTAAGGCTTCAGAGCTTCATTTGATGCCTTTGTCCCAATTGAGTCCAAGCACAAACTCAGTCTTGGAAACTTTCTAGCAACCTAACAGTATTTGTTCTCCTTGATACTCTTGCCCATACATACTCAAAATCACTTTCTGCTAAAATGATTTGATTGAACCTCTCAGCACTTATAATGGTTAAGGCTTCAGCTTCATTTGATACCTTTGTCCCATTTGGTCACAAAAACAAACTCAGTCTTGCAAATTCTAGCATCCTAACAGTGGCGACAACCAATTAGCCTTAGCTGTGTGGTTCATTGTAGTGGCCCAACATCACTACCTCATCATTTCTCAAGACATCCAGCATGAGATTCCTTGCAGAGATATATTTGTTGGAGCTCACTTTTACCTCTCTACAAGAAATCGCAAAAGCAAATGAAAATTTATTTCTCCAACTAAACATTCATCAATATATAGTTGTAATCTCCGATTGCATTAGTACAAGCCCAAGATTCCAATATTTTAAAATGCTTCTACGTCACAGTAACTTAATATTGTTATGTTGGTGACTGTCAAGATGCAAAGGACAAAAAATTGTGAAATTAGGATTGAGTGTAGCAACAACACATTCACTTTGCAAGGTATCGCCTTGGAGCCAAACTATTCAATTGATATTTAAATATTTTGTAGAAGGAGAAATCTAGGGAGAATTAGACTCCCTACTATAGGAAACGGGTGCCAGCCGATGGGTGAAGTCGAACTTTTTCACCACATCAAAGCAATGGATAACAATTGGTCACATACTGAAAGTCATCCCATTTGACATATCTAGCCATATAGTCTAAATCCATGAATGAATTCATTAAAACATGTTTATTTCATGACCCTAAATAGGATGACTAAAAATGACAAATGAACAAATTTCTTATGCCTTGTAACTATAATCTGCAAAGCTTGTCTATATTTGGTGGGCGCTAGGTGGCCCATCCATTGCAACAAGCCCACATGTCATAGTGCAAAGATCAGTCTCCCTGGCATGAACTTCACAAAGTGGCACAAATGCACCATAATACACAACAGCCTCCTACTAAACACAAGATCTGTTACAAAATTTTACAGAGAACAGTTCTCTATTAGATATTGCCTCCCAGAGCTCTGATTTTTTCCCCTTCGTTTAATGTGTAGCCCCTCCCTTCTACCACAAATTATGATGCCCACACTACCACTTGGGGAGATGGGCTCCTCCCAAGTGCAATAGAGGTCCAAACCTAGAGCCTTCTTGATCGCCCATTGACCCCATCCAGGTAAAAATTCCCGTGGGCCTGATTCCTCCAAACCAATCAAATAAAACACTTACGTGTCGAAAATCAACACAGCAGCTGACCAAGAGCTCAAAAAGATCCCTTTTTTTCTTGAAGTGATAAAAAGACTCAACCTGCAATCTATGTTAGTTGCAACAAAAACAAGCTACCAACAGTGCGACAGGTTCTTATAAATTTCATATTCAATTAAGAAACGAAGAAACACTTACAAGCTTAATGGCGACCTCTTCGTTCGTCTGAATATTAGTACCTGAAGAGTAATTTAAAAAAAAAAAATCAGCGAATGACAAAACCAATCAAAAATAGAATTGAAATAGGAAAGTAAATAAAAGAAAAAAAAAACAGTGGAATACGAACCTAAATAGATCTCTCCAAAGGAGCCGCTGCCGATCTTGCGACCGAGACGGAACTTGTTTCCGACGAGAGGCTCCATCTCTCAAAATCCAAACCTCAAACCTAACTCTAGAGGAGGAAGCAAGGAAGGAAAAGTATAGCAAGAAGATGAAGAAGAAATGAGGGCGAGGCGAGGAAAGACCAAAAGGCCCTCCAGTCGAAGAGTAAATTACCAATTCACCCTATCCGAACTGAAACGGACAGAGATGTTCGATGGATGAGGTGCATCGCGTAGACGGAATGAGCGCAGGCAACCCAGACAAGAAAGCGGAATTTGAGATAAAGTAGAAGAGAAAAATTGGAAACAAGGTAGAAATTCTTGTTCGGATACAAGAGGAGAAGGGAGAAAGGAAAGGAGCGAATGGGGAAGAAGAGACGCGAAGAGAAGAGGAGGAAGAACAGTCGTCACGGATACGGTCGTCTCTACGAGTCTAAAACATTCAAGTTTCTTTTATAGAAGAGGATGCCTTTAATTTAGAAAGAGTTTATTTATTGAAAGTTTATCACCATAAGTCATGTGAGTAATAAGTAATTTACTTTACTATTATATCAATAATTGCTCTAACAAAGTTATTTAAAGTTGATACATGATTTTATCAATACAATTAGTTCGGTGGATAATAGGAAATAACTTAAATTGTATTTAATAAAAAATTGTATTAAATAGAACTAAGAGAATCATTTTGTAATTTGCAAGATGATGGTCAATATTGAATGTTTGGAAATAAATTTTAATCCAATGGTGGATATTAATTTTGGTATACACATCATAGGTGGGATCCCGGTAAACAATACATGAGTTTGTTCAAGTTATTGGGTTTTAAGTTTTAACTTGATTCAGTGGGACTGAGTTATGTATTTGTAAATTTACAGTCGAGTCTGAATTGCGAAAAAAATCATATGGAATTTGAGTTGAACTGACTTCAGAAATTTAAAATCAACTAACCCGACTCGATGCAACTCGAGTTTCAAGAAATATAAAACTTTTGTAAATTTTTTATGCACGCATTAGATACGACAAATCCGACGATGGCCCGATTAAGACCCAACTTGTTAAAATCAAGGAATTGACCCACAAAGTAAGAGGGGGCCTACCTTGTGGGTCTCATTTGGAGTGCTCCGAAACTCCGGTGAACCCAGTGGGACTGTATGTGAACCTGTGGGGAACGAATCTGGCCCCGAAGAGAAACTTGCTTTGCAGAATGAGATTTGGAAGTATAGAAATGGAAGGTCCTCTTCCATGGCTGATTTGAGCAGATTATGGACCTAGATCTTTGGAATTTTTCGAAGGCAAAGAGGACTAGATCTAAGGATGAAATCTTGACCAAGATTCGGGTGGGATCTTCAACAGATAAGATGTAATTATCTTTGTCCATTTAACCATTTAATTAAGTAAAGAACTGAGAGCTACGGCTGGGCATGAATTAGGAAGGGCCAGCAAACATTGAACTATTGAAGAACAAAGGGAGAAGATAAAGCAAGAAATCAATGGAAAAATAAGAAGGGAATGTAAAGTGTTGTCCATCGTTGGAGCCAGCAAGAATGGCGTGCATAGGAGGGATCGAGTTGGACTGAACTAAGTTGGTATTTTATTTTATTATTTACTTTATTTTATTTCTTTTTTAGATTTTAAATAAGGCCTATAAATTAATGGTATTGGCCTCAGTTGTAGACAGACTTTTAATATATTGATTTTATCAAAGCTTGAGCTTTCTCTCCAGATTGGTGAGTTTCTATTCCTTACACATTACTTAACTTCGATAGGAGTTCTTCGAATTCAGATTGCATTTGTGCCTGAGAACCCCGAGTTTCTTAATCGAAATCCCGAGTCTAAATCTTCATGTGCAGCTGGGCCTGCATCAACTTTTTTCGCAAATTTGGGCTAAAATGGATTGAGCTTTCGGACTAGCAATTCGGGTCAAGTCATGCCAGCAACTTGAGTTGGGTTAGGCCAGCAACTCAGGTCAGGTTGAGTTGAGCAATTCGGGCCAGCAACTCGGGCTTAGTCGAGTCGGGTTCAATAATTTTTTAATATAGATTGAATTAGATTTATCAAAACTTAGCTCAATCCGCCCGAATTTCCACCCTATAAGAGAGCAACATAGGCATGGAAACAAACACACAACGAGACCAATTTTTATACAGTGATTTACTTTTTTCATGTGGGCAATATTCTGCATATATGTAATGTGAAAAAAAACCAAGGTGACCCATGGGTATAGCTCAACTGGTTACCTCCCTGTCTCAGGAAGCTAGAAGTTGCAGGCTTCGAGCCCCCGTGGCCTAACCTTGGTATGTCCTAGAGATAGTGGACTCATTGTGGGGGTTTTATGCTGGCTGATAATGACGCCCATGTCTGAGAATTTCTTTGTTTCATCACTATTATTGCTATGGCTTAGATTGATTTACAAGCACCAGATGCCAGCATGTATAGCCATACAAGTAATCAATCCTACAAGAAGTTAATTTTGAGTTCAGTGTAGTTGATATGATGGCTTAACTAGATTAGAAGACCATAGTCATTTGTTTTCGTCCCTCCCTCTCTTTCTCTTCGTTAAAAAAGGGCAAAAAACAACTCTCATGAACGCAGAAAAAAAAGGAAGGAAAAAATAAATTTATCAGGGCCTTTTTGAGCTCTCTCCTTAGTCCTTACATTATATGTGTGTTCTAATCTTCACACTTTTTTTTTTCAAGGCTTCAGTCTGACTGACTTGGCTGGGCCTCACTTAATTTATATTTTATGGTGTTTGAGCCAATGTATTATGTAAATATGAAAATGCAAATCACAAGATTAAGCACACTAAGAGAAGAACACAGTATTTTGTGTGGTTCAATAAAACCGTTTATGTCCACGGAGCGTGATGATTCCATTAAGATGAAGTTTCTCATACTCTTCCTCTCAGTCTCGAGACGTTATGTACTTGTGCCTATCAAACACAACTGGGCTCAATGGACCTGGGCCCAACAGACAGTTCAAGCCCAAAAAGACTTTGAGCCATAAACCCAACAGAGTGCTCAGGTCTAATTTGTATGCTATGATATTGAGTCAGTTTTTTTTATGACAGAAGGTGTTCAGGCATCTCACTCGATTAGTACATTACATAAATTTATGGGGAGTAATCCTTTATTGGAGTTGAGCGTAAATCGAACAAAAAATCTCACTTCATGAGGCGAGCGTCTTGACTGTCAAACCAACCCCTTTAGCATGAAGTTCAACCTTAGCTCAATTTAGCAAACCGGGCTTTCCTAATAACTTTTTTACCACCACCATCCATCATCAAAGTCACTAATCTCAGACTTTCGACATTCTTTTCTTCTAGTCTAATTTATAAAAAAATATTTTTTATTATTTTATAATCCCTTACATTAAAAAAAAACTCATTTGTTTGGATCAATAATTAATTTTCTATTATTTTACATCTTTTTAACACCCAAGTGCCATATCTTCCTAGACTCGCTAAAAATGTGAGCTCGTTACACACCATCTATACTTGGACTTTATTAAAAAAAAGCCTTAAGAGGCTACAGGCAAGCTTGGGCCTTGTGAACAAGCCTAACCATAGAATGGTCCATCAAAAAACAAATGAACGTAAATATGCTCTATTTGAGATAATCAAATTATTTACCCAAATCTAAAATGACACAACAAATGTTTCTGTTGAACTTAAAATTTATCTAGGTAAACAAATGATTTGCTTAAACTAGAATACATTAAAGTGGAGATTATACTATTATCTTCCTCTTTTATTGAAATTCAAAGTAAAATTAGTATATAATTTTTTTATTTTTTATGTTCAATCCAACGGTAAAGATGAGTTTGAAGGTCTTCATATTAACTAGATAAAGTTTGTTGCGTAAAAAGATTTAGATGATTTAGTGCGATTTAAAAATTATAAATATTTAATAATTTGTAAAACTTACAATTATAAGGCAAAAGGGAATAAACTCAATAGCACCATAGGAAGGAAATATCAATGTGCAAAAAAATTGATGGAAATATTATTTTAAAATAGAAAATATTAAAATTATCCTTAAGGTATATCCTTTTATACTGTTCATGTAGCAAATTATTTGATTGGTATTTTAACCAACTCTTAAAAAAATAATTACTTGTGATTAACTATGTTAGCTTGAGATTATAAAATAATATAATTTAGTGTAGCATCTTCCTTTGAAAATATCTTCATCTGCAGGCCAAATCAGTGTTGATTGTTGTGCCAGATTTTCTATACCCTAACTAAGTGGTGTAGTTCAGCTGGGTACATCTTGTCTTAGGAAATGGGATGTCACGGATTCGAACTTTCATGATTTAATTTTTGTTTGTCTTAGGGGTAGGGGTCCACTCGTGGAGGTTTTTCGTGGGGGTTTTACTCTCGGTATCCCACAATTTCCCACACGTAAATTCAAAAAAAGATTTTGTATACCCTTGTCCACCTCTTCCATTACTTTAGAGAGTGGGAGGAGTGTGGTCTGTGAATTTTTTTTTATTATGATAAATTAAATAAGTGAAAGTAAAATATAAATATTATTAATTTGTTGCAACAAATTAAAAGACAGAATGAAAATAGTATCCAATTTTAATAGAAGTGGAGGGGTCAAGATTTGGGATTCACTTAAAGTTATATATATATATATATATAAATGGTAAAGCATAATATATTAAAAACACTAAAGCCCTTTACACTCAAAATGGATATCCTCAATGGACAGGATTCACTTGGAGTAATATATGCAAGATTTACAAATTTGGACCTTAAAAATACCAAATTTGAGTTAAATCTCTATTGTGTCAAGATAATCATATGTACACTAGGTTATATGGTATTAACGTGTGCATGTAGACCCATTAAATAGGGTGGTGATGGATTCAATAAGATTAATCAAGTCATGTTTTCTAAACTCTCAAAATTAAATTATTTTATATTATTTTTAATTTTTTAAACTTTACAGCCTTTAAAAACATTGTTCGATTAACTGATGAAGATGATTTTTGATAGATTTTTCGAGTGTATCCAGTATCACCTAATTTAATAAGTCTCGCACCTAGATGTGCATGATAATACTATCTAACCTAGACCGTGGAGCCATAGGTGATCATCTCATTTGAAAATCATAAAAAACCAATTGAAAAAAAAAAAAAAAATCTGAGTCCTTACCCTAAATCCCTAATTCACTAACTGATTTAATGTTTTGGTCATGTTTGAATACTAATCGATCCAACGGAGACAACTCTGATTGGGACAATTTTTAAAATCCTGCATATATCTCACTGTGATATTAATTTTTATATATTTCTATATATGTTTAATTTTAAGACATAAAATGAATAATATAAAATTATTCAATATTTAAGAGCTGTTCTCAAAACATATCGGCTATATGCGTAGAGAGGTTGCAACAACACGTGTGTGTGGGATTACACCTTGGGAGGAGAACCGGCTAGAGAGGCATTGGGCCGTATATCTTCACAATGATAGCGTTAGGGGAGCGCAGGACGGGGAGTAGTAAGATGAAATGGGTGCAAAAAGGGCTCGAGGGAGTTATTAATATTATACTTGTATTATCTGAGTGAAGTTTTCTGTTGCTCTGTGGACACATGCTGGGTTGGGACTGAACCACATAAATCATATTTTGTGATGTGCTGTGCTTATTCTGTTTGATTTCATTTCTGCATCGGGGATTAAATCCCAACAGCAAAGGCTATGGAATGGTTTTCTTGTGAGGGGCAAAACAGTAGAGGGGAAGGAAAGATCTGTAGCAGCAAAATCTGGGCTGATTGGGTTCAGTTCGGGAAGACGATGGAGGTAGGGTGGACTCTAGAGAGGGCGGAACTCTTGGAAGCGATTTGGGATTTGGGGTAAGGGTGACAGTTTTAGGAGTGTTTGGGGATGGGATTATGGCAGCTAGGAAGTAAAGAGGAGAAAAGAGGGTAGAAGAAGAAAGTAGAGAGAGAGGACGAAGTACCCTGAAGGAGGATAGAGGGCTTCTCGCCAAGTTAGATTCTCTCAAAGGATCACCTGCGCTTACGCTGGAGGATTTCTTTCGAAAATTTGCAATCATATTCTATTCATTGTTCGAAAACTTTATATAATGTTTACAATGATTTATTACTAAAGCACACCTGCTTAAAAGGAAACTCACTACAATTAAAACAAAACAAAACAAACTAAAAATAAACAAAACAAAATAAAAGCACGGCAAGTTATTTTTTTATATAAAATGGAAATTTTTAGATTTTATTATCTTTTTATTATTATTGAAATGACTTAAGTCTGTTATTTTTAAATTGAATTAATACCAATCCGCTTATTGCCCCCACCATCTTCTTTTATTTTTTCCCTTTTGGTTATTTGATTAGAAAGAGGATTATGGAAAGCTGGTTCTGGGCGGCCAAGAAGGAGGTGTGGATGTTGCAGGTTGCCTTCGACAGGCAGCAAATATGGCAACAACGGCCAAGAGAGGATGGACTGTTATCACGAAGCCACAAGGTTCTTGAAATCCAAACGAGAACAGAGGATCGGCGGCAGCAATTAGAGATCAATATAAACTGATTCAAGATGGTTAAGATTGATGAATGCAATGTGAAACCCGAACAATAATCAAATGTCACAGATGTAATAGTAAAGAATTGTCAAAAAATATACAGTAAAAAAAAATAATAAAGTCCAATGAGGGAACAGCCAAGGTAAAAGTATAATAAAGCCTACGTTCGGGTAGCTATCTAGACACTCAACTTTTCTATCATAAGACACCATTTTTTGAAATTTAAGATAAAATTACTATTTTACCCTTCTGATTTTGAAAAATCTTTTATCGTCCAAACACACATCGAAAGGGCAAAATGGTAATTTTATCCTAAATTTTGAAAAATAGTGTCTTCTAGTAGAAAAGTCGAGTGTGTAAATTGCTACCTGTATGTTTTGTTTCAATGACGTTCAAGGCTTCAACTTGGGCATTAATCATACTTTGAAATCTTTTGAGAGGTAGTTATCATGCTTTGAAATCTTACAAGTTACAACTTACAACACATGTCCAGAGTAGGTTTTTGCTTGACCATTTAAAAGAAAATACAGCCTACACGTGCTGCTAAGCAGGGCCGGCCCTGAGATTTCAAAGGCCCTAAGCGAACTCTTAAAATAAGGCCTTTTGCCCTTATATACACTCACAAAAAAAATATCATATTTTTTTTATAAAGTGTGAAATATCCAAATAAAATATAAAAATTAAATTTATAACAAATTACTATTTAAAATTTATAACACAATTATTGTCTATTTCACTATTTGTAGTGATTCGATCGTAGTTACAGAGCCATAGAAGTAGCACATGATAGAAAAATAAGAAATGAATCATATTATAAATAACAACAAGTTATTGATGATTCAAAGGAATATTAGATCTATACTTCAAACACCCATTAGGAATTCAAGATAACGGGATCGATGAAAAAAGTACCTGCAAATTTGAAGTCTGCAACTGAGCAAGCTGAAGGCTAGAGAGAACAGAGAGAGGAGTGGCCAGAGAGACCATGGAGAGAGAGGTCAAAGGAGAGCGAGAGAAAGCGCTGAGAGAGACTAAGAAAGCAAGGAGAGGAGAGGATGTTGTAATAATCACTTGGAGATTTTATTTGATTAGTATTTTCGGATTTTAAAAATGGAAGGGCTAAAAAATTGAGCTAGGTGTAAATTTTGAGCGTTTCCAAAAGCGGAATAGCCGAATAGAATACGAACTGGACGCAGAAATGCAGAATGGAAGATGCACAACCGCGGAAATACTGAAGAGAAGATGCACGGATGCGCGGAACCACTGTTCTGCACGGACGCAGAACCGTGCAGAACTGCGTTCTGCACGTGGGACTCAGTGATTTACGTGGATTCGAGTTTTGGGCCAAGGCACCCGAGCCTTTAACGGGTTATGACTTATAGATCTTTGGAGGCCCTAGACAACAACCTAGTTCGTCTATAGGCAGGGCCGGGCCTGATAAGAATCATTTATAATCCCACTCCCACTTCCAAACTCAAATTTCCATAATGTGGTTATTAGAATAACTATTTTACAGTTCAAAACAAAATTATAGAGTAATTATTTTTTACTTTATATTGTCATTTTGCAGCTTTGAGTAAGAAAATGATGCAACTAGAATCATAATGAATTGAATGAATCCATACTAATTCAGAAAGACACAGGAGAAAAAAGTAACTCTCACCTTCAATCACAGCCAATATCTTCCCATACTAAAAAAAAAAAAAAGCAGACGGGAGAGTGGCTATGGCGGTGATGATGATGAATACATCTTCTCAATATCAATGAAACAACTGAACAAGTTTACCCAGCCCAAGGATGAGTCTGGTCGATAGCATACCTCATCATTATTATCATCCTCAAAAGTCACAAACGCATTTATTTAATGTTGTCGTTTTGAATTCTTGTGGACCAGCATTTGACTGTACCATAAGTCATAATGTTCGTCACTCAATTGTCGTAATGTTCGTCACTCAATTATCCATCATCTCTTTCCTCTAGATTTTAGGCTTACTCTCTAGTCTCTTCCTTTCTTCTTGTCATTTGTAATCTTTCAACTTTACTCGTTAAGGATGTTTCCAATTTTGTACTTAAATGACCAAATCACTTTACATGAGTCTTCATTTTATCATTTTTTAAGAATATCTCTAAACTGTTGTGATAATTTCTAACTCTATCTTTAAAGTTAGTTCATCTATCAAATTTAGCATTTTCTCAATCTAACATTGTCGATCGATCTTCTTTTCATTGTCCAACATTTTTCTTCATAAGCATTGTGGCCTGATAATTGTTTCATAAAAATCATCCCTTTAAACAATGTAGGGTTCCCTTATCGCTTACGACTCTACTAGATTGTATATATTTTGTTCACCTTGCTCCCATCTTGTTCATTATATGTAAATTAGGTCATTTGCATGATTGTACCATAGAGTAAAGTATTTAAACTTATCGCAATATGATAGTCGGTCATTTAGGTCATCTCCAATTTTAATTGGGTTGCATCCATTAAAGTTACATGTGATCCGTTTTGTCTAACTAATTTTTTAGATCATTTGTCTAAAAAAAAATCTCCAAGATTCCTAACTTATTAGTAAGTTACAGTTACGTTTCATTAACTAATACTATATCATTTATAAAAAAACATATACCATGGCACTTCATCTTAAATTCCTAATTTTAAATTATCCATGACTAATGCAAATATGTACATGCTTAATGCAGATCCTTGGTGGAATCCCATACTATCTGGTAAATAAAATTGTTCTAACAATAGTAATTGTTTCGTCATACATATTCCGAATTATGCATAAATTTCCTTTATTAGGTGTAATTAAGGGCATCCACATACCACAGCAAGAAATGTTATTTCAATTGTACTTTTTTTTTATTAACGTGTGAGAAATTCAGACACTAGTTCTATTAATATCTTCATGGATGAGCCCACAACTCTTAAGGCACAACAAGATTAGGCCATGGGAGCTCGAACCCACAATCTTCTGTTTTCTAAAGCAGGAGGCAACAAGTTGAACTACACTCATGTAGATACAAAAATTGCACATTGACAGCAGTTGTAAAACAAAGCTAAAATAATTTATTAGAGTAAAATTTTATAGTTCTCATCATGTCAATTTTTTGTATACATCCTATTCAAATATCCAACTTATGTGAAAAATTGGATATTGATGAGGACAATACTTACCACTTTAGTATGGTTTAAAGGATAAAAATGTTCTCTTTTAAATCGTAATAAAATAACAAGTATTCACATATAAAACTTGGAGCATCCTATCAACCTCCGGAAAAATAAAAATTGATTTGTGGATAAGTACTTTCACTAACAAGGTATATTGAAATCATTTCGTCCTTCAATTTATTATGATAAATTAATAATAATTTTTTTACTTTAAACTTTTTTTAATTTATTATAAATAAAATTAAAGATAAAATAGTGTCACTGTACATCTTAAATGCACAAATGGGAGCTTTGATGAACGGTCCTGACAAAATGTTAGCCCCTTTTTTTAACTTAAGTGTGCGAAACTGTGGAACCTCTACGGATAATATCCACTGCTCTTAAGGTACATTAAGTGAGGTTATGGGGGCTCGAACACAGCACCTTCTGCTTCTTGAGGAGGGAGATTACCAGTTGAACTACACCCATGTGGTTTATTTTTTAATTTAGTATTATAATCTTTAAAATAAATTTCATTACCCATTATAATTTTTTATTTCCTGCCTTTTGATGATTCAATTTGAAACATTGAACATATACTTGTCTTTTAATACTAGATCAAACAGTGACGATGGGTTAAGTCACTGGTAGGATTCAAATTTATAAAATAAAAGAACGTATTAAACAGTTCTTTAGTTATTCCGATATTTAAAAAATTTGGGTGAAATTTTTTCAGTTTTAGTAAAAGACCAAAATATTGACTAATATTTAAAAAATACATGTTGATTGCACCAACATAATTCAATTGAGTCACTTTTACCCAATTTCTTAGTTGTTTAACACGTAACCGAGGATTATTAATTGGGGTTCAATGCCCCACGGTGTCATGAAAAAAAAAAATAGAAGTTTAGGTAATTAAATTAAAAAATAAAAAAAAAAGACCAATGCACTCTTACTATGTCCGGTCAAGTCGGATTAATTTAAAAATCTCTCAACTCAAACCGATCCAAATTCAATACGGGTTTTTGACTTCTTAACTTGACCCACCTGTTGACCTGACCCACATGATTTTCGGATCGGGTCATGCAGGTTCCGGCCAAAACCCGACCCGAGTTTCACCCCTACAAAAACTACATAAAATAATCAAGTGAAAAGTTTCAAATTTATCAAATTGACCAACTCTATTTTTTAATTCAAAATTTTTATAACCTTAAGAAAAAAAAGCTCGATTGACCCAGTTGAAAATTTGAAATAATCTTAGTATACTTTTTTCTGAACATAAACCTTTCTAAAGGTCATCACCATTTGAATTGGACAATGCCCCAGGATCTGTAGACTCGATTGACCCACTTGAAATTTGAAATAATCTTAGTGTTTCATTTTTCTGAATACAAATATTTCTAAAGGCCCATCACCATTTGAATTGGAAAGTGTTGACTATTACTCCAAGAAATAGATGATGATTGGAAATTTGGAATCGACAATGTTTTAAAAATCGACAATGTTTTAAAACATGGATGCCCATTTTAATACAGGTAAAATTCGTTAAGAGACACAGGATTGAGTGAAGTTCCTATTTTACTCCTATCGATGTACAACTCATCAAATAGAGCAGCGTGTTATCGGTACACTGGTACTTGATGAGTGGTACATTAGTAAAGATAAAATCGAGAATTTTACTCTATCCCGTGTCTCTTAACCAATTTTGCTCCTGTTAGGATGGTTGGCCTTTAAATATTTATTTTAATTTAAAGAATTGTATTCTAAAATATATCATCAAAATTTTAGACCAAGTACTCTTTAACTTTTGCTTTTAGTATGTTGTTCTATATTATTGATAAGTGATTCATGAAAGCTAGTCTTATAAAACCATGGGAGTTCTTGTATGCATAATCATCAAGTGTATCTATCCAATATCTATCATAATACCAATTTTTAATAATAAAAGAGCTATTAATTAATACTTTGGGAGTCTAGACATTCGAATTTAACTCTAAATACTTCCACTCTTCCATTAGGTAGAGCTTCTCATTAACATTTAAAACTTTTTATGAAACTACAAATCATGCAAGAAACAAAGCCCACTGCACGAATTGCATAAGAGGCAATAAACGATTGAAGACATTTTAAGAAAAAAGGTGAAATTTTCAATCACAGCTCCCAACTGGTTGCAAATCTACAATGAAAACTATATTTTAATTATGGATATGGATTAACTCTAAACATCCTTTATTAAGGGATCGGGACCGGTTTGAAACTTTTACCATGATCCCCTTCCATTAAAATGATGGAAGAAATCCAAGTGAAATTTCGATCAATTCTATTGTAACGATTCGACTCGAACACAGGGCTTAGGGCTCAACTCAGTAAAAAATTATCCACTTTGGATCTCATACACACGCTCTAGTCTGCACAGATTTGGATTAAGCCTTGGTCACCAGGGATAGGTCCAAAATGCGTCTTACAAGTTAGGAAGGGTTGGCATCATATAAATCCCTATCCATCTTCCTTCACTACCGATGTGGGACTCCCACGTCGGTTAACTGGTGCTCACAACCCATGTGGGTAGGTTATCACATCTATTCCCAACTTTAAATGCCGTATTCAACAGTGTCGATTTTGAGATGTTCTAAAATCTCAGGGGCCCTAGGCAAATTTTTAAGATGGGGCCATACTGCAATTAGTATCCCTTTTTATTTTCTAATTTTTTTTTTTTGATGACTTTAGGCGGCGGCCTACACTATTTATAGCCAAGGCTGGCTATGGTGTTCAAATGCAGACCTTTTCACTAAACTTCATTATAAGAGTAAAGACCCACATTACGGTGGGTAAGTGGCCATTTCTCATGTTATAAATTTTCACAAGACACACAGAGCAACGGCCAATGGCACTCTTCTATGGCCTAATATTGATGTGCCCTACGAGTAGTTGACTCACTTGTGGAGGGTTTACGTTGGATATCCCACGATTTTCCATACATAAATTCAAAAAAAAAAAAAAGATAAAAATTAAAATTTGGTTTTAAATCAACGAAATAAAACTCACTACGCAACCTTTCCTTACCTCAATCATCTGAGGTCAAAAATGCATTTGTCTCCGTCTGAACATTGCATTCCAAAGTTTAAAGTGAGAGAAAGAAGATATAATAATTAGAATATCGAACAAGACTGAGTGTTTTTACAATATATTTTATAAAATATCTTTAAATTCAAATTTGAAAAATGGAAAACATGTTATTATTCACATTTGGAACTTAGCCAAGACTCACTTTGGTTCCATAATTTCATGTCTTGTCACTTGTCACATTGTATTTTATAGATAATAGGGAGGATGAAGACATGGAATGTATGGGACTCATCATTATTTGCAAATTTTCATTGATTAATTCCATGAGAAAAATCTAGAGAACATACCTAGCATGTTGTAATTGTGTGGCACAATCATGAGCACAAACTCTCTTGTCACTCTCCTACTTTTTTAATGGTCAGGATTGTTGCGAATGGAAGACTTCTAGATTTCCACTTTACCTTTGCATTCTAACCCATCTATGGTGGGGTCCATCTCTATTTTCTATTTTGAATTTGGAATATTATTTTATTCTTGAGCCATATATGTATGGACAAATTATTACGTTCTCATGGATTTTGTCTTCACATTTTTTGTGGCTTGTTTTTACTCTATTTGATAAATTTGTTAAATATATATATATATATATATATATATATATATATATTTAAGATTTAGAAAATGTTATTTTCATTAGATCAATAAAAGTATGTTTTTTATTTTTTTCATATTTTAATAATTTCTTCATTATTTTTTAATATTTAAATTTTTGTAACATACTTATATTCATCATTATCGATTGACATTGCATGAGAGGTGTGCACAGTATTATGGGGTTGAAGTTTCATCCACTTTTAATTCATTTTAATTCACTTAATAACTTTTTATACATCAAGTCTTAGATCATTAATATTCATCTAAGCACATACATAAAAAGTTGAGATGCTTCTCTCTATCTCTCTTTTCATGGTTTGTTTGAATAACGAAGTCTATATCTCCACCTCACATTGAAGGTAATATTAATTCATGAACATGTGTAAATTTATCAATCCACATATGTTGATTAGTCGATAAGTATTTCATAAAAAGTGGCCAATAGAGGTTTGAAAATGAATCAAATCTAAGACCTCTTTTTACGAGAGAAATTTCTTAATCGTTAGACCAATTCTCTTTAAATTAAGATAAAAAAGTTTTGAAACTTCATCGAAACGAAGGACAAAGTCTACAAGGAGGAGATCTTTCCAACCAAAGAATCCCAACTTGAAAAAGAATGGCTTCCACCAGAGAGAATCTTTATTGTATCTAAAGATGCTTGTCCACTTTGCCAACTATTGAGTATTGATAGGTAGAAGAATCACCGTTTGAAGGTCTTAACAAAGTTCAATAGTATTTAACGAATATTACTTTTAATTATTTAGAACATGTTTGATGGGTTTCTGAGAAAATAAATTCCAATAGAAAGATAGATTTTAAAGAAAATGACTTATTATATATATTTTTTTTAATATAAAATATTTCAATACTTGTTTATCACCGTTCTATATAAAAATATTAATAAATAGGACAAATCAAATTGAGTTCATTCATTTAATAAATTGATGACAATGGCTAAATATTAGATCGAGTCTTTTACATTTAATAAATGAATCTAAATAGGTTAAACCTATTTAAATATTTTTCAATACTTTCTCTGGGCCAACCGAATTTTTAAATCTGTCATTTTGAGTTAAATCTATCTATTTTTATGTTTGATTGATTGGGGTTAGGTGCTTGTGACTTTGTTCGAGGGTGGGTCAAATAAGGTATCTTGTAAATCTTTTTTTTTTTTTTATATTACTGAAGTTTCACTATCTTGATATCTTCCCATGTGACAGAATTCAGGGCCTCTGACATTTGGATCCAGCTCTGAACATGTCTGCTTGTGGGCCCTTGTGATGTATTTGCCTATTGATAATATTTTGAGAAAAAAGTCACAAAATGCCAAATAAAGAGAAAAGAAGTGGAGACAGATATTTTTCAAAATGCCAAAAAACGAGGAAGTGAGATAAGAATTTTTTTTTTTTTCTAAAATATACGTGTAGAAAATTAGATGTTATCCAGTGTAAATTTTTTACGGATAGGCCATACTCTTAAGGCACATTAAATTTAGTCTATGAAGTTTTGAATCTGTGACCTTTTGCTTTCTGAAGTAAGAGGTAACCAGTTGAACTACATCCATGTAGGTAATAGATATTTCTTTAAATGAAAGTGGATTTTTCTCACACTAATGTATTCAAAATTAAAAAAAAAAAGATTTTAGATATCGGCTAATATGAAATTCATTGATCACGAAAAATATAGGTTACTCGATAAAGTTATCTTTCATTCATTTACCATATAAACGTCAAATGATTATTTTTTTTATATGATAACATTAGATGATAAGAATGAGTTAGTTTGGTAGATCTATTTTTAAATATGAAGTGGGTTAAAATTCAACTTGAAAAAATCATTTTAAAAGATAAAATTTTAATGATGGATAAAACTCAATTTTACTACCTTGTGAATCATTTTAATAATCAATTTTTCGAGTATTAATTTCATATGCAAAGATTGATTATGTGATTTTTCTCTTCTTTCTTTTCACTCTAGTCCATATTTTTCCTCAGCAAAAGATAGCCCAGTCCATTTTCGATGGTGATTTTTCTGAGGGAAAAAGATATCGGTAATACCAAAATATCACCGATATCTCAAATATCAAATATTGGCCGATATCATTCTCCCGTCTACTTTTATTTTTGAGAATTTCGGTTGTGTATTTTTATTTATTTTCTGAATTGAAAGAATAAAAACTGAAAAACCTGCCTAATTTTTTTTAATTTTTGAAAATTTAAAAAAGAAAATATCGCACGATATTTGCCCAATATCAGTTAAACCCACAATCAAAATATATTTTTTTTTTAAAAAATACGATATATCAGATATAATATTTATACGGTCAATATCTAATCGTACCCGTCGATACATCTTGAGATAAAAAGTACGAGAGAGTCTCGACCACACATCGGCTGTGATTTGATTCCCTGATCTTGTCTATCCACGACGGTGACATTCTGCAGTCCGATTGTTCTGCAAACGCGATCGGAGGGGCTTCCATTTCCTCGTGGAGATAAGATATTCATTATCATACAGTTAAAACTTAAAAAGTTTAATTCTTGAGTTGATGGTCAGTGTCACACATGTCTCTATTTTGGTAAACATAACATCAAAATTTTCTTGGTCTAATCATACCACGTGGTGAGACCCACCCTGTGAAATGGCCTATTAGAGAAAAAGGACAGTACTACTTCCAAAAGCATGTTCCAACGTGTCACAATGCCATAGACATTCAACATTGGAACTTTATGATAGATTTTAAAATAGGATGTCCCCAGACTTTTTTTAACAAATTTTTTATTTTATACATCATTTATCTTTAAAAATCAATTTATTTTCTAATAAATTAATTCATTCATCAGTGCATCGAACGGTAGATCGAACTCGACTTTTTTCATTTTTAAATGAATTGATTCATCGAACAAGTGAATCGATTTCTATAAGGCAAAGGAGCAAATCTGAAAAACCTACATCTCTTAAAAGATAATGTCGGTGTTAAGATGAACACTCTTAAAATATTAATTATCAATTGATTAAAATTTTGAATCTTGATGCTCAAAGACGTCACAAACTTCACGGATAAATCATCAAAGTGGTTTAATATATTTTCATATTTAAACCACAATCAAATGGTTGAACCCATGGATTGAAATCTCGGATTTTGAAGCCCATCTCATACGATAGCTATCGGCCGTATAAATTGGATATCGACAGATATAGCTGATATATCGGTCAAATATCGGTCAATATCTATATTTATTGTGTTTCTTTAAAAAGCTGGATATCGGTCATGGCTTAGGCCGATATCTCGGCTAATATTTTAGATTCTTAAATTTCAGAAATTAAAAAAAGCCATGTTTTTAGATTTTTATTTTTTAATCAGAAAAAAAAGACCTATATGATGAAAATAAACTAAAATCTTGTCCAGATATCAGCATATCGATCGATATTTCGTGCGAAATGATATTTTTATATCTGGACTTTGAACCTAGCCACTGAATGATCCATGATCCATCGAAGGAAAGGAGAGTATTAATTTCAAGAGAAGTGTTTTAAAAAAAAAGAGCTCAATTATAAAGTTAACTTGGTTCAACCTAAATTAGTCTCTAAGACGGTTTGATTTTTAAAATGGTTCAATTTATCAAAAACTACTAAAAATTCATATCTTTTCTCAAAATATAATTTCCCACCATTACTATTGTTGTATAATAGTGGTAACCTAGCTTAAGATTTTTTTATAATTCTTGTCATAAAAATGTTTTGTTAAATCATAATACAAATAATTCGCCCCATTTTGAACTTGTTGAAATCAAATTATAATAAAAAAAATCAAAATAAATTAAAATTTTCAAACATGGATCTTGAATTTGTAGAATATAGCAATATAGTTGTCACCATGCCATGTGAGTATTTAATTGATTCATGATTCCTAACTTTGTAGCATAAATTCTCCCCACTCACAAATTGCACTTCGAAGGTATCTTTAACAGGAATATATACTATGAGTTTTTTTTTAAGGGCACTGGATAGAATTAGATTTCATTCCATTTATTAAATGGTTTATCAAAATTGAAATTACTCATTTATTAAGTGGATCGGTCCAACCTATAACTAAAAAAACTAATTTATTAAATAGATTAACCTGATCCTAGTACTTGATGAAATTTAAAAGAGTCATACCATTTATTAAGCATTGACCCAAACCCGTATCTATCAATCTTCAACCATTTATTAAATGAGTTAAATACAACCGGATTCGATCCATGTATCAATCATTTTTTTTCTCATATAAGTTACATGCAAACAAATACAGAATTTTTTCAGATTAAAACATAAATTCCTATCAAACCTTTTTTGAATAATTCTCTTATAAGAATTTCATTTTTCCATTAAAATTTGTTTTTCTAAGAAATCAACAAATATGTCTTAAATTTCATGTCAACCAAAATGATTTGTTATGATGTGAAGCTGCAATATATTTTAAAATATTATATTGCAAAATAACAATTAACTTAAAAAATAAAATAAAAATTCTATTACCTATTTTTGCACTTGAAAAATCATAGTTGGCTCATTTTAGTTTGTGAGAAATATTGCAAATCCTTGTTGTAGAAGAGGTTTTGGTGTTTGTCGATGGTTCGGGTTGTCAATAATGAATATTGAGGATTTGAGGGTTTTTATAATACATGGTGGGCCTTTTAGATTTTTTTTTTTTCAGGTTTTTCAAATATTTTTTATTTTTAAATTTAATCTATTTTCAATCAAATACAAATTGATGTAATATTTTTAGATGTTAAAAAAAAAAAGATCTTATGAATGTTTCTACTTGCAAAGTGGTCTTACAGGGCCCACAGTTTCCACAGCC
The DNA here is from genome assembly GCA_013350335.1 of Chimonanthus salicifolius. Classification (NCBI taxonomy): domain Eukaryota; kingdom Viridiplantae; phylum Streptophyta; class Magnoliopsida; order Laurales; family Calycanthaceae; genus Chimonanthus; species Chimonanthus salicifolius. Next base: position 28,656,922 of record CM023533.1, on the reverse strand, counting down.
TTATCTCATAAGAATTTCTTAATATAATTTTTTTTTAAATATTCTCATTGCTGCATTTTAAACGTTTTATTTTCATTAGATAATTAATTATTTTAAAATAATTCTATAAATTATATTTATAAAACTCCAACTTAAACCTGAACCACTGATAGTGAAAAAGATAAAGGATTTTTTTTCTTTTCAGAAATATTGGCCAATATCACTTATCCATGGGCTCCACCTGTGCATTATTGCATAAACAAATAGATAGCATCATTTCAGAAGTGTACAAATTCTTTAAGCATACATTGTGTTAAGATCTTTTCTAAAATACTTGCTAAATTATATATAGTTATATACTAATTGTGTTTTAAAAAATTAAATTTAAATATTGGAAATGTATGGTTTGACATCTGAAGATTTAAGTGGGTTTTTTTTCTTTTTTTCTTTTTAATTTACTTATGAGAAATCACAGAAAACCAATGTAAAACTCCAACAGGTGATACCCACTGCTTCATAAAAGGAAAATGAATTAAAATCAATTTCAATTTCTATATTCAAATTAATTTCACTAATAAAAAAAGGAAGGAAGGAGAAAAATTATTGTTTTGTTTCGCACACACATCATGCAGAGTCCTTTTATTATCATTTAATTAGATTATTAATCTCTTTCGGCTGAAAGAATCATCATTGACAAGTGAGGGATAAGAACCGGTTAAAACTAAAAAATAGAAGATAAGATTTCAAAAAGCCACGTCACTTCTCCTTTCACGTCAATAATAGAATCATAGATTATTGATGAAGCCACCGACAAAAGGACACGAGCAAAAACAAATTGGAAAAATCGCAAAAAAGTTGAAAGGATTTAAATGACATTTAACTCATATAAAAACAGTTTAGTATTTGTAATGGGCCCATCGGTTGGAATCGATTAGGATAGATACACGTGTTAGTAGTGCCAGGCGCAAAACTTATTCAACATTATTTGAAAAGAGTGTCTGAATCCTGGATATATGAAGAACACCATCTCCATAACTCATCGAGGATAAAATTATACGGGTCGAAATTTAAGTGGACAAAAATATGTTGATTGAGTCAAATTGTTATAGTACTTCAATACGAGTGAATTTCATATGAATTCAATATGACCATGTGCCTATATGCATTATAACCTAAACAATAATCTTCTTTCTTATCAAAAACATTACACGTTCGGTATACATTCTATTCATGTGTGTAAAAATGTTATTAATTCTTTTTATTGGAAAAAAAATATTGTTATTGGTACAAGGACACAAAAGATTATTTGTGCATGTATTTGATAATAATTTTATGCTGTTAATTCATTTTAACTTTTGATCTATGGCGTTTAAAGTTTATAAATCGAGAAAATCATATCAAGATTGTTTGGAGTTTGGAAGGATTGATTAAGTTCGCATGGAAGATAGAATTTACTTGAGGTGGGAAATGTATTTTTGGGTTTTATAGTGTATCTTTTAGTGTATTTTAATTTTTTAATGAATTTTATATATAATTAGATACATACATGCATGAAATCTCTTTAAAAAGAAAAAAAGAAACATGAAGAAACTTTTTGAAAGTGAATAAAATAGAAATAGCGGAGAATTTTGTACCACAAATAGATTCAATTACAAGGCATTTCTCTAAGCATCAAAGCATCGAGGGTGTTCCTTCGTCAATAATCAAAATATAGAGAGAGAGGTGGTAATATGCAAAATAATAGTGAATATGAGACATCGAATATTTTTTGTTGGATTTTTTTTTGGCCTCAAAAGGTCTTTATTGGACCAAACCGTGTTATGTAAGTCTCAAGTCCAGTGAACCCAATCTGTGTAATTTAAATCCACGTTTAAATATTATCTTTTCTCTCTAGAGTTTGGTGGTTGTGTGACTTCTTTGGAAGAGAAATATATAGGAGAAAAGAAAGAGAATGAGAGGAAGAAGGAAGGGAAGGGTTGAGTAATCCTTGTAACATGTTTGTGTTATTTTTTTAGTAGAATCTTAATGTACGTCCAGTAGACGTAGTGAGTTTCACCGAACTATTTAAATCTCTATGTTCTTCTTTGTGTGTGGGTTTAAATATATAGTTTGATTTATCTTTTTGTAATACTTTTCTACCACTTAAATGATGATAAGTTGATAAAATAATAAACTTAAATATATTTTCATATAAACATAGAAATATCCTTATCAATTTCACTCTATTTAATATCTAAAACATCTTAAATCTAGGGTGTCTATTTTAATATAGGTAAAGTCTTTTAAAGAATACGAGTTTTCGTGATTTTTAACTTTACTCTTCAGAAGTGAATCGGTAATGAACGAGTTTGATGTTTTGTATGAAAAAAAAAATCATTTTAGTATAAATATTTTCGATACACCAGCATAAAATAAAGTGAGAAGTTAAAAAAAATACGTATCTCCCAAACGATTTCACCCGTATCGAGACGACCACCCTAGATCTAATACCTCTATCTTTAGATAAATTGGTAACGATTTTGTTATATGGAAAAGCGTGAAGGGTGTCTGAATGGCAGATGCCTTGTCGAATGTCGAATGATGACTCGTTGGGTGTAATCATTCAAGTAGGGCTGTCTGATTCTAATTCCCTCTCCTTCTTGTGAATGGAATGCAGCGTCTAAAGTTCAGATCCATCACATTTGTGGTTGAAACTTCATGCCAAAAAGTTCCTCTTTTAAGAGTCGAGTTAAAAATTAATTTTCCATCCGCACATGTAATACTCTGAATTTAACTAAAAAATCAAGAAGACTAATTCAATTTATTTAAAATATGAGTCAGTTTGCATAATTTTTTTTTTAAAAAAAAATTATGTATAGAAAATCATGGGTTATCCTTCTTAAAATGGCCATAGATGAGTCCACTACTCTTAGAGCACACCAAAGTTAAGCTATTGGAGTTTGAACTTGCAACCTCTCGTTTTCTGAGGTAGGAGACAATCAGTTGAGCTACACCCATGTATTTTTGTTTAATTTATTTTTAATTTGAATTGAATTAAAGTCATGTTTCATACAATGACCTATCTAAATTATTCGAATTAGATATATATAACTACAATTCTTATTTTTTGATAGTTTATTTTGGAGTAACGATCTACAATAATTATACTTTAGTGGTAAAGACTTGTTTTTATAGATAGCATATCAATACAATATATGTAGATCAACTTATCTACTTAATTATATGGCTTGACCTATGACCTAATTTAAAATGACCTGAATTGGTTGACCCGAATTAAAAATGGGTTGTATTATGGACAGGTTTGAAGAGGCCAAAATGTAGGTCGGATTGTAAAATAGTGATTTGAATTGAACAAGGGCATGCTAAGATTTGACTCTTAATTGGATTGGTCTACCCAAATTGCACTCTTAACTTTAATTTAAGTATTTTTTTTATAATAAGGAATACTTAGCTTGTCGTTCTATCAACTTGTCATCATGTAAGTAGTGAAAAGATAAGAAAGTTTCCTTTATTATACAGTATAAAAATAATAATTAATATCTCTGTAACTTGAATGAAGTTAAATTTCAGCTCTGCAAACCCCAAAACCTTTACTTTGAGATTGTCTTCGAAACAAGAATGCAACACATGTTGAAAACACAACTTCAAAGTTGACCAAAATGGTGTGAATTTCATCTTCAAAGTTGATGTCAAGACTGGACTAAAACATGATTTCAAAACTATCTCCAAAGGATCAATTTTGGAGTTTCTAGATAACCTTAAACTGGTCCTAAACTTAATTTGCACTTCACACCCCTCTTCTACAACATCCATTTTCAACGGGAACGAGGAAAAATTTAATGAGGAAAAGATAATTTTTTCTTTCTTTCTCACAACATTATGTTCCTTTTAAATGTAAAAAAAAATACCAATAAAAATGTTAGATTTCTAGTGCTCAACACGACACTAGGTTCGAAGGTATATTTTGAGTAACATAGATCACAACCAAACTATTAGGATCTGAGTCTTGAGTCCAAAAGACTTGCCTATTAAGTAGAGTGACTTAATTTTTTTTATAAATCTTTAAATCTCTCTCTACATTTCAAATATGAGACTTGTTCAGAGACAACCTCAACGATCTCCCATTCAAACAAGGCCAGCTATCTCATCTACTTAGGGGATCTTCTGAGTCCACATGCATCCAGTCCAAAAGACTAACCTGTTAGGTGAAGTGATCAAAGTCCTTAACAAATTCTTAAATATTTCTCTAGATTTTCAACATAAGATTCGTTCGCAACCATTTTAATAAGCTTTTGAATAAAATAAAATAGTTTTCTTAAAATCCTGATTTTAAACGTTTAACCCGGTGGTCAAAGGCCGCACTGTAGTGGCAGACGCCTTGTTTGCTCAGACGCCCTTTTGAATAATTGTATTCACCAATTATTATAAAATGACAAAGTTACTTTTCATACACAGTCTGATTCTGCTTTACATATATTTGAGGGTTTCCCACTTTCACTCTCATTTCCCACTCATCTATGGGAGATGGATTTCAAATTCCATTAAATTAGAGTCACACTCATCCACAAATTAAAAGAATTTTATCATACTATTCAACTATGACTTCATTTTTATGACGAAGGTATTTAGGTCTTTTACGATACGTTACTAATTTTTAGGTATGTGCAAGCTTTCTTTAACTACACACTGGATAATTCTACATTATATGATCCTTTGGAGTAAAATGGAAATCGAAATCAGGACTCTTACTTTTTGAGATGGTATCTGATCATCACTCCAACCCCTTTAAGTTCAGTCAATGGTGCGTTTAAACTCTAATGATGATCACATTAAATGTTTAAAGCATCATTAGCATTGGAAACACTTTAGGCTAAATTTATGCGGAGGAGAGACTCCCACGTTGATTTCTTTTTGAGGCAACATTTAATTTTATAAGGTATATTGACATGTTAGCTATTGACTGAATCTAAGGTGATGCTGTCTTAAGGGTTTTTTTTTTTTTTTTTATATAGGTTAGGTCTAATGGATGCTCAGCATTTAACTCTATGATAATGATAAATTATTATAAAACTTTATAAATTGTAAAATTGTTAAAAATAGATTTAGGGTGGTCATTTAGATACTTGACTTTTTTTTTTTTTAAGAGACACCCTATTTCAAAATTTTATGTGAAAAATACCATTTTACCCCTCAATTAAAAAAAAGACATTCCTCCATACAAAATTGAGGGGCAAAATGGTAATTTCACATAAAAATTTGAAATCTGATGCCTCTTAAAAGAAAAGCTGGGTGTCTAAATGGTTACCCTAGATTTATTAGATTCTTTGAGGTTTGAACACATTGGAAAATTTTTAATACTATAAAAACTTCAACTACTGGCAAAGATAAAAGAAATAAGATATTTTTCACAATAAATCTGAATTTAAAAGATAAAATAATGTACCTAACAGTCCAAATTTATATTAAATGGGTCCAGTATATTACAATAGAAATATAATTTTCTTTGAAAACATTAGGCTATTTTAAACCACCCATAAAGAAGCTCGACACAATTATTGTAAATGCTTTTTCTATGTTAAAATATCTCTGTTATTTGATTTACTATATTATTTTTTTCTAGATGGAAATGGCAAAGAATATATGCCACCGTCTAATTTGCTTATAAAAATCCACACTCGTCAACAGTAGAACCATTCCTCCTTGACAGAGCTCAAGGAATGATTCCATTCTTTTGTTCTCTCTACCACAAACCATCAGCTTCCATGGTTGAGAGGTCTCTCCTTGCCTTGTGTTTCATATTAGCAGCTCTGACTCAATCCATCTTAGCTTCTGAGATCAAGCATTTCAAATGGGAAGTGGGTTATATTTTCTGGTCACCGGACTGCGCCGAGAACGTTGTGATCGGAATCAATGGCCAGTTTCCGGGGCCGACGATACGTGCCAAGGCTGGTGACACCATTGTTGTGGAGCTTAGAAATAAGCTCCACACTGAGGGTGTTGTCATTCACTGGCATGGCATTAGACAGGTATTAACACTAATATTACCATTAATCAATCAACTTCCGTAACATAATTTGCCTTAATCTCTCTCATTAATCTTTGTCTCCTATTTCAGTTTGGAAGTCCATGGGCAGATGGAACTGCATCCATGTCACAGTGTGCGATCAATCCAGAAGAAACATTTTTTTATAGATTTAAGGTGGACAAGGTAAGCCATCAGCTTCCAAGCTATTTATAATTTATTTTTACTTGTATGATTATATATACATTATCACTATTTAGGTATTTACATGACAATCACTACAGACATACAAAGTGGGACTACGTGGAATGGAAACAAAGGGCTAGAGATCATTTTCCTTTTTTTTTAAAAAAAATATTCTATGTTAGTGGGTTTAGTTAGGATTTTCATCTTTCTTTTTTTTTATATTCAATGTTAGTGGGTTTAGTTAAGATTAATGGACATGTTACATAAAAGTGGAAAGTCAAGAGTTAAACCATAAAGTTCAGTTTCAAAGATTGACTGATAGATTAATTTATTTATCCATCATCAACCTCAAGAGTATATGATGGTTTAAGTCGCAACTTTCTAATTTCATGTAAGATTTCCAAGATGAAAAGAACCCTAGTTGACTCTCTCTCTGCTTTTGCCATTTGTTTTGCAGGCAGGGACTTATTTCTACCATGGACATTATGGGATGCAAAGGTCAGCTGGACTATATGGATCTCTGATAGTGGATGTTGCAGAAGGAGAGAAAGAGCCATTCCATTATGATGGGGAACTGGACATGCTGTTGAGTGATTGGTGGCATGAAAGCATCCATGAACAGTCTGTGGGTCTATCTTCCATTCCATTTCGTTGGATTGGAGAGCCTCAGGTAAATAGTATTTTTTATTTTTTGAAAAAAGAAATAAAAAAGATTGGCCCACCAAGGTAAGGCACGATCATGCAGTTTAGTGGAGGAATTAAAAAAGGGTATACGGTATACCTTTTTTTTTAAAGAAAGTTCCTAACCACCCATTAGATGGCCTTGGGATTTTGTAAAGTCTGCTTGACTATATGGGCCTTGTCCAAGGTCATTTCAAAATAAATTTAAATAGTTAAAAATATTATCTTTTTTCTTAAATTTAGATTACAGTTTTAGTTAATGTGCATTTTTTGCATATTTATATTGTTGAGCTGATTATAATAAGTGAAAAGTATTTATTAAATAAGTTACTTTTATCTTAAAAAGTGAGAGTTAAAATAATTAAAGGTATTTTATTTTTTATAGTTTAATAGTTGGCTGTCCTTCCTATCACAAGATTTTTTTTCTAGTGGACACGGGTTTTTAAAAATTTATGTGAAAAGTCAATTTTACCCTTTACCTTTCCTTTACCTTTCATAATTCCTTAAAAAAAAAAGTTCCAAGCGATGCACCACACTCTGAAAATTTCCTTTAAAATTTTAAAATTATTTTTTAAGCACTATATATTTTCAAAATTTCTCAAATTGAATATCCGGACTAATCACGATAACCTGATAAAAATACTTTTAAAACTTCAAGGTCTTTTGACACTCTCAAATGCATAAAATACAGTGTTTTACAAATAAATGTATCCCTCAGCTGTATCGAAAACACATTTGGGAGTCTCAAAAGACCTTAAAGTCTTAAAGTATTTTTATCAGGTTATCGTAATTAGTCTGGATATTCAATTTGAGAAATTTGGAAAATATACAATGCTTAAAAAATAACTTTAAAGTTTTAAGATAGATTTTATTATTTAATTAATGCCCTATGCTTGTATCATCTGCAACATAGATCGTTATTTTTTAAACACTGTGTATTTTCAAAATTTCTCAAATTGAATATCCAGACTAATTACGATAACATAATAAAAATACTTTAAGACTTTAAGGTCTTTTGACACTCCCAAATGTATTTCAGTATAGTCAAGGGATACCTTTATTTGTAAAATACTGTATTTTAAGCATTTGAGAGTGTCAAAAGACCTTAAAGTCTTAAAATATTTTTATCAAGTTATCGTAATTAGTCTGGATATTCAATTTAAAATTTTTTGAAAATACTCAGTACTTACAAAATAACTTTAAAATTTTAAATGAGATTTTTAGAGTGCACAGTAAAACCAGCTGTGCACCGCTTGGAATTTTTTTTAAGAAATTACAAAAGTGATGGGTAAAATTGATTTTTTACATTAATTTTTGAAAACTCGTAACACTAAAAAATCCCGTGTCCACTCAAAAAATCACGTCTTAGGATGCGCCGCCTTAATAGTTTACATGATAATCTAACATCTATTATTTTCATGGTAGATCTCTACCCTCTCATGTGGCCTACCCAAGCACCCATAGCTTCTTAAAGCACTCAAGCAGTCAAGCTTTCTTTTACCAGACTTTACCCTTTTTATTGTTACCGCAAGTCAAATGCATAAAAATTTGAGTGTTTTGAGGTACTGTATCAAATAATGAGACCATCCAGTATAGTTAGTACTCAGAATAATAAGATTATTAGAGAATTAGTTAAAATGGGACACTTTGAATCATCATATCTTATAGATATTTTACTCATGATGTTTTTTTAAGATCTAGGATTAATATTTGGAAGAGGTGCAAAACCGTCTATTCAACTAGTAATATTACTACGAAGAGTGATCATTTTGAATTAAAAGTGGCTTGAACCCATAATCTCTCGGACGAATTCATGAACCACAAATGTAGATACCCATATCAAAGAATTTCAATATTTGATAAGGTGAGTGATCCTCCAATGGACACTTTGTGTATATAAACATGGATCTTACTGTGATGCCCATTTTGCCCTTCACCTGCCGTACTGAAAATGTAAAACAATAGGAATGTAAGATATCGGCTCGCCAATAGTAAAATCGGCTCACATGATCACTCGTGAACAGTAAAATCAGCTCTTCGGATCACTTGTGAACAGTAAAATCGGCTCTTCGAATCATCTGTGAACAGTAAATTTAGCTTTCCAAATCGTCCGTGAACAGTAAATCGGGTCACCAAAAACTAGTAAGAGATTTGATTGGTGAACCGATTTCTGACATTCTAAACTTTTTCGGCACAAGAGGTGAAAGACAATATGGGCATCAAGATAAATTCTGCGTCCATGTACATAAATTGTCTATGAGAGGATCGCTGGCCATTTGATAATTGTCATAAAATACCAACAAGAGAGGACCGAGTGCTTCACGTGTAAAAGAGCAGTACATTGGTCTTGCCTGCCACAAACCGTCAGGTCCTAGGGCTCCATACCTGGTCACCAACCATCTTCTACCCATCGCCTTTGGGTAGTCTTGGCCAGATAAAATATATTTGTCCATCCTGCTGATTTCTGAAAAGAAACGTAAAAGACAAGGGAAAACCCATGTGATCGATGGAATCCAACAACTTGGACAAGATTGGAGAAGAAGAAGGAGCTGATGTCTCCTTTTCATTGTCCTCGGAATAAAACAATGGTAAGATCGTCAGAGTACCATTCTTACAAAGTGATACCTACTACTCATCATCAGTAGACAAGCGAATCTTCACACATGGAGAGATGGTTATAAAAGAAAAAAAAGAAAAAGAGAAAACTGATCAGAAGAGTATTAGTCCTTTTATCCATAAGGTGGGTGTATTTCAACAAATAATCAATAATCTCTTAGTCTTATAAAACGAGAGGTGTTAGATTCGAACTCTTATGATTTCACCTGATATATTTTAGAAGAAATCTTTTTTTCTTTAGCTCGTGAAAGAGTTTCTAGTTGATTAATGTTCATCAGTATGTGTTAAACAATAGATAAAATGAGTGTAAAACCTCATTAAAGATAGTAAAAAATCATAAATCTCAACAACCTCTTTCATTGTTGTCTTTGATGAATTTCAAAACTTCCACTTATAATTGACTTGTCACACAATAGGACCACTACCACGCTTCCTTGTTAACATTCTCTAATGGCCTACCTTTATATAAGTTTATCTTTCCTAGAATTCAAACACTGAACATAATTGTTAAGGACTTGATGAGTACATCGTAATTCTAAAGTTGATAAAACATGTGAAATCAAGCCTTTTATCTTATCTCATGCTAAGTTGGCCTTCACTCTAGACTAGGCTTCAGGCCTCACAGATAAATTTCTACAAATAAGTCTAACAAAGTGACTAATATTGCTCACTATTTTTGATATTTTTACATGTAATGTTTGTACTATTTATACACCCAATTATACCATATAATTTGGTCAAACATTTTAACACAGGAAAAAATTGTTAGGAGACACGGGATTGAATGAAATTCCTATTTTACCTCTATTGGTGTACAACTCATCAAGTATCGGTATACCTATAACATGCAGCTCTGCATGTATGTGTTCTATATATCGGCACACCTGTACTTGATGAGCGGCACACCTGTAGTGATAAAATGAGAATTTCACTCCATCCGTATCTCTTAACAATTTTTGGTCCATCTACAATAGACGTCCTATAATTTAAGTATAGTTGTGACTTTGTGGCTCTGCACACGTGTATAAACAATCAATGTATCCTACTTAGATTTGTTTTTATTACCAGTGCACCATTGCATATTTGATTAATTTATAAACCTTTGGATTATTTTATTAATCTAAATCTAAGGGTTGGCCTCTGTTGTGTTGTTTTGTCGGTGAAATTGGTGCAGTCTTTGTTAATTAATGGGAAAGGACAATACAACTGTTCATTTGCAGCAGAGTTTAGCAATGGGTCTTCAACCATGTGTAAGTTGAAGAACAGGCAGTGCACACCTCACCTTCTCTATGTACAACCAAACAAGACTTACAGGCTAAGGATAGCTAGCACTACTGCACTTTCCTCTCTAAACTTAGCCATTGGGGTATGTTCATGTTCTCCAATCCACCTTTTCACTCATTTTCAGCATCACTATTTACTGCATTCTACTTATTCTTATATAATCAATTCTCTCTCAGTTTACCCCTTTCCTGATATAAAAGATATTTTAAGGTCATTTAACTAAAGATTTATTTTGATTTAGTGATCATCAAATTCTTATATAAGGTCTTAAATATGATTTGAACATTTAGGTGGGAGCAATAGAATTATAAACTCTTAATTCAATTGTCATTTACTCTAAGCTTTTAAGAATAGTCTTAGAGATTTTGAATCTTGTGAGTGATTTTATGTATTTGTGGTAGGAGTGAAACTTGGGTCGGATTTTAACTCAATCCACATGACCTGACCTGAGAAATTAGTGGGTTTGAGTTATGTATTTGTATATTTTGGGTTGGGTCGAGTCGAGTTGGGAAAATAAAAACTCATATGAAATTTTGGTCAGGTTGAGTTGATAAATTTAAAATCAATCTGACCTGATCCGACGAAACCCGATTCGACCTAAGTGCACCAAGTAATAAAACAACACTCAGGTTAGAAAGTTGGGTCGGGTCGAGTTGAGTAATTCAAGTCAGCCATTTGAGTTGGATCGGGTCAGGTTCAATACATTTTGACATGAATTGAGTTGGATTTATTAAAATTCGATCTGATTCGACTCAAGTTTCAACTCTAATTTGTGGAATTAGTCTCGCGTATAATGTAGGATAATGATGGTCATATTATCTAAAAAAAACTTTAATATAGAAAAAGTTTGAGTATTTTCTATTAAAGATTTTAATAGATGCAATGAACCCTAGATAGATGGAGGCAGAAGAGAAAGTTATAAAAGTGTAATCATTAATTAAATTGGCCTATTCCCTAGAGTCTTTGCCCATTGTGGTACCACATTAAAGGGCAAAGTTGCAGAGACAGTGCACAAGTTGAGCACATGATGAGTGACCCTTCAACTCTACTGATTATATTCTACTAAAATGGTGCTCGAGAATGACATTATGAAAAGATGAGTAAAATATCATTTCCTAGCTGTAGAGAGAATGTGATGTCTAGTATGAAAATGATAATGTTTATTAAATTAATTATTTAAGAATTAAAGTATAAATTACAAAACATTTTATTTATTTTCACCGGCGAAAGTTTAATAAATGATACTTGCATCTCTAAAACTGCATTGAGGTTAGTAAATTCACTGATGCAACTCTAATATCAAGTCGCTTTAGAAAGTAGAAATTTTAAATTCAATTCTCACTTATCTTAAAAGTTTATCTTTTCTTAATGGCAAAGATTAATCGGGTTGATGGAGACCCGAACACTTTAATTATAAATAAAAAAGTATGTGCAATAAGCCAGATCATTTTCAACCTTGCAAAAGGACTGATTTTTCTACTTTTAAATGAAAGAAGTCATTTAAAGGACTGCTCTCCTTTAAGCTTTGATTGTCTTTTTCGAACTGTATCACATGAAATGTGGACAAATTTAAAAATAAAATTTTTATAAATTTTTTTAGTATGTATAGTAGACTTTAATCTTTTTACGATGGTTAGATGATAGTGACAAGCTTAAAACGATTTACTCAAAAGAATCACATTTTTTTTTTTAAACCATGGATTAAACATAGTAACTTTCATTTCGATGATTGTTGATTGAGAAGATAGACTAATGTGTTTTAGTCTCTCCATATACTTAGAAACTTTTCCTGATTTAAAATTATAAATTATTGGTTTTGCAAAGTCTTAAAAGAAAAAAAATTGAAGATAATAACACTACACGAAATATATGGAATTTCTTTATTGCTGAAATTTTAAGAACTAAAATTCACTGATTAGATTTTCATAAATTAGATTGTTGCTGGAATATATTTCATTCGATTGCCATATGTCGCGAGAATGTATGAAATGAGCTACACAACACCCCTTTATATATATTTAGAAAAATATCTCTCGATAAAGAACACGTCTCTTTAAAAATTAAAAGGTTGCATTTGATTTGCAACTTCGAACATTAATAGATGTGTTTGATGTATTCTAGCAATGTGATTTTTTATTTTTAGGTTTTTCATGTAAATCTTGTTAATGGTGTTTACACGTGTTGTTCTACGTTGAGTTTTACAGAATCATAAAATGGTGGTGGTAGAAGCGGATGGAAACTACGTCGAACCGACGCCGGTAGATGATCTTGATATTTACTCTGGCGAGAGCTACTCCGTCCTCATTACGACCAATCAGAATCCGGCAATGAACTACTGGGTCTCTGTTAGTGTGAGAGGAAGACATCCCATGACCCCACCGGCCCTTACCCTCTTGAATTACCTGCCCAATCCGTCCTCTAACCTCCCAACCTCTCCTCCCCCCACCTCCCCTGCTTGGAATGACTACGATCACAGCAAAGCCTTTGCCAGAAAGATACTGGCCAGACAGGGCTCACCCAAGCCACCGACTTCAGGTCACCGCCGGATCTTCCTCCTAAACACCCAGAACAAGATCGACAATTTCACAAAATGGGCAATCAACAACGTCTCCCTCGTCTTGCCTCCCACACCTTATCTGGGTTCGCTCAAATACCGCCTGAAAAATGCATTCGACCCCCAAAAACCACCGGAGAACTTCGACGAAGAGTACGACGTAATGAAGCCTCCTAGCAACCCCAATGCCATCTACGGCAGTGGAGTTTACATGTTGGAATTCAATACCACCATTGATGTAATTCTTCAGAATGCGAATGCCCTGTCTGGGAATGTGAGCGAGATACACCCGTGGCACTTGCATGGGCATGATTTCTGGGTGTTGGGTTATGGAGAAGGGAAGTTCTCAAAGGAGGACGAGAAGAAATTGAACTTGAAGAATCCACCATTGAAGAACACTGCTGTGATCTTTCCTTTTGGGTGGACTGCGCTTAGATTTGTGACTGATAATCCTGGAGTTTGGGCTTTTCATTGCCACATTGAGCCTCATTTACATATGGGAATGGGCGTCGTGTTTGCTGAAGGAGTTCATTTGGTTGGAAATGTGCCGTTGGATGCTTTGGGCTGTGGAATGACTAAGAAATTGTTGATGGGAGGCCACCATCCTTGAAATCACTACCATTTTGTCTTCTCTCTCTCTTCTTCTCTGTTTCGTATGTACCAGAGCTTATTCATATATCTGAGCGAGGTTAATGGCTTAAGATGCTATCTTAACTGTGCTAATCTTTATCTCAATTCAATGAATATAATAGTTTTATATTTTTCTTGCATTTAACTTTGATATGTAAATTTACTCAATTGGCTTGGATTAGCATTACTAATCTCAGTTAGAAAGTGATAAATCCAGCGGCCATACGCCCACACAACGGTTGGATACAAGTGATGAATAAATTTGACTTCAACTCTAGTTTGAGCTTCTAATTTGACTAATTTGATGCATAAGGCTTATGCATGATTTCATGTATTCATAGAGATTAATTGTTGAGATTCGTCAATGACTTAGGAGAAAATACCTCCATTTCACAAATTTTGTTAGAAATAAAACTTTTAATATATTAGAGAGGGTTCATCTCGAGTCAAAGCGAGTTCTATGTTGATTCAACGATTCATCCTTTCACACCAAAGACAAGTCAACAGTAAACACGTGGTATGTGCATAAAAACATATTGATACATCAAAATAAATAAATAATTTAGAATATAATTAAATGCAAACTATTTTTCTTTGATAGCGATTTGAATATCTTGATTTTTGTTAAAAAAAAAAAAAAAGAAAGCAAGAGATGACTTACTTTATCATTTACCATCAAAGAATGATAGATACCAAAGATGAAACAATATGATTGTCACGATCCAAAACCCGAGACACATGACTACTAAAATATTAAAAAAAAAAAACTCATAATTCTCTCTTGCACGTGTACTATGCTGGTGGAAAATATCAAGAGAAAGAGATTACTTTGAATTTACGGTAGTGTATTTTTAAAAATAAGATATTTTGATGAAAAATATTAATTTCTTACTTATCATTATCAAGATGAACTTCAGATATCTAGTGTATGTAATTTCGACACACTATAACAGTTGTGAAGATGGACACGTCCAACACATATATACCTATAAGTACATTTTAATAGATTCAATGTTTCCTTTATTAAGGGTAGCCATCTTCTCACGGGAGTTTTGTGTAATCCGATAAGAGTTTTACTATATTTTCCATTTTTGTCATTCGAACTAGCTCGTTGAACCCTTCGAATCAGCTCACTTCATCACTGACTGGATCATTAACCCTTTCTCTGCAATATAAATTAATTTACTTAAATTTATTTAAGCGAGACTGATTTTTCATATAAGACAGCAAATCGGATCACTGAATTGTTTTAAAATGCTTTCATACAGCAGTCGAAAGTTAAAATGGACAATACTCTAAATTCCGTGTCTCGTTACATAAAATGTCCGTATAAAGATCGCTACCCTTATCAATTTTAATAATATCTCATTCTTTATTTTTAATTATTATTTAATTTTTTATCTCTTATTCTTGAATTTTAGTTATTTTTAAACATTTAAAGGCAAACCAATCGTGAAGATCATTGGTTTTATGAATGGTGAAACATCTGAGCGGTGAAAAAGGAACGAATATGGCACGAATCAATGGAGGCCCGCACCCGAGATAACTTAATACTTCAAATTGAGCGGTGAAAAAGGAACGAATGAGAACCAAATATGGCAGTCCAAAGGACAACGGAAGGGATCGTGGCCCATTTATCACTGTTTGAGAAAATCTCAACCATTGATTGGATTGATGGACGATAAATAAAAAATAAAAAATAAAAAAAACATTTGGTAGTCTGTCAGACAACCGAACGATCACCCCAGTTGGAGGAATCCGGCTGAGAACGATCCTCTACGGTCAGAGATCTGATGGACAGATCTTGACCATTAATCACGCTCTGATCGCACGGTCATAATTCATCCACCAGACTTGATGGCCCGTCTCCTTAGAACCTAAGGATAAGGAAGTACGATTCTATAGAACAGATCCTGTTCAAGTAAGATCGTGCTCTACTGTCCTTGTTCCTCTCTTGTTAAACAGTAGTTGAAAGACTTGTGTTTCCGATGTGGGGCTTTTGCAGAAAAGCTAAAGCTAGCTATTCATCTAGGCTTGTAGGCTACACTTAATGACAAGAAGTAGGAGTCACCTTAATCACTTGATGAACAATATATATATATATATATATATATATTTTAAAATAAATACAAGATTATCATGAATTAGATTCGATTCAATAAAATTTTAACTGTACATATAAATATAAAGTATTAACACTATATTGTTAGAAATTTACACCTATAGACCTACTATTACTCAAGATAATGGAACTATTGAAAACCTTTATATTTGATAATAATAATAAGTCTCACTGATTGGATTAATTATATTTTTTTAGAAATTTAGAAAATTTCTAGGTGGAGAGAGGTTATAAGAGGCCTTAACATTCATTCTACACTTAAACATTTATCAGTAGGCCCTTTTTGAAAAAAGATCTAATGAAAGGAAGGAGCATACGAACTTTGATACAATCAAATTGGAAGTACAATTGATTTTTTTTATTGTAGTAAAGATGCTAGGACTCTTTCGTCCAGCTGTCATTCTAGAGGGCCGGCCCATCGTCCATGCCAATTCAACTCCATGGCATTAGAGTATCCATTTTCAATGGATAGACTGTATTTTTATCACAGATTGGGCCTGGGATGAATAGAGGATTTCATAGATGATATGGCTCAAGGGAAACATATTAATCAGATCAACGTATCTTTGTAAAGGAGCAACTTGAGGGACAAACTAGATTCTTTCACCAATACACTAAAAGCTTCAAAGTTTATGAAAACATCAAAGCTCTTAAGCCTATTTCATTCTAAGATGGCCCAACCTAACACCCATGTCCTAAGGTAGGCCCCACAAAGCATATAACGGACCATCACACCTAAGCCTATTTCATACTAAGATGGCCCAACCTAACACCCATGTCCTAAGTTAGGCCCCACTAAGCATATAATGGACCATCACACCTCGAGCTGATGCCTTGACAACTCGCCCTTAAGCATATTCTATACTTAGATGATCCAACCTGATGCCCATGTCCCAAGTTGGGCCCCAGTAGACATATAACATACTACCACACCTTAAGCCGACGCGTTGGTAACCCTCCCTTAAGCTTGTTCCAAACTGAGATGACCCAACTTGACGCCCTTGTCCCAAGTTGGGCCCAACTAGGCATATAACAAACCGCCAACCTCAAGCAAATGCCTTACAACTCACTCTATAATGGCTCACTCCAAATCAAGAAGCCTCCACCTTTATGGTAGTTTCACTCGACACTAAGTAACCTTTTCCATAGGCTGCCCTCTTCAAGATTTGAACTCGGGATGTGGCGCTCTGGTACTAAAAATTAAGTATCTTCACCAATACGCTAAAAGTTTCACAGCTGATCAAACACGAAAAATTAAAACCGTTAAAGCATGTCCCATTATAGGTTAAAGAATCAAATCTGATCCACAACAAAACCATCACTGAATTTTAAGTATCTAACCTTAACGAGAAATTTTGCAACATCAAGAATCCAGTTCACAGAAAAGGTGTAAGAACAAGGGAAACTATTGAAATTTGAAAGAGTAGGAAAAAAAAATAAAGATACAAACGATGACCTACACTGAACTTCTACAAAATGACAGTTCCAGAGAAATAATAGAGACAGGATAGAGCCAAGTATTTGAGACTCGCGATCATGCAAGCGCTGAATCATGGAGATTTCATTCTCTAACTCCCCTCTTCACTGTCACTGTCAAACTTCATCCCATCCTCATATCCATTTATACTTATTGAGTGATACTCATTGAGATCTTCCTCACATACACCACCTTGCATGATCAGTCTATCTTCACTGAGGCATAGATCTTGCGGACAAACCAGAAGCAAGCATAGAAGCCAATCGTTCCTGTTAGCACGAAGAATGCATACGAAACAATCAACATGTACCCAAAGTAGAGGATGCCTGATACCACCTTTGTTATCTCCAACTTGGTGAAGAAATAGAAGATTGAGTAAAGGAAGAGGTAGAGCGCAGAGGACCCAGCAGTCAGATATGCCCTCCACCACCAGTGGTAGTCCTCACTACACAGTTGGAAATAGCAAAGCACGATGGTAATTTCTGCACAAGTGATGAGCAGGATGACAAACACTATGAAGAGGAAGCCAAAAATGTAATAGAACTGGTTCAGCCATATGGAGGTCAAGATGAAGAAGAGCTCAATGAAGACTGCACCAAATGGGAGAATGCCTCCTATGAGAATGGAAAACACAGGCTGCATGTACCAGGCCTGTTCAGGAATCTGCCTTGGAATCTTGTTTGTCTTCACAGGATCCTCAATGGCCAGTTTCTTGAAGCCCAGGTAACTACCAACAAAAACTAATGGTACAGATATGCCAAACCATAAGAATACAAGTGCAAACATAGTCCCAAAGGGAACAGCACCTGATGATTTCTCCTCCCATATAATTGCATTCAGGACAAAAAAGATAGAGAAGACAATTCCTGGAAACATGAATGCTGTTTTTAAAGTGTTCTTTTTCCATTCTGTGCCTTTAAACATCTTATAGAGACGAGCTGATGAGTATCCAGCAAATAAACCCATGAAGACCCATAACAGAACCATAGCAGTCATCAATCCACCACGATTTGAAGGTGAGAGGAAGCCGAGCAATGCGAATATCATGGTGACGAGTGCCATACCAAAGAACTGCACTCCAGTCCCAACGTAAACACAGAGCAAGCTGGAATTGGTTGGTGACCTGAAAACATCACCATGAACAAGCTTCCATCCTGTTTCCTCCTGGGCTTCTTCCTGCGTCTCCAGCTGATTGTAATTGGCTATATCTTTATACAATGTCCTCATCATGATCATAGCAACCATCCCAGAGAGGAATAAAACAATCATCAATGAATTGATGATAGAAAACCAGTGGATCTGATCATCATTCATAAGGAGGTAGGTGTCCCAACGAGAAGCCCATTTGACATCACTCGGCTGCAATGGAAAAAGTGTGAGCAAGGAGGACAAAAAAGGAGAAAATGCAGAAGATGGAGGGGCTAGAGAAAGTACCTTAAAGGAAACATCATATGTGAATATGACCTCTTTATCTTTGTCAACTTCTTGGGGAACAGTACCGCCTTGAACCATATTTTTGGTACATGTCACCAATTGAGGGTTCTTGTCATCCCAAGGCTGCTTGTATTCATGCTTTATACTGTCTCCCAAGAAACAAAAGTAATCCATCAGAGGGGAGGGGAGGGGGAAAGAAATTATAGAAACAAAAAGAACACAAGCCGAAAATAAAATTGGACAATGTTAAGAAACAACAGCATATGATTACATGCATATTTGTGATGACCACATGAATGTGAATGAAACTACCACCTGTGACAGCATGATAACCTAAAACAGAAATCAAGAGAAACCCTTTTGAATATCCAAAAGAAAGAAAAAAGGAGATGTTTAATTGCACAGTGCCAATTTTCTTCAATGTAGGAGCAAGATCATTAGTAGAGTGACGACAAAGGGAGAGCAGTGATAAGATTAAGAGCTCAGGTTTTAAATATTCATAACACACTTTCTGTTAATATACGATATACTCTTAAGATAATATCTGTAGATACAATAAGACAAACAGATGGTACAAAATTCTCCCATATCTTACCCAATATCCTCATCCCTTAATTCCTTAACCACCTTCCCATCTTTTGTTTCATTTTATCAATATTTATCTGGCACACTTTTGATTACTATCGGTGACTGAAACTCGTATCATAGAGAGAGTGCTAATTATTTACATACAGCAACCCGCATGACCATAACTGTTAATTCTAAAAAGAGACACACCTGTGTGGGGTAACTTCAAAACCCACAATGCGAGCTGTATCAGATTCAGGATCTTTGTGGTACATCACTCTGAAGCTTAAATGGTTATTAATAAAATATTTTTCATCTTTGCTCTACAAAATTGGCAAGAAGATGTGAGGTACTAAAAGATCAAAATCACCAAGCAATGATTAAGCAGCCAGTGCAACTTACCCCAGCATAGTTTCCTTTGAATCCAACACGGAAACCATGTTCATAAGCAGTTGCTTGATTTCCGTCTCTCCTCTGCATTAAAACTGCTACAGGAAGATTATCCAAAATCCTGCATGGCCACAGGTTATGTAAATGAAATGAAAGCAGAGAAAAATAAAAGACAGGAAAGAATTAATAGAGAATGCTCATGAATAAAAAATTAACTGAAATAACATTACAATTATTAAAAAAAAAAACATAGCTTCCAACTTGGTATTTCATACAGAAAAATGATAAACTAAGGGACTTACATGTTCACTCGATATTCGTCATCAATTTTTTCCTTGAAATTCTTAGCAGATTTAGCATCGAACTTTACTCGGCAACCTACCTTGCATGACTGTTCTTGTCTCATTTGAAACTGGGAAATATTTCATGCATTAAGATGTAAAAGATTCATAATCAGGGATCCTAGCTTACTGATCAATTTTACAAGCACAAAATCAACATAATAAAATGAAACTTTGTGATCAAAGTGTTGGCAGGAATCGGCTCACTGTGTAGACAGAGTTCTCTATGCGATCTCCCCGAAGAACCTCTCCTAAATTCTCAGCATTGTTCAAAATTTTGCGGGGTCGACAATAATTAAGAAAATAATAATCATAAGGAAGCTGCGTCTTTGTTGATGAAAGTTTGTTAACTTTCACTTGAAGGATATCCCCCTGTGACAAAAAGAAGCGCCATCAAACCAAGAACAATACTTACATACCATAATATCACTGTAAACCTACTTAACTATCCAAGTTCCAAATAGTCTCATAATATCATCATTCTGCCCTTTTCCCCCTTTCCAAGCAATCCAAAAATACTACAGCAAGCAGGTTTTGACATAATCTCAAATGAGAAGATATAGCTAAAGCTCTACCACATGAAAAACAGACTAGAGAGGTTATGGTAATTGAAGAAATTCTGCCTGGTAAATCTAAAAAAAAATGATAGATAGAGCACATATTTCTACAACGCATCAGGCCATAGTTATTAGATATAGGAAAGTGCAAGTGTAGAAAATAAGAACCCTTCTGAAACTAGGACTACATCACTCCTTTGGTTGGTGATAAGTGGAAGTTTTTTTTTGAATGGTTAATATATTAATAGAAAGAGAGGCACCAGAGGTGCAAATACAGAAACAACAAGAAACAAAAAGCCATAAAAACAGCCTGCCCGCAACCCACTACACCCATGAACTCCTCAAAGCTGGAAACAACTCAAAAAGAAAAAACTCTAAAACCACTTATGCAATGTCAATACATTCTTTCCTTACAGGCACACAAGAT
Organism: Chimonanthus salicifolius; assembly: GCA_013350335.1. Lineage (NCBI taxonomy): Eukaryota > Viridiplantae > Streptophyta > Magnoliopsida > Laurales > Calycanthaceae > Chimonanthus > Chimonanthus salicifolius. The sequence goes on along the minus strand of CM023533.1, from coordinate 28,635,655 downwards.
GTCACTCGTATAGATATTCCTGAATTCCACAAGAGAGGAAGCCCAAGAGGCAAACTTAGCAAGCACTTGACTATAAATTGCTTCTATCGACTCAGCACTATTCTTAAAAATTTTATTGTTGCGCTCCCACCATAAGCTCCACACTCTGGCAAAGAGAGCCAAATGCCAAAGCAAAGAACATTTTGGGGAGACTAAAACAATGTCCCAAACACATGATAACTCAGCCACTGGGAAATTTTCTTTCTTGGAAATCCAACAGGTTATATAGAATGGAATAGGGATGGCCAACAGCCAGAAGGGCTCAGGTTTTAAATTTATCAGGCTTCTGTCCCCAGCCTATTCAAAATTCACTTTTGTTTCAGTCCAGACCCCAACCACCTATGGGCCACCCTCACTTTGGTAAAGAGGATCAACAACAAAACTCATTCCTGAAGAGATGAAGGATGGCACAGCCAAAAAAAAATTCTGAAATGCAGAAAGAACAAAGTTTCCAGCTTTCTTAGAAAATTGGCATTTTCTCAGAAGGCAAATCTTGTGATCCAAATGAGTCCCAGCAGGAGTTCTGATATGTAAATAACATCAACAAATTATAAAAGAGTGCAAGCATTATGATTTATGGAATATTTCAAACAATGGGATTCTCTAGATTCAGAATTAAAATACTTTAAAGTAAACTCTTTCTCTCAAAGAATTCCCCAACCACATCTAAGTGTTGTGCAACAAACCCCACACAAACCAAATCACAAATCAAAGATTCAAGGACACAGTGTGTTCCTCCTCTTCTTGCTTGTGTGATTTGTTTGTGGGTTCATCGCACAACAGTAAGGACTACACATAAAGGAACAAAACAGCAAAAAACAATTTCTTCTTCCAGCAGCATTTCAAATATTAGGTTTCAAACACTTTGATGCTTGAGATTCAGCATTAAGATCCTTTATATCATCTCTCTCAAGCAATTCCCCAACCAGTTGTGAGCACTAAAAAACAAAGATCCTAAACACCAGGATTCTTCCTCTCCTCCTTCAGTTTGAAACACACGGGTGCTTCTTCTTCTTCTCCTCTCGACATAAAGAAGCCATCTTTCCTATACCTGTGGATGTAAAGGCATGATCGCCGAAATACGTAAGAGTTGAGTATCCTTGTTTCTTATGTGCTTGGATTGATTTTCTATTTTGTTTCTTCCATACCAAATTGGTTAGAATTTTCTCCACAACACAACATATTGTTCACCACATGCCTATTTCATAAATCAATTACAGACTGTCGTTTAGTGTGTGCCTTCTATGAACATTAGTAATCATGCATTGTACACCTATAAATTCACCTACAACTAAGAACACAAATCCCAGCAACCTTTGATGTTTTCAAGTTCCACAACTGAATCTAACACCACGGCAGAGGAAGCAAATAACCCAAACATCCTGGAGCTAATTTGCATGTCCCGACAAAGCCATGGCTAACAATGCAAGTCCCAGCAACCTTTAATGCTCTCAAGTTCCACAACCGAGTCTAATATAATAGGAAAAGGCAGAAAAATAGTATCCATTTCGTGATTCCAAGAGTGAATCACCATCTTGGTTGCTAGGATAGTAATCAGAAGAGGAGCAATAATCAAAATGCGTGAAGTGCTTCACTCTGCAGCATTTGGGATAGTATCTGTATAAAAGGGTAAAAAAGAATCTATGGAAACAGTAAACAAGAAAGGTAAGCATTTGACAGGGGAATCCCGGCGACTATGGTCACCCAACCATTCCACCTGAAAAAAAAAAGGTGGATCTGCTTTCGATCTTGGTAGATCCAAATGAACTAAAATCATCAATTCCAATCTTAGACTACATTTCATACCAATCAGCAAGCAATCAATCTATAATCACAACCCAAATCAGAGATCCACCGTCCAATTCAAGAAGCAATTGAGAAACCTATCTCCAGAAACTCACAAAAACAAACACCTTCCGTTAAAACCCAGATCTAACCAAATGAAAGATCCAAAACCCAGATCCCAAAACCCGAGAACCACCTCTAATTCGACTAAGATCATCTAAAACACACACCCAAAAAAGAAATAAATCGTAATTCAGAAACAAAGAAATAGTGAGGAAAAGAACAAAAAAGAAGGCACCTTTTGGAAGTCTTGAGGAGCGACGCCAGGAAGATAAAAGCAACGGGCGGAAGGGATCAGAAGAAGAAGGGCGATGAAGAAGCTCGCCATCACAGAGACGCGAAGATCCATCTGCAGAGAGAGCAGAAAGGAAGAAAGCTGAGAAATGTGAGAGATGGGAATTTGAAGGAGTTATAAGAAGACGAAAATTATCTACTGATATCTCATGAAATGAGATCTTAGGTGAGATCTCGTGAAGGAATCTACATTTATATCAATTTTTTTCCTATAAATTAACTTTTTTTAATTTTAAACGAAGTTGAATTCATTTTAAATTTATAAATTTCTACATTTTGTGATGATCTGATAAATCATTTGATTGATATCTTAATTACTTTTTAAGAATTAATTCCTTCTTATTTTTATATAAATATAATAATATAAAAAGGTATAATTTCTTAGTGACTTCAAATTATCAATAGAGACGCATATTTTTATTATTGTTATGGGTTGGATGTTTAAACATATACTCTTTTTAATCAGTTTTTTTTTTTTTTAATTTAAAGTGGACAAGGAAAAAAAATCAACGAAATTCCAACCGAAAGACCTCAATTGTAATATTCAAAGGATGGTTGGTGGTTGGTCACTTTGCTTTGATTAATGGTTACTTAGCAAAGCACCAAGGTTTTCATGCAACGATCCTTAACTGAGGAAGCATCTGAATGCAATTGGATCACTTAACTGGTCAACCATGAGTCCGACCAGTAGGGGTGCACCCCAAAAAAATTAGGTTCGGGTTTATGCGTGATCGAGTCGAATTCATTTTTAGGTCCAACATATCACACTTGAATTAGAGTTTAAATTGGATTAGGTCTATTGCATGAAAGGTGAATTTGGCCCAAAAGCATAAATTTTACGTACAATTTATAAAACTTGAATTTAATTAAATATCGTGCATAAATATAGTTTTATATTTTATATCATAATATGATTTTTTTTTTTTGAATTTGCGTGTAGAAAACCACAGGGATACCCAATGTAAAACTATATTCCATTTTCGTTACAAAAGAGTCTAAGTTCGAATGAGTCTACATATACATTTTGGGATCAAATTGCCTCATGTCTTACAAATATAATTTTGTCCAAGTTTAGAGTTGACTAATTTGGATTAACCTAGACTTAGACTATGCTCGGGTCATTTAATTACCAGTCAACTATGTGCTCCAATAGACCTAAAAGCTAACCTACCCGAGTTGGGCTTGTCATTTTTATTTAAAAGCTAAATTGCCATTCATGCACCAATTATTATGAGTTTCGCCCTTTGCTCATTACACTTAGTTGTCAATTTGTGATCTTTTGTACTTTTGTAGGATATTGTTGTATAATGGGCTTTCTATGCAATTTTATAAAAATAATATCAAAAGCATTTTACTAATTTTGTCAAATTGAATGATACGGTTAAAACTAAACTATATATATTTTTTTAAAATTTACATGTGAAAAATCATTGGATACCCAGCATAAAACTCCCATAAATGAGTCCACTATCCATAGGGAACACTAAGGTTAGAAACCATGAGGATTTGAACCCGCAACCTTCCGTTTCTTAAGGTGGGAGACAAACAGTTGAGCTATACTAATGTGGGTAAAACTATATACTTTAAAGTCCTATAGGCACAAATGGTATAAGCTAAAAAAGTTACTGACTAATAAAAAAGAAATTTAGAAATTAAAAACAATCTAAAACCATCAAAGTTGTAAAAGCATTAAAAAACATAATTTCCAAAATTTGATCTTGTAATTTTTATAGGGTTACTTTCATATTCATGGAAAAGATCTTTTAATGAGCGCTGGAGTGAAACTAGGCACAATATATAATTTAAATTATTAGGAATTAAAAATAATTTAAATTAATTAATATTTGAAGGACTAAAAGAACATAGTTTCTATGATTCAATCAATGTGATATTTTTTAAGTATTATTTTCATGGACGAAGAGATATATCCAAAAGACTAATAATACGAGGCAAAATTGGTCTCCAAATATGATGCAAAAGTTTAATAATTAAAGATGATTTGAAGTCATGAAACCTAGAGAGCCTAAAAAATGGCTTCTATAATCATGTCAGAGTGATTTGTAAAGGTTCGAGGTCCTATATTCAAGTGAATGATCTTCATATTGGATTTACCATATAAAAAAAATGGGCTAATCGTTTATTAAATTAGTAGTAAACATTCTTACAGTGATACATTAAAAGCGAGAATGTTGCAAAAATTTGACTATGTGATACCCCTGCCCAAATGGGCTAAGGAGCACTAGTTGACCGATGTGGGAGTCCCACATCAGTGGTGAAAGAAAAGAATTTGGAGTTTATTTGAAAGGCCACCCCTTACTCTTATATGACGCGTTTTATGCCAGGGTCCAAGAGCAAAACCGTGCGGACTTGCTTGTGTAGGAGGTCCAGAGCGAACAATATCACACTGAGTTAAGTCCCAGCCCTGCTTTCGGATCAAGTTGTTACAATTTGGTATTAGAGCCGAGGTTCTACACTCGGACTGTGTGGGCTTTCCTCCTTCCCTAGTGTTGTTGAGCTGGGCCGAGTCGAGCCGGGGGCGGCTCTAGGCTTTAGGAGAGGGGGGGGGGGGGTTGATTGTGATACCCGCTGCCCAGATGGGCTAAGGAGCACTAGTTGACCGATGTGGGAGTCCCACATCAGTAGTGAAGGAAAAGAATTTGGAGTTTATTTGAAAAGCCATCCCTTACTCTTGTGTGATGTGTTTTGGGTCGGGTCATGTGGGCCATGGCTAGTTTGTGTGCGAGGCATAGAGCAGATAATATCATACTGAGTTAAACCCTAAACCCTGTTTTTGAGTCGAGTTGTTACCGACTCACTTTAACATTCAATCAATAAAAGCACACGTTGATCATGGTCAAAGGTCAGTATGACATCTATATGTGATGAGAACATCTTAACCATCATGGATTAGCCAATTAAACGAAGAGAGAGTGCAAATGACACTTGTAACACATGATAAATTTGAAGGTGCAAAAAGGGCCCTACTAAAGGTTTCATTTGGGCTCAAAGCATTGAAATAATTGACTCATGGTTGGTACTTGGTAGATTAGGTCAAGACCTTAATTTTATATTTTGGACTTGATTTGGCTCAAGAAAGAGGTGTGTTCTTGGATGTCCAATAAAGAGTTGTGGGATTTAATTTCCATCTCCCTAGAAGGTTTCAATCCCTAATTTGGTAGAAGCAAATCTTACTTAGCATGCTTGGCCCCACCTCCTCTTTGAAAATTCTTTTTATTTAATTTTCGATAATGATGTAATAAATGTCACATGGTAGGAGCAAATTAAATATGGTGAAATTAGTAAACACCTGAGAGGGAAAGTGATGTAGCCTAACTTCAAAGAAAATACAAAGAAGGTTGGACCAAAGGCTCCAATTTTGAAGATGGGAAGTTAAATCCAATGGCTTGAATCCATAAAAAATATAAATTTGACTTCTCTAGGAAATCAAAGTTAGAGAAAGTGGAAAAATCAAGTTGATCATTCAAAATTACTAATCTCAATCCAGCCAATTTTATATGGAACTTCGAAAATTAATCAGAGAAATCAAAGTTTCATTCAAAATGAAATTTTAATGGTATTAATCTCACCTATGTCACAATTCTCAATGGAATAATCTTAACTTAGGTTCAATTCAATTTAAAATCCACACAAAATAATTGTGCATTAATTAATTTAATAAACACACAAATTCAAAATCCAAACAATAAAATTCAAAAATTGAAAGTATAAAATTAATTAAAGACAAATTAATTTGTGGACATTACAATCAAACATAAAACTTACCAAAATTGGAGAAAACAATGCCTCAATTTCTTCAACTCAATTCATGTCCATCTCTTGGGACATGCAACCTCTCTTATTTACAGTGTTTGGAATAAAAAATAAATTTCATCGTCACTCTTTGACAGTTGGTTACATAATTAGCCGTAACTTTATTATATATATCGAAATTGCACAAATTTAGACTTGTTTAAAAGATTATTGAATAAACTTTCTAATGAATCTAACTTTATGAAAATCTGATATTGTTTGGTACATTAAATATTCCTACAAAATTATAATACTAATTTCGTGAAATCCCTCTGTGACATGTATCACATGCTTTCTCCATTTTTTCTACACAAGATAAAAACACCAGTACCTCTCACGATTCTAGAGAAGAAAAATCAACAAATAATAACTAAATATATTATTATATCATATATGTAGAAAGCATAACTCAAAATTCGAACAAATTATCAAAAAATGAACATATCTTAATCTTAATGTTATTGCATAAAAAGAAGAAATTTAGAAATATAATAAAAATATATTTTATATCCCAAAATAGAGGAGATCATATTTCAATAAGTAGTTCAATTGATGGCCCACTAAAGTATTTTTTTTTTAATTTACATGTAGAAAATCACAGAATACCTAACGTAAAACCTTTATAGATGAACCTACTATTTCTGAAACACATCGAAGTTAGGTCATCGGACTTTCAACGGAGTAGCTTAACCACTAAAGCATTATGAAAAGGCCAAGCACAAAAATGTACCTCAGGCTGCGTTTGGATGGGGGGTAAGGGGGGGTAACCCCCAGTTACCCCTACTTACCCCCGTTTGGTAACAAGGGGGGAGGGGTAAAAATTCAAATTTTTACCCCTCCCCCCTCCCTTTCCAATACCCCTACGGGGTTTTGAATACCCCTCCTTACCCCCCCCCCCCCCCCCCCCCCCCCCCCCCTCCTTTTACTTATGAATTTTTTTTTTATATATTTTATTTATTTATTTATTTTGGTAAGTACTTGGCTTTTATTTTTTTTAAAAACACTCCATTATTTCCATTTGATAAATCTCATATCACCAAACAACAAATTATATTTTTTTATGAAGAGATATAATGAATTTTGTATTCATTTTTTGAAATTTAAAATAATAATAGTGGTTTTTTATTTATTTTTTATTTTTAAGGAAACTTTTCCCTTATTTATCCCGTGCCTTCATCTATTCTTCAATTATATATTATATAATTTTCTAAAACGTATTTGTCAACATGTTCTATTTTTAAGGGGTGATTCTGTCAAAATTTCGATAGGGTCTCAAAACTCTAAAATTTTTGAGATTTGTGATAATATCTTTCAGGGTAATTAACAATTTATTCTATTAGAAGATTATTTTAAAAATGTGTCAACATTTTCAACGTAATGCATTTAGGTGAGGGGTAAATTTTTACAGGGGTTACCCTTGAGCAGGGGTAATTGTACGTAGGGGTAAACTGACATATTAACAATTTTATGAGAATTAATAATTTTATTAAATATATATAATATAAAAATAAAATTTCTGCAACATTTTTAACGTGATGCACTTGGATGAGGGGTAAATTTTTACAGGGGTTACCCTTGAGCAGGGGTAATTGTACGTAGGGGTAAACTGACATATTAACAATTTTATGAGAATTAATTATTTTATTAAATCTATATAATATAAAAATAAAATTTTTGTAACATTTTCAATGTGATGCATTTGGGTGAGGGGTAAATTTTTATAGGGGTTACCCTTGAGCAGGGGTAATTGTACGCAGGGGTAAACTGACATATTAATAATTTTATGAGAATTAATAATTTTATTAAATCTATATAATATAAAAATAAAATTTCTGCAACATTTTCAACGTAATGCATTTGGGTGAGGGGTAAATTTTTACAGGGGTTACCCTTGAGCAGGGGTAATTGTACGTAGGGGTAAACTGACATATTAACAATTTTATGAGAATTAATAATTTTATTAAATCTATATAATATAAAAATAAAATTTCTGTAACATTTTCAATATGATGCATTTGGGTGAGGGGTAAATTTTTACAGGGGTTACCCTTGAGCAGGGGTAATTGTACGTAGGGGTAAACTGACATATTAATAATTTTATGAGAATTAATATTTTTATTAAATTTATATAATATAAAAAATAATAATTATAATTTTTATGAAGAGATATGTTGATATTTTTTATTTATTTATTGGAATTTAAAATAGTAATATAAAAAAAAATCTTTATTTATATTTTTAATATTAGAATGCAAGTGTTCATTTTAAATTATAATTATGAAAAATAATTTATACAAATTAGATAATATTATTATAAGTTATATTATTAGAATTTACTTCATAAATATTATTTATAATTATATTTTATAAAAAAAATATTAATATATCAAGTTACCCTTGCTTGTAGTTACCAAACAAGATTTTTTACCCCTAGGGTAAGGTTTACTTTACCACAACAATTACCAAACAAGATAAGGGTAATCTCAATTCGAGGGTCACCCCTACTCAAGGGTGACCCCTACTTAGGGGTAACCCCTATAAAAATTACCCCCCATCCAAACGCAGCATCAGTGACGATTGACATCGTTATCTTGACATCATTTTTTTATTAAATATAGAAAAATTAAGTCCTTTATAAATTGACTTACCAATATTTTATTCGTCTCCTTGAATATTTAAACTTAGAAGTTGGATCTGTATTTTATCTATTCCAATAAAAAATTGATTCCAGTATTCAATGACTTTCCAACTTTATACTTAATAAAATATATTATACAGTGTACAATGTCATTATTTGCATTGACATGAGGAGAAAATATAGTTTAAAAATTCGAAATTCAAACTCACTCTTTTTAAATTAAATTATTTGAATACATTTTAGATTTAATTTAAAAATTAGTAAATTTAAAATCTTATTAAATCGAATCAATTTATAATAAAACACTCAAGTTTTATGAATTTGTGAACTATGATAAAAAATTGAGATTATGATGGTGCGGTGAGAAACGATTTGACATCTCCAACGTCATTTGCTACAGTGTCATGTAAAAAAATAAGGTTACATATGTATTTTAACCTACTTAAAATCTAAATTTAATTTTAAAATTCATATGTATTATTTTATTTTTTCTGAATTAAAAAATATAAAAAAACCTAAAAAGAAACTGTTTTTTATTTAAAAAAATTGAAAACGTAAATATCGGCCGATATCTAGGCCGATATCAGTCGATATTTTGACCCGGGCTCATCACCGCTTTGATTTTTTTTTTAAATACCGATATAAATCATCTCAGCTGATATTAGATCGATATATATCGCTGATTGAGAATATTAAGTCGTTTGACTCAAACTTTAATATAAACTTTAATTGTACATATATTTGAGTCAAATGAGACTCAGATGTCACCTTACAATCTTTGAGATCAGTTTTCAAAGGACATCGCTAGTGTGGACTCCATGTGGGTCCCACCACTTGGACACTTTGATCGAGTCCCATATTTATACTTTAAATGTGTGCGTCCATACAAATGACTTTCATGTGCTTTAAAGTAAAAAGTGGAAAACCAGCAATGAGTTGATTAAAGCTTCTAAAAATATTTTAAAAATTATTGATGATTGACTAGTAGACAGTCCATTAGCCCCAACAATGTGTATATATATTATTAAAAATTATTTTAATTTAAGTAATTAAGTTTTATTTTTAAAAGTTACAAAATTTAGATTTAAAAATATTTTAAATTGATTAGATTTTAGAGATTTTAAAAATACAAATTATTAAAATAAATTATAATATATCATAGATATTAAAAAACTACTCTTTCAAATAAATTCATTTAAATAGTTATTATATTAAATAGAAGTACCAATAGTAAATCTATGTATTAAAGGATAATAGACTGCAATCTAGTGAACGATTATCTCAAGGGGTTAGTTTGATCATCGATTCCTATTTTTTTTTGTGAGAGGTATCTAACGTGTGTAAATTGAGAAGTTTACGTACACCCGAAGCCCTGATACTTGCTATTTAAAAATTTAGTGTACATTTATCTTTCTTTTAAAAAAAATACACATGAGCTGTGAATGGGACAGACTTCCCCAACAAAGAGTCAAGAGGCAAAAGCCATTTCTACCTCTCATGGCCTAAGACAGGCTGTTTCTTCTTAAACAACACTCACTCTTCTTCATTCATATCATTCCAAAGATCCTCCAGCCTATCACACTTTGTTGCATTCAAATTTCAATTTCCACCCAAATCGTTTGTCTGTGAATCAAATCCAGTTAAGATGGATGAAGTGAATGCAGAGCCAACATGGCCTGAACTACTGGGTTCAAACCATTGGGAAGGACTGTTGGAACCCCTCAACCATAGCCTGCAGGCAACTCATTCTCCGATCCGGCGACCTCTGCCAGACCACATATGATGCCTTCAACAATGACAAACACTCCCAATACACCGGCAGCAGCCGATACGGTAAGAGAGAATTCTTCAAGAAGACCGCCTTCCAACCCGTATCTGATTATGAAATCAAATGCTTCCTCTATGCTACTGCTTCTATTGACGTGCCCGAGGCATTCCTCTTACGCTCTCTATCGCGCGAGGCGTGGAGCCGTGAGTCCAATTGGATCGGATACATAGCTGTTTCATCAGACTCGGCGAGTCAAGTGACCGGTAGACGTGAGATCTATGTCGCATGGAGGGGCACCACTAGGGACCTTGAGTGGATTGATGTGTTCAATCCAGAGCTCGAATCAATTGAGCCGCTGCTAGTGAAGAAAGAACACCTGGGCGGCGACCGCGACGACGATGACCATGATCCACCTAAGGTCATGAAAGGTTGGTACACCATATACACCTCTGATGACCCCAAATCCCCCTTCACCAAATTGAGTGCTAGAGCCCAATTTCTAACTAAAATAAGGGAATTGGTGTCTCTGTACAAAGATGAGCAACTGAGTATGATCTGTGTAGGCCACAGCCTAGGTGCTTGCCTTGCTATCCTAAGTGCTTTTGATGTCGTCGAAAACGGGCTGTCTAAGGTCCGCGACAAACCTGATTTCCCTGTGACCGCTGTCGTCTTCGGGTGTCCACAAGTCGGCAACAGGGCCTTCAATCAGATCTTGAAGAAGCTACCAAGCCTCAGAGTCTTACATGTGAGAAATGAGATTGATCTAATCCCACACTACCCAAGTAAGCTACTGGGCTTTGCTCATACAGGTGAGGAGTTGATAATCGACACTCGGAAATCGCCCTACTTAAAGGATTCAAAGAACCCAAGTGACTGGCATAATCTTCAAGCCATGCTGCATATTGTGGCAGGTTGGAATGGAAAGGGAGGAGAATTTGGATTGAAGGTGAAGAGGAGCATTGCTCTTGTCAACAAATCTTGTGACTACCTCAAGGTTGAGTGCCTGGTACCAGGTTCTTGGTGGGTACAGAAGAACAGGGGAATGGTCCTCGGAAAAGATGGAGAATGGGAATTGGCTCCACCATCTGAAGAAGACAGACCTGTTCCTGAATATTGATTGTATCTCTGATGACTGAAAGTTGGTTGGTCCTGATTGGATGCACGAACGGTTTGAAGCGAACCCATAGAGACTGATTACCATAAGTCAGAGAGATCATGACACTTATCAAGGACTAAAAGAAAGCTCTTTGGATTGTGCTCGATGGATCTATCTGTGCATATCGAACTTTTGTTTATTTTTTTTTCCTTTCTTGTGATGGTTGGGTCTAAACAAAATGTTTGGATGCATGAATTTCTCTTTTCAGCTGTGCAACTGATGTAGATTGAGTCCTGTTGTCTATTATCATCTCAATCCAATGTAACTTCAATCTGTCAATGTCTGCTTTGACTGTTTAGATTGTTGTCGTTCATTAAAAGAAAATAATATTTGTGTTCATTGTTAAAGAAAAAAAAAACAATTTCATAATTTTTTAAAAAAAAATAGTGTTCGATTTGAACTTTTTGGATAGCTAAATTTTATTGTTTTAAGAGGCTGACAAACTTTCTATTTTAATGTCGTTTAAGAATAGATCAGAAACCACATAAACACCATAGCAGTTTCAAATGTGAAGTAGGATTATTTTTTCTTTTTAATTTTTAGAAGACAGATGTAATAGGGCTTAACGTGGATTTAATAGGTATTAATCTATATATTAAAATACTATATAAAATAATCAATGATTTAGTCTTTATTTAAGAAAGATTGAGAGCTAAAGATTTTAAAGGAGAGACAATGCATTACGCTCATACCTAATTCTTTTTCCAACTTATCTAAGAAATTTTAGAATTTCTAAATAGATGTTTACACTTCAGAGCAAGCGAGGTGTATGAATATAAAAGTCTCTCTATTTACACACATTGAGTAACTATATTGAGAGTGACCCTTCAAGATGGAGTAAGAAGCTTTCTCATACTCCCTCTGTCTCAAATTATTTGTTTTATATGAATTTTGGAATTGTTCTAAAATAGTTGTGTCATTTATATTAAAATAGTATAAAGTGTGTTGAAAATGAATGAGATCATATGGAGTGCTAGTCTTTCAAATGATACAACTAAAATAGGACGGAGGGAGTATAATTTTAGATTAGTTTTTTATGTTTCTAATTTCTAAAGTAAGAAGTCATTATACCATGAGTTTTTCTCATGATGCACCAATATTAAAGAAATTTTAATTTATCTTTATTTTTTAAAAGAAAAAAGAAAAGTAAAAGTAAAATTATAATTTTCTTTAATATTGGTGTATCGTGAAAAAAACTCATCATACAAAAATCAGAAAAGAAAAACAGAGAAATGCCATTTTCCACTTTGAAGGTGCTAAACAGTTCCAAGGAATCCAATCTAACGGCTCCGATTGATGCCACTTATTAGACAGTTAGAAATCAGGGTAGCCTGCTCCGGTTAGTGAAATTCTCAGGTTGCGGACTTAAACGGTCCAGATTGGTCCCACTTGATCACACGTGTTAGAGGATATTTCGCACGCGTGCGATCCACCGTACTTGGCTTGAGCGTAACGCTGCTGGCATGCTGCTCTGTTTCTTTCCTCTTTTACGACCTTCCCACCGATTGCCTTCTGCGTCTGTCACAGCATCTCTCTTTGTCAAATCTCACACCCCAGAGAGAGGGAGAGAGATGGCAGAAAAGCCTCAACCGGTTCGGGTACTGTACTGCCCTGTGTGCAGCCTACCCGCGGAATATTGCGAATTCGGACCCGATTTCGAGAAATGCAAGCCTTGGTTGATAGAGAACGCGCCTCATATCTATCCTGATCTCATCAAAGGCAATCCAATCCAACCCTTCTCTGTTTTCTTCCTTCTTTGCGCCAAACTCAGAACCCAGAACCTGAATCCCTTATTTTATTGTTTTTAATATCGTTTTCTTTTTGTTCTTTTTTTTTTTTTTTGCAGAAGCAAATGAGAAGGAAGCTGCAAAGGCAGCTAAACAATTGCAGTCCGTTGGGATTTCTGGCGGAGAAGTTGCTCCTTCAGGTATGCTCGCACCTCTAGTGGTTTTTGTGTGCTTTTTTACTTAAGACCATTGATTGAGAAATTGGACTTTTTGATAAAATGAAATGCCGACGTTAGTTTGTAAGATGTTGAAGCTTTTGATAAAATGGGATAATTACTTCTTTTTTCTTCCAACTGTCATGGTTCAAAGGGTGAAAAAGAAAGAACCTTGGTGTTCCAATTACTCTTTTTTTAATCCATCTGTTCATTCGGCTTTTTGATAGTTGTCATGATCCGTCTGGATGTTCCCTGAATTTCAGTTGGGTTCAATGGGTAGTGGAATGAGTGGGTGTCTGTTTTGTGGCGCATTTGTATTGGGGTGAAGAAATTGGAGATCAAAATGGATGTGGTAATGATTGAATGTTGGGATGGGTGTGCATGATGATGATTGGCAAAGGTGTGGCAGAAAACTTGTGCATCTACCAATTTGGTTTACGCCTCTGTAAATGTTTACTGATGACATAACCATTTTCTATTTTAAATGCTAGCAGTTTCCATAGCCATTTAATTTTCTTCTTCTTTCTTCTTTCTTCTTCTTCTTATTGGTATCATGATTAGAACCTCAACCCTTATAATGTGACAGAGAGCACTTACCAAACGTGCTAAAGGTTATTACCCACTCTGAGAATCGTTTCATTGGGCACATCTAAAAAAGTTAACACTCAAATGCATTTCCCCTTCAGTTGGAAGAAAATAATATGTTTGGGGGGGCATATATGATGTTAATTAGTTTTAGAAGGGTTCATTACATTTAAAGAGAAATACAGAATAATTTAGCTCATGTGGAGAAAAAGGATTTATATTGTGTTGGTGCATATCTCAGTAGTAAGTGGAGAAATTGTCCATCTTAAAAATAAAATCGATCATGTGGTTAAACTGGATCTATCTAAACTTCATGAGGTTAAAAGAAAGTTGCATGACTTTAGAATCCGTATTTCTCAGGTATGTTCACTGCTACAGCTCTAAGTATTAGACTCTCTTGATCCCCAAGTATCAATATTCACTTATTTAGCTGACAATTGAGTTTCAGACATGCTGGTAGTTTCTTTTATTGAATGTAAATAGCCTATCACCATTATTATCTGTTTGTTGTCATCTTATTTTATAGGAGGTACATCATCATCTAAGCAAGAAGAAGTAAAACGACTCCCAGGCGGGAAGCTAAAGAAGAAGGTAAGAGTTTCAGATTCTTAGTTATCTTATTCAATGCAAGCATCTCTTTTTGAAATATTTTACAAAATATGGAGCATAAGAGTTGCCTATGTGTACTGGTCCTTTGTGGGTTACTTGTTCAAAAGAATGAGTTTTGGACATAGGTGGAGGCGGTGGATGAAGGAGTGTGTAGAAGAGATTGTGTTCAGTTTTGGTAAACGGTTTCCCGACGTAGCCAGTCGTAGCAAGTAGGGGATCCACCTTCTCCTTTCATTTTCACAATGGTGGGTGAAAGTTTGAATATGTTAGTAGGTAAGGCTAGGGAGCTACAAATTGTAAAGGGTTTTGAGGTGCCACCGAATGGTCCAATGGTTACTCATCTTCAATTTGTGGATGATACCTTTTTTTTGTGATCCCAACATATCAAAGGTTTTATGCTATCGAGCGGTCCTTCGATGTTTTGAGTTAGTGTTAGGCCTTCGAATTAATTTAGGGAAGAGTACCCTTATAGGAGTTGATGTTGAAGACGAGAGTGTCAAGGATTGGGCTAACGTGGTGGGCTGCGGAGTAGGAAAGTTACCATTTACCTACTTAGGCTTACTAGTTGGGGGGAATCCCAGGCTGACAAAAATTTGGACACCGGTAGTCGAAAAGGTCGAGAAGGTTGGCAAGGTGGGGTATGAAATTCCTTTCCATGGGCGGCAGGTTAACCCTTTTTAAATTAGTGCTAGTTAATCTCCCCATGTATTACCTGTCTACCTTTGAATTACCTAGAGGAGTGGCTAGAAAGATGGAAACATTAATCAGGAAGTTGCCATGGGGAGACCAGGAGGCGAAAAGGAATGTACACTTAGTGACTTGGTCAGAGGTTACTAAACCAAAATCAAAAGGGGGCGTAGTGGTTGTCCCATTACAAGTAAGGAGTGAAGCCCTACTTTGTATATGGGGATGGCGTTTCAGAAAAGAGAAGAAAGCGTTGTGGGTTAGAGTCTTGATTGCTAGATATGGGACGAAAGATGGTAATGGGTGGTGCTTGGATGAAGGGGTGGATGAGTTGGGTACAGGGATACTTAGAGCTTGGTGGAGGGTGTGCCAGAGTAGAACGGCAGTTGGGAGTTTCTTTAAAGATAAACTTTACATCTTAGTGGACAGATGAAATTGAGCCCTCTTTTGGAAGGATTTATGGGTAGGGGATAGACCGCTGAAAGAAAGGTTTCCAAGGTTGTTAAGAGGAGCAAGGAATAAACATGCTTTGGTTCAGGATGTTTTTCAAGTATAGAGTCATAATATATCTTGGCACGTTGATTTTAGGAGAGAGCTTAGGTCCTTTGAGATTGAAAGTTTAAATAAGCTGAAAGGTCAGTTAAGTGAGTTTCCTATAGCTCTAGTGGAGGAGGATGAGCTGGTGTGGATAGGCGATTCATCAGGGATCTTTTCGGTTAAGTCAATGGTCGATTTTGTCACCATGAACTTAGATGGCCCATTTCCTCTCCCGAGCCTGGTTTGGAAAAACCTAGCTCCTCCAAGGGTCCAAACTTTTGTCTGGTGTTGAGGTAAAAAGGAAAATTCTTACTAGAATGGACCTTAGGAGAAGAGATTTGTTGAGGTCAGAGGAGGACCTATGCTACCTTCTCTGTGGGTTAGCAGAAGAAACCATTGACCATCTCTTTGTCTCATTCCCCATCGCATGGTTCTTATGGGGTAATTTCTTTAACCTTATGGGTGTTTCTTGGGTTTGTCTTGACACTTGGGATGGTCTTTTGGGGTTGTGGTCTTTTCTAATCTCAACATTAGGAGGAGATTGGCTTGGATTACGATTTCAAGCGCTGTCTCATAGACTATTTGGAAGGAAAGGAACTCAAGCATTTTTGAAGGAAAGTCCACAAAGGTTAGTGAGCTTTTTCAAAAAGCCAAATGGAGACTATGTGCTTAGCTCCTCTCCAACAAGGAATTTAAGGATCTTAGAGCTAGCAACCTTTCTTCTTTGTGTATGAGTGGCATGCATTGGAAGCAAAAGAAGTTGGTTGATTGGTCCCCTCCCCATAGTGGAGTAATGGAATTTAATGTGGATAGAGCCTCTAGGGGTAAATCGGGACCAACGAGGATTAGGGATGTCCTTTAGAAATCGTCAAGGTCATACAACTTTGGTTTTCACGGAGTCAGTGGGGACAAGGGATTCGAATGAGGCTGAACTTCTCAGTATTAGGAGACCCTTGAGTATTTGGGCAGGTTTAGGGGGTGGAAAACTAGTTATTGAGGGACATTTGGCAAATGCCATTAAATGCACAAGGGGCTTGAAGCGACCCCCATGGAAGATGATTACCATAGTTAGGGAGATTAGGGCACTTGATTCTGGTCTTGAGGTATCCTTTGCTAGCTTAGTCACACAGTGGTGGTAGACTATTTTGCTAAAAACTGAGTAGATGACTCTGTCACAGGCATCTTTCAGCTCTAAGGAGGATAGACTTTAGTTTTTGAATAAGCTTCCTTGTACTGGCTTTTGTTTTTTATTTTCAGGATGTACTTTCCTGGTTTTTGGTTTTTCTTTCTATACTAATGGGGTCTAACTCTTTTAGACCCTGGCTTTCTTGGCTTTGTACTTGTATTATTTCTTTAATAGAATCCTATTTGTTACCACTCAAAAAAAAAAAGGAAAAAGAGTTGCATTATCAAGATGTGCTTAATGAGACTGCCTCTTAAATGAGTCTTGGTTCACAAATAGTTGTGTTTGATGCACAGGGTATGACATGGATGTGTGTGTTAAAGTTTCACTGCCAATCGATCATTCTCGCCATGTAATTTTGGCCTTTAAGTTTTGATGAAGTTAATCCATTGATTTATAAAATTTAAAAAACCAAGGGATAAGATGATCAACTGGGGGTGAAACTTCACACATCCCCTACCTATTTGATGTTCCGATGGGCTGAGACCTCATTTAAAGAGCCTTAGTAGAAAAAACTCTCTGTAGACTTTTGGAAAGCATAATAGCTGTAATGTTCTATTAAATTTCTCTTCTAAATCCTATGTTTTACCTGTCAATTGTCATCTGATTTCCTGTGTTGCATATTCTTCACTTAGCCATTCATTTTCCCATTTTTCTATGATATTTGGTACCTTCCTAAAACAACAGTTATTATTGTTGATCACTCTGGGAGTGCCTTATTTTTTCTATATTTTATCTTCGTTCTTATTGAAGTGTGAAAACTTAAAATAGGGAGTATGCCTGACCTCTGATTAGTTTTCTATTCTATCTGGGATGGCGTTCATGACTGGATATGAGAAATCTTTACTATGGATTGACTGCATATCTGACACCTATAGGACTAGAACTTGCGCCATGTGGTTGCAATGCTAATTAAACAAGAACGCTCCAGTCTCTTTGCCTTTGTTCTATCAACAAGGCACTTACAAGAAGAATAAAGATCCTTGCAGATGGACGATTTGTCTGTGCGTGATTGGGTCGAGCAAAAGTTCCAAACTCATTGGAGAACTACTTGAACTTCGACTTGCTAGAATCACAAACTCCAATTGGCTTTGAGAACTTTTAAACATCAACATGATGGTGAGGTGGCACAACCCTAAGATCCAATATATGCATTGATCTAGGAGTTGACAAAGGTCCTACTCAAGATCCCAATATGAAAGGGTCCTAAAAAATCGCTTTGTGTTGCTTGAATGATCGCAAGCAAACCTTTGCTTCAAATCGGTGGTCAAGAGTTAAGACATGAAAGAAAAGAAAAAAGAAAATCCATAAAGAGGTGCATGACACCATTTGTTTTAACTGAAAAAATTATCAAGCAAAAGACTGGGAATACCTCCAATGTGCCATACCTTCTTTTTAATACACCTTTTTATGATGTCTTGCTCATGATAAAAGGTCCCGATGAATCTAATAAAATAAGAAAAGATCATTTAGAATATTTTTAGCCATTGATATGGCAACATATCTAGTTAATAATATCAATTAAGATATTTAGTAGGCTTTCTAATTTGATGTTTGAGTCTCTCCACTTTAGCAACTTACTAAATCTTGAGACAGTTTTGGGATCCACATCGCTGTCTCTCTCTCCCTAGTTGAAAATTTGCCCTTGAGTCTTCATGCTAAATCTTGACTATGCAATTTCCAAAGTATTGGCCCTACTTGAGTTGGTCCATTGGAAGCCAGTGATCATTATAAAGAACAGCCAAATATAGGACTCTTTGAGTTTATTTTATTACTTTCGAGTTATACAATAAGGTATTGTGTTTGTGGTCTTGTTTTTTTCCTTTCTTTTCTTTTGTTTCTCAATTCTTGACTACCTATTCAAAGCAAAGATATGAGTGTTCGAGTGGCACAAAGCCATACTCTAATTTGGATCTTGATTTGTTCTTGTCAATTTCTAGAACATACTTATGTTGGATATTATTATTGTGCCACCTTAGATAGTATCTATTCATTCCTCCCATCCAAGTGTGAATCAACCAAGTTTAATTTGATCATACCGTGATTAGGATATTGAAAATGATAAAGCATCTGCCAGAACCTCTATTCAGTTTTGATTTTTCAAGCTGGGTATTTGTTTGGAGATTCATATTATGACATCTATTATCAAGATTCAATATGAAAGGATCCAAATTAGAGTATGGCTTTGTGCCACTCAAAACACTCATGGCTAATCTTTGCTTTGAATAGGTAGTCAAGAGTTGAGAAATAAAAGAACCGTGCTTGTGTTGGATCTTATTATTGTGACACCATCAGATAGTCTCTGATCATTCCTCCCAACCAAATGTGAATCAACCAAATTTGGTTTGATCATACCTTGATTAGGATATGGAAATGATCAAGCATCTACCAGAACCTCTATTCAGTTTGATTTTTCAAGATGGGTGTTTGTTTGGAGATTCATATTATGACTGCATTATGATATGAAGGTCTTTTTATGTAGAAGCAAATCAATAGTCATCATCATTATCATCACCATAAGCCAGAATGCCATCTATTTGGTATCAGCTTTATGAACTCTTCTCTCACAATTGACCATATTGTATGGCAGGAATTGGTCATATTGCATAGCACACCACTACTCATAAACACATGTATTTTTCAGGCTTACACTTTTGTATGATGACTTCTGTCATTTATTATCTGGTTTGTATCACATTGCTGAATTCATAAGTGTTTTCATCACTTTGCTTGTCATTTTTTCATGAAATTGACACCAAAGATATGTCCAAGTATGTAATTTTCGATTGGGTTGATTCATATTCAAGTGCTTATTATTTTGCAGGAGAAGCAAGAAGTTGTTATTGAAAAGGTTGTCCGTAACAAGCGCAAATGTGTCACTATTGTGAAGGGCCTTGATCTCTTTGGTGATGTGTCTAAAGTGATTCTTTTCCATTCATTATATACTTCATTATATTAAGTTTCTGGGCTACCAAGTAGCATGGAGCATCCTGAATCTTCTGAATGAATGAACAATTCATTTGCTTTTCTCTCACTGGTGAATCTAATTCAGGTGTTAAACTAAGTGATGCTTCAAAAAAACTTGGTAAAAAGTTTGCTTCTGGAGCATCTGTTGTGAAGGTATACTTTTAATTTGTTTTGATAATATGACATGTTAGTTGTAGACTAGCATTATTTGTCGAATATAATATGTCTGACTTATTGATTATAGGGGCCAACGGAGAAGGAACAAATTGATGTCCAAGGGGACATATCCTTTGATATCGTGGAGTTCATCACAGAGACGTGGCCAGATGTAATCACTTTTACCAATCTCTGTACAACTTCTGTGGATGATCATCTGGAGGGGGTATTAGAAATGCCTGGGCTTAAGAGTCTTGGTGCTTTGATGGTAGATGTCAGAGGGTGGCACCTATCCTATTGTTAAAAATTGGATGGTTGGATAGTTCGTCATGGGAACTGTCAAACTGTCCAAAATGGGGTCTATCAAATTGTTCTTGCCTTTAGCCTCTTTTGGATAACTTTTCACTGTTGGTGCTTAATCCAAAGGTCAAAATGTATCAAATGGAATACCATCATCAAATGGGCTCCACATGGGGCCCTTATGCCTGGGCACAAAGTATGCAGGTTTTTATTAGATTCAGCCATTCATCTATTTTAATGGAGTCTGGTCATTACATTCTTTTGTTTTGAATCTATTTGTTCTTACCATTTTACCATGTTACACATAAAGCATTCCAGTGATGGATTCCCCAAAAATAAAAAAGGAAAAGGAACACTAGAAGTTACTATCCTTCGCAAAATCAATAAAAAGTCATTTCTCTCCCTGCATGGAATAAAACATAAAGCGCATGATGCACTAGAAAATGAAAGCAAATGTAAAAAATAATTGTACCCCGTTTGTGTATCTTTCTGCTTATACAGTTCTATCTTGTATATCTCAGGTACCAGAAACTGCAATCTACTTCATTGAAGATGGGAAAAAAGTTGCAGCTGCTTGACAGCATTTGGAGAATTCTAATTGAGTTTGCCATATTCCAACTTGGACGAGTACTGCCTTGGGTGACCCTTTTGCATGTTGTCATGCTCACTAATTAAGCAGGTCTCTCAGTATTATATAATGGCGGAATTGTTATCTTTGTAGTTGTTTGTAAGTTGCATTGTTCTTCTTCCAGCCTCCCGGCATTGCCATCAGAAATATCTTGAGATGAATGAATGTGATTCTGTACAGGAACCAAGCAAGATATGGTACTGTCTCCCATTGAATCTAACAGGGCCATATAAAGCCTTAAATGATCTGAGTTAAATTTGATTTATGGAGTATGGCTATATCCCTATTTCTTCTCATTTCTGTTTGCATTTGATGGGATGAAAAATATTGACCTTCCTTTCATCTGTGGATGAATAGATTATCATAGGTAATATCGAAATGTTGGAAATGAGATTCATTGAATCATCTTTAACTCTTTAATTTTGAAGATAGAAGTATGAATCATTGGATAAATGTTTTTTTTCTTATCTTGACCAATCTAATGGGAAGAATATGTCACATAAACATCAATCAATCAAAGTTGGATCTAAATCTGAAAATAACATTTTGAATGGTTTAATAAATTCTATCTCGTATGATATGGGGGCCTTTATTGAGATCTTTTGGATGACTGAACGGTGGATTTCATTTTTGATAGTTTTTCTTCTATAATTTCTGCTGAATTAAAATTTCACTGCAGCTCATGATCGAACTCTGCATTTGTTAAGTTAATCAGCTATGATTACTTAAGATTGACCGTTTGTATTAAGTTAATCAGACTACTTGATATTGAAATATTAGTTGATAATTGTTGGACTGTCCATTACGAATATATTGAATATATATTTAATTTAATATAAAATATGATTAGACATTTTGTGGATCTATGATAGGGCTTTTGAAAGTCGAAAACTCTAGGGAGTCTCTATTTTGGGAGGCTGTTCATTAAGATTTGAAATGGACGAGGGGATATGTTGTAAAGACATACAATGGATTGAACTTCATTTCGATCATCATTTCAATTTAATGATTTTTGACTTTGAAAATTTGACTGTTGTTCTTATTAATTCCAAAGAGGGTTGGTCTCACGATCAAGAAACTCTCCTCATGAAGGAAGATTTTGAGTTCGATTCATGTTCAATACTCTTTTTTACCACTCTCTACACAGTTGTTTACTTTGTGGGTGTGTGTGGTTGGTTGAACTATATCATTCATGATTCATGGACTGTTCTATCTATTCTACCACAAAAGCCTATATTTTAGTAGGTCGGAAAAAATACAATTTCAACAACTTTATACATGTCTAATCAGATTTATTCTAATTTGACAAAATTGGCATTGATTGCGGTGTTTCTATCACTTTACTTCCTAAATACATGAAAGCACTTCATATTTATTTAGCATAAATTCAAGAAACATCATTTTTTTTTTTGGTTTTTTTTTGTTCTTTTTAACCGTGGAAATCCGCCGACCCCATTTCATGATGATTATTGGGAAAACTTAGATCTATGACACTACCCATAAGCACCATGGGTCGCATAAAGCGCCCGAAGAGATTGAGGACGAGACCAACCACTCAAACCACTTGAAAAAACATTAATTTATCAAAAGTCTCTTGCGAATTATAACGACAAACTTACCCTTGATTTGAACATGTTAGAATCCAAAGATCCATTAAGACATAAACATTGGCCAACGATCCTCTCATGGGCATTTTTTTTATATAGACACGGGTTTTACTGTGATACCCATTTTGCCCTTCACCTGCCCTACCGAAAAGGTTTAGAATGTCAGAAATCGACTCACCAATCGGATCCCTTACTAATTTTTGGCAAGCCGATCTATTATTCACGGGTTATTCGGCGAGCCGATTAACTATTCATAAGTGATTCAGAGAGTCGATTTTACTATTCAAAGGTGATTTGGAGAGTCGATTTCTGACATTCCTATTGTTTTATATTTTCAGTACGACAAGTGAAAAACAAAATGAACATCACAGTAAAACTCATATCTCTATACACAAAGGGTGCTTGCGATTGCGATGATCGCTGGCCACAAACATTTGTTCCTTCCAACTTGGAAGAAGACACCGTTTGGAAAGTATTTCTTCGTCATCTCTGTCAATCTTTTGTCATCTTTATTTACTTGACATTCTTTACTAAGGCCGCAAAATAATTCTCACCAAGACTGCTGTCTACACAAAATTAGGTTGATTGTACAATCTTTTATATTTTAAATGGCAATTTGATGGCGACCACTATAATATAATGGTGCCAATGTTCTTTTAGTTTTGAATTTTATGATGTACTTATCTAAAGCGTGGCCCACAATTGGAATTTTTGGACATTATAAATTACCAAATAATTATATACAACCCATGAACAGCAACAGAAGTTCTCATGGATGAAACTATGGAACATGTGTTTCACTTTCAATATCCTTGCAATTTCCTCTAAACATTTGAATTTGACGTGAGAGTTAAGGATTCTGTCGGCAAAAACTATATACCAACCGAAAACAACATCAACTAGAGACACTGGACATCTTCCAAATAGTTAGCACCATGGAACTATAAGATTTCATCTCCGCTTTATTATATTTAGATTAATTTTTTGAATTTTACTTCTCTATCTCTATTTGACTCGATCGTAATACATAAAATTTGTTACTCCATTATCTACCCTGGTTTATTTCCACATTTTAAATGGTCTCTCTCCTCTTTTTACTTAAAATTGCAACCTTTCTACCCTATATATGTCTCCACATTTGTTTCTAGTTTACTACTAACTTGACCAAATCACTTTAGATGGGTTTTATCTGACTAACCTGTTAGGTAGAGCGACCCAAGTCGTGTATATGTCCCTAGATCTCTCCATTCACAACTAATGTGAGACTCGTTCAACTGCCCAACAATTTCTCTCTTGAATAAGACTCTCCGGCGGATAGAACGTCCCATGGCCATCCCGTCTGACTTGGAGATTCCCTAGTCCACATGTGATAACCTGAGACCTAGCTCTGATACCACTTGTTATGACTGGATATCTAGCCTAAAATATTAGCCTATTAGGTATAGTGACCAAAGTCCTATATATGTCCCTAAATCTCCCCTTCACACTCGATGTGGGACTCATTCGATTGCCCATCACCCAGTACTTAAACGGATCCTTTTTTAACCTGCCCAATTGTAAAGTGGAGGGTGAGTTTTACACAAGTTGAGGAAGAGACAACTCTACTAATCTTTCTGCATTTCCATTGTAGTTAACGTTAATACACGCCAGAAAATTGAACTTTTGCAGCTTGTTAGATACAATTTTGTATCATTGGAGGACACGAGATACAAAACAAATTTGAAAGGAATTTGAAAATGCACATTACCAACAAAGAAGGATGACGATTGCTGTCTTCCTAAGTTCCTATATGAACTATGAAGGACTCTGTTTTTAGTTTTGTCATTCCAAGTCCTGAGTCTTTTGAGAGAGACATGGCCTTGTCAATTTGGTTCTGCACTAGCAACACAAAGAACATGATTGTGAAGATTGTTCATCCAGGTGGCCGGATCGAGCTCCACGATAGGCCAATTCTCGCCGCCGAGATCATGCAGCAGAATCCGAAATGCTGCGTGACCCAACCTAACGTGTTTCGTGAACCCAAGGCCATTCTGGCCCCCGATGAAGTTCTCTTGCTTGGCCAAAAGTACTATGTTGTTCCCGTCGGCACCCTCAAGAAGTTCCAAAGGCACCGTTTTAGGCGATCCCCGTCTTCGATTCATCGCCTTCGTACTAGCCAAACTCCTAGAAATCAACTCGATCCACGCAAAGTCAACAGAGCAGAGGATCGAATGGATTCGACGTGTTTGTTCTTCACAAACAAGAGCACTCCTAAGATGCCAAACAATTCTTTGAAACCAGCTGATGAAGAGTGGAATAGATGGAGCATGAGTAGTTCAGATACCAGTAGATCAACAAAGGAGATTGAGAAAGAAGTTAGTATTACAGAGGATGGTTGCTTCAAGTGCCTGCTTGTAGGATCAAAGCCCAAAGGTGGAGAGAGTCCCAACCAATCTAGCATGGAAGATTCATCTGAACAAAGAGAACTCAAGAAGAAGAAAGTTATAGGGAATGAGAGAAGGGAGATTAAAGGATCCCATGAACGAAATTTGAAGGATATCTTGGTAACCACACATTTTGATCATTGGCAGCCTAGCCTTGAGACCATAAGTGAAGAGCATCCATATTGATTGAAATGTAATCACATTTCACCCTCTAATAGTCCACTTCTCATCATTTAGACGATGCATATGTGTGTAGAGAGGTGTGCACATGCTCCGAATAATTTAGTCGTGTAAAGTCCTCTAGAGGGTGAGACACCTGAACACTTCCAATTATATATAAAAAAAATTAGTGCATAACATGCATCCCCACTTGCAATGTTTATTTCCTTGTGAACAGTGAAATTGAGATATCTTCTTTTGTGATCATTTATCATGTCAATGACTGAGGGTACTGAATAATAATATGGCATTAGGTTTTTTTTTTTTCCCAAAGTATTTTTCCTTTTATTCACTTAATGTATCTAAGCAGTGAAAATGTACACCAACATCTCTTTTTATAAAAAATATCGGAACTCCTATCATTTTTTATTAACTAAATAATCATACTTTGCAAGCTTATTTGTTGCCATTCTACCAACAACTAGAGTTAGAAGTTTGAAGTTTTAGACAATCAACTAATATAATAAATGTCTTGATATTATGAATCAATGAGTCTTTCTTATCGTGCTGTGAGAGGCCAATGTTGACACTATTATGATTCTTGCACATCTTATTTACTTTCTTTAATTCGTGGCATTCTTATTCTATTATTATTTTTAAGTGAAAGGTCTTTCAATTTTTTTATTATTCCCTCTATCTCAATTTAGTTGTATTACATAGATTTTGGTCTTTGAAATTGTCTTAAAATAGTTATCTCATTTATATTGAAGTAGCATAAAGTGTGTTGAAAATAGATAAGATCATAAGGAGTACTAGTGTTATATAGAGAGATCTTTAAAAAATATAAATATTTTAAATGAGACAATTAAATGGAACGGAGGGAATATATTAAGAGTTTAACCAATCCCAACACACTAATGCTATATCACCACCCATACTTCCTAGCTCCTATAAATAGATAGGTGAAGCAATTTATACGTGTACCAACATTGTATAAATTGGTCACCTCCAGCTCAGGAAGTATGTTACGGATAGTGGACTCACTCGTGGGAGTTTTACGCTGAATATCTCACGGTTTTCTACACGTAACTTCAAAACAAAAAAAAATTATACATCTACCAACATTCTACATCACCCACTGAAAATGACTTCATAATTCAATCTCCACAAATGCAAACATCATCACTAACTCATCTCTTGTCCAGTTTTATATTTCATACGTACTTATGCATATCGCAAATATCCATGTTAATTTAGGCCTCTAGAATGAGGCTAATGTTGGTGCATTGATTTGGGACACGGAGCATTAGATGATGTAATATAAGGGTGCTTTTATATTTTGCTCTGATTTTGTTATTAAAAATTTAAAGATGAAACTATGAAAGAATAAAATGAGAATAAACCTTTATATTTCATATCTTCATATGAAAAATGGTATTGATAATCGAGTTAACTCTCCTGTGTTGACATTGTGAAGTAGTCGTAGTCGATAGTATCTTAACATTTAATTCAAAAGTTTTTTATATTGAACTCTGTTAGGTTATATGGAGCCTGATCATCGGAAATATATTGTCGATCAGGTCGTGTGTCGTTTCTGTAATTTTTTTTTTTTTTGAGGGGTAACAATAAAATTTCATTAAAAGAGAAAAGGATTACAAAGAGAGAAAGCAATCAAAGAGGCCTGACAGTAAATTCCTTCCAAAAAGATAACAAAAGAAATCAAATAAAGAAAATGCCTTCCAAAATATTGTCAACACCCAATTTGGCAAAAAAATCCGCCACGCCATTAGCCGATCGTCCGACTTTGGAAAATGAAACTTTCTATCCTATAACCATAGCCCTAACCTCCCTAACCACCTTGGCCAATCTCCATGTTGGACGCCTTATCCTCATTGCCCATTTGAGTGCATTTGTTGAATCTCCTTCAATGATTAAATTTCCATGCCCATGGTTCTTCCAGATGACTAGAGCTCTCCTAATACTAAGGATTTCCGCCTCATTAGACTCCTTATCTTCCACCGACTCATTAAACATTATAGAAGTCTTGC
Source organism: Chimonanthus salicifolius (assembly GCA_013350335.1). Taxonomy (NCBI): domain Eukaryota; kingdom Viridiplantae; phylum Streptophyta; class Magnoliopsida; order Laurales; family Calycanthaceae; genus Chimonanthus; species Chimonanthus salicifolius. The sequence continues at coordinate 28,608,277 of CM023533.1, read as the reverse complement.
CCCTGTAATCTCTAAGAACTCCTCCTATCCCAGCAGGACCCGATTCCCCCCTTGAAGCTCCATCAACATTAAATTTCATGGTACCCTGTTGTGGTGGATCTGTAATTGGATGGTCGTTTTTGTAAGAGAGAGAAAACTAATCTTCCATAACAAGAGTTGTCTCTTCTTCATTTTGCCTTGGAGTATAGTGAATCGATTTGAACTACATAAACGTATCGAAAGGAAACTGCGTAAATCTATGTGTCGTTGTTTACTTTTCTTTATTGATTTTTCTTTTCTATTTTTCGATATTAGTGTTTGTGTGTAGTTAAGAAGGTAATTTTCTCCAAACACACCCCTCACAAATTTCAAACTCGAAAGTTTCACCCAAGCATTAACTTAGCATTACTGATGTGGTCAAGCATCAACATTACGAGTATATCATTATAACCATGTACATCCTTTTTTTAGCATCATTATATCAATGCTTTTACCATGATTAGAGACTAATCAACATCTCTTATATAAGTGGGTTCGAATTTATCCAACCTATTTAATAAATAGGTACCTTTTAAAACATCTAGATTTAGATCAGATTCAAAGGTTAGATTGGATGTTGACAAGTCTAAGCCTATTAGAGAGAACATGAGTATGAAATCCCAATAAGTGTAAAGTCCAAAACAGATGGAAAAATTAATGTGTGGCAATCTTAAATAGTTGAATGGTGATGACAATTATATCGACATTTGGTGATTTATTATTTTAGAACCATAGGCCCTCCAATGGTAAAATAAATACAAATTCTAGAGAGGCAACTCAATTAAGATTCAATTTGAGCTTCTATATATTTTTGAATTGGATATTGTAGAAAATGATAAAATCAACGAATGGGTAAATTTTGAACATCATACAATCAGTTTAGTTTTATGATTTTGAATCATGAAAATTTAAGTGTTGTTAGCCATTGATTTTCATAACTCACCGTAAAATTATGGTGATTGGATGAAGGAATTTCCTTTAAATTATGTCATCAACAATGCCCTCTGTCCATCTCATGTATAATATGAGGGTCAATTCGTGATACATGGTCAATCTAGTTATTGAAAATGAGTAAGACTAAAAATAAATCTATCCCAACCTATATTAAAGGTTATTGAACTCAACTTGATTGTTGACCTGAATTGGTGAACCTAATCCGACCCGAATTGATGACCTGACTCAACATGCTGCTAAACCAAAGTGCTGGCTCGACTCAATCACAGTGCTGTATTAAATTTTTTGAGTGGATCAGGACGGGTTAATTCGGGTTGAATCGGATCAATTTTTAAAAAACTTGAATCAACTCGATCCAAATTTAATTGGGTTTTTTTCTTTCAATCTAACCCACTTGATTTCTTGAATTGGGTCATACCAATCAAATTAAAACCCGACCCAAGAGTTCCACTTTAGAATCTCATGTATGGAGTTTTGTACTCCTAAACTTGTAACAAGTAGACATTCATTCTTCACAAAAAGATCGAGTATGTGATCTTGGGTGATTTCTTTCCCACATAAGGAGCAGGTGGAGTTTGCTGGTAATTTCCCCTCTCATACAAGTAAATCACAGATGCCAAGTTTGCGGCTGAGTGATTTTCCAAGTGTAGATGTCAAGTTTCATCTATAGTTTAGGAATTCAACTCTATATTTCAGGTCTAATTTCCATGATTTATGAACGTAAATTTGTAATCTTTTAGGATTTACTTCCCAATTAACTGAACCATACCTCTCTCTCTCTCATATGAATAGATATTGACTGATATTTATTATATTAATGCATCTGCTCATCTTCTGTTATGATATTATTGCATTATATAAGTTATAATGATCTAAAAAGGCTAGTCATTTAAACACCCTGACTTTTCTTTTAAGAGAAATTTGATTTCAAAATTTTATGCAAAATTACCATTTTGCCCCTCAGTTTTGTGTAGAGGAATTAGGGCTGTAACTTAGGTCGGGCGGGTCAGGTTCCTGAAAACCCAACCCGACCCGAGTTAATATATATGATACCCGACCCGATCTAATTCTCAACCCAAACTTCACAATCCAACCCGACCCGCATTTTGAACCCATTTTAGCCAGGTCGGGTCAGATTAACTTGTAAAATCCTCAATCTGACGGACCCAAATTTCATACGGATTTTTATCTCCTCAACCCCACCCGACCCGATGACCCTAAATTCTTGACCCGACCCCCATGATTTTTTAGGTCGGGTCATGCGGGTCGGATCAAAACCCTACCCGAGTTGCAACCCTAAGAGGAATAGTTTTTTTTTTTTTAAACTGAGGGGCAAAATGGTAAGTTTCACACAAAATATTGAAACCGAATATCTCATAAAAGAAAAATCAGGTGTCTTAATGAGCACCCTATAAAAATTGGAAGAACTGAGATAGTAACCATATCTGCAAATGAAAATATTAATTTCACTCAATATTTGAATTTAAAGCAAATTTATTTGCATTGGCTGATATAAAATCGTTTGTCAATATGGCCTCGTTTTGCAGAAGGGTTTGAAATTCAGACTAGTAATAATTTATTAGTAGAAAGAGTTGATTTAGAATTTATATAAGAAAAACTTTTAGGCATTTTTACTGTGGTCTTAGTAGAAATCTAAGCTTAGACATTTATAATATGAATTTACTAATCTAATTAAAGTGATTTTTTTATAATATCAAAACTTGGAGAGTTGAAAAAAAATGGCTCCCATTAACCTAATTAAGATGGTTCTTTTGAAATCTTGTATTCATGTATAATAAAACTTTCCAACAGACCCATGAAATTAGACCTATGTGGCGCCTAGATAGCGTTGCAAAAAAATTAAAAATTAGAAAAATAATTTAAAATTCTTAAATTTAAAGTTGAGAAATATGAATTCAATTATCCAATTAAGATAAAAAAAAAATTTCCAATAAGATATCCATGCATAGAGCCTTTCAATATACCCATCAATTCAAAGTGGACTCATAGAAGGTGTAATTTACTTTATATTTTTATTTATTTTATAATTAGTGAGTTGGTGAAACAATAAGCTTTATTCTTATATACTTACTTTCATCAAATCTTTTTCCAATTAATTGAATTTAAAGTAATATTGTTTAATGATTGTTCTTCAACAGTTCAACTATTGTAATTTATATTTTAAATGTTTTTGCTTTAAAGTGAATATATTTTTTTTTTGAGCAGTTAAAAGGTTAATATCATTAGAAGAGAAAAATACAAGAGAAGAGAATTCAAAGAGAGGGCCTAAGAGATATAGACCACAAATAAGAGATAAAAACAAAATAACAATCCAAAGAAACCAAAAGCCCACCAAGTCCTAAAAAACAAGACAAATACAAAGATCATGTAAGGCTATCCATCTGATAAATGAAAAAAGCCCTGAATAGCTCCATCAACTCCATTTTTTGCAAAAAAGTCTGCAACACCATTGGCCGAGCGACTAATGTGTGAGAATGATACCTCTAAACCCAAGGACAAAACCTTAATCTCCCTCGCCAAAGTAGTAAACCTCCATGGAGGACGCTTCTCTTCCGCTAGCGCATTTAATAGCATTGGAGGAATCACTCTCAATATTCATAGAATATTATTCAAAATTATTTATTATTCATTAATGTGACAATATTTACTATGTTTTTTTTTCTTTTTTAAAATACACTGAACAAATGTCGGTCTGCATATAGAAAAAATAATTATTATAAAAAATACAAGTATATCTTATTAGCTGTAAGGATTTTTTATATATAGTAATACACATAAATTCATGGGCACATGTCATAATATAGATCTACAGAGAATCAGGGCTGGTAGTAAAATTTGGACTGTCATTTATAATTCTGTATATTTAATGGAAAGAACGCATACAAATCTAGCCACTGCTGCTTCTACATTTCTATCAAGCACCAAACAAGAAGCTAAGGGCGCCACCATGAACCTCATCTTCTTCCTGCAACACCCTTCTTCTCTACTTACTACCTTATTCCTTCTCTTCTTCTCCTTCTACTCTGTTTTTACTCTGTTTTACAAGCAGAGGAAGATGTCCAAACTCCCACCAGGAACACTTGGCTGGTTCCCCTATCTGGGTCACACATTGTCCTTCCTCTCTCCTCATCTGTCCAATTCCAGGGGATGCTTTCTTGAGGAGAACATCCAACGGTTGGTATTGTTGTATATTGCTCATATCTAGAAATCTCTGTTGTAAGTGTTTGATCCAAATCAGACTAAGCAGACCAATTGTTTTCTTGTTTTTTGTGTTGGGATTTGAAGGTATGGGAAGATATTTCGATCTCATCTGTTCGGTCATCCCACAATTGTTTCGTGCGATGCAGATTTCAACTCTTTCATCCTTCAGAATGAAGAAAACTTGTTCGAGAGTAGTTATCCTACCAATATTCCTGGTGTTTTGGGGGACATGACCTTGCTTGTCACCACTGGGGATCTCCACAAACGCCTTCGGGGTGTGGTGGTCAATTACTTTTCGACCATTAAAAATGATAATTGCCGGTTCCTCTCCGATATTGAAGGTAGCATTGTTCGAGTGATGGGCAGTTGGAGGAAGAAGAAAACCTTGAGGCTTTGTGAAGAAACTCGAAAGGTGAAACTTGTTGAAAACCACTAGAGCGCATGGAGGGAACACATGGTCACCCACACACAATGTGGGGCAGTGCCCCGTGGCAAACTCTATAAGAGATCCACTTGATGATAATTAGATTGATGGATTGAAAAAGACAATGTTGAACGTGACCAAGTAGGGCTGAAACTCGAGTTAGATCGGATTGGGTTTCAATAAATCCAACTCAACCTATGTCAAAATTTATAGAACCAACTTGACGCGAATTTCTGACCCAAGTTACTCGACTCGACCTGACCTCATCTGAATTTCTGACATGACTAAACTCGAGTGTTGTGTTATAACTTGGTGCATTCGAGTTGAGTAGGGTTGATTTTAAATTTCTCGACCTGACCAACCCAAATTTCATACGAGTTTTTTTTTTCTCAACTCAACTCGACCCAAGATATACAAATACATAACCCAAACCCATCGATTTTTTGGGTCGGGTCGACCAACCAATAAGAAAGAAACTAACGATTTTTTTTTTATAATTATAGACATCAGTGTACCTTTTCATCACTTGGATGTGCTACAAGTGATTGGACTAGCTTGATAGGTAGAGTGATCCAAATCTATGTCTCTAGGTCTCCCCTTCAAACCAACTGTGGGACTTGTCCATTGCCTCGACAATCTCCCCCTCAAACAAGGCTCTCTAGCGGTTAGAACATCGTCGACCATCCTGTCCGACTAAGGAATCTTCTGAGTCTACATGAGCTAGCCTGGGACTATGAATCTGATTCTACTTGTTAAGACTGAGTATCCAACCAAAAGACTAGCTTGATTGATAGGTAGAGTGACCCAAATTTCTTATAAGTCTCTAAATCTCCCCCTTAACGGTTAATTTAGAACTCATGATAATAAGATGGAGAAAATGATAAATCCACTCCCTCTTATTATCTCGAAAAATACCCTAGTTCCTAGCAGGCTAGCACTACCCCATCAAAAGCAGCTTAGATAGAATATTTGATATTATGCATGCAAATCATTATTTTGAAGGGTCTGAATAATTTTTGAAGTATTTTCTAATCCAACTTACAAGGGTTTTCTCTTTTTTTTTTAACTTCTAAATTTCAATTCAAGTTGATATCAAATCAGAACGGGTGATCTTGGGTGGACCCCATGCAGTCGTGTTGTGGGGGATATTTTATGATTGATAAACTCTGTAACACGTGTCAATTTAGTGTCGCAGTTCACTTTCAGTGTGATAGTGAACCAAATCCTAAGCTTGGGAACTGATGATCCAGAGACTGATGAAATCCTCCACAACTTCAACACCTTCATGAAAGGACTAGCTTCTCTACCCATCAATCTTCCCGGCACATCCTATACAAAAGCAATCCATGTAAGTGAGATCTGACCATATTGGATGATCAATAACATGATAACTATACATAAATTTCCAAAATTTGTACTGTTTTCTTCTCCGGTAGGGGCAAAATCGGATAAAGGAAATCGCTAGGATGATTTTGCGGCGTCGAATTGAAAAACATAGAAGAGAGAATCAAGTGAAGTTGGACTTCATGGATGCATTGATGCATGCCGGACTCTCGGAGAAGGAGATACTTAGCCTGGTTTTAGATCTTCTGCTCGGAGGATACGAGACTACGGCGATGTTGATTGCGACTATTGTGAGATTTCTCAGTGATCACACGAGAGCATTGGATGAACTAAGAGTAAAGATTTAATCTTAAGGTCACCTTCTTACTGATGGGATTTGTGTTGTTTTACGTACTGATCTCAATCTTGTAATCTAAACTGTGTGATGGGTAGGAAGAACATGGAAAGATTAGAGGTGGAAAGAAGGAAGATGAAAGATTGGGATGGAATGACTACAAATGCATGACTTTCACTCGTCATGTCATTAACGAAGCTTTGCGGTGTGGGAATATTGTGAAGTTTGTTCACAGAAAAGCCACAAAATCCATTCACTACAAAGGTTTCATTCCCTTGATTCTTTACTATCATATTGCCAGCTTTTCTTTTCTCCTTTTTTTTTTGGAAAAAAAATATAAAAAATAGGAGAGAATGGAAAATCAAGTGAGGATATTTTTGTTAAAATAAGAGTCATTCTCATCAAGTATGACACCCTCAGAGTGGAAATTTCAGTACGAATACAGTATATTATGAAAAATTGAAAATGTTCTAAAATTTAAAAAATGTCTAAAAATTTTAGAAAATGGGAAACAAGTATAAAGAAACATCTAATGTGAAATTCATGTACTCTAGTGTCTCATAATGACATGTATCTTCTATTATATTTCTTAATTTTTTTTTAAATGTTGGAATATTAGAAAAATCACATAAACACCTTAAAATTATATCAATCGGGCTCTTTACTCAATTCCAAGATTTGGTGTCTATTGAGCCACATTTCATGGGGTTGGATCAATCAAATAAATTTCAAAAATCAGCTACAGAGAAGATCTTCATTCATGATTTCGATTCCAAGGTGATGAAATTAATGGGTATGCTAGAGTGAGGATAGACAGATGAGAAGATTGGTGTTTTTTATAACAAGATACATTTGTAATCTTTTTACCATTTGAACTGATTTTATCCTTTGTTATAGAAAATATCGATATGCCTATTATTGGTATGTAAATATAAATAGAGATTTATTAGGATAGAGTTAGTTTTTGGTGAATGTTTGTACTTATCAGAAGGTATAATGATTAATTCTCTCTGCTTTATGCATCAGTAAAGATCTTTCTGCATGCAGCTTGCAGAGGATCCGTACTTTCAATATAATCTAACAAAAAAAAAAATTAAAAAAAATTCTAAGTTTACTAATGAGAGTTCATATTAGAAACAAATCTCAAAGGGTTGTTGGAGTGTCTCGATTCCACACAATTGAGACAAGATTTTCTCTTAGAAAATCTAGAAGAGTTGCCTGCTTTAGGAAGTTTGTAGAGACTTCTAATAAGAGGTTTCCTAATCATATTAGGAATTGCTATGTAGGACAGGACTGAAATGGAGACAAGATAGGCTGTATATAGGGGGCTTACGATTGTCTTGCAAGGAACGTGTGCTTCCTGGAGAAACTGCTAAATATGGGGGCTGTTTTGTAGGCAACACATATTATAAATATGTGGGATCCAATACACATGAATGGGTGTGTGGAATCCTAGGAAAGCATTGAGAGAGGGACGTCCTCGAGGAAGGCCTTTTGGCCTTGGGCCTCTAAGCCGCATGTGAAGAGGGCCTTATGTGGCCGTATGCAAGACGGCGTGGAATCTCAACAGTACGCAGATCTGACGATGTCTGGAGGACAACTCGAAGGCCGGAGAGGGGCGTAAGCAACAGTGCAATACCGCTGCAGATCTGGGTTCACAGATCTGTGAGTGGCAGCCAACAGGAGTGCGGCTGGAGAGACGAAGCCCCTTCGCCAGAGCAGATATGGAGATCTGTGTGTGTGGAACACACCATCATTAGAGACGCTCGCGTTTGAGAAGCATATCGAGAGTTGCTCGTAGGACGCAGGAAGCGTAGAGGAAGGAACACAGAAGTTGGGTTCACTATTCTGAGTATGAGAGAGACTCACATCAACTGAGAGGTGACGTCGATGTGTCTTATACAGGAGTGTACAAGGGGCTCGGGACTTCGAGTTTGGGCTCTTGACTCAAGGGAGTCATTATTATTATACATGTATATTCTTTCTCATATAGTGAATATTCTGTCGTTCCGTGGACGTAGGCCAGGTGGGCCGAACCACGTTAAAATATTGTGTTGCTCTGTGTTTTTATTTCCGTTCGATTTTTCTTGTTTCCGCGCGTAACGTTAACAAGGGTTTCTCTAATATTTATTTATTTTCCATTTTGTTCCATTACCCATGTCAGGAAAATGCTAATTTGTAAACTTATTTGGATTCTCAATTGTAATGTAGGTTTTCAGATTCCTGCTGATTGGAAAGTTCTCCCTATATTCGCTGGTGTTCACCTGGATTCTTCGCATTATTCAAACCCCCTTGAATTCAATCCTTGGAGATGGAAGGTCAGTGCCCTCCTCGTTAAGATAGAGTGATGATCAAAAATCCGTTTCAAAAAGTGTCACTTCACCTCAAAAGGCTACTCTTCGAAAAATTACTTGGTGTGTGTGCGTAGAGAGGAATGTCTGTGCCTCGATGATTAGTAAGGTGCTCTAAGAGAGGCCTAGACACCTTGAATTTTTTTTTATTTTTTTGACTTTTTGAATTTTTTTTTCACTAATGTCTATTATCTTTGCAGGACGATGATGAGAAGAAGAGAGAAATGGGAGTAGGAAACAAAGGATTCATGCCTTTTGGGGGAGGAAAGAGGCTATGCCCAGGGTCAGAACAAGCAAGGCTTGAGACTGCTTTCTTTCTCCATCATCTTGTCCTCAACTTTTCCTGGGTCCCTCTAATAGAGACTGATCGTCCCATGTCCTTTCCTTTTCTCGACTTTAAGCAGGGTTTCCCTATCTCCATACATCCCATTTCTCAACCTAATTAGACTAGTGAGAGAGAGAGAGAGTGGGATACATACATACATGTATGAAGCATGTATCTAGAAAAGAAAGGTGAATCAATCCTGAGAGAGGAAGGTGGTGACTATATATTAATAAAATTTCAAAATTTTGAAATTCAAATTTGAGTTTGAGGTCATTTAGTTTGAGGTTTTCAATTCAATTGCTAAGAAATAATATAATTTGTTAATTTACTTCATCTAGAGTGTGTTTACATGGAGAGAAGTAGAAAGACTTCTCTTGAAGCGGTCGAACATCTCCAGAAAGACTGTGTTTTGCCAGTCATCACGTTTGGATAGGAGGTCCCTGAATTCATATGCGGTAGCTTCGGGACCTAACTCTGATACAAATTATTAGAATTGGATATCCAACCTAAAATACTAGTCTATTAAGTAGAGTGACTCAAGTCCTATATAAGTCCCTAAATCTTCCCTTCACAACCTATGTGGGACTTATTAATTGCCCAATAAGAACTCTTACTTGCTAAGACGGGTTCCTGACCATCACTCTAACCCCTTTGTTACTCTAACATGACATATAAAAGGGTCAACTCAGACTTGTAGTTGATCAAGGGCCTATACCTAAGGTTCAAATATCGGCCGATATATATCGGTTTTTTCAAATTGAACAATATCGGCCGATACGATATGTATCGGCCGTACTATAGTATTATCGGCCGATATGACCGATATTCGGTCCGAAATATCGGTCCAAATATCGGCCGATATTCGGTCCGAAATATCGGTCCAAATATCGGCCGATATTCATAAATATCGGTATTTAAATTTTTTAAAAAAAAAAAAACACCGATACGGTTTTTACACGGTTCTTGGCGGTTTTTTGCGATTTTTAACGGTTCTTCATGGTTTTTAACGGTTCAGGGTTTACTGGTTTCACGGTTTTTAACGATTTTTCGCGGTTCGTCACGGTTTTTAACGGTTCAGGGTTTACTGCTTTCACGGTTTTTGGCGGTTTTTGGCTGTTTTTTACAGTTTCGTCACGGTTCATCACTGTTCATCACGGCTTTTTGCGGTTTTTTCACGGTTCTGATATCAGAAGAGAGAGAAAATGCCGATATCGGAAGAGAGAATTTTCTCGGCCGATATTGCGGCCGATATATCGGCCGAACCGTTTTTTTAACCCCTGGCCTATACTATAGCTTGAGTGAAAAAGTGGAGATCAGAAAACTGACCATAAATAGATAAAATAAATGACTTTAATAATGATATCGATGACCGTGATTATAGTCCTTCATTTGTTGGAGAAATACATTGTAAATGTCCTTCATAATTTATTTGGTATACGCCTAGAGTTGGGTCATGGGTGAGATAAGAAATGGCTTGGTTTGGATAAAATAAGCCGAACGTAGATCGTTTGCAACCACAGCCTAATAATAGCCAAACGATATCAGTTGGCAAATTTTGAGTGTGATAAGAATGGGCCTGGTGTTGCGTATAAGTACCAGGGCTGTTAATGGGCCACAGTTGGTCCTTGAAAACCTAATTTCAGGAATGGGCTTTTAGACCAAATGAATATTGGCAGTTTGGCACAATGGAGGAAAAAAAAAAAGGAAGCCCTTACAAATAAAAAGTTGAGGGCCATGCCATACCATAAAGAAACCTTGAAAAGTCTCCCGGTCTCCCCACTTTGAAGACTTCAAAACTATGAAAGTAGGAATTGATTCTAGAACTTAGAATTTAAGGGCTGTTTCCTTCTAATGAGTAGATGGGTTCTTCTCAAGTTTCAAAATATTACTATTTTAGAGAATTTCTTTTAATTATAACTTACAACATTTTTCAATTTTTTTAATATTTGAAAGAGTAGAGAGTCAATCAGATAATTTCTTTTTCATTTATTCAAAAAAAAAGAGTAATATTGATATAATATTTTTAGATATTATACTAAAAAATATTATTTTATAAATGAGGATTCAAATTTTACAATTTGGCAGGACGTACATGGAATAATTTCTCCATTTTTTCTGTTTTACTTGCTTTGCAGCAACATTGAAAAAGCTAAAAGTTACTTTAGTACATTGAGAGAGAGAGAGGATTACTTAATTTCTACAATATGTGTAGACATCTCCTCTGAAGTTATGTTTGGACTAATGAGAACTTAAAAGTAACAGAAGTCTTATTATTTCTCGGTGAACGATTATCCCACGGGCACTTTATGTATTCAGACATGGGTTTTACTGTGATGCCTCATTTTAACTTTCACTTGCCGTACCGAAAATGTAAAATAATAGGAATGTCATAAGTCAGCTCGGCAAGAGTAAAATTGGCTCACCGGATCACTCGTGAACAGTAAAATCGGCTCTCCGAATCATAGATGAACAGTAAAATCGGTTCGCCAAAAACTACTAAGGGATCCTATTAGTGAGCATCACGGTAAAACCCGTATCTGTATACACAAAGTGCCCGTGGAAGTATCGCTAGCCTTACTTCTCTAGGAGTAACAGAAAACAAATGAACTTCTATCTGCCAAGGTTCATCGAAAGATTGTTGATTTATATGGTTTAGGTGGACTTAATAAGGCCAATAATTGTGTTAAATCTTTTTTTTATTTTTTTTAGAATAATCATGAATAATTAAAAGAAAAATATCCAGTGCGGTTGGAAGTTTATTTGAAGTCAGAGTGGGTCGAATTTCAACTTAAAAAGTAATTATTAGCCACTCGATCTTAATAGTCAAAATTATTTTGAGTTCTTGAAAAAAATAACGTAGCTTAGTAATGTTTGATCACTAAGATCAAGTTACTTTATTTTATTTTTTTTTAGGCTAAAAATTGGTCTCCTTGTCGTGTTTTGATGAGATTTCAATCTCATCTGTCATATTTTTCACTAAACTGTAAATTTCTTTAAAAAAAAACAAATTATAGTCAGCTCAGATCGTGCAAAACACCATCTTCTCCCTTTTCTTTTTTGAAGACTAGGTATTCAAGTGTCTCACTTGACTAATCATTTGAAACATATATAAATCTTCCAATCTGCACATACTCTTTTTGTTTTTAAGTGAGTTTGATACCAAGACCTCCTTCCATAAACAAAAGTGGTAATTGATCGAATATGATATTTTTCTAATAAGTGTGGAGAACATCAACTTTAAAACCAAACAAGAAAACTCATAGTTCTTCAAAAGAAATCTCCTCACTTTTTCCTATCCAAACATAGCCCTAGAGTTTGGTGGCACATCAACATCTTAATTTAAGTATTAAATATTAACTGATATTGAAATATTCATTTTTTTTTTAAATCTGATAGTTACACTTTGTATAATAAAATGTTGACTTGTATCATGATCATTTTAAGACCATCATCTGAGAAACACATGAGGGAGCCATGAAAACAAAACTAAGCAGCGGATAATGACATTAAGAGATGGTTTAATTATCTAATGACATTGATTAAGATAAACAAACAATAATAATCACAAGAAAGAAAACTAGCCAGTCAAACCCGGCGTCTCAAGAGAGACTTCCATTCTCATCCACAAGAAAATAGAATTCCAAGGTGAAAGCTACAATCATGAGAAGGAATACAAGAAAGGGAATTGAAGTCCAAACTGAGTTTTATATCTAACTCAGTCTTTTACACAAAGTGGATTTAAGTCCAATTATCAAGAATCAACTCGAACTCGATAAAAATTAGCAATAATAACTGAGTCTTTACTGAATTAAAATGACACTATCGATTGAGTAGCGAGTTAACTCAAACGGCCAAGCTTAATCGATCTTAAAATTTTAATAACATTTGTATATGTAGTTCTGGTGCCCTTTACATATATATATATATATATATATATATGAACTATTTCAAAAAAATAATAATAATAACATTATTTACATGACATGGCACATAAGTCTGAGAGAGATTAAATTTGTAATAATAGAAAAAAAAAGGTGGTGGATTCTATTTTCATCAAGTGGGCCAGCTTCGAATTCAACAGAGATCAAGTGGTCTGGTCAATATGGGCTTTCCTCCATGGGCCAAGTCTGCAACTGCTCTGGTCATTGCTTCCTTCAGTGACTGTTGATTCCATTTGCTTGCCTAGAAACACAAACCCACACCTTGTTATTATCATATGCTCTTCCATGGATATAATTGTTTGAAACAATCTTCATCACATAAAATATTATTAGTAAAAAATTAAAGAAAATTAATTTGTAACAGATTCTTTTTGTTAAGATAGTATACAAGAGACCATTTTATCCTTCAATTTATTCTATAAACTGATATTGTTTTTATTTTGTCTTTCATTTTTTTTAGCTTATTACATTATAATGAATTGAAAGACAAAATAATTTCAAAATGAAAAACACAAACCAATGATGTGCCCATTCTTTCTTACTGTCATTGAATTGGCCAGAAGACCAAGAACTCGCTTCAAGAAGCGAGTCTTGTGTTCAATTCATGATCAATCCCAAAAGATCACTCGTGTGTATAGATTGAAAGGTTTATAAATGTCTTGAAGATTAGTCAGGAGACACCTATACACTTTGTTTTTTTAATAAAAAACTTGAAAATAAATATAAGCACCAATAGGGATGGAAAGATTTTTCATGTTAGAAGGTCTAGTATTTTTTAATTTGGGTACTTGTGAAGTTTAAGGTCCTTCTTATCTTAGGCTTCAAATTATTTAGATGGCCTCAAATTTAATAAGAACTTACATATCAAAATTTTGAAGTCATCCATCACCACCCATTATTAATAATCATAGAATAAGCACCACCAACATGATTCTTCTATCTAGACTCATCACAGATGGATCTTTTGGTTTAATTGGGTGCAAGTTTTAGAGAATTATATTGATTATTTTCGTAAATGTATTTTAGTCTTGAAAAAACAGAGTGACCCATTGGAGTTGAGTGTGAATTGAACTCAAGATCCCGTTTTATGAGACGGATTACTTGACCATCACACCAACCCCGCTTCTAACACCTTTGTATTCCTCTTCACATCAAATCCAACTGCAGAACAAACGAGTTTCATGGTGTGAATACCTTAAAATTTAGTCTGAAGATTGCTCGATTGAATAGATTCAGTTGTTGCAGAAGGGTGTTTGCGTCAATGGATGCTAAGCTCACATCTCGCATTTGCTTCAGGCATTGGAGCAAGTGAAGAACCAGATCAATCACATTACAATCTTCTTCTCTCACTATCACACGCAGCTCGATTTGCCTCTCTTCTGAAGATGATTCAGAGGCTTCCACAACTTCTACTGCTAATCTTTCATTAAAATTACTACCCGATTCTTCATTCACTTCCTTTTCAAATGAAAGACGCGACTCCAATGATCGCTTCTTCTCCATTAGATCTACAACTTGTGCCTTCAAACCACTCAGGTAATCTCTAGTGTTGGCGAGCACAGATGCCTTGTCTTTCTATCAAAAACAAAACCCAAATCAGTGTTGATTATTACAATGGCAAGAACATCGATAATTAACCTGATCTTTATCAATGTTAGGACTGGACTTCAGCCCAAAAGACTAGCCTGATAGGTGGAGTGACCCAATCCTATAGATTTTTCCCCTCACAATAAATGTGAGACTCTGTTCGCGAGACTCTGTTCGCACCCCAATAATCAATTCAAATGCTTACCTTGGATCCTGGAGGGAGCAGTGCTCTCAATTCTTGAAAGCTTTCGTTGAGTTTCTCTCTACGCCTGCGTTCAGATATCATATGGTTCAATTGATTGCTAGTCGGGCGGGTTTCTTGCATTTGCATTCTGATGCTTCTTGAAAAAGCGATCAAACGCTTAATCTTGTTTTGGCCGTAGGAAGTGGGCCTTGTTCCGACATTGGGAGCAAGAGCTGAATCATAATTCCTGAAAGCAGATCTCTTGCACGCTTCATGTTGGTGGGTTGGAATTTGTGAGTGGTAGGAAGATGAGGAAGATGCAGGGGAAGTCATAGCTGCAATCATGGCTCTTGCCATTGCCTCATCCTCACCAGCAGGTGTCGATAAATGGATGTTGTAGAGTTGGCTTTGATCTTGCATTGCAAGCAGGTGAGTTGGAATTACAGCAGATGATGGTTTGGTTGCTTGCTCAATTGGAATATCTTGGATCGAATCGAAACGATAACAAGTGTTCACCATGTCGAACGAAAGACATGAACACTCAGAGCTCCCTTCCGAAACCACCGGAATCGGCAAGGAAGACGAAGAAAGAGGATCTCTCAATGGGTAACATTGAATCAAATCTTCTGGAAACCATGTCCTCAACTCCATTTGCATTAAATTTCAATTTTACAAGGAGCGAGATTCTATGTCACGAATGTGCAGAGGACGACACGACTAACTCAATATCTCAACCTTTACTATGTAATGATAAAAGCAGGAAACAGACCTCAAGATTGGAAGAAGAAAAATTTTAGTCGCCAACTACAATCATACAATACTATTGAACTGAATTACAAGTTTACAAGCTTGTGTCGTTCTTCTGAACTGATTCTTAAAAGGGTTGGCTTTGGCTTTTGTTCGTGGACTGAACGGTCTTTTTCAAGCGGGAGTTGAAGAAGAAAGCCACGACGGGAAAAGTCAAGAGTCAGAGCCGTTGCCTCCAAGGATTTGAAAAGAAGTCAAAGAAGGAGGCAGTATGCCATTCTCTTTCTCTAATACTAGGTTACCTCCTCCTCCTTGCATGGATATAAGGCTGCCCATACAGACACCCCCATTTCCTGCCAGCAGACACCGTATTTCAAATTCTTAGTGAAAATTATGTTTCTGTCTTTCCACGTGGAATCGTGCGATTGAACAGACAGTTCATTTTCGCTTCGATCGATCGATCTTAGGCATATACAATCGTGCGATTGATTCCAGAAATAGTGCGAATCGATTCCAGGGGTCGTGCGATCAATTTCAGGAATCGTCCAATCGAACCTCCAAATGGAGTAGAGAGAAATTTTCAAAAGAAGTCATTTCTTGACCGATTTTTACAAATAAGGTATCAAAATTCATCTACTCTGAATCAATCGCACGATCCCTAAAATCAATCACACGATTGTATATGCCTAAGATCGATCAATCGAAGCGAAAATGAACTGTCAGTTCAATCGCACGATTCTATGCGGAAGGGCAGAAACATAATTTCCACTAAGAATTCGAAATACGGTGTCTGTTGACAGGAAATGGGGGTGTCTGAATGAGTGGCCATAATCAAACCATAATATTCAACAGATTTGTTGGTTGTTGGGCAGGAACAAGTCCCACCTTAGTGTTAAAGAGAGAGATTTAAAAACTTATAAAGGATTTGGATTACTTCATCTAATATATTAGCATTTTGGACTGGATACTCAGTCTTAACCAATGGTATTAGAGTCATATTCCCAAGCCAACGCATGTGAATCGAAATTCTCCTAGGCAAACGAGATGGTCGACGATGTTTGTATCCACCGGAGAGCATAGTTCGAAAGAGGATTGTTGGGGCAGCGAACGAGTCCACAATGATTGTGAAGGAGGAGATTTAGGAACTTATAAAGGACTTAACTCACTTCATCTAATGAGTTAGCTTTTTAGGCTGAATACCCAATCCTAACATTAGTAAGGTATTTCAATGACTATTGAAATTATAATTTTTAAAATTTTAAATTAAATAGTAAAGATTTAGGTCATTTGGTATTGGCATCAAGTTATGAAACTCAATGTTCATTTCAAATACAATCTTAATATTAAATCATTATCATCATTAAATCTATTTTTTTGAATTTCACTTTTCCTTCTGTCTATGTGATAGTCAATCACTCCACTTTCAATTATGTCTTTCTTTATTCATTTTCTTCATGTTTTCAATTTTATTATTGAATCTCAATAAGAGAAACTTGATTAAAGCTTATCAATTTAAAACTAGAGATTTAGGTAGTTACCCAAAAGCCCATGAATCCAAAATGATTGACCCAAAATTCTACTAGAATCACAAACTAGATCAATGGAAACACCCCAATAAATTATACTCCCTTCGTCCCATTTTAGTTGTCTTATTTGAAATATTTGTATTTTTTAAAGAACTCTCTATATAAGGCTAGCACTTATGTGATATCATCAATTTTCAACACATTTTATACTACTCAAATACAAATGAGATAACTATTTTGGGACAATTCCAAAATTCATATAGGACAATTAATTTCGGATAGAGGGAGTAGAATATAAACCCAAGTCTCAGGCCATGCATCACAATAAAAACAAAACTCATAGCCAGGTGTGAAACTTGGGTCGGGTTTTAATCCGACCCGCATGGCCTGACTCAAGAAATCAATGGGTTTTGGATTATGTATTTGTATATCTCAGGTCGAGTTAGATTGGGAAAAATAAAATCCAAATAAAATTTGAGCTGGATCGGGTTGAAAATTTTAAAAGCAACCCGACCCAACCCAACCCAAGTGCACCAAGTTATAAAACAACATTTGGGTTGAGTCGGGTCAGAAATTCAAATCAGATTGGGTGCATAAATCAGGTCAACCATTCGGGTTGAATCAGGTTTAATAAATTTTGACATAGGTTTGATTGAATTTATTGAAATCCGACCCAAGTTTCAGTCCCGCTCACTGCTCGGGCCAAGCAGCTAGAACTTTTTTAAAAATTAATCAAAAATCACCACCCTTGAATAGGAAAGGCAGATGAAAGATTTGAGGACAATCTATGGATGAAAGATGGTAGATGCATCTTCAATCACTGTAGCATATATTTCTTAGAAGTAGTGAACATTTGTGTTGTTGAATGATTTGCCTTTTGGCTTTCCAATACACCCTTAAAATCTCTACTACAGATCATGGCGACAGTAATTGATGAAAGGTCCAGCCTAACCAATGGCCCACCTGCTGGATCTTTCTATACTTTGCACTTCCATCAATGATTAGCCTTGTGTGTTTTACTATAAATCAGGGGTTACAGAAAATACAAACGTATTTGCTATAATTATCAATTCAGCGATAATTCATCAATTCTTTAAAAAAAAAATTAAAAAATTAAAAACCCATTGTGAGCATATTTTTTTTAAAAAAAAAATAATGTTTTTCAGAGTGTTTGACTCTTAGAAGTCGAAATTTAGATACAAATAAAATATATCCAGAAAATTTTGAATATACCAAATTAACATGAGAAAACACTTAATATGAATTCATATTCTCTAGTATCTCACATGTATCTTTTATTATATTTAATTCATTATTTTTTTTTGTAAAAAATCTAAATTTCATGAAAATATTGAAATATTAGAAAAATCAATCAAACACACTAAAAACTATATCAATCACATTAAGGTTTTTCATTTAAATCCATAATCATTCATTTCCATTTTTTTCCCACAAGAAACCAAAATGGGAGTTATCTTAGAAAACCATATTTCATTAAATTTTTGAAAAAAAAAACTTGGAAAATTACTTACACATCCTATAAACTATATCAATCATATTAAGACATCTTTATTCAATTCCATAAGCATTCAATATTATTCATTAAATTATTTTTGAAAAACACCAAAATTGAGATTCAACTCAAAAAAAGGTAGATCAACAATTCTTTTAAAATATATATTTTTTTTTTGAAAATGAACAATATTATACCATATAAGCCGATATAGATCGATGTGATACGACCAATAAAATGCCTGTATCAGCTAATTACTAAGTGTACGGACGATACATTTCAGCTGAATTATGAGGATATTGGCAAAACCATCAATAATAAGAAGATTGAAAGCTTAATTTTAAGATTTGTATTATTTAAATTCTTTGTTATTCTATTTTTATTTTTATCTAAACTAAGTTATACTGTTATTGAGAGAAAAAACAAGTGGCCAAAAATTAGTCACTTATCTACGCTATAAGTATTAAGTGGTCAAAATCAAGTGGCCAAACTGGTTAAATGGATCAGTTTGACCGACTTGGTATTGGTTGAACCAATTTCTTAAGAGCATTGATGTGTGCAGTTGTTGGAGTCAGATCTGACTAATAATAGAATAGAGTGATTGATATATATTAATTAAAAAAATCCTAGTAAATTAATCCATGCACTCATGTATGTTGACACCTTCAAATTGAGGTGTTTAATTTAATTTAATCCGAAGCACTTGACTAGTTTTTTTTTTTTTTTAAGAAAAAACATGAGTAGATATCAGCAGTGTGTTCTGCTTTCTATGTTCAACTATTTCTTGATTCAATTAACAAAACAGTACTATCAAATGAATACCGAAATGACTTCAATTGACTAATGAATAATGTAAAATTAGCTCCAGCTGGACCTGGCAACAAGTGGTGTCGAGTTCAAGTTAAAGTTTATTTTGAGTTCTGATCTATTTTTTGTGAGTCGGGTCGAGTTTACTTATTTATCTATATGAGGAGATCTTTCTAACAAGACTTGTTACTAAGACCATTCTTTAAAGATTGTAGACCTCATATTATTGATTGTGTTGCATACAGTAATCAGATCTACCCATTTATTAAGTGGGTCAAGTTACATCAACCTCCAATGCCCACGGTAGGAGCAAACACATGACTAGCCGATTTTGAGGTTACCCTGCCCTGTTAATAAACGCCATGGTCATCCCAGGTAATTTTCGATGTGGGACTACCCAAATTACATTGCTCACTCCTTCTCTCTCTTCGAAACTATGAACATAAGACATTCTTCTGTTTTTTTTAAGATATGATCAGGAACTATGACACTACCTATGATAATATGTGGATACAACTTTCAGTGGCACTAAAATAGCCAATTAATCCCATGAACAAGAAATGATAGAAAACTCTCTAGGAGATTGTTTCTCTATTTCTTCAAGAAAAATAATTCAGCAGAAAGAAAGAAAGAAATATATATATATATATTTGAGTTCAATTCATGTCATCCAACAAATGTTGTGACACCAGCGTCATTTCGGACTATAGAAACTCTCCATTTTGTCATTTGTGTCGAAGTCTTTATTTTCTATTGAAATGAATGAAACATGGTCTCTACCCTCCCACCCACCCACCCAACTACCTCACCAAGCAAGGAACCCCGCCTTACCACCCCACTTTTCCTCATTAAATTTTCTAATCGCTCCCTATGAGAAACGGAATCCTTAGAAAAAGAGGGAAAAGACTCATTGTTTGGTTTTTTACTAAGAGCACTTAATCGAAGAAGAGAGAAGAGTCTTATTTTCTATGCTCTTTATTTTTCATCAGCTGAAAATGACAAACAACCTCTAAATAACCCAATTTACACAATTAGATGAGAGAATCACATACCACACCAAAATCTAATGCGTCATGATCTGAGTTTTGAGGGAAAAAAGTGAAGGCAGAAATTGTACACAAGAACAAGGCTCAAATGGAGATGATGATGATAAATGTGATGATGACAGCAATGACGATGATGATACTTTTCGGGGATATCTTCATGCAAATGGGACACCAGATTTATATGCATATCATTAGATTTGTTGACTTCCTCCACAAGTGTACATTAACTTGTTGCTCCCATTCCAAGCATGCACAGGTGGATGTAACATTGGATAAACAAATTTAAAGGAAACAAAAATCATACCTTGCAAATTCTCTTCACACTAATTGCAGAGTTAAATTGAAAAAAAAAATGATATCAATGCCGCAAGCTTCACTGAAATAATTTATAAATATTGAACAAATACACTAGGAGTGATGTGAACGTGTAAGAGGAACTGCTTCAATAGCCCTGATCTGGAGTATAAGGAGATGAATATGGCTACCTAGAACTGGCTTCTGCGGGCTTGTCCGTGGGACTAGATGATCCAAGAAGGCTAAGAACTCCAACTCCCAAGGGGGGACCGATGCTACAACGTGCAGTGTTGTGTTTTTCTATAGCTTCCTTTATCTTCTGGAACTGCATATTATTTGGGATTGATGTATCAAAGAAATGGACGCGAGGAAAAGGAACATATGGAACAGAATATGCAATAAAGGGTTTCAAATATTACACAAGGACATATTTCTCGGACTAGTGCTTGATTCAAATAATGGAGCAAGGCACTCTTATTTTGAGAGTTGCCAATGTCACTATATTCATTGATATAAAAGGACAGGAGACTGCACCATACAGTGTAAAAGTGGTATAATGTTACCTCATGTACTGTGTGTGACCCCAAGAGAACTATAGAAACACACTCCTAAATAAGACTGTAAACATGTTGGGTCTGGCCAAATCCAACCCAGCTCCCGTCCATTAATTTGCTAACTAGGAGTGTCAAAGCAACCATAGAAAACCTTTGAACCACAGTAAAAAAGCTCAAGTTAAAAGAATAAAAAACAAATGGAAGGTGCCTAGATCATCATCCACTCAGGATTTCCATTGGACTCAGGTTTCCCATCATATTTTTTGTGTTTGGGCTTGACCATATCTTTGAAGCTTGCAGCTTCCTTGCGCCAATTGGGCTCGAGCTCAGTAAAACCTGGGCCCAGCCCAAAGCTGGCCCCTTCACATCCCTAGTACATGCAACATTCATATCACATACCACACTCCATTGGGGAGAAAAAAAAATCTTCCAATTAATACAAGTGATGTACCCATTCCATCCATTTATCATTATCTGGCCATTGATGGGTTCGCCTAGCTTAACTTGACCCATTTCTCTTTACAGACAGGTAAGACATAATTTAAGAATCATTTCTCTAAAGGGGACAACCCAGCCTACCACAGCCAATTTACTAAATAGGCCCTAACCCTTGCCAAGGGGGTCCAACTCAAGCCTAGGCAGTTGACCCTTGACAGCCCTACCCCAAAACTTGGACCACTGAATCAGGTTGGTCCATAGAATGTCCACCAGAACCACTGCACACTGGAGTTTGTGACAAGTTTCTTTTTTGTTCTTGGTAGAAGTTGGTTACACCTTTTGAAATAAATAGAACCACCACCAGTTAGTGTGTTTAATCATACGATGAATTTGAGCCTAGCTGAAGGATCACACTATGTGCAGAAAAAAAGATTTACTGGAGTAACATTGGTCAAGGAATTTCCTTTTATGATGATCACGATGATATAATCAAAAATATAGTTCAATCAACATTAAGGAAATCATTCAAATAGTTTTCAAATATTAATGGCTTTTTTCTTCTTTTTTTTGGGAGTGGGGGAATGGGGAATTGGGTGACTCAAATGAGAAGGATAGGAAAAATATTACCAACCTTTGCCAGTGAACAGGAAAAGGACTCCAACTGACCATCTGCACCACGATAGAAATGGAAATAAGGAAGCACTCTTACGTTCAGACTTTTGCACATGGGCTTGTTCTCATCAAAATTCACTTTGAGGAATAAAATGTCAGGGTGCTCCTCAGCAGTCTTGCAAAGCTGAAACACCCCAAAAAGAAGGTTGACATCAGAAAGGAGAAAAAAAATGGGAAAAAAATCTACTCTTTTATTTCCTTGTCTTTCATTGATACTATTTGATTTCATTTTTAATACACCTAATGTGATCAAGGTCCGTAATTTTCTTCTCTTTTATAGCATGCTCATAAATATCATTTCCCCCTTTTATTGTTCCAAGGACTATAAAAATTGCCATATGCTTTGTAATAGTTTTACTTATCATTTCATTATCTTCTAAATCTCCCAAGCTGCTCCTTTTTTTCTTTCTTTTTTTCCTTTGTTTAAAGAAAACTATATTAGTCACAAAAGAAGAAATACAAACAGGAGCCAAAACAACTGGGCACAAGGAGTCCATCGCACACAAAAAAAAACATTATAAGGAAAGGCATCCCCCAAGCAATTACAAGAATTTATTTATAATTTCCAAAAACATAACCAAATCATGACGTGCCATTTCATCAGTAGCTCAATTTGGAGATCTAGGGACCCAACAAACTATAAAATCAAAAGATGCAATAGAATGGCAAATCCTTTCAACATTCTCTAAATAGATCCATAGGCAAAGAGAACCCGAGCCCCAACCAACAACCACCTTAGAATCTCCTTCTTAAATACTCTCTACAACCCCTAAATCTTCCAACTCCAAACTACCTCTCCATAAAGCCTGAAGTTCTGCTTCAATCACAGAACCATTTGGAAGAGAACCAGCAAAAGAGATCTTAGTATCGCCAGCTTCATCGAATGACTCCACCCTAGCCTGCTAGACCGAGATCACACACACAGTTGCCATCAAAGTTAACCCAAGGCCAAGAAACTTGCAATAAGATATCCAAATCTGACTAAACATAATCCACCGAAGCCCAATCCCTACATACATCTGAAACATTTATCCTCCAAAATTTGTCCGAACCCACAATCCACCAAGAAACTCGAAACTTAATCACGTCAATAAGTTGCAATACATAAGACACCTTTCCCTTAAAAACCCTTGTATTTCTTTCCAACCATATAGAGCACACTATACTCAATGATGTCACTATCCAAAGATTTCTTCTAAAAGAACTACCAACCAAAAGCACTTCTTCATTGAACATTTCAAACTAAGCTCTTGGAACACAAAAATCGATACCTAACAGCTAGAGGAAATGAGACCATATCTGACATGCAAACCTACAATGAGAAAAAGATGATTTGCTGACTCAGCATCGAACAAGCATATTGAACAAGCATTAACAATAATCATTCTCCTCAGTCTCAAATTATAATCATCAAAATCTTCTCAAGACCAACAATCCACCCAAACACCTTCACCTTAAAAGGAGCAACACCCTTCCATATTTTTGGATTAATACGAGGAAAATCACTAGCAAACAACAACTTTCTACAAAAAGATTTAACAAAGAAGAGCCCATGAGGATCAGGATCACAAATTCTTCTAACATATCCACTTTCTACAACAAACACTCTACTTAAAAGATCCATTAAGGAAAGCCACCCCTCCATCATCCAATCATCTAAATCTCTTCTAAACTGAGGGCACCAAACAACCTCCCAAGCTCCTTCTTTTACATTATTCCTTACAATGAGCTTAATTCTCCCTAATATTGTTCTAGCAATCTTTATTCCACCACCATGTTCCATGATGCATGTGTCTCTTGGTCCTTCAAATACTTCAAGCACATCCAGCAACCTGTTTAATACAATTTGCCATTGGATTCGACAAGTCATTGGAATTTATGTCCCAATTCCAACCCCCAAATACTTCAAGCACATTCAGCAACTTGTTTAATACAACTTGCCATTCGATTCCACTCATTGGAGTTCATGTCCCAATTCCACTCACGTATTTGTTATCCAACTTTTTAAATAAACACCAAAAATCAATAATATATGTAATGTTATAAGACATCTCCCATTATGCCAACCCTTAAACGTCACTAAGTGTTTTGTTCCTTATTCAAATGCATATAAGCTAATGCAAAATCGATGATGGATTCCCTGACCTCATTCCTTTCTCCCGAACAGCAGAAAAATACCTCTCCCTATATACTCATATAACCATCATTTTTTCCCCTTACATGTCCATTAGAACCTCCTCTAACTTTAATATTTTCTATCATTGGTATGCCTTCAACTTTTTCATCTATCAAACTTCATTCCCTTTAACAATTTCATCTAATCCACATTAAGCTGCATAGGTGCTTATAACATTTAAGCTTTCTTCGCCCGCACAGAGTAGCACAACTAGTAGACACTCTGGCTCATGAACCAAAGGTTCAAGTCCCATAACAACCTGATATACGTGACTTGCGGGGGTCTGCATGCATCCGAAATTTTACGAAATGCCCTCATACTCAAGGAGAGGTGGAGGTCTTGCGGTTCTCCATCATAAAAAAAAAAAACATTTAAGCTTTCTTCATCTAATATAATCCTAATCATGGTACTCCTCTCACTTGTCTAACCTTCTTCTTCTATCTTCTCTTTTAAATCCCCGCCAAATACAGCACCTACCCCATTTCTACAGTTATAAAATTTAAGCTTTCTTCATCTAATATAATCTTACTCAAGATAACTCTATCACTTATTCTTTAACCTTCGGTTATCTTCTCCTTTAAATCCCTACCAACTATAATAATAATACCTACCCCATTTCCATAGATATTCTTGCCCATATAGAAAAACTTAAAACTGTCTACAAGATTCCTGGCTCTCACACCCTTCTAATTAGTCTCCAGTAAAGATGCTATGTTGATACTCCCACAATACCTACCAAGTCTACCCACATTCCAGGATGCCAAACATAACTTCTGATTTACTTTACTTCTACTCCACTTGAGCCAGTTGGAGGGAAATCCTTGCCAGCCCTTGTATATTTTTCCCTATAATTCGGGTGCCATTGCAACACATCTCTTGTAGGAACGCCCTAGTCGATCCTTGCCTATTTTCAATACAACCAGGCTTCACTACAAAATGTAACTTACAGGAAATTCCCTAGCATTATGTTTAAACGTATGATAAGCAGAACTCGCATTTATATTTGAGAGGACGTTTAACATAGGCCGATTTACCTTCTGACATCCAGAACAATCCTGTTTTATCTAGCTTCCAACCAACACATGACAGAGTACCAGTTGTCTAGCTTCCAATCCTCTGAAAATGAATTCGCAATCCCTACAGATTGACTAATCCTAGTCTTAGGGAAAAGTAGTCACTTGATATCTAATTGGATCCACTTTGTGTCTCTGACACACCACAAAAGAAGTTTTTCTAAAATTGTATGACTATTGCAAGATAAATCTTGAGGACGGCCTCTCCAATCATTTTTTCCCCTCCAAAACCAGGTCACATCTTCCACATTTCCTCTTACATCCATTTTTTCCCCTTCCCTGCATGTTTATAAAGGTCTCCTCCAATTTTTCCATATTCTATAGTGAAGAATTCCGTACTTCCATCAAGCACCAAAACTTCTATGGCATTCTTCTAATTCCGTTTCCAATGCCAAAGCACATAAAATGCTAAAGATTTCCCTAGCAAAAACAATCTTAATCACTATAACATGATTGGTCTCTCTTGACATCTATATCTGCCCCTTTAAATCCCTATCAACTAAAATACTTTCCCATTTCAAGAGTTACCACATGCCAAACATAAAAGCTTAAACCCATCCAAAAATATCCTTAGACTATCTACCAACACACACACACACACCCACACACCCCACCACACGCCCACCACCCCTACCCAACTCAACATACCACCAAGTTTAAAATACAATGAGTTTGCAGGGTTCTCAAAATCTTTTTCAACTGCACAGAGTAAACAAGTTGCGGGTGAGAAGAGGCCAATGGATTCTTTTAGACAAGGAAGTTGTATGGGAAGGATAAGGGGGAGCGATTTGCAAGTTATGAAAGAATTGAAAAGTTCACTTCAAAAAAAAAAGAGTTGAAAACCTTGGGCATGAGGTTTGAATCTAGGACATTGTGGTTGCCTTCTTGGAGGCATGCACACACATACACGCACAGACACGAGCGCGTATGAACACACCTGCCCACAAACACATATGCAAGCATGAATGCACACAAAGACAAATGGAGGTTGCTAGAAGCAATGTTACAGAATGAGAGAAATAAAGAGATAATAAGTTTCCAACATACACAAACCCACACAAAAAAAGAGAAATAGAGGGCTAGAAGCAAGGTTACAGAATGATATCAAGAGAAATAAGTTTCCAACAGGAATAGGGTAGAGAGAGAGAGAATGTAGAAAAGCATACAACCAAAAGTAAAAATTGTAGATTAGTTAAACATATAATATATTTGGAGCTTGAACATGCCTAAGCATGAGCTTGGGCCCAATTGGGAATCAGATATGTTCAAACTCAAGTCATTTAGGGACCAAACACTTCAGGTTTTCAATCAAAAAGGCCTGAATTCCCATTCCTAAGAGGTTGTTTGTCTATTTCCTCGAGGTGAAAAAAAAAAAATCATGTTAGGGTTCTATTCATATTATCCACAAGTACTATCAAATCTGGCCTTTTGTCAAGTTGTGAAAACCCGCCGTTTTGGTTGTTTACGTCAAAATAAAAAATAAATGAACCATTGTCTTGACAAGAGATGAAAAACTCTTTATTTTTCTCAATAAATTTCCCTATCTCCACCTATTGGAAATGGATTCCTTGGAAGGAAAGGAAAATGTCACATTTCTTGTGGTCTTGACAAAGAGCCCTCATTCCATCGAAGAAGAAAGAAGGGTCTTATTTTCCATGCTCTTTATTTTTTATAGCTGGAAAATGACAAACAACACCTAATGGACAGATTTGGTCTCACATCTCTCCACTGCAATGCTCAAATGCCTATCAATAGTTCAGAGCCAACAAATTCTACCAACCACACCGCCACACCCACCCACCCCCCTCTCTCTCTCCAACCTTCGCAGTCATTCCCCATTTAAACACACAGCACTCATCTACTTTTCATCATTGCTAGAAAAGAAGAATTTTGTCCCTTGAATCATTATACAAATTATGTGTAACTTGCTTACAACAAGATGTAATTTCTATGAGGATTCTGCAGTACTCTCTCTCAAAAAAAAAAAAAAAAAACCAAAAATAAAGGTCTATGTGGTACTATCAAGTTTTTTTATTCTCCCTACCACACTACCAGTTAAATTGTTTCTTTTCTTTTTGGAGAGGTAACATTAGTTAGAGTAATAGATACTGCACCAGAGAGAGGTGTACCTTTGGGAACAATGCTCGACAAGAGCCACACCAAGTACCATAAAATTCAACAATAACAAGTTTATCTCCAGCTTGACTTAAGGCATGTATAAATTCTTCTGTAGAATGAATATCAGTCATATTCGGCACATTTCTTTCCCACCATTTTGGTTTGTCATCGTTCTCAGCAACAGTTGCATGTACCTTACATGAAAGATCCAACATGGAAAGAGAAGAAAGAATTATAGTTCATGTAAACCGTTACAGAGAGGTTACTATTCCCTGTATCTGCAACATAACTAATTAAGCAATTTTAAGAAGACACTGAAGAACCAAGTATTGTTATGAACCTATTCTGCCCACTTTCAGAAGCGAGACTGGTTAGTATATGGATGGCAGCTCTCATTGCAGAACAAGCTGTTGTACATAACATACAACCCTAGCCTGGGTACTAATTACAGAAAAAAACCATTTGGCCATATGGCTCAATAAATTGTGAACTGGAGGAACATGGAAACATAAATGGAAACATGAAAAACTTGGAACAGCTTATAATACCACCAAACCTGAACAGCTCTACTATTCACGTGAAGCTCTCCTCAATGAAATTTCACATGACATTTTATGTAAACCCTAATTAGGGGTGGCCATCCTAACACGGAAAAACTGTTTTAGGAGGCAAGGGTTTTTCGGATTTCCCACTTTGCCCCCCATCCATCCGCAGAAATCGGTTCAAATGTCCGGTGCACCGATGAGTGAACCGATTCACTGGAAAGTGAACCAATTTCTGCAGATTGATAGGGGACAAAGTGGAAAGTTCACTAAAACCCGTGTCTCCTAAAAAAGTATGCCCGTGTTAGGATGGGCACCCCTAATTAGGGTAGTATATATAGTCGTTTTGTGAGAGAGAAATGAATATTGTATTGAAAGCCGCCTCTTCTTTGTTATTTTGTCTTTGAACATAGTGAATCGGTGTTAAACCATGGACATACGCAAAGAAAACAACGTAAACTACTATGTTGTGGTTTACTTCTCTTTCATGGTTTCTCTTTGTTTTTGTTTTTTTTTTGGTTTTTTTTTTTCAATATTGCTGTGTGTGTGTGTGGTTGAAAGGTGATTTCTCCCAACATGACTTGAGTTTTTTTTTTTTTTGGACTGAGATATTTCATCAATATAGTGGAATTTTCATATAAAAAATGGGTCTTGATCAATCATTTTCAGGTTTCTTCGCTTAATCATTGTAATTCAGTCCACATTCTCACACAAACATAATCTAAAAGCTTAATCATTGTAATTCAACCCACATTCTCACACAAACATAATTTAACTTTCAAGATAAAAGCAAAGGTGTCTGAATTTATCGAATGAACAATAACCAATCAAAAGGGACCCAACTTACGCATCTTGCTTAGAACAGAACAGTGAAGAAAACACCCACATTAGAGATCAAAAGATAAGCACAACTGAAGACATGGTCTCAAAGAAACATAACAAAGAGTGCATAATCAGGAAATTCTATAAGACTATCATTCTTTATTATGGTCGAATTGCCACAAAAAACAGGGTTTCCAATAAAAGGGTACCTTAGATGAAGACAATCTCCTTTCCTGCTTGAAGACAACGGAGGTAACACTCCTTGTCCCACCTGGTTTTTGTTTCTTGAGGAGGAGCGGTAATTGGGTACCGTTTAGGGATGGTTGAAAGGTGAGCAAAAGGGAAGAAGAAAGAAAAATAGAGTTGTAAGACGATCTAAATACATCCGCCATTGATGGAGAAGGTGGAAATGGAAGAGATGGTCGGCACCTCAACTCAAAAGCCCTTCTCCTCCATCGCTCACCACGGAAACGTCAGCTCTCTCTCTCTTCTCTCCAAAAGGTGGAAGCTTTGACGCTCTTGTTGCTTTCTAAAGGTCACTCAAAGAGAAGACGAACCGGCCACATGAAACGTGGCACAATCAATCCCGTTCAACCACTAACGCGATGGCTGGACTTCTTCTACACCGTCCATTTCATTGGGCGGCCATGATTTGACTTAGAAAGTTCTGAAATATTGAATACTTTGTTGAGTTGTAGTGTCTTTGATAGTAGTCAAATTTAAGTGTTTAATTTTTTTAATTCATATAAAAAGAAAAAGAAAAATGTTAAACAAATTTTTGTTATTTAATATATATTAAAAAATGTCAAATTAAATTTTTATTAATTGACAAATAGAGTTTTAAATTAAAATATTTCAAAAAAAAAATTGATGCATAAGTAAATTTCTGTATCTAATATATATTTTATATTTTATAATTTATATTAGATAATATATAGTGGGTTAGTTAAAAGCCTTTATCTCTGCATATCATTAAATGTGGTTTGTTCATCCTAAACTTAATCATAACTATCTATTAATTCTCGTCACTCTCCACTTTTTTTCTTTTTTTTTACCATATAATGGAGAAAAAATGATGAAGAATCGTTCACAACTTCACACAGCCTCCTCCAAGGATATTTATAGAGTTATTTATCCAAGGCTAATGGGCTTCATACATGGATTGGGTCCAACAAGCTTGGTCCAATTCAAATTTGGGCTTGACTAATGCAACGGGCTCTTATTTGAAATCTTATAATCTTCACTGAGGGTATACATTCTCCACAATAATTTACATAACAAATCCCATTCCACCCCATTGTCACAAATCTCATTTTTGAGATATTAACGCCAATTGTTAATAACAAAATATTTTCAAATTCTCAGATTTTTATCTAGAATTTAACGGAAAAATCTCATGAAAAATATAAATATTTAAAAAATAATAATAAATAAATATCATCTAACAACAGTGGGGTCAAGTAAGTGATTCCTTCTTCATTCTTCTCTTATTTTGGTTGTTGAAAGTCAAAAACAAAAAAAAATCTTTACTATTTCAACCAACATTTTTTAAATTTACAAAACATGTAAGAAGGCACTGAGTAAAAAGAAATTCACACTTGAAATATACTAAGGACTTGAAAGCTTACAAAATCATCAAACAGTTACCATGAAACACATGAAGGACTTTTCTGAAATGAGATAAAATAATTAAATTTAATAATTCAAATTATATACTTTTAATTTAACAACTATGATTACCAAATTTGTAATACATAACACATTGAGAGTTTTTCATCCTATCATCAAGACATATATTAAGTGTGACAAATTAGCCCTTCAATTGATTGGACTTATTATATATTATTTTGTTTTTAAGAAAGATAGAAATCCAAGCATCCAAATACTCCCTCAATTGAACAGTATCCCACTAATCCCACTTAGGGTTTTAAACATGTTTTTTCTTTTAAAAAAAAAAAACTTTAAGAAACAAAGTTGAGTGAGTCAGTCCAAGTTGACTTAATCAAAATTCAACCCAATTAAATTTTAAATTAAGTTAAAATATTGAATTTTTAAAGTATAACTTTTTAAATATTATTAGTGATCTAACCATGAACTAAAATTATCAAGTTCAACCTTAATAACTTTCACATGAGTTGAACTGAAAACCCATGGATACTACTGAAGGGTATAGACTTGGATGGGCTCAATCCAAACTCTCATTACCAAACCAAATTTAAGCAAGGTTGGATTGGAGCAATTTAAATTGGGGTTAGATTTAGAGATTCCTTTAAATTGAGTTAAAATATAGGCATAATTTAAAATTGAGTCAGCCCTAAGCCTTATATTTTAAGGACATGACACAACTTAAAAACACAAATTTAAATGTAAGCTTGTGTTAAAAGAAAGCCAAGGGCCCATCATATATAGAATATACTTTCAAGTTATATACTTCTCTTATATAATCTATTATAACATTTTATAACTCTATACTTTAATTTAAATAATTTAAGATTCTAACAATCCATCTCCAAACTCAACCTACTTCCAACTATAAATTTACTTAAAATCAACCACTCTCCATGCACTTTTCTAAATAGAAATTGGAATTAACACATGCTTATTAGTAGAAAAACTTTTGTCAAATCTAAAAATAATCCAT
Source organism: Chimonanthus salicifolius (assembly GCA_013350335.1). Classification (NCBI taxonomy): domain Eukaryota; kingdom Viridiplantae; phylum Streptophyta; class Magnoliopsida; order Laurales; family Calycanthaceae; genus Chimonanthus; species Chimonanthus salicifolius. Next base: position 28,576,624 of record CM023533.1, on the reverse strand, counting down.
TAGCAAAATTGAAATTGTAATGAAAAAGAATGAGTGAAGAAAGAGATAAATAGGAAAAGGACCCAAAACCTTAAAGGGCCATTTGACATTTTGACCCATATTGACATTGATGTTAGTTTAGAACTACAGTTTAAAAGCTCGAAATTTAGACTTCGAAATATTATTCAGTCAAGTAATTCGATTAGGTTCTCACTCAACTTGATAGAATTTATTAATTCACTTGATTTAGAATCTTATTGAGTCGACTCAACTCGAATTGATTCACTCGAGTTTTTTTGAGTTTTTGAATTATGTTTAAAACCATAATTGCAACAAAATACTAATTCGAATGGAGGTAATTTGGACTCCTAACCCTTTCTTACTATGCAAAGAAGTGAGATTTGTCTGGATGAATTGAGATTTAAGAAAATATGTTGGAGCTAATTGATTTAAAAATTGAGTTAATTTATTATAGTAATTTTTTGCACTATAATTTTTTTCATGGTTTATCAAACTTAAAGGAAATAATTAAGGAGAAGATAGTTGATTAGAAATCTTGTTGAATTAAGGTTTTGCAAGATAAAACTAGGTTTGTTAGGTTGGACCTGGACTCCCTACCCCCAATAGACCAACGCCGAACCTCACATCATCAGAGGGTCAATGTTCCTCGCACGTGTGTCAGCAGCATGGCACGTGCGTGAGCGATGATGGCTAATCCAGCCCTCCAGCTTGTCATCTTCCGCCAGTAGAGTTTTTTTTTTTGGTTCTTTTTCTTTTCTTTTCTGAGAAGAAAGAAAGGGGTACCGTTTGGGTAGAAGTAGAGAGAAGAGACGAAAGAAGAAACCAGCGAAGGGAAAATGAGCGACGGTCCTAAGCTATATGTCAACAAGCCCAAGAGAGGTTTTTCGTTTTCTCCCCTCTAAATCTCTTCTTTCAATACTCCCAAAGCCCAGAAATAATAAAGGAAAAAGGGGTTCTGCTTGGATCAGAAAGGAGAGTATAACCATTTTTTTTACCTCTAAATAATCCATTTTCGTTTTTTATTTTTTAGGTTAAATTTGATTATTCTCCGGGAAAGTACTTTCACTTCCATGCGTCCAAACATGGCCTTCAAGAAATGGCCTTCAATAATCCATTGATAACTGTTTTCAGGACAGCTTAAGCCCAAGGGAAAGGACTACTCGTCTCCTTCGACCAATCCATCTCTATCTCCTCCTCCTCCTCCTCCTCCTTCCGGGGGTCCTCCAACTCCTCCCAAAGAGTCCTTCGCTCGCCGCTACAAGTTCGTGTGGCCGCTTCTCCTGACCGTTAATCTTGCCGTCGGAGGTCAGTTCATTTTTTTGAGATCGTTTCTTCGCTTCTTGATTGTGTAGATTTGAATTTTTGCCTCGATGTTGCTACACGTGTGAAATTGTTGTGTTGAACTGAAACTTATACTCTATGTTGAGCTATGTTGTATTAATCATTACTGATTAATCAGAAATTTCAAAAAAATGGAAATGGGTTGTCAACGTTTACCTTGATATTGCTTTTAACTGTTTGAAGCTGCTGTATTGAAGTGGAATTTATACTATTCTATGAGCTAATTTGCATTGAACTATTCATTAAAATGCAAAATTGAAAATGGATATTGAATATTTGCCTTGATATCAGTTCGACTATGTGAAATTATTGTCTTGAATTGAATGTCATACTTTCTTTCCCCTTTGGGTAGTTTTGTATTGATCCATTCAGAAACTCCAGAAGTGGAAAATGGGCCTTAAATCTTTGTCTTAATGTTTCTTTCTATAATATGAAAGTGTTGTATTGAACTGAATTTATGTTTTTCTTTTTATGAATTAATTTTGTTCTCATTAGTGGTGAATTCATTTCTTGGTTATTTGGGTATCAATGAGAGAGATTGTTTTGACTGTAATCACTTTGTGTAGGTGGCATGTATCTTAATTGCAAGTAAATCCAATGTGTACTTGGGTATAGCTTAGAAAGCCCGAACCACTTTTTGCAGGATACTACTTTTCCACCTTAACTTCAATTTTGAATGAGATGCAAAATTGTTTAATGGAAGCCCATTTGAGTGCAATATGGTTTACATGTTACATTGTATAGATGGGTAGAGTACAACAGTACAACACTATTCTTATTTATGTATTTGCGGTTTATTCCAATTTGTCTCAGCATTGCTGTTGCCTTTTCTATTTCTTGGTATGGCTACTGCTTTTTTACTGGGACTAATAGAGTACATTCGGTGAAAAGACCATAAATACTGAACTAGCATCCCGGAAAAAGGCACCTAGAAATACCTTTTCAAAAAGAAGGCATCCAGAAATAAACCAAAATGATCAGCTGACCATCCCAACCCAAGTAGGCAACTGAGTACACTCCGTCCAAGACCTACTCAATTCTGAAAAGCACTCCCTTGAAACAATTCTTCAAGAGATGCCATATGTTTTGCTTTTCTGTCCTGGGAGATTACAAATGTGACGTGTTGCAACATTTGTGATTCTCCCTTTCCCCCTAAATGGTCCAAATGATGGTTGGCAGCAATAGATGCCATAGGGATTTGCATTTCTTGGAACCAAATGCAGAGAACCGCTCACTGAGCATCAGCCTGAAGATCAGAGCATTAAAATCTTCTTACCTCTTGCAAACTGGCTATTGATAAACAAGTGTGCCACATATTCAGCTCCACTAAGTAAGAGGGATCAGATGTTTAGAAGAACATGTGGCATTTTAGACAATCTCTCTTGGAGAAGATAACAGGTTTTTTATGATGGAGAAAAAGGAATAGAAATCACATGAAGAAACAGAAACAGCATTGGACATCCATAGCACTGCAGTAAAAGAACCAAAAGAGCACCATATTCTTCAACACCTCAGAATCAGGTATAAATGATGAAATCAGATCCAAGAGCTCCTTTTCATAACAGATTTTGTTGATGGACAAAAAGGAATACAAATCATAAGAAGAAACAGAATCAGCACAACGTCCATAGTGTTGCAGTCAAAGAACGCACAGAGATAGAAGGCATTAACATCATACATGGAACAAAGATAGAAGGCATTAAAATCATACATTATATTCTTCTCAGGTGGTCAATTAGCCAAAACTTTACCGAGTCCTGCAACCCATTCTTATTCAAATCCAGCCATAATGGTTTGTAATCTTACCGGAGGAATGTCAATGGACATGTTTAAGTGTGGAATGGCATCAATTGCTTCCAGAACTTTACATTTTAAAAATCTCTAATTCTGTTTGCATGTCAAGCATGACCCAGTCATATTTTGTACTATTATTTACTTTTATTGGGCCATTTTTTAGAGTGTTGTTGATGCTCTGTGTTCTTACCCTTTATATTGAACAACATCAAATGAGAATTGTATGAGAGAAAATGTACAATAGGGTCTACAAGGATTGAACCCCTGACAAATACATGAACAATATACAAGAAAGAAGAAACCAAAGAACAATATATTTAAACAAACGAAAGACAAAGAACCACTAAATCCTTAGATCCCAAAAAAAAAAGCCTCACCATCCAGTATGTTTGTTCCTCATTTTGCTAGAAAGTTGGCGACTCCATTTGCCAATCTTTTAACAAGAGAGAAAGAAACTAAGAAACTTCTCTCCCAAGACACAAAGCACTAATTTCCTTAGCTACTGTTACAAGTTTCCAATGACGTCGTTTTGATTTCCTTGCCCACTTGGTTGCATTCGTTGAATCTCCTTCAATCCTTAACTGACCGTGATCGCATTCCGACTACAGAATTAGGGCTCTCCTACTAGCTAACAACTCCACTTCATTGGAACTTTCACCCCTATAGGCTCAGAGAAAACTAACAATGAGGATCTACTCGAGTCTCTCAAAACCCCACCTATTCCTGCTAGTGCAGGTTTACCCCGTGAAGCCCCGTCTACATTGAACTTGAACATTCCACTATTCCGGGGAGACTAGACATCGACTTTAGTTTTTTTCCTATGAGAACCTGACAAACTCCCATCCCAGGAAGTGTAGAAGTCCATTAACCTAGTACTTTTAAATACCAAATTAGAGGCCAACCAAGCATAACCTCCTTTTCACTATCTAGAATATGTCCTCTTCCTCTGAGCTTTTGTTCTAAAAAAATTCTCTAATTTTTTTCTTTCCAGATTGACCAAAGGATAGTTGACGGAAAGTCTCTCATGCCAACTTTAACTTGATACCCACTTTTGAATTACCGAACTATCCATTATCTCGAAACGGATCTCTAAAGAACCCACGATATTCCCATCAAGGAAACAAATCTATTCCAGAGATTTCTCGATATTGGACAGCTTCCTAGTAGATGATCTACGTCCTCCTCCTGCTCTCCACAAAGAGGGCAAGAAAGGTCGTCACTGGACATACCTATTCCTCTCCTATTGAGTTTCGCTTTGAACAAGATACGTTTTTTAAGGGCACACCAAGTAAAAGCCTGAACTCGAGGCGGAGCCACTCCAAACCATGCTGAAAGGCTCGGACAAATCCTATTAATGGGTTCTTTTTGAGCCAAATCCACCATGCTCCTAACTGAATAGAAGCCCAAAGGGTCACCTGTCCAGATTAGTTTCTACCATACTCTGGAAAATAGGTACGACTCCTAGCACTCCCTTAAGTTCCAATAAGTTCTCCTACTCAAAGGCTCTAACTTCCCGTCTAAATTCTATTTACCATATAGGTAACCACCCTCTGAACTTAAAGCAGTCCATTACCCTTGCCTACACGTTCTTAGCTGTCCGAAAAAGTCTTGGATAAATTTCCTGTTAAGGTCTGTCTCCTATCCATATGTCACTCCAGAAGAAAGTCCTATCTCCTTGTCCAATTAAAATTCGTAGTTTTCCTCTAAAATGACCACCTACCTTACTGCTCCTCAAACCTATCCTCCATGACGCCTTCTAGACTTGTGATCCCTTTCTTTCCACTTCCACTGATAAATTCCATTTGTTTTCGTTCTTCGCCCCATACCTAGCTAATAAAATCTTTCTCCACAAAGCATTCAATTCTCTCTCTAACCTCCAACTCCATTTGCATAACAGAGAATGGTTCCTTATCCCAATCCTCCTCCTTTGGGTTTAGTAACCTCGGACCATCTAACCTGGTGATTCTTCTCTTTCCTCCTTTTCCCCCATAAGAAATTTCTAAAAAGTTGTACCAGTCTATTCACAATTCCTTTGGGCATCTCAAAGATGGGAGGTCGTTTAATATTGATTTAATTAATGTAAGACAACCTCCTAAATACAGGTATGTTTGTCCCATCCTTCTAGTCTTCCTTTGTACCCTTTCCATCACCAGTGCCCAAAACCTTTTTGATATGGCATTTCCTCCTATAGGCAACCCTAGGTATTTAAAAGGAAGTCCCCCAACTCCACAACTTACCTGTTCTGCTAAGTTATTTAATGTAACCTAATCCAGCTCCACTCTTATCATCATACTTTTTTCTAGGTTAATTCTAAGGCCCGATACTAATTCAAAGCATCTCATACGGCTTTATATCCCTTTACTTTCTCTCTGGATGTTTCGCAGAAGAACAAGGTATCGTTAGCGAATTGAGGCAAGACCTTCCTCCATTACCTTAAAGCCTCTGATTATGCCGAACTCCTTGGCCTCTTCTACCAACCTATTCATTCTCCAACAAGAGTGAAGATAAAGGGTGATAAAGGATTGCCTTGCTGAAGTCCTCTCTCAACTACTATGGGATCAATTGAAGAAATGTTCACTAGGATTGCATAAGAGGTATTTTTTACCTAAGCTTTCATCCACATTTTCCACTTGCTGTCGAACAAGAATTCAACGAAGCCCAATCCACAAAATCGTATGCCTTTTCCATGTCTTCTTGAAGAGTAAGCTGCGTTTCCTATCTTTTCTTCTCATGTGGATAAGTTCATTAGCCACCAATACCCCATCTAAATGGTGAGCCCTGGAGATCAGAACACTAGCTGATTGTGTATGTTCTGCATTTTCTTTGTAAATTATAATATTTCATTATACAAAGTTCACTAAGTTTATGACTCAGCACATTAAGGTTACCCATGCTCAAACTAATACGAGAATGAAAGGCATCACCTTTTCTTATCTGGGATATTTCCAGGACGACCTTTTAAATTTTAAATTCTGAACCTTGAATATAAGGCTGACCTTTTTCTGGCCATATTTCCTAATTGCAAATCGGTGAGGCCTGAAGATCAGAACACTTCCTGATTTTGTTGCAGATAAGTTTGACAATAGCATTTTAACAGTTTCGGATCTTAATGCAGATACCAAGAATTTTTTTAATGTACTGACAGTCATATTGCAGCTTACCTGTTTCTCAGGACAAATACTAAAAAAGAAGGCACAGAAGATGGTGATGTTCCAGAAGAGATTCCTACAGCAGCAAGTTCAACTGCTGTAGTTCCTGAGAAACCAGCACCCGTTCCTCCTCCCGTAAAGGTGCGTCCACCCATCCCTGAGGATGAGCAGCGCCAACTTTTTAAGTGGCTGTTGGAAGAGAAGAGGAAGCTGAAACCTGCAAATCCTGCAGAAAAGAAGCGTATCGATGAAGAGAAAGCCATTCTCAAACAGTACATTCGCGCAAAGTCCATTCCTAACATCTAAGAAACAGCTGCTTCCAATTTGACCATGCAAACATTGCTAGGTTTTGCTATTGTTTGTGGTTTGCTTGTGAACCCGGTTTATTTTTGTGATATATGGACATCCACATATCAGACTTCTATTTTCATAGAAAAGCTCAGCAACTCTCCTGAATCTAGATCAGATTTGCTTGATACTGTATTCTTTTGTTGGGTTGTGCATAGCTTTTAGGAACGTATAATGTTTAGCTTCATCAATCTAGAAAAATAATTAGTGGGTACTGATTTAGGTGCCCTCTGGCTCTTGATATAACAAAAAAACTCTGGAATTTTGAGTCCACAAGTCTCCTTTATACATCTGTAGTCATTAGATTTAAGCAAATGAAATGAATTCATAGAGTTTTAATTCTGTTGTCTATTTATTTAATTTAATTCAAATGACTATACATATCTAATAAGGCTAATTTATTTTAGATTTGCAAATTAACAATTATTTGTTGATTTTATAGGGTCATTGGACTCTTATCACGTTGCTAGGCGTATTCATGGACCTAAACCTGGCCCAAGCTTGCACTAAGGAATGGGCTTGAACATTCGTAATAGTCGGATGGGTTGGACTTAGAAGCTAATTTTTTAGCCTGAATAGTCTCGCACAAGTGGTACCTTTTTTTGAGTAATGAAAATTCAATTGGTTAGATACTGCATTTTAATTTAAAATTCAAAGTGAAGTCATAAAATCTTAATAGTCAAAATCAATAGACATCTTTATTTTCTTCTTTAAATATTTAGTAATTTTGATTAGTAAAATCAAATAATTTTATTTTTAAAATTTGAGTTGAAATTTATTTCATTTATGGGTTGTTCAATGACTTTTAATATAATCACATTCATTTTGAGTTTTGAACTGAAATTTAGTCCATATAAGTTATTTTGTACTAATCACATGGGTTCCTTTTCTTTTGATGGAGATCCCGTTTTTGTGATTTAGAGGACACATTTTGGAAAGCGCTTTCTTTGAAAATAGGAGAGTGAATAATTGGATTTCTTATGAAAATGTGAAAGAAATTCAGGTTTTAGAAACCCCTAGAGATAGATTTCGCACCTCTTTGTGGGTCTTATATTTTGGTAAAAAGGGCACGACTGATATGAAAGTGGATTTTATTTTTTTCATACTCCTTTGTTGTAAGGAAAGTAATTGGTGCACCAACATTTTCATGTGAAATGTCCATTTTACCCAAAAAATAGAAAATGAGGAAAGAAAAGAGATTAAAGAAAGTTTAGACAAAATGTTGGTGCAACAAAGGTAAAATGTTGGTTTACCAATCACTTCACTTATTATAAAATATTGTCATTCTCTCCTCTTATTTAGTTAAAGCTCAGTATCCTTTTATTTTTATATAAATGTAGAATCAACTTTGAATTACTTTATATTTATCTCACACTAAATAATAATTCATTTTATTTTATAATTGAACGCCAAATACTCCTAGTTTTGCAAAATGTAAAACCATATGCACTGATAGATTGTTAGTGGGACACCACTGATTTGCCACAAATATTTGGAGTGATCATAAATTTTAAGCAACGGTTGTCCCCAAAAGATCAGATCAGTTCTTTGCTTTATGAATATATCAACGTAGAATTACATCTAGTGTATAGTTTCCATGGTATTGAAATCGACACCAACACAACATTTGATGTTTATGATTTGATTAGGGAATCGATTAAAGTGCTTTTGTTAAAATAGGGCATTATTTTCATTTTTTACTCTTGCTGAGATTTCAATCCTTACTACCCACTACTAACGGAGAGAGCAGATATCTGAATGCAAATGGTAGGACTGTATCTGAATTTTCCACACATTAATCCAAAAATAAACTAGAGATAACATTTACCATTGATGATACCCAATGTCGGCTCATTATTTCATTTTTCAGTAATGCCGACTTGCCGGAAACCTTAGGTTGATAAGAAAGAGGAACTGCAATCAGTGCATACAAGTGATGGTGCAACATATGCATAAACACAATTAGGCTGCCTTGAGAATGGACAAGAAAACGTAATTTAGTATTCTCCACATACTTTAAAATCTGCGCAAACGAGAGGGAAGATATGATTGATAGGGTCTCGGCTTTAGAAGAGGGAACTAGAAATCAGAAGAGAACCGGAGATCTTTTGAAATTCTCTTGAAGATAGCTGATTTGAATATTTTAAGTAGAGAATTTAGTAAAGATACAAAATTACCTATTAGAACCTTTTTATTAATTTTTTTATTCATGTTAATAATTTATTTGAACAGTATTTAGACAATTTTATTTGAAAATCAAATCTTAACCACTTAATTTTAGTGATCAAAATACCAAATATCTTAACAAAAAAAAAAAAAAAGAATCACTAGTGATCTTTTATGACCAAAGATTGTGTCCAGGTGTCTTGCTTGACTGCTCCTTCAGAACATGTACACGCCTCCCAACACACATTTCGAGTTCAAATGGTAAGACCTTAGTTTGTACGTATCCCGTAGAGAATAGCCCTTCATTAGAGTAATTAAGGATTGAACTCAAGACCTCAACCTTAAAGTCTTGTGTCTCAAGGCCAACCCCTTGCAGTTAAAAGATCACCAGTGTTGTTTGACCAAGTGGTAAAGATTTAATTTTTCAGATAAATTTGATCCATTTTTCATGTTTTAAATGTATTTTCAATCTTATCGGTTAAATATCTAATAAGCTCTAAAAAATAAAAACTAGAAGCATAATCGATTGTAACAAAATGGCATCACTCGCGGGGCCCACTTTTTCTTTAAAAAAGAAAGCCAAACATGAGAATCCAAGAGAAGTCTCCTCACTTCTCTTCCAAACACATCACAATATGTCATGGGAGCTGCTTTATGCGAATTAGGAGCCTTCTGTCATGGGAAAATCTTCATCCAATATATGTAGAAATGGTTTTAATGTCATTAGCCCACTATGGAACAAGTCAATTTTCACCTATTTAAAGTCATACCCAGAACCTAAATACTTGCATGCAAGCAGCAAAGCAACCCAAAATGGATTACGCAACACACTTCCAAAGAACTAATCAATCTGCAATCTTTGATACAAAAGAAACCTTTCAAAATGAAAATTATCTTTTTTTTTTAATTTACATGTGAGAAACCGCGGGAGACCCAGCGTAAAACCCTCACGGGTGGACCCCTACCCCTAAGGCACACCAAAGTTAGGCCATGGGGGCTCGAACCCGTGACCTCCAGTTTCCTGAGGTGGGAGGTAACCAGCTGACCTACACACATGTGGGTACTAGAAAAAGTTCCAGCAACACATTCAGGGCAGAAAATCATCTTCTTGTCAAGAAAGAAAATAATCTGTGACCTTTGACACAGCAAACCATTTAAAATAAAATTTATCTTCCCTTTAATCAAAAAATATATCCTGTTCAATAATCAATAATAGGCTGATTCAGTCTGAGAATGCATCCAAATGGTGATGGGGATTGGAACAGAGACATTATCGATCCGATCTTATATCATCCAAATAACAGATTCTTCATGAGCAACTTAGCACTTAAATTTCTTACTAGACATCCATTAAAAAACCAGCTCATCATGCTCCATTTTCTATTAACAGTGCGCCAACCCCTCCCCATCCCCCACCACAAATGCACCTTCTCATTAACCCAGAGCAGTTTTCTAATCAGATCATGAAACCAAATGCTTCATAAAATGGCATTACTGAGAGATACCATATCTACTTTACATACATGCCTACGCTGTTGAGATCATTTCAAAATAAACCCACAATGAATTCAACTTAGTTCCCAAGAACTAAGAATGCAGTGCCCCATCCAAAAAACCAGACCCAAAATCCATCTGTGCGAAATCAGTTACTAATTCTTGATGGACTCTGGCTTCTGGTTCAAAATCCCAAGCAGGTAGAATCTCCCAAAAATCCCAAAACCATCACCAGATTGCTAGATTAAAAAATATATCTCTACTTGTCCACTCATCCAAAGTTTTCAATGTTGACGAAAGAAACTCTACATTCTAAATGAATATGTCGCATCTTTTGGTTTCTGAAGTCTACCAAACAAAGGAATTCATCTTGTAACACCCTAACATAACCTCCAGCACTGGGACGTTATGACAAAAGCAAACCCTTCAAACAATTTTTGACAAATAGACTTATTTTCTAAGAGAGTATAATTGACCAGCTGGAGCAATACAGAAAATGTAAAGCACTTGTTGCAACAAGATATCAACTAGAAAAAGTTCCAGCAACACATTCAGGGCAGAAAGAAAACGGAAGTATCAAGCAGTAAAAATAAAATAAAATAAAGCCAAAGTTGCAAATCATGATTTTAACCCAAGAAATATGTATTCGGAAGTCAGCATAAAGCCAGGATGAGAGAAAGAGAGAGAGGCAATGAAAATACCAAATAAATGAAACATATAAAACCATATTTATCCCAAAATAGAGAATTGGAAATTTATAGAAAGAAATTAATAAAACAAAGGAAAATGCTAAAGATACCCTACAATTGTACTTTTGTAGGAAACTCCTTTTTTGGATATCTTTTCCAGCTCTTAAATGCCAATCAGTTCTGACTGACCATACAAGAGGCAGGGTATAAAAGTGGTACAATTTCATGTACATATAGCATCTCCCTCAAACAAAAATCTGTGTGATTACCATGCCCTAAAATGTGGGTTTCCAGTCAAATAGAACTCAAATAAAAAATATCTAGTAATCTCACAAAATAAATTAAAATTTCAAGAGATAAATACATTTCAAAAAATTGATGAATTATTTTATTTAAAAAGAAAAAGAAAAAATCAACAAAACAAGAATATCTGTTATCAAGAAACTTTTGTAACAGAAGATCTGGATCAAATACAATTACACAGCCAACATGCAACTCCATACTTCACATTGCTGTTCAAGAGAAATGATTGCATCATAAAGAAAACCCCACACTTTGTTCTATGAAGTTGGCACAGAGATACTTAGCATAGTGAACAGATATGACAAGATGTAGAAACCAAAAGCTACAAAAGTTCCTATGTCCGTCGCGTTTTGATCGAAGACAAACCACGCAGCGGATAACCTACCAAACACTCCTCACTATCTGAAACCCAGTTATTTAGTATGTCTAAGAAGGCAGTACCCAATGACAATAATTTCAGCATGACTTGATACACGTCTCTCTCCATAATAGACTCTACGTCCGAGAAAACAAGAGACTACAAGTGTCATTATCGCATCGTTGCCTGGGAAAAAGCGCATGACTCTAACGCTTGCCACGAGACCCACCACCCGACCTTGGACCAGGAAAGCGAGCAAACTTGCAGCCTTAAGGCTGACTCTCGGTCTTGCTCATCAAATAAATAACCTGCAAAAATCAAATCGGACTTTTTATGTTGCGCAAGACACCACATTGAACGAAGCGTTAAGCGAAATGGCATCCAGATACGCCATGATAGAGATGCGTATTTATCACGTGTCTACAAGCCCATGTGGCCGTGAAAAAAATTTATAATTGCTTCAAATAAATATTCATTTCTTAAGCTTGGTCCACCAATGATCTCGGTAAGCTCTTATCACCCTGGCCTTCTATCCTCAAACAACCCAAACGTGAAATTTAGCCCCCAACAGTAAATCTAGTTTCTTTCATTGGATGCTACCTTAAATCCACTACTACAATAAAGTCAGATTCTGGTATAAAAGGCAGCAATGCAATTCTAATATCTGGGCAAGGTAAAGATGAAGTCAAATATAAGACATCTGGGTTAATGCAACCTCCCCTGAAATTATGGAACAACAAGAAGAACTTAATGAAAAATGAAAGGGAAAACATTATAAACAGGTGGTTCAGCACGTACAAATAACATTTGGAAAGAGACTTAACTGCAGAAAACCACAAAATGATAATGCAGAAACTAATTGGTTAGTGCAGAGCCCACAAAATCCAAAAAGTAGCGCTGCTGCTCGAAAGTAATCAATCAAAAAATGACCAAGATACTCCAAGGGGTTGGCCTAGTGGTAGAAACACAAGACTTCAGGATTTAGGTCTTGAGTTCAATCCCTAGTAACTCCAATGAAGGGCCATTCCCCGCAGACTTACCCGGTGTGTGCAAATTGAGGGATTTTCACACTCCTCGGGGGACCAGTCTGGTTCGACACCTAGAGACCTCCAGACCTCAAAAAAATGACCAAGATTCCTAGAATTTTGAACCAATGAGAAAAGGACGTACTCAATGGAAATAAAATCAGCACATCAGGATAGATACCACAGGAAGAATGGAATTGGACCCTAAGCCCTAATAACCCCAACTCAGGTATGATGATGAGAAGGAGCATCGATATGAATATTTTGTTAAGCATTAAAGCATGCATTCTCATCAAGGTACAATGTTCACATGGAAAGGTTTTTCAGACCACTGTGCTAACCAACTGTATAGTCATATCCCAGTCAAATTAATGACGGGCAAACATTTGCAGCCTCCAATTTACTACCATCAACTTTTTTTTACCAATAGAGGTTACCCCTATTAACAATTCAAATTCAACCTGTGTTTATCTGGGTTCCAGCACTGTATACAGCACGACAATTTTGAACTGCTGACAATAAAACCAATTCGTTTATGCTTGGGACAGTTCTCACTCTTGACAATTTCTTACATTATTTATAGATCCAATCAATAGACAGCAACCATCAATTGACAGTCAAAACGCACATTAGTTTTGTATTGATCAAGAACTTTCTAAAAAATTCTGTATTGATCAAGAGCCCAAAGACATGTAAGTTTTCTTCCAAACAGGATGAAGATAGATCTGTAAACATTGTTTCTAGTAGCATAACAAGAACTGGAGCAAGAACCAAATCTAAAAGGAAAACAGCAGAAGTAAAGTTTTTTGGAAAATAAACAAAAAATAAGCACATTCTGTTCACCTTGTAAGGCCTCCAATGCAACCTGCTGCCTGACCTGCTGTTTGGAAGTCAACAAAACAAAGAACAAGCGGTTCTCCACCAGACTGCAAGTATTAACAAAAACAATTGAATAAGAAACAAGAATCAAATATTTAATTATTAAACTCGGATACCATCTCAAAAATAAAAGAAAAAAATAAAAAATGGATGCCCAATTAGAGCACCAGTGTCAACATGGTACATAACAATAGTAGTGTTTTTTTTAATAAACTTTAATAACAATAGCGGTAGTTGATAATCAATGGATGCTCTGAATGCCATGACTTAGAAAACTTCATCAAGTTAATTATTATTTTTTAATAGCTAATTATCTTGGTATCAAAACTTGGATATCCATATTCTGTATCCACAGCTTGATTATGGATAAATGAGGATTTTGTAACCAACTTCCCAAATCCATATCCATTAATAACTGTATCCAGGCAACATAGTCAACCAAATAGATCCTTTTCATAGTAACAGAAAAGAGATCCTTTTCATATAGATAGAAAAGCATTTTTTGGATGATATGAATGTAGAAACTTACATGTCTAGAATCCTTGTTCACAAGCCTCACTTCTTGAAAACCTACAAAAGGACGAAAGATATCTACAAAGTAAAGTTAAGGAGCAAGAACAGAACATAAAGCCAAGGTCTGGAAAAGTTCATCATCACCAATCAAATTGCAGGAGTCCAAAAGAAAGTCTCTTATAACTGGGTTGGCAAAGAAAATGAAGTCAAGTGTTCCTACGAAAGAACATTTGATTCTCAAAGTCCAGAATTTTGCAAAATTAGAATTCACTTCACAGTTCCACTAGAAAGTAGGGTCAGAAGATGAAAATATTATATTTGGAAATGACCTATATTAAATCCTTGACAGAAGCCAAAACACAAACAAGGATACGAGATACTTCCCTCCGCGTACAATTTGCGGTAAGGCGCTCCACAAATAGGGTGTTTGAAGCATCCGGAGGGAGAGACAACTCAGGTCTTCCACTGCCATAACCCATGTTCCGACTCACACCTGGATCAATTCCCCTGACACTTCTCATACGAGGATCATCAACAGGGTGACCTTGCAACCCCCCAGGAAGAGGCCTACCAGGATCCCCAGCACCATAAGAAGACATTTGCTGGAAGCATTTGGACCAACATATGAGCAACTCGCACCAAGAATAATAGTGAAAGAATAGAAACCAAAGACAGATTCAGGCAATACCCCATTGCGTAGGTAACGATCATAGGATGCTCCAAGGGATTCAGTATCTCTAACAACACGCGTTCCACCCCGTCCTTCATCACGGGGATAAAAACCAGCCAATTCATGGCCCCCGGGGATGTCTACCAAATTTAGGGAAAAAGTTGAATTAAATCAGCAAAAGAAACATACACAAATGCAGACGTTTTTAAGACAAGAAAATAGCATAAAGTTATATCTCTTTCCAAAAATGAATAAATAATCCCAAGCTTAAGGGTATATCCTCATATATTTCCATCAGTTGAAAAATGGGCTTCAAGAACAAATTATGAAGCTAAGAGGCATTATGCAATGCTTAGGCAACAAGGATGTATTTACTTTGCTAAGGATTCTGGTTCATATGAAAGGTCCACAGTTGGTTATCCAAGCAGAAAGGATGATTTTTTTTAATTCTTTTTCAATTGGGAATCTCCAGATATGACAGACAACTACATGGATAAGCTCATTATGGACAAGTAGTAATTTTTTTGTTGAAATGGAAAGGACCCCTGATATGTGGACCACACCATAGTAGTGTCACAGAAAATCCTTATGAACAAAATCTCAGCCAAATATATTTGCCCTTTTTCCTGCTCAATGTGGTATGTATGCTGTATTTTCTTAACCATTCATCTTCTATGTGCACAACTTAAGGATTATGTTCTTTTGTCTTAGAAACGTGGAAGATCAAATGTACATCTAAAAGTGATGAACTCAGTACATTTCCCATCAAACAACAGAATATATATATATATATATATATATATATATATATATATATATATATATATATTGTACAGTAGAAATACTTCTCTCGAGAATAATTCTCATAAGACCTTAATGCAAACAGCCCAATGGCCCACTTGGACCACATCAATGGTGGATGTGAAAGGACTTGGCTTGTGTATGGTACTTATAAAATTTCATCTTGATCAAATAAGTGAAGCCATGTTTTTAAAAGCCATCAAAATTTCAACTTTATCTAACAATGGAAATTCATCAGACTAGATCAAGTGTCAAATTGGTACAAGTACAGATGTAATTCACAACGGGGTAGGTGGGTGTAAAAGGGGAAATGACTCCATCAGTTCTACTATGGGCCCCACAAGCCAAAGTTTGTATGAAAGTCTTATGAGATTGTTATGAAGAAAAAAAAAATTATATATATAACAACAATCCCCCGAGGTGCCCTAATTGAGGCAACTCCATGTGTGGGCCACTGTGGATTGGTTGGTTGGTTGGAAAGGCCTTGGCTTGAATATTGTGCCTATAAAAAATCACTTTAATGAGATAAGTAAAGCCATGCTTTTTAAGGCCCCAAAGATTCAATTTATTTGTCCGTGTAAAAAAGATTCAATTTTATTTGTTGGTGTAAAATTCATTGGATTAGATCAATGGTCCATCTAATTCGAAATGGGGTAAAGTAGGTAAGTTTGAATTCAAGGGGAGTAAGTGGGTGAGAGGTGGGGGAGGAGTGTGATTGAGGCCAAGATAGGCCCACATGGCTGTCAACCCATGAAAATTTCATGAGGTGACCACCTTAGAGGAAAATTATACATACATAACATATATATAGTAGCATTCCTCCACAAATGTCTAATGGGCCCACATAGATGGGTGAATTTGAAAGGCCTTGGATAATGAACAAAACAGCCAGATTTTCACATTGCTTAGGCTCATCAGTTAGGAAACTCTGTTGTTGATGAGATGGCTTGTCAGGGGACGTTATTATCTATGGAAATTGTAAACAAGTGTTTTTAATTTGGGGGGGTTTTCTCTTTGGTCTGGGTGGTCTTTCCGGCCATCCTTTTTCATGTATTCTTTTTCCTTTAAAATAAATAATGTTACTTTAAAAAAAAAAGTCCCACAACCCCAAACACCCAAAATCCATTAAAAAATCAACCACAACCTCGTCTATCAACACCTGTCTTCGCGAGAAAATCCACAACCATGTTAGACATCCTCCTAACATACCTGAAGCGAATCGCCCTATTCCTACACATCCCTTTGATGTACCTAACAACTTGAATCAATCTCCAAGGTAACTTCTTCCTCCAACTAGCCCAAGCTAGAGCATCACTGGAATCTCCTACTGCTATCAAGTTCTCACCCCTTATCCTAATCCAAAGTTGAAGAGCCTCCTAATTTTTAGTAACTCAGCATCACTAGATTCCTTAGTCCCCACTAATTGAGAGAAGAAAAGAACAATTCCCCTTTGACATTATGAAAAACACTACCAATGCCCTCCAGTCCCGGTTTTCCCCTAGCCACCCCATCTACCTTGAGTTTTTGGAACCCTAGCTACAAATTGACTAGGGTTGTTCCTCAGCCCGAACCAGGCCCAAAACCTATCCAACGTCATAAATAAACGGGTTTGAACAAATATACTAGCCCGTGCGGGCCGAACTCAAGGAAAATTCTTGAGCTCATTTATATAATCAGCATGTTTAACCGTTATGTGTGTATGTATACAACTCGGTCATTTCCCTTTTTTGAAAAAAAATCATTTTGAAATTAATTAAAAAATTGATCATTCATATTGAAAGTAGACATGATGTACTACAATTAGACTAATTTGAGCTCAAAACCCAATTTCTAGCTATTTGATCTTAGTGGTTGAAGTCACCAAGCATCCTTGTCTTAGTATTTTTACGGATGTCTGATGACTTTAACCACTAAGATCAAAAAGCTAAAATAGATATTTGAGCTCAAATTTGGTACACATATAGCTCATCATGTCTATTTTCAATTTAAACAGTTGAATTTTTAATGATCTCAAATGGGATGGCTCGAGCTTAGTATTTTCCAAATGGGAGAGTTAAAACTTTAACCTCACAAAGCATAACAGGCATCGGGCAAGCTCAAGCTTTTGTATTATAAACAAGCTCGGGTTTCCTTACAGCATAACCCAGCCATGAACACCCCTAGGCTTGACCCACCCCTTAATAACAACCCTTTGGCTCTCCCTCTTGTTAAACACCCATCCCACGAATTGGAGAAAGTTGAATACAAAATAACGCTCGAATTCTTTGCGATAAGCAACATGATAATCTACATTTTGCTTCATCTTTGACCGTCCCAACTTCTCCAATCTTCCCCAAGACTCTCTGATTACTCTCCTAAGCAACCAAAGGAATTAAGGATCAAACCACTTTCCTTTCCCCACCCATGACTCTCTCTAATCTACCACTCGGCACCCATCTACAACACATTAAATCTATAAGGTAACCTCAAAGCACAAATGCAAAATAGCATCCACAAAATAGATGGTCAATTGACACATTCAACCCACACAACTCACTTGATAATGAGGCCGATAAGGATAGGATACCCCCACTCCAAAGTTGCAATTAACTGAAATCCCACCCTTCAACGCTACTTGAGAAAAGATATGAACCCAAGGATTCCAAACAAATGAGCACTTGAGTAGGGTGGTCTAAAGCCTGACCTCAAGGTATAGACCACTCTCAAATAGCCTTTCACTGAAAATTCTCCAAAAGATTTACCCACCCAAATTTCCTAATCCTCATCCTCCAAAGAAATGAACGAATTCTCTAGTAGCGTTAAAGGTTATCGTATTCCTTTTTTTCCAACTCCCTCAGACCCTCCAAAACCCCACCTACCTCTCAATAAACCCATCTTCTCTCAATTCATAATACTCATTCACCATTGCATATTTATTTGCTATCACCCTAAACAATTGTGGGAATGCCTCTCAACGCCCTCTCACCTACCCATCTATGATTCCAAAAGTTGACTTAGTCGGCCTTACCAACTACAAGTCCGATGACATTCCTAAGCATCTCGCCCATCCTACCATCACTATTATTCAATTTGCAAAAAGCCTCGACCACTGGAACCTCCTTTGCCCGCCTTCTTACGCAACTCCCATCCTCCCATGCCTTCTACCCCATATCTTTCAACTAAAATTTTCGTTCATAAGGCATTTTCTCCTTTAGGAACCTACCATCATGGCCATTTACATAGCAAAGCAAGATTCCCATCCCTCAAGATGCCTAGTCCTCAATTCTCCTTGAGGTCAATGACCTCCTCCCACGCCAAGTGTATCTTTTTCTCATCTACCCTTCCTCCCAAAGGAAATTCCTTTGAAACTTTTCAAGTTCCTTGACCACAGCTTTAGGCATTTCAAAGGAAGACAGAAAATAAATGGGAAGGTTAAGTGAAACTGAGATTTCAAAATCCAGGGGGGGTCATGCAACTATAGACTCTTATATATTCAACCACCAACATTTTTTTTTGAAAGATAATTACTTAATTCACAAGTAGAAAGAGGATCTTTACAAAAGATAATCCACAAAACCAGACAAAAAATAGTCTGCCACCCCCAAAACCCTAACAAAAATCTAATATCTAATTACAAAGTCAGACGACAAAAGGAGACCTTGCTTAGCCAAATCATCTATGGCCTCATTTGTCGCTCTTGGAGTCCAAGAGACCGTGACATGATTCAAAGAATTCTTTCCACTTTATCCAAGAATCTACATGGACATAAGCCTCCTGAAGCCCAACTCAAAATCACCTTGAAATTCCCTTTCAATATGCTCCCTGACACACCCAATTCCTCCAACTCCAAGACTCCTCTCCACAGAGCATGCAATTCTGCTTCGATAAAAAAAAAAAAAAAAAACAATTCAACTCGGGAAAGGACGCGCAGAAGATACCAAACCTCCCCAGAGTTGCTAATTACCCCACCAAATCCAACCAATCCACATTCACGCATACAACCATACTACTACCATCAAAATTTAACTTAAAGAGATCTTCATCAGAAGGGCACCACAAGGCCTCCCAGGGAGGAGGCAAGACTGCAAAGTTCTGAAATCAACCAAAGCCCAATTGCTGAAGACATCTGCGAACCAGATTCCCTGCATAGGCTTCGAACCCCTCATTCACAAAGCAACTCTAAATTTAATCAACTCTAATTCAGCCACCAATAATTTCAAAGTTCACAAATTTATTTTACACCAAACTAAAAGGAAAAAAAACCATCCATGGTTAGGAATTTCAAATGCATGGATTTGTCGTTGCACGAATGTGGCCTAAGAGTGTTGCCATAATATTGCCTAATATATGGACCTTCTCAAGTGAATGATCATAACAAGGAATAACCTCCAGTATTCCATCAACCACACCATCTAGGAAAAAGGTCGTCTTCTACTAGCTAAAAACACTTCCCCAAAGGGATGAGTGAGAGCGTGAGAGAGAGAGAGAGAGAGAGAGAGATTCTACTCTTTCTACTCCAAAAGTCTTCACCTGTTTCTAAAACGCTTTAATCTCAACTTCATTTGCAATGGAACCTTCACCTTGTTCCCAAAACTAGTTGATAAATACATTCGAAAGAGACTTTCTACTCTTTCTAAACCAAACACCACCGCCCAAACCCACAACCAAGGTAGAAAAAAAATTAAATGCTTTTGAACCTTAATTATCTACTAGTGTAAGAAAGTACAAACCATATCATGTTCTCCTAAAAAAATTCTCCCAAACCAAATATAACCTATGAGTCAACAATTTATGGTTGTCTAATACTCAGCTTCCACAAACTTCAGATTTGGCTTCCTAACAGATGAAAGCCTCATGAGACTACAATTAACTAGTCAATCAGGATGACAATGTCAACCCATGATCGATCAATTGGATGGAATAAAACCAACAACAGCAACGACAGTGGACATAAGAAACACCGGAAAATTGCACAGAGAAGATCTCCATTTCATATACTTTGTTTGGATGAATAGAAAGCAACATACTTTCCAAAGAAAAACCATGTTTTAAAATGTTAAACCATTTCAAAGTTATTAGTTAAAAATGGTTTCTTCTAGGTAAGTAATTTCTTTCGATGCATCCAAATTGATTTAACATGATAGATCTGTGGCATGGGCAATCCAATGAATGGTCTGTAGGGCCATCAAGCCCTGTTTTAAGCATACTCCCTCATCAACAATCCTAGTAATTGATTCCATGACTTCAAAAACAACAAATAATAATAGGAAATAGCAAACATAGAAAATGAAGAAACCCTTGAAATTAAAAAAAAAAAGGGTAAGAGAGAGAGAGAGAGAGAGAGAGAGAGAGAGAGAGACTCTTAACAATAAGCAGAGTCAATGCAACGCCCGTACGGAGATTCTAGCTAAGTTTATTGTGGAAAGTATGGCAGTCTTAGAACAAAGATAATGTTGGAGAAGGGTGGAAGTATAACAGGGACAAGTAGAAGAAGCATACCATAGTCGGAGCGAGGGCGCTTCACAGCGGGAGGAGCAGCTTGAGGCACTGGCTGCCTCAAGTCTCCGTACCTCCAGTAATCCGCCATTGTTTTGTGAGAGAGAGAGAGAGAGGTCCGGTAGAAGAAAAAAACCCTAACCGTTCTGATTTTCGAGAGGTATCGAAAAGAAGAAAACCCTACGTTCTGATTTTCGAGAGGTGTCGAAAAGAAGAAAACCCTAGGCTTTGTGGTTAAGCTTCTTCCTATATAAGAAAGACAGCGCCTTTCGTTTTAGTCCCAGGAACATAAAATGGACGTAAATTTCAATCGTTTTTTTTTTAGGCCAATGTACATTTCAATAATTTTGAATACTAAAATTTATTAAATATTATTTTCATTGAATTAGTGAACTTATATTTTAAAGATACAAATTAAAAAATTAAAACAATTTAAATTTATCATAAATTTGAAAATTTTAAATAATATAAATTTCAATTTATATAATTAATTTTTCATGAATCTTATATTCAAACAAAAATCTTTCAAATATAAGTCCGTATATATAAAGATGAATTCCATATATATACAATAAATTATGTAGGTGATAATTTGTAATCTTTTACTTTTAAATTTTATAAGATTTGAATGAATGGCACTCAGATAATTTTATATTTTATCATAAATCATAATATTATATAGAGATAGAAAGGTCAAATTAGAGTTGGATTTAAGTAATATCTAAATATGAATCCTATATGTAAGATCCAAATGTGATTTGAATCTTGGTGCAAATTTCAAATTACCATTTAGAAAAAGGGGTAAAAAATTCGGCCCTGGCCAATAAACTTCTCTCTCCTCTTTTTTTTTTAATATCAGTATTATTTTTTTTTCTGAATTAAAAATATAAAAAAATAAAAAAGAAACTGTTTTTTAAAAAAAAATTTGAAAAAGTAAATATCAACCGATATTTCGACCCGAGCCCATCACAGTTTTTATTTTTTTTTTTAAAAAAAATACTAATATAAATCATCTCGGCCGATGTCGGACCGATATATATCGCTGATATATCGGCCGATAAATAGGTTGTACCGCCGATACAATACGTATCAGCCGATATTAATTAGCACTTAAAAACCGATATATATCGACCGATACGTTTCATATCGGCCGATATCTGCACCCCTATTTAGAAACATCCAATTCCACATTTTTGAATGACTTGTGATTTGGTCTAAATTCGAGTTTTGATTTTTGTTTTAACTTATATTATATGTCGTCTTCGTCATCGTAATTGTCATAGCTTAAGTCTCATTTATTTGGATTGACTTTAAAAGTTATATTTCTCCATTTAACCTTATTACAAACAATACTCTCAATAACCCAACTATCTACCGTATCTTCCTTGTACCTACAGTTTGCATACTTTCGACGCCACCTGCTATGATTGACTTCGATCTTTTAATAACATATCCAAATCACTTCAAATGAGTTTCTCTTAGTTTATTATCTATAGAACTAATTTAGATTATATATAACAAAATAATTTTATTTACACTATTTATACATGTGCTATATCCTAATTTGTATTGAAAAATTAATTGAATACTAAATTTGTATTAGAAATTCATACCAAAATACGAAACTGATATTCAAACTTTTTAAATATCTATTTAACTCTCTAATCATGTCTTCTTTAATGGTTAATCATCTCTATAGTCTACACTATTTCTCCTATAAAATTGGTTACTTAAGGGAGTGGACCTTGATCTAAGCTTTCATCCAAATATGTCTTGTTAATTGAATCACACTCAAGTGTTCTTCATATTAATAAATATTAATATAACTCTATGACTACTTTATTATCATAGCACAACACATGAGATATATGTGCTTGTATTTATCGTAATAGTCTAAATTACTATTATTTATATTTATTTTTATATCATATCGGGAAGATCATGTAGAAGAACATGTACCTTCATTATCTATTTTTGAAATCCTATATTTTGTAATTTTAATATTCATTAAAATAGATGGAAAAATTACAGTTACCGAATTTCTATTTAATACTTGTATTACATCACAAAGTTTAAACATGAGAAATTTGTAAATATTTTTTTTTTTTCTTACCTAAAGTATATTATAAAACATACACATATCCATCCATTCTCGACCTTTTGGCATATCTTTTAAGGCCTAATTTTTCTAAAAAGAAAAATCAAACCACACGAATTATTTTCATCTTTTACTTTTGTCATGTGTCAAATTGCTAACTATATATATGCTTTAGCTTCCAAATCAAAGAGAACATGTACACTATTTGCAAATTGATATATACAATTGCAGCCCGCTGCATACAAGTGAAGCTCAATATAAATTGACTAGAATCAATACCTTTAATGGTTGCAACTTAGAACATTGAGCACATATAATATGTATTATAGGTTTTTAAAACATTTTTGCTAGCAAGGCGTACCCATCAAATGGAACGACGAGTCATGAGTGGTTTTTTTTAATGACCAAGGTGTCTAAAAGTTTCACCTGTATTTAGACCGAAAACATTTTAACCCAACTAGTCCTTAGAACATGTACAAGCCTCTCAATCCCACACACACAGGGTAAGCAACTATAGGGAATGGCTGAGCAAAGTGTTAGAGTGAATCAAACTCAAAACCTCACTTCATGTGAGGAACTTCTTAAGAGAGGGTTCCCCTACATGCAACTAAGGCAATATTTTACCTCAACATGTGGGGGAGAATCACATTTTGGAGTTTTAGCTTTTTACAAGACCTAAGTGAATTTCACAGGACATACCTAAAGAAAATCAATTTTGTAAAATATGATACTTGAAAACAATTAATCAGATTTGGATAAATAAAATTAAAAATGTTATGTCTAAAATAAATTGAATAAAGTGGAGGCTGAAGTACATACGTATAGGTTTCATGCACTTGAGATGATCATCTTGATTGTAGTTTGAATTGTTTTGGCATGCCATCCAATTGGGGTAATATTAGGGTTGCATGTAAATTCGAGTGATTTCGTCTTGATACGGGCCTAGATTGGACTTGGGCTTTGTTTATTTCTATTACTGGCTAGTGGCTAGGCTTGTTCCCCAACCACAAATAGGTTTGTCCTTCACTCTTAGCTCATGTGAAGCTAGCAGTGTTATTAAACTTGGCATTGTTCATAATGGATGCTCTGATCCAAAGAGTTCTACCCTAATAACAAGTGAGTCTACAAAGGTTAATAATTGCTTGCTGTAGTGGGCATGCTAGAAAGGTTAATAATTGAATATGGGATTCACAAAAATAAGATGATTAAATCAAACAAGTCATGTTTTTTAAATCACAAAACTTTAGGGTTGCTGTAACCCTATTCATGCCTAGCCAATTCTCACTTCAGGTTTGACATTCTATTTTACAATGTTTTGGGGCGTCATGAGCAATGCCTCTTTCCATGACATATCTGTTAACGTGCTGGTTCTTTTGTTTTGGCCCTCTTAAATTCGAATCATGTGAAGATTGTCTCTTTCTACCATTTTATGGACAACATAAGAAGAAATGAAAGAGTTTTTAACAACAAATCTTCAAGTGTCTCACAAGTTGCTGACAAAGCTATTTTTCGAGTTGTATATTGGACAAGCTTAAGAAGTTTGCAAATATATCTATAGCTAATATTCAGAAAGCATGGAGGTTTATGATTTATGAAATTTGGTTATCATCTTTTGCTATCTGTTCTTCCATTTCTCTATGTTGCTCCTTTTAAGTTTCTAGTTTGTTTGTTGGCCAGCTGAGACTTTGGTATTGGGGGTGAGGTGATCCTGTCAAAAAAGGAAACTATTTAAAATATATATTTTCTAATCCCTATATTTGGTGGGCTCAACAAACAGGGTTTGCAGCATACTATTCCAACCATCATTTTGTTGTCCTTTAGGAAAGAAAGAAATGCAAGGGCATGAATCAAAAACTAAGTCCATTCAGGAGGTTTTTAAGGACACGGTGAATGCTGTAATTGCATGGCTTTTGAGTTGCACGTAATGTGGGGAGTTGGTCTTTGATGATTTTGTGAGGGCATGGCGAGACCGTATTGAAAAGAAATGAAACAAAGAATATGACAGTTAACAAATGGAAATCACCTTCAGAAATGTGGATGGGGAGGCAGGGAGCAAGCTGGGCAGGGGTGAAGGGGAGTATTGTAGCAAGTGTTCAAGTGACATGCTAATGTTCTTCTCCAATCCTTTAGGGTTTATCATTGAGGGAGACTTTGAAATGCAAGCTTGGCTTCTAGTAGGAATTGAGCTCCATGAAGGCTCTTACTAATTGCAAAGGACATCAGTCATTTAATGGGGTGGCCTGAATTTTTAGCCTAGATGGGGATGGATGGACAGGAGAGTTTTGTGGGGAGGGGGTAAAGATCTCATATACCAGCCTAGTACAACAGAGAAATTAAAACAATTGTTGACTTAGACATTAGATATGTGATTTTTGTGGGGAGGGGGTAAAGATCTCATATACCAGCCTAGTACAACAGAGAAATTAAAACAATTGTTGACTTAGACATTAGATATGTGATCGCCAAATTTTTAACACTCGAACTAGGTTTTGGAATCTGCCAAATTTTGAACACTCGAAATACGTTTTGGAATCTGCCAACAACTGGAGCAAGTGCTAGTGACAAATAGGCCGAAGTTGGCAGATCACCGACGATGTAGGAGACTGGTAGACCACTGAAGATGTGGGGATAACATTATGGCTCGTGATCGGGTCAAATGAAGTCGTAGAAATTGAAAAGCCGAAGCCAAATAGTTAAGATTTTGGAATTTGATGATGATGTTGACTTGGACATTGGAGTTCAGTTGTTGGGGAATGCGGAAACCTCTAAAGAGGCTGATTTTGACTTTTAGGGAGATTTGGGGACTTTGAAGTGGAAAGGACTTAAGTTTAGGCATGTCATAACTGCTAACGAGGTGAATTTTTTTACTAATGCGGGAGTTGAGAGATCTGATCCTCTTATTGTTGTTATGACTTTATGTGGGAGTTTTATGTAAAATTTTCTTCTTGGTTATTGTTGCTTTATGTATTTCAGTACAGATCTCATGTACTGTGTTCTCCATTATGTACTTAATTGTATTCAATGCAACTTACTATCACTATTTAAAAAAAAAAAAGTTGCTTAACCATGCAATTCTGTCCTTGACCATAAAAGAATAACATGGCAATTACAGCAGGGACACGAAATACAGATTAGCAGTATTAATATAAAACATTAAAAATCAATCAGATCAAAATTAAATAAATGCAATTTGCCTAACAGCAGATGATATATCTTTCAAAAAAAATAGCAGATGATATACTTTTTATTGGAGTTAGAAGATTAAAGAATCTTTTTCTCCTTTTCCATCTGTGTAGAAAAGTCTAACATCCATTGCTTCATGTTGGTATATACAGTCAAGATCACAAACTGGGAGAAGCAAAGAATCATGATCAAAGCCTCAAAAAGAAAAGGATACTTCTTAGGAGGTTGCAAAGTCAGGTAAACGAAATGAAGTACAACAGAGCACAATAGGAACAAGGTAATCAACAGTTTATGAAAGATAGAAGGATCACTTCCCTTCATGTTACTTCTTCCATACGGTGAATAGTAAACCATGGCAAAGAGAGCGAGTAATGCCACATATGGCAGCATGAGATTGTCACGGCAAATAAGAGGAACCATTGAGAGCAGTGAGAAGTACGTCAACCACCCAAAAAGATGAGGCTCATCCAATGCTAAAAGGCTTGCAGGTAAAAGAGGCAATAGAATGGACTTCTCATGCACTGTTAATTTTTATCACAAGTACAAGTTATCAATATGCAAGTAACAGGAAGTGATCAGTAATCTGAACAAAAGAGTTGAAAGGTGGTATTTGTATACCTTGGAATGAAAATAGGTAAAATGAGAACGAACTATTCAGCAGTGCATAGAGAAAGCCACGCTTGCTTGGATTTCTTATCTGTTGAACCATTGATGGTAAAACAGCAAAAAGGGTGGCACTGAAGCTAAGAAGCTTGAGTGATTGTGTTGTCAGCAATCTCTTCCATTTTATAAGAATTGATGTGCTGCACCAAAAGTTAGCCACGTAATCCTCATATATACCTCTCTCAAATGGCGCAAGGCGAGAAAGTACCTGCATAATCATAACAAGAAAATCACAGTATCCAAGACAAGAAACAATAACTGGGAGAAATTAAAGCAAAAGTATAAATCATAGAAAGAAAATTGGCAAATTTAAGACCCAAGGTTGAACAGTCACAAGATCAAAGTGGGAGAGGGAGGTGCCCTCTACAGGGGTTTGTCGCAAACAGAGCAAGTGCAATGGTTATTTCAAAAAAGGTGTTGTAGTTGGTGCATGTCCCACATATGAGCTTTTGTGAACCCAAAGAGAGATGATAAAAAAAACGACAAATTTTCATCAATCAAGAAGCAAAAATAGAAGAGAACCAAAATAGAGACATATTTACCTGGATAGCATCTTCCTTAGAATATAGAAATGGTGACCAAATAAGGGTAAATGTTCCTAAAACCATAATTCCCAATTTCAAAACCTCTAGAGGTGGGTTCTGACGTTGAAGACATTTACCAAGAAGATAGCTGAAGAAAGCAGGTGCAAAATAGGTACTCATCTGCAAGAAACCATAGAAGCACCCACCCATATTACCGGAAAGCATTAGCAGATATCTTTACTGAAAAGCAATACAAATACATCCATCTTAAAAATCACAGCGTCGTGATTTCAACTAGCCTAAGAAAACAAGTATCACATAAGCATCTATATGGGTGTTTATTTCAAAACATGGCACTTGAAATTTATAGCCATATAGAGTCAGCCACTGTTGATTTGAGGCAAAAATATAAGGATTCCATGTCAACTCTACAACATGGAAAAATGAAGCCAATTGGTCAAAATGATTGGACACTTGAGATTTGCAATACATAAGTGAAAATCTAACAAAAGAGTAAAAACTGATACTGGAACTAACCTGTTTGTGGTTGAGGGCAAGACTAAATAGGACAGAAGCTAACAGCTCATTCTCAGAAAAGATAGCGGCAACTGCGGCAAGTGTTAAGCCCAGACTGATGCAGTTGTACTGAGAAGGAAACAACATGGGAACTACATATCTCCATCCATAACCATTCTTTTTATACAATGCAAAAGAAAAAGGAAAGGCAAATGCCAAACAAAATCACAATTAGTTGCAGCTTTCAAATCCTTACCTGAAAATGACCGTGATCAATAAGGATCAGACCTGGGCTGAGAAGAATCACAGAAAGCTGCCAAATGCTGTCTTTCTCACTATATTGGATATAGTAAACAACAACCCAATATAGAGCTGCAGGGAAGAAAATTAATGCATCTGAAGACAATACAGTCCACCTCATTAAAAGTTTTCTGCAAAACAAAAATCACATCTATAGCAATTAACCTTTTTGTCTAGTAAGGTGTTTTATTGAGATTCACAAATCATTTGATGAAAGTCAGAAATGGAAATAAATAAAAAGGGAGAGAGAGTCCAAATATGCTTGCAAAATGAAGCCATGCCGACCCCGCACAGGGTAGCTCAACTAGTAGACACTTTGGTTGAGGTACCAGAGGTCCCAGGTTCAAGTCTTGTGGTAACCCGATGCCCGTGGCTTGCTAGGCACCGTGTGCATCCGGAGTTTTACCCAACGCCCTCGTACTCGGGGAGAGGTGGGGGTCTTGGAGTTCTTCATCATAAAAAAATGAAGCGAGACTGCTAGGTTCATGACCAAATGTTTTTTATTTTTGGAACGGTAACATGACTTTAGCTCGCAACCTTTGAGGTTGCAAAAATGAGCAATTTCCTACCATGCCATAGGCACTCGTCACCAAATAAATGATGCATTCTTATCAATTGAGATCTAATCCAACAGATAAAAGTAGCTATGATCCAGGTGGAGACTATAGCCATCTTAAGGATTTAAGAATTCTTGTGTAGTTCTTGTGTAGCCATTAATTTAAACAATCTTATTTAGTCTATTTTGGGGCACTTTTCCCAAATGGGACCAAAGCACCACAGAATTTGCATCATTGGATGGCATATCAATTCACCTTCCAATGGGCTCAAAATCATGTGACTCATAAAAGTTCTGAAGGAGTTATAGCCCATTTATCAACATGAAAAAGGAGAGTTGAGAACTTTAGATTTTTAAGGGTAATGCTGCAAACATGTTTGCTCTTAATTAAAATATCTGTTATGATGAACCATCATAAATGCTTAGCATTAGAACTGGGTTTCTTTTGCTCAAGAAGAACTATGCCATTGTTCATGATATTGGCATATTGAGAATTTACTCTTTTGAGAAGAAGAGTGCCACAATGATTGTCAGTTCTAAGGGAAATCAGATTCTTTCATTCCTCTCTCTCTCTCTTCCCCCAGTTTGAACCCACAATCATCCAAAAGGAATTTCAAACTTTAGAAGCTTAACTGCGGTTGATTGGACTTCGTAGTTAAAAAAAAACTATATCTCAACTTCTACAGCTGTCACCTTCTTCTCAAGTCCCTATAACTCTCTGGGTAGAGATTCTAAAAAGTTTTACTTTTTTTGTTTGATGATGCAAAATTGATGGATAGGAGAAACTAAACCAGAGTTTAATTGGGATTTCAGTCAAGAAAATAAAAAGTTTAATTACAACGGATATTTCATAATATCTTTCCCAGGCAAAGTCGGGAAATGTGAACAAGGGAAAGGTGTTTAGATATCTAAAATACAATCTTTCATTCAAGATTGTAACATATTCTCGATCTAGTACATCTCATCTCAATATAAGAAAGAGTAAAATAACATCTAAAGCAATGTGAAGGATAAATGAATCAATTGTTAATCATGAACGCGATCTGTAAAATAAGAGATATTGGATAACAGAAGGAAAAGAGAGAAAAGGGCGTTGTTGGGTACCCAAGAGGAGATTCATAGCCTCGGGAAGTGAAGAGAGCGATGGAGTCGGGAAGGAAGGGGTGGAGGAAGAAGCGGGCGTGAACGTAGCTTTGGTAGGCAGTGAGAGGTGGGTAGTCCAGGCCCCAGTAAGAGAGATCGTTGGAGGTGGTGTTGTGGTACCAGACCTTGGGATGAGTGTGGAAGGTGATCTCCATCCAGTGCCGCTGAGCCTCAAAATCGCCGTACATAGGAGGGCGACCTTGGCCGGAGTAGGGGTGGGTCGATACCAGTACTCGCACCAGAAAGGCAAACAGGGAGACGATGATTGATGCAGACACCCAAATGCCTCCGCCGCCGCGGCTGCTGCTGGCTTTCTTCTCCTTATTCTTCTTCTTCTTCTGTGTCTCCATCTCTTTCATCTTCCGCATCTCCATCTCCATCTCCATCTTACCCTTTTCTTCGACTGTTGTTAGATTTGGAGGCCGGCTGCGAGAGGTCTGCGAGGGAGGAGTGAGAAGCACTGTCCCTGTAAAATTATTTGATATGCTATTGAAAATTGAAATGATTAAAATTAAATAAAAAGTATTTATTAAAATCTATAAAACTTACTCTCTCTCTCATTTAATCTATCTTATAACATGTTGAATAGTTTTTTAAATATAAAAAAGACATATACATATCATTGTATCTAAAATTTAATTAATAGTTTAGTTTTCTAAGTTTGACCTTATATCTTAGATGACACAATTTGGAAGCATCTTTACCATGAAGATGAATGTCTAAGATCATTTCTCTCATCAATACACATGTCAACTTCTTTATAATCTTATGTTAAATTTTAGATATAGTTTGATTTATCTAATTAATATAAATTCCGTTAGACCTCGTATTTAAATAAAGACTTTTTTATTATATTCATCGTCACTTTATTTGATGGACCTTATATTTAGATAATATTACACACACCAATATGCGAGCAATCATCCTTTATATATCTCTAAAATAAATAACTTATTCAAATTCCTTGATGTTCATATTACAAAATTACACAACTAACTACCTCTCGTTTCAAGAAGTGAGAGATTGCAATTCGAGTCTCCATAACTTAACTTTGGTGTGGCATAATGCTCAACTGTAGGTGTTTTAGTAAGACTCTGTCTGAGTTTTCTACACATAAATTAAAAAAAAAAATTACAAAATCAGATAACTCAAGGTGGTTGGAGTGTTGCCCACGAATTTGCCTTACCCCAAAGTAGAGAGAGAGAGGGGCTTATATATGCCCTAAGACTTAATCAGATGCTTTAAGATACTTAAACACCTTGGTCACAATTTTTTTATATAAAAATCTACATGTGAAAATGAGTGAATATTAGATTCGGAAAAGGATTTATAACATCATATAAAAAACAAACAAATATAAAATTTACATTTAAGCCCGTTTATTTAAAATTAAATATGTGGGACTTCTCCACTTTTGAAAATTACTTACATCCCTATGTTATGTTATGTTACCCATTTCATGTGTGGATTGGGCTTTCAACTCAGTAACAACACTGAACACAGATATCGCAATCCTTCTACTCAAAAACAACAATTTTGGAAATGTCGGTCCCTCTGTTCCCATTTGCACAACCCAGATTGTAATCCTTCAACAACAGCACTAAATTCCTTTGCTTCTGGTCAAATTCCACGTATGGATTAAAATGTGAACTGGGTATGGAAATAGGTTTGTTGTAGAATCAACGGATGAGATATCTAAGCAAACGTTGCATGACATTTCAATGACACATCTCTTTCACAGCTAAAATGAGAGGGAGTGAGCTTAAAGATGGCGTGGACCAGAGAAAAAAGTTTGTGTGCCTGGAAGAAGAAGATACAGAAAGAAAGCCCGTGAAGTTTTTTAGTACCACACGGGTAAATAAAACGCCTATTTCGGGTTTTTTATATTCTAAATATCTCGGTCGATATAAGATATATATGCAGTACGGAACAAAAAAATATGGACTCGAGATCTTAACGTCTCGAGTGAGATATCGAATCCACCATTTTTTAGACCCTGGTCTCACATCCATAAGAGAAGAGAAAGGAGAAGCCCACACGAGATTATAAGAAGAGGAACAAAAACAAAACGTACCTTTCTCCGGCTTTTGGCTTAGATCAAGTGTAGTAACTGTTTTTATCTGTTTAATATCTGATATTTTGAATTTAAAAACTAGATAAATTTTACTGTTACACTAAATAAAGTGGAAATCGTTGGATGGATAAGTCATGACACATGCAAAATTTGGTACTAATATGGTTAGTATTAGTCGAAAAATAGAATATATTAAATATAATACTGAAAATTACTAAATGAATATTTGGAATGATGTTTTTAAGGATCCGTAAGAAAGTTGGACCCATTTTCTCAAATATAAAAGGGGAGTAATAATTTTAAAGTGAAATTTATTTTTTTAGACATTTAATGAACCGTATAAAAACTAGTCTCTCCACTTAATTGTACATGAATTTTGAAGTATGAAGATCTTCTTAATCGAGATTCACTAACCCATTTAAGTAAATGAACTTCAAACTCAATAAATACTTTAGATTCAAGAATTTTAAACTAATCCAACCCATCTAATTTATCAAAAACATATAACCTACTCTTCCGTTAACATAAATAATTTTCATACTAAAATTGATCTTTTTTCAACATGTTTTAATTTTTAAAGGTCTCTTAGATGTTAGAGGCTTTTTTAGAATTATAAAAAATAGATTTTTTTTTCCAAATAAAAAAGAAAATAGATGCCGTATGAAAAACTCCATTTTTTAAATATACTTTTAAATACTTAAATTGATATTTAATAGTTAAATCAACCGTGTGTTTTGGTGGCAATACATGATGAATTTTTCTTGAAATATCCTTTTCCATGCATTCGGCCAAAACATGAGGTATTATCTTGAAAAATATATCGTTTTCCAGGCATCCAAACGTTGAAAATGGAAAATGGGCCAAACAGTGAAATCTGGATGGAGTGAAGTTGCTGCTTCTTGTGGAGCATAGCTTAGAGAGTCGTATTCGAACGCTATTACTACCGCTGCTTCTCCACTTGACGTCTGCACTTATATTTGATTTTGATTCTTTTGGCGCTTCCAAAGTCGACGAGAAACTCCGTCCACTAGCTGAAGCGTGACCGTCTACATCTCTCTCTGCTTTCTTTCCCCATTTTCTCCAACTGCACCAATGCATTCCTCCATTTCTTTCAGAGTTGGGTCTGGGAGAGAAAATCGAGTTCCCACGACAAATTTCAATGGCGTTTATTCCTTTTTCCCTGTCATCAACCATTTTCCTTTCTCCCCTTGGCAGTCACCCTTCCATACCTCTGGCGAGGACGTGGAGAAGTTCGAGAAGATACAGATCACCCCATGCAGCTGTAGTCGAGGCCGGACCTGCTTCTGCAGCAGCGGAAGGAGGAAGGAAAAAACCAAAGGATGGGAGATACGACATGCTGCTTCTTCCAGCCTCAAGAAATCGGGCTAATGACGTGCAAGCAGAGGCCAGGGCCATGGCACGGGCAGTTAATGCCTCTCTTTACACCCCCCAGCTGCTCTCTGTCAAGTACGGCTCTCGCTCCATCAAGGTACGTTTCTATCTCGTGTTGCTTTCTAACTGTTTGTTTTTTTTGCTTCAATGGGCTTTTTTCCTTTTACTATTGTTGTTATTATTATTACCGGTTGTAGGCATTGCGGAGGGCGCTGCATATAGTGTTTTCACTGGGGAGCTTTGCCGTGAAATTGGCGTTGGATGAGAGGAGTGGACAAATCGACGAGAAGAAGCGCATCAGAGCGAAAGAGCTAAAGATAATCTTTACGACATTGGGGCCCACTTTTGTCAAGATCGGGCAGGGCTTATCCACCAGACCGGATATCTGCCCGCCGGAGTACCTTGAAGAGCTCTCTGAACTTCAGGTACTTGTGCCTGAAACAAATAAGCTTCAACTAATGCAAATTTACGTGAATTTGATTCGTGGATAATAATTCTTGTGGTCTGATTTTGACATCTGGATTCAGATTAAGATGAATTAGAATCCATTTACCCAAAAATCCAAAAGGCAGTGCGAATATGATTTTTCTTATATGGCACGAACAATTTGTGCAGTCTAAGTTATGCTAACCATTGCTACCTTAGCTTAGAGGAACTGAAAATGTATTCTCGACATGTGGATGTAGTGGATTAGTAGGTCCCACCGAAATTATTGCTAAATTGTAGTTAACTTAGAATAAAAAGATTTATCTATTCAAGCCTATGAACGATCACATTCTTTGTCACCCTACAATCTATCATGTCATATTTTATGACCTCAAACCATGTCTTTAACAACTTCCCTTTTCTCCTGGTACCTTCTAAATCTAAGCCTTTGGTGATAATGCAGAGTAAAATCCTATGTGCAATCTTGCACACAAGAATGGTGCTCAATCCAATGGAAAGGCTCAAAAAGTAGGGATGCTTTAGTTATTTTGCATGTGAAAAGGATGGTAACTAACAAAATCACCCATGCAAATGATGAAAACTCCTCTAAATAAAGTCTTCTCTGGACTACACAATTTTCAATGTGGAAGATTGCACAAAGGATTCAAACAGTAGGAGTGCAGTATGTTAGAAATGTTGGGAATTACCACAAAATAGGGAGGGCGAACAGCTAGGGTGGATTTTGACCTGCTTTTGGATTCATATACACCTTAGTATCAAGTGGAAACTTTAGAGTCATTCGTCAATGTCAAATCAAGAGGTGAATCACATTGGGTTGGGTCTTGTGCTTTAAAGGAAAATAATAAGCAGATTGACATGCTCTGTTCTGATCCATTTGCATCTCTTATGTGTGTTTGGGAGTGGGGTGGGGGTGAGGGTTGGTCAGTTGATAGATGAAGTTTGACTTTTGATCTTCCTTCAAGGAAATGAACAAATGATGGGGTAAACGTTCCATGAAGTGGTACTCTGAAAGTTCCACTGAACTAAGCTTTCCAACCTGCAACTATCAACATTGTTGGTTCTGTCTTAATGTTGCTTCACAACCACGGCTTTGATAGATGATGTTACTGTTTATAGATCCACAATGAAATATGCTATCACTCGCAAAAGTTCTAAAACAAAAAATTTAGCAAGAGATTGAGACTGTTTAATGTATAGAGTAGTGTCCCATCTCCAAAGGTTCGGCTGTAACTTGTAATGAATTAGGTTACATGTTCCTTTTTCAAGAAAGTTTTCCATGGGAAACCCATGATTGAGAGTAGACATTTAATTTTGTTACATTTGTTAGATTTGATGTCATCCAAATGTCATGCAGTCGTCACTGAAATTATTGCTCCAGGAGATGATTGTGTTGGCTGTAACTTTTTTACCATTGTTAAATGTTCCAATGATTTGGGAAGATTTTTGTGCCTTGGGGAGTTAGTTTGTATTTATGTAAGAAAAACTTTACGTAGACTACTCAAGTCTCCCTATCTAGGGATGCTTCTTTGTCAAGTATTAAAGAGGTCTCATATTGTCTGATGAAATATGTAAAAATAACAAAGAAGTTGGATGTATAAATTCGAGCCTCACTTGATCATCTTAGCCTTGTGATTTAAACTTTGGAAATTTTATTTCTATAAGCTATTGATTTTTCTTAGCCTATTTCACAATGTTGTGATGATCAGATTGAGAAGTTTCCCTTAAATTATATCATTCATGAAATTCTCTATCCATGCCACTCAACCATGTGGGGCCCAGTCTATGATAAATTTGCAAGTTTCCCCATTGAAAATGTATACCCCAGTCTCTTTAGAGCTGCTCTTCATGTAAATGATAAAAAATGTGGTTTCATCTGCAAAGAAGTTTTTGACAAAGGAATCTTTAATAAAAAAGGTATATGGAACATTTTCAAAAAAGAAAATGTACACGGAACATACAATTGAATTGCAGAATGTTAATTTTAATTAGAGTGAGAAATACTGCTCTGGTCTCATAGCACTGTTAATTGCAATGCAGTGAGTAGAAATGGGAAACTTGGATATTCCTATCAATTGATTCGGATCATCCATTTTCTTTTCTTTTCATTGTAGGCTTTGTTTTCTGTTCATTGTGAGCTGTCATGATTCTGTCAAGGTAGCTTTAAGATTCCTCTCCTTTCTTCTATTCTTAATAGTCATTTTTTTTTTCAAAGCCAGAAACAGTGTGTTTAGGATCATTTTCTTGAAATTATACTTGAGAAATACAAATGGCATTGTATTTTGAGTTTCATCTTTCAGGACAATGATCCAAAGGGTAACATCCATTGATTGCTGTGATTTGCTTTAGGTGGTAAGCTCTAGCTTCAAGCCGTGATAACAAATTTCCTTCACACAGGTCCATGCAAGTGTGAGAGTGAATCCATTTACTGAGCATGCCCCTTGGTCGGCACAGAATTTTAGCTTATGCTCAGTTCAAAACATTTGAGATTTTCATTT
This sequence comes from Chimonanthus salicifolius, assembly GCA_013350335.1. NCBI lineage: Eukaryota > Viridiplantae > Streptophyta > Magnoliopsida > Laurales > Calycanthaceae > Chimonanthus > Chimonanthus salicifolius. The sequence continues at coordinate 28,540,228 of CM023533.1, read as the reverse complement.
GGGTATAGGAAGCCATGCCTTGCTGCAGCTGATGAGGGCCTGAGCTTGGCTGCCAAGGTGGTGGCTACCCATTATGTTAATACCCTCTATTTGTCATAGGCACCTATGACTGACTATATACTGGATTGAATTAACAATCGAGAAAGATAAGACTGGACAATGGAGCATTCATGTATCCAAATCCAAGTGACTTTAGCTAGGAGACCACCTTTAAGGTCCCATGTGCAAAAACCATTACAGACTTGTATAGTGAATTTAGAGAACTTTGTAATTTGCTTGCTGTAATCCATTGTGTCTTTCATGGTTATGCTGTTAGTGTGCAATCAGTTGAAATGGAACGGAATCCACATTTTGTCCTTACCAAGCTGCAGGAATTCTATCAACCAGCTGTTATTTTCTGTGTCTTCATGTTTTGTAGTTGTTGTTTTCCAATTCACCCTTGCAAAGCCAGAGCTGCCAGCCAAATTTTATTTTATTATGATTTTGTGTTTGGTCATCCATTTTGATTTTTCTGTATTTGGTAGTGTGTAATCTATTCTGCTTGGACACATGTTCATTTTCATTTCTGTTGTTTCATACTTCTGCTCCATGGGCTTTCATGCTCTGGATCACTTTGTTTGGACAAAACTTAAGGGTGAAGCAATTTTATTTTCTTTCTAACGGAATTTGAAGTTGTTTCTACCTTGAATGGTGCAACTTGATGAATGGCTGAACTATTTTTTACTGTCACTGAGGATCAGCATTATCCATTCTTTGTTTTGGATGGAACAGGATTCGTTGCCAACTTTTCCAGATGAGGAGGCATTTTCATGCATTGAGAGAGAGTTGGGACAGTCACTTGATTCTATTTTTTCCTCCATATCACCATCTCCTATTGCGGCAGCCAGTTTAGGGCAAGTTTACAAGGCTCAACTTAAGGATTCAGGACGGGTTGTTGCTGTTAAGGTGCAGAGGCCTGGTATTGAAGAAGTTATAGGACTGGACTTCTATCTGATGCGGGGCCTAGGTATTCTCATAAATAAATATGCTGACATTATCACTAGTGATGTTGTTGCTCTCACTGATGAGTTTGCTCGAAGGGTCTACCAGGAGTTAAACTACGTGCAGGTAGTCCTTTACTCCTGACAAATAAATTTGTTCCCATCATTGTTGTCATGGATGATGTTTTTGTTTATATGGTTATCTTGTTCCTGCATCATAGGTAAAGTTGGCCCACCTAAAATATCTTGCATATCCTAATTTGAGTTTCATAGTATCCAAACATTTTTTTTTTAAAAGACTCTTGATAGGGTTGAGTGGAAAAGTAGAACTTGGAAAGTTGATCCTAGATAGACGGGATAAATGGCTTGACAATGATGATGTCATCTGGTTGCTGCTAGTATGCAATCATGTTGGCTAACCACTTTGTTGTGTTCTCCTAGTATTCGGTACCCTGTTTTTATTTAAGCTGTGCTCAAAAGTTTAGGAATATTGGTTGGTATAATTGTATAAGAGAATTTTCTTCTATTTGGTTGCTAATGGAATGGGCCCCTATGCAGGAGGGGCAGAATGCACGGAGATTTAAGAAGTTATATGCAGACAAGGCAGAGGTCCTAGTTCCAGATATTTTTTGGGATTACACCAGTGCAAAAGTATTGACAATGGAATGGGTGAATGGTGTCAAATTAAATGAGCAGGAAGCTATTGAGAGGCAAGGGTTGAAGCTCTTGGATTTTGTAAATATTGGTATTCAGTGCAACCTCAGGCAGCTACTTGAGTATGGATATTTCCATGCTGACCCTCATCCAGGCAATCTTTTGGCCACACCAGAAGGGAAGCTTGCTTTTATTGATTTTGGGATGATGAGTGAGACCCCAGAGAAAGCAAGATCTGCTCTTGTAGGACATGTTATTCACATGGTTAATCGTGACTATGTAGCTATGGCCCAAGACTACTATGCATTGGATTTCTTGTCCCCTGATGTGGACGTATCCCCGATTGTACCTGCACTCAAGGACTTCTTTGATGATGCTCTTAATTCGACTGTAAGTGAACTCAATTTCAAAACAATTGTGGATGGTTTGGGTGCTGTTTTATATCAATACCCGTTTACTGGTGAGTTTGCATTTCACCTTAATTGTTCGAGAGTTTTCTAGTTACCTTATGTTTTGTGTGTTGCATTGTTTAATTTGAAAGGTTTTTTTTTCACTGTTTCATGAGGAAAGATTAATTAATCTTCAATTTTTTTGTGCAGTTCCTGCATATTATGCATTGATATTGAGGTCGCTCACTGTGCTGGAAGGTTTAGCTCTTTATGCTGATCCTGATTTTAAGTTGCTGGCTGCCTCATATCCTTATTTTGCCAAAAGGCTTCTCACAGATCCTAATCCATATCTCAGGGATGCATTAATTGAGTTGCTGTTCAAGGATGGCAGATTCAGGCAAGTTTTTTATATGGTAATTGTTGAATTGCTTCTGTTGCTCTGAGTGAGTCAATGTCATCACACCATATTAGAAGCTCTTTAATTCTAGGGTTGTATTTATGCAGTTTTCCATGGTGAAAAAATGCAACAGTTTTTGAAAAAAAATTAAAGCAAACACATAGGATAAGTGGGGTGTAATTACATGAGTTGGGGTATGCATGTACAACAGGTGGTTGATATGAGGCGCTGCACTGGATGATTGATATGTTGTAGTGCGTGTAAGAGTCATTGGAGATGTATTGGGGGTAGACTTCTAAATGGGATGATAATATACAATTTTGTACCTTTATTTTTAATAATTTTTTACATGAAAATTTGATTATGAGCTCTAATAAGGACTCTTTAACATATTTAAATGTATTTGTTTGCCTGGGTACAGGTGGAACAGACTTGAAGATCTACTTGTTCAGGGACAGAAGGATAGAGATTTTGCAGCCAAAGAAGCTTTGCAGCCAGTTCTAAAGCTGCTAATAGGCCCTGATGGTGAAGAGCTACGGGCCTTAGTTGTAAAAGAGGCTATCCGTGTCACAGAAGCTATTGTTGTAGGCACTACAATAGATACATACAGTTCTACCCCCGAGTTCTTTAGGACTTTAGTCTCTAATGGCAATGCAACTGGACCTTTTGCAATTACCTATGGTGAACAAGAAAGCATGCTGGACCTTAGGGATCAAGTATTCAGAACATGGAGTCTTTTGCAATCATCAGAGAATTTTGATCCCACCCTTCTGCTGCCTATTTTACAGGTAACAAGCAAGTTGCTTTTCTAGCTCTAGCCTTTTAGATATTGATCAATGAAAGTGCTGATGACTACAGAAAGGTAAAGTATTAGTATTTTCATTACCTCAATATTTCCTGTTTCACATCAAGGCAAAATTAAGCTCATCTTTTTTTTGAAAGATAATTGAAGCACTTTTTTTGGTTTCCTACTTTTGTTACTTTGCACACATTCATGGGTACCTTTACTTTACCTATTTTATGTAAAGCTAACCGATTTCATCTTTTCCCCCCTACTTTTGTTTTGTCTCATATTCATATGCAACAATTACTGGTTATATTGTTAGAAGTGAATAGTTAAGGTATTTGCTAAATCCATATTGTCATATTTCCTTCATTCCAACAAATCTTTTGAAACATTTGTTGTATTGTAGATATAACTTAAAGATCTTCAGAACGACACAAGTGTGATCATTTGATCATGGAAAGTGGGCCTGCATTGCATTGAATGATACATCTGCATTGCTCCTTTTTTCTTTTGTACCTTTGCATTTGTGCCATCATTCTGATGATATTTCTTGGACTGAGATGCATCATGAACTATGATGCCCGAACACGACAAGAATACAGCAGGGACATGCCATTGAGGCAGCAGGGTCATGGATTTTACACATAAAATGAAGTGTCCGATGTGAACATGTGGCCTCTATTGAAGTGTGTGTGCAACATAGATAATGAAATAGGTTTTGAGGCTATTTTGTAATGTCTATGGCCCACTTGATCGAGCAAATCATGTCAGGTCTGAGTTAAACCGATCTTTCATGGATTTTATTGATCTCGTTTGATTTCAATCGACATGGGCCAATCAATACATTAGAGGCCCATATTATGTTAGATATATTGTTTTGAGACAATTTAATATGCCAACATGGTCAGCCATTTTTTCTTACTTTGCCTCTGTTTATCCAATCCATTTATCCAATCTGGTGCACCTTCTTTGATCACCTTTCTATCTATGGGGCTCTTCCTGGTACTTTTTGATCCCTCGTGGATGGGTTGGGATATGATTCCTCTAATAAGAAGGGCCTGGTAAGTCAGAAAGTGGTTCTGTTGGCCATAGCTTGTGGTGTGTGGAAGGGAACAAATAAAAGAATTTACTAGGTGTGGCTTCCTTGATTGAGACAATCATAGTTTTCACACAACAGAGCATGAGATCACACTAAGTGAATGGTGTTAGTGTGTTACACTCACAGATTTGTATAAAGAGTGGACAACACTGGTTCTACATTAGATTGAAAAGCAGTAGTTGCTGGCATGTACAGTTTCCATTAGTCGAAGCACAGCTAGTGACTGAGCTGAACCTGTTATTTTGTATTTCCTTTTTTGTTCTACACTGTTGTCTGGACTCTATGGGCAGCCAACGGAAAGTTGTATTTCAGTTATTGAAGTTGCTCGTTACTTAATTAAATATCTTCTATTTTTGGGTTGTTTGGTTTGTGGGCCAATTTTGGACAACAGTAAGACCTCTATAGCAGGAAATACTGTTAACGGTTCAAATTTCACTACCATCTCCTTCCAAGAAAGAAAGAAAGTGAATAAGAATATAAGATACAAAAAATTAAAAAAAAAAAAAAAAGCCTACTAAAAATGTTGGTTTTGTTCTTGTGTTCGTGTAGAATGAGTTGGGTGTATAATCTAGAAGGAAGATTTTTACCAGCATCCTAGGAGGCAGCATATTGCTAGGTCTACATCATAAATCTAATGAGGCACCTACTGTTTTCATCCTTAATTAATAAATTAATATTAGAGGCTTGCCAACTGCAAATAGATGCAATAAATGGGAAAAGAATGATGAATCTAATCATGAGTGCAAATCTCAAATAGATACGATCTAGGATTAAATAAAGGCTTGAAAAGTATTAAGCCTTTTGTACATGAGTCTCCCGCCCATTTAAAAACACATTATTTTTAGTTTGTACAATGTCCTTGTAGATTTTTCAGGATCTGATCCCATTCTTTTGGATTTGGTAGGTGTTTCTTAACCACATGGGTTAAAAAGGAGACATGCTCACGCTCAACCTCTCTAGGCCACTCCCCATGGAATTACTCCTCATCGCTTGAACCCGGTATGTGTGTTTAGGGAGGTGTGCACATGCCTCGAAGGACTAGTCGGGGGTGTGACGCTTGGACACCTTCTGTAATAGCCCGACCCATAAAAAGGGCTTGGGGCTCGGCCCAGCAAGATACTATCCGCTTTGAGCCCACACGCCCACATTCGTGCATACGCGTGAGCCCGCACTGTTTTTGGATCGAACCCGGCCCAAGTCCGGATCCAAAACGCGTCTTGCTGGAAGAGGAGAGCAATACTACTTATAAACCCCCTCTTAAATTCCTCAACTTCCGATATGAGACCTTGGTTTTACCCTCAAACACACAAACACACTCCCACTCCGCTCTGTTCACTTGGGCCTAGCCCTTAGTGGACTCGGCCTTCTGGGCCGAATCAGGGTCTCACAATCCACCCCCCTAAGCCCAGAGCCGTCCCCGGCTTGACCCAATGAATCCAGTGGAAGGCAGTAGGCCCACACAGTTCGAGTGCTGAACTCGGCTCTGATACCATTTGTAACAGCCTGGTCCATAAAAGGGCTTGGGGCTCGGCCCAACAAGATACTGTCTGCTTTGGACCCACACGCGCACATACGTGCACACGCGTGAGCCTGGAAGAGGAGGGTAAGGCTACTTATAAACCCCCTCTCAAATTCCTCAACTTCCGATATGGGACCTTGGTTTTCACCCTCAAGCACACAAACACACTCCCACTCCACTCTGTTCACTTGGGCCTGGCCCTTAGTGGACTCGGCCGTCTGGGCCGGGTTAGGGTCTCACACCTTCGGTCATCAAAAAAGAAGAAAAAGAGACCTGCTCCTGTCCAGACTTGATCCATGAGCCAAATAGGCCCTCTTGGTTTATAAAGGATTCCTTCAGTTGACAATCGGCCATTGTATATTCTGATTAAATGGTATATATGCCCAATGAATGTGATGCAGAACAGGTTGCGGGTAACCATATAGACGGTATGGATTAAAATAAGACCAACCAAGCCCCATTGTGCAGTTTGAGGATGGCCATAGCTTTTCATCTAGACAGTCTATGTAGTTGCCCACCAGAAGTTCTAGATCACAATGTTGTCTGTAAAATGAATGAATAAATGTTGTTGGTGTCTGCTAGTTGTCATCCATGACTTGTGCATCAGGTTTCTAACATTCAATTATAAATCATCTGTGGAATGTTCCAACTGTATCTTCATGGATGCTGGCCATTTGAGAACTCCAAACTGACCCATTAAGATACTGACCTGGTGAGAATGGTGTGTGCAGGTTGTTCGAGAACCCACAGCTCGTAATCTTGGTGGGCGACTTCTTGGGGGAATTTCTCAACGTCTTGCAGCACGCTTGCTACAACTGGTTCTTCGTTCACCGACTACAGTCTCTGCAACTCCATATAAGTGACACAAGCTATAAGCCACTCATTCCAGGGTTATATTTGTAAGAAATTCATAGAAATTGTTTTGGGCTTGTTTGCTCTTTATTCTCTGTTCAGCCACAATAAAACACAGAACCACCATTGCAAAATATGGTTATGCTGCAGAAACACAGGTAAGATATCCTACACCTGCTCTTACACATGAAGAAGTTGCTGTTTCTGAAATTTCAGGTCATACAAATTGTATATAATGATTTTTGTGTATGATGTAAAATTAACTTAATTAGAAATGTCAAGTATGACAACTTTTTTAAAAAAAAATTATTTGATTCATATGTAACTTTGGCATTACTGGCTGACAAAATCTGGAATTGATCTAATGCATCTCATATGTGGGAAACTGTGCAATACCCAGCGTAAAACCCCCGTGGGAGCCCACTACCCCTAGGGCACACCAAGGTTAGGCCATTGGGGCTCGAACCCGCAACCTCCCGCTTCCTGAGGAGGGAGGCAACCAGTTGAGCTACACCTATGTAGGTATCTCTTTACTTTTTCTATCTATATATATAAAGAAATAGTTTAATGTTACATTAATTTTAATTTTTTAATCATTTATTCATTAGACTGTTATGACTTGCTTTTATATTGGTAAGCAAAAAAATAGACAAAATTTGTCTGAAAAATAGAAAAAGAGATTTTAAGATGAGACTTGATAAGATGGAAGGATTTTACTCAATTTTATTTATATTATTATCTACCAATAGGGGAAATTCAAGCAAAACATGGCTAAAAAAAAAAAAGAAAAAATTATGATTAAATTTTGTAAGTTTGAACGATATAGTTGAAATTTTTATATTAGTATTTAAAAATATAAAACATTGTACAAAAATTTGTGAATTGAAGAATGAATTCCAGGGTTATATTTGTTGCGAAATTTCGAACTTGACTCATCTCAGACATGGTTTGTGTCGAGTTTTTTATGAGTTTTATCCAATTTGGTTGGGTTTAGGTCAAACTTGCTCAATTTGACATCTCATCTAGTTTTCGGACCATGCTATCAGCCAATAAATCTATAATATATATTGGGTGGGTCAAATAAATCGAAGGATAAACTATCCGCACGGGGTCCACTTGAATGGGTTTCGATGTGCAAGTATTTGTTGGTCAAAAGGCTTTTGTTTTTTCGTTTTTTTATTCTCTAAGGGGTTAGTGAGGTCACGAAGTACGTCTCATGTAGTGGAGTTTTGAGTTCGATTCACGTTCAATTCCAACGGACTACTCTCCATAGTTGTTACTATGGACTCGATGTGTGTGGTATTGGAAGGACTACATATGTTTTAAGGATTAGTCGGGTTAAAAAATGTCCCTTATCCATGAGACACCTAAATACCTTGATCATGTAAAAAAGTCTTTTGTTTGAATTTGGAGCCCACAATAAATCAGGTCGATTGAATCAATCTTGGGCATTTAGCCATGGTTTTGAAGGCTGAGACACATAAATGATAAATGAAGGTTCAATTTTTTTTTTGTTGACCAATGTGTTCAAGTCTCTTAGAGCATTTAACTAATCTTTAGGATATGTGCAAACCTCTCTACCTAAACACTGGATAACTTTATGGAAAGTAGCTCATTGAGATAGGAGAAACGATGTTAACTTTTCACCACTTGGTGCCCCTTTGATATAAAAAAAAAATACAGGTGTCAAGTGGATGATAGATCCAGATAGAGATCCAATCATGGAATGGTAATGTTTCTTGGAGAGGGAAAGGATTGATGGATGCTTTACCTTGGGAATTTCTGCCAGTCCCTTTAAATGGGCTAAATGGAAATGGATGATGGCTCACACCAGGCTCCAAGATTTTATTCTATCTAATCATCTTAACCTTTGATTTTCATATCGTAAGTCTTCATTCCACATGCGTCGAGTAATCACAACTATTCGATGCTGTTGTACATATAGTGTAGAGAAATCGTATAGAAGATGATGAGATAACCAGAAATAATGTTCATAGGTTTTTTTTCACGAAAAACAAGACTCCATTTCTTCCGAATACAAAAACATCAAGTAAAACTCCGAATGCACGAAGCCTTCTACAAGCCACAGAGTTTCTTTTTGTTGAGGTTCGCCAAAAAAAATGAAGTAAATCAAATCAATATTATGAAAATAAATTATTGATCAAATTACTTTTTTCATTACAATTTGCTCATACCAAGGCATTTTAAACATCCAATGATGTGATAACTATTCTATTTAAAAATAAATAATTATAAAATTATAAAAATTGAAAACTGACATTCCTATATATAGTATTGTAGTCGCAACTTTAGAAAACAAGGGTATTTAAAAAAAGAGAAAAATAAAAATTATAGTGAATCTTTAACAAAACTAATTGATGACTAAATTTATAGCTCTTCTTATGAAAGGAGGTCTTGAGTTTGATGCACGCTCGACACTCTTTTGGGCCACTCTCCGTAGTTACTTACCCAGTGTGTGAGAATGAGAGGCTTGCACATGCCTAAAAAACTACTCAGATTAAAATGTCTCCTGTTCAAATACAGATAAGACCTCTGAACACCTTGATCATAAAAAAGAAAACTCAACCAAATCGAATTAGATAATTTAGTTTACTCAACAAAAGAAAAATGATCAAATATAAAAGGCACAAATAAGTTACCTCTCCTATGCCTCTCTATATAAAATACAAAAAAACTAACAACTCTGCCCAAAATTGTTCTAAGTCCCGGTGTAAGGGTGAAAATTTGTGAATCCTCTCTCTCTCTCTCTGCTACTTCTCTGCTACTTATTGTTCATACGATTTAGTTTGCTCTTCAAAAGAAAAATGACCAAATAAAAAAGACACAAATAAGTTACCTCTACTATGCATCTATATAAAATGCAAAAATGAACTACTCTGCCCAAAATTGTTCTAAAGTCCCGGTGTAAAGGTGAAAATTTGTGAATCCTCTGTTTCTCTCCATCTGTTACTTAATTGTTCATATGGTCGTTCTTGAAGAGGTCTTGGAGTTGATTGAACCTTTGGACGTCGAAGTTGGCCTGCCTGATGAGCTGTTTTTGCTTGGCGGCGATGCGGAATCGGAAAACATGGTCAAAGGAAGGCTTGGTGGAGGTGATAAGGAAGAAGGCATAGCCGGCCAAGAAGTAGAGAGAGGTGCCAAAGAAGCAGATGGGTTCCATTACATCCCAAGAAAGCTCCCAGAAGGTGACCCTCATGCTGCCGGCGGTCTGGAGCAGAAGCAAGGCAAGGCCGCCGGACAACTCCCTCCTCGCCAGCTTCTTGGCCCTCTTGTCGATCTCTTCTTTTACTGCCTTCATCTTTACTAGCTCTTTAAGAAGTGGGTTTTGCAGACCATAAGGGGCCAAGGCACCATTGATGGTTCTCGCCACCTGAATCATGCAACAAATGAGGCCTATCAGTACAAAACAATTCTGAGTCGCATTAACAATCATCGAGAGCAGAGTGTCCACTCTCGTACGAAGGGGAGAGTCTCTCCGGTGTTGGTGCTGAGAGAGAGTGTTAGCATGTCCTTTATTGCCCTGGGACTTCAGGATCTCGAGATTTATAAATGTACGAAGACTCTCTTCTTATAACATTTTACGTATATATTTAACAAATCCTGATATGAATATTAGAAGGGTGACAAATAAATATGCAAATAGTAACAATAAGGATCCAATCAGTTTTTTTTTTTTTACATGTTTCTGAGGACTTAAATTTACATTTAATAGGAAATAAAATCCAACTAGTTGTCCATATAAAGAAATTTAAATGAATTGAAATATTTGCATCGAAATTCCTTTTTTTTTTTTTTTTTTTTTTAAGGCTGGATGCTTAAAAGTTCAAATCATCCAAGGTCCATTTAAATGTAAAAAACAGTTTTTATTTTATTTTTAACATAGATAGTCTCATCTCACGTTGAAAGTGAGACTAATCCCACAAACATGTGTAAACCTTCCAATCCGCACACATTGGTTAAGTTGACAGGGAGTGGCCTGGAAGAGTTGAAAATGAATCGAATTCAAGACCTCGTTTTATGAGGCAGACGTCTTAACCCTCAAGCAATTTTCTCATTTGAGAAAATATAATTTCCATTGCATTCAAATGTTAATTGAGTGGCCGACCACTTTAGATGTAAATTATTTTTCAAACTGGGTGCTTAAAAGTTCAAATCACCCAAGATCCATTTTAATGGGAAGAAACAGTTTTCTCCTCGAGAAAACATAATTTTCATTGCATTTAAATGTTAATTGAGTGGTCCACCACTTTAGAAGTAATCTCTACCTCATATTGGAAGTGAGACTAATCCAACGAATATATGTAAATCTTTCAATTCACACATACTGAATAAGTTGATAAAGAATAACTCTGTGAAAAATAATTCAAAGGCACTTGAATGTAAATTGAACTCAAGACCTCACTTTGAACGTAATTTTTGTCTTACCCTTTCGGGATGGAGGAAAACAGTGTCTCCCAAGACGAGTACATTGCCGGATTGATCAAGAGAACGAACAATCTGTTGAGGAGAGGAACCAGCAGTGGTGGAATAGTCCCTACACATATCCACTAACTCAATATAAGACATACAATCCCTAGGGAGGGCCTTCAGCCTTCTCCTAAGCCTCTCCAAATACGTAAGCTGGATGAGCCTCCTCACATCTGCCATACCCATCAACATTGCCTCCTTATCGATGGCGGCGGCATTCGACGAAGGTTGGTGGATCATGATATCATCATTTTGGTGCAAGAGTAACAAAGAAGAGTGGTGCCTATTGGAGAAGGAAGAGGGTCTGGAGAGTATGCACTCCCCACTCTTGAAGATGAGATGAGAATCCTTGCTAAATGGATGAGCTGCCTCGGCGGAGAGGAGGCGGCTCAGAAGCCTGTGAGCTGCCGTAGATGTAGATGAAGAAGAAGTGATGGCAGACATCGTGATTGTGAAGAACAGAGGAAGATGGTGATAACATGAAATATACACCGAGTTATAATGTATGTGATTTGTAGCCCTTTAAATGTGGGTATGTCAAGGTCCAAATATAAGAAGTAGACTCGTGTTTTGTGTGGATGGATGATCCAAATATATAGGATAGACGAATGAAGAATGAATTTTATTCAAGTCCTCCCTTATGGCATGGTCGCCCTCAAATTGAGGTGTTGTTTGTTTTGCATGTCCACTATTTACTTGGTCTAAATGGAACCAAGATCCTATAACTCGAATTTAGCTCGATTCGAAAAAATTCAATAAAATTCATTGATCGTCTTTGACTCAAAATTCAACTGAGTTAAATTGATTCGAGTCAATTTGTGCAAATCTTTTTAAAATTTTAAATTGCAAAAGCATCTTCTTAAATAAAAGTAACAAAGAACAACTCAGATAAATGAGATATTGGCGGTTGATTATGATGATACGATAACAAATGAATAAAAGTATAAATTCAGTGCTTTTTGTTGTAAAAAACACGATCTCAATCAATTCTCGTATCACACATCTCTTATAATTCAAAAAAATCATTTGCATATGAGGTTTTAAGGCTCTAAAGTGAATAATTCAAGTTTGAATTACTCATTTATATAAGTGACCTTCCATCTTCAGATAGATATATAAGATGGTTAGAAACCTCAAATGAAGTTAAGTTTAATATCATGATTAATTTTAATAAATTATTTTATATAGAGTATATTGACTTAGATGTCAAACCTCTCTTATTATAAAAGTGTGATGAGTTGCCCACTTGGGTGTAGCTCAAGTGATTAACCTCTCGTCTTAGGAAGCGGGAGGTGTCAAGTTCAAGTCTCCATGACCTAATCTACTCTACCCTAAGGGCTGTGGATATTACCCGTGGAGGATTTACTCTGAATTTTCTGCGATTTCTCACACGTAAATTAAAAAAAAAAATATGAAGAGTTTTTTCATCCTTCTGTACGTTAATGAATTGGTATAAAAATTTATATATATAATTGAAATGATCACTACTTGTACTCCTGAACATAATTGTAGTTTGAATGCATTAAATTCACCATCAATTTAAGATTAGGGAAATGGAAAGTTGAATTGAAACAAATAGTTAAGGGTGATCATTAAATTACTCTTGATGATTTGTTCATCAAGCGGTTGCACTTTGTTTCTATATTAGCAAACAAAATAATAGGAAGTATTTGCCTAAGAATAAATAAAAATATAAAAAGAAATTTTAAAATTTTATTTCAAGACTTTAACAACTTTGACTTGTCCTTGTCATATTAGGAATGGAAAAATATATCTAAAAAATAGATAAATTAAGAAATAAATTTTTATATTGGATTTGACAAGTCAAATGATTTGGTCTAATCGTATAGCATTATTATCTAAAATTAGATAAAATTATATAAAAATAAGTAAAATTAGAAAAGGAGACTTTATTATTAAATTTGATGAGTTGGAAGATTTTGACCTACATTTATAAGAGGTATTCATTTGTCTGAATTCGGTCCAAGTCTGACTTAAATAAATGGGTTTGAACAAGGTTTTGTCCAATGGACTGGGCGTTGAGGCTCATCGGGATTTTAAAGTTGTTTATTTTTTGTTTATATAAATTGAAAATTAGACATACAAATTGAAATAAGACTTAAAGATTGACTATTTGATAAATTTTATCTCAAAAATCAATTTCTAGCCACTCGATCAAGATCAAATGGCTAAAAATTGATTTTTTTTTTTTACTTTAGCTATTTAATTATACTTTCAATATGTACAGTTAACATTTTAATTTACAAAATATAAACTTAAAAAGGGTGCCACATGCAAAATAAACGGACTTCAAACGACAAACTTGGAATTTGACTTTAAAAGCCCGATGGACTCTGGGCGGGCTCGAACATTTGTAGACATTAATAGGTTTGGGCAATCCCATGAATAGACCTAATATTAATATATAAAAATAAAATAAAAAAAATATATGCAAATTTTATAAAATGAAAAAGAATTATCTATATTCTATAGTATCATCTTGTTACAATCACTTGTACAAGATGCGTACTTATCATGAAGACATGAATGTAGCGACGATGGGGTACTCCCATGGACCCAATCAGGAGTTGAGGATGAGTTATGTGCCCAAAAATTACTAGCTCTTATCGTTTCAACTTATTTCATTTAAGATTAGCAAATACCTAATTAAAATAATACTCCTTCTGTCCTAAAATACTTTTTCTATTTTAATTTTTTTTTTTTTTATTTCTTAAGAATTGTTTTCGCACCAAGTGCACGAAAAACCTATTAATAGATTCTCTGAGTCAATACAAACCTGATAAAAAAATAGGTCTGAACGGTGTCTCGTTGTGTAGTTACTGTTCAATAATATTTTCCTAATTATATAGCAATGTATGATTCCAGATGAGGAGAATCGAATGTGGAAATAATTACAGAATGCCATATATAGACAAGTCAAAGCTTATAAAAGAATGTCGTATTTCCATCACCTTAGAATGTGATTTGGAGCTCATTGAAAATGTTAAAGCTTTCATTTAATATGAAAATAAAGGAATAAGATAAGTAATTTGAGACAATTCCAAAATACATATAGGACAAGTATTTTGGGACGAAAGGAGTAAATAAATTTTATTATTTTATAATGTCAGACTGAATGATTAAAAATAACCATTGTGATTCCTACATTATTGAATCACAATACTTGCTAGAATTCCCAACTTGTGATCCAAATCATTGAATCAATCAATAAAATAACCCTTTAAAATGGACTAAAATATCATACTAAATTAAAATAATTTGCATTGTTGAACAGGCATAAAGAAAAGACAACTAATTCCTATTTTATTAAAGAACTTATTTGTAGATGTAGTCCAAGTGACCATCTGAACCTGATCATGTTGATTTTCCAAGTGAAATAATTATTAGCAGACCAGCGTGCACGATATTATCTCACATTTAGACATGAGATGAGTACTATTAAATAGAAGTAGTGACAAATCTATTGGATTTTTTTTTTAATATGATGTTCCACCGAAAATTATTTTAATTGAATCAATCTAGGTATGTTTTTAAAACTCTCCAAAATTCAATTGATTTAATTTTTTTAATCTGTAGTTTTGTAGTATTTATAAACATAATGTGATTAATCTAATTAATATGATTTTTTATGAACTTCACAGTCAAATAGAAGCTTTTCAATAGACTCGTCACCACTTCTTTTAATGGACTCCGTATCTAAACATGTAGAGTGACATTGTCGATTGTGATCATCCGAAGCCTTATTGTTCTGCAGAGATTCCTATGAATTAAATGGTTTGCGGGTTTTCTTTTTAATATACTAACTTGAAAAGGAGGGAGTTTCAACTAGAAAACTATCAAGTAAAAGGGATCTAACAAAAATTTGTTCTCATATTGTTTTGATAAAAATATTGGCTCCTTTCAATTCAAATGGTCAAAATGATTAAAGTAAATTTAAAGTGGTTTGCGTTATGGCCATGAATTTATGTTAGAAAGTAGAAGTCTTAAATTCGATTCTTATTTCACTTCAAAAAACCGCACTCTATAGTTCAGACCAAAGAAAGTTAGAGATGCTATCTTTTAGATATCTAATCTAAAAGCCTAACCCTCATTTGCCCTGCGCATGATTTGAATTACTTTGAAAGCTTCATTCATTTCTAATTTATGTCCACCAATTTAATTCGAATCAAATCACGTCAGGTACAAATCTATGAAAAATAGTGAGCAATTAAACCTCTGTTCTGTAGTATGCATCTTGATAAAATAAGTTACACAAATAAGTATGTTTTAAGTAATTAAACATATTTTATTCAAATTATTTCACTATAAATCTTTATAGAAATAAGTTTGGGATTTTCAATAAAAAAATAATATTGATTCTTTAATGACATCAAATTAAGCAAAAACTACACTTTTATATAAGTTAGATGAATACTCAAGAGAACTTGACTCAGAATATAGTCAAATAACATTTTATGGCTGAATTGGAATTCAAATAGGTCAGCTTAACGATCTGAAGGAGTTGGAGTGACAGTAAAAAATCTGCCTCAAGAAATTCATTTCAACGAGTTACTCTTCATAGCTTTATTCTAGTGTGTGCAGACTGAAAAAAAAAAAATTTATCTTAAGAAATTAGTTAAATAAGACGCCTGGACACTTTTGATCATTAAAAAAAGTTTTGTTTAACGCATCTGTATTTTAGATCAAATAAATAAGTTGAGTTGGACTTAACCTAAGGCACATATCTAATATGTGAAAAGGACATCATGCGATTATCCTAGTTTGTGTAATTATTTATATACATTAGA
Source organism: Chimonanthus salicifolius (assembly GCA_013350335.1). NCBI lineage: Eukaryota > Viridiplantae > Streptophyta > Magnoliopsida > Laurales > Calycanthaceae > Chimonanthus > Chimonanthus salicifolius. The sequence goes on along the minus strand of CM023533.1, from coordinate 28,524,255 downwards.
TTACAAGAACAAGACACCAAAGGGGTTGACTCCTAGAAATGTGGGACCCACATACATGGAGGGTATCAATTGCTGGGGGAAGGGATTCCCAAGTCACAAGCGTCCAAAACCGCCCCCACCAAACCTCCTCTCCCATTCATTTGCCACGTGGCCAATCCACATTCTATCCTTCTAAATTCTAATGAGACAGAATAAGTGGAACCGGGTTCATCTTCACCTCCCTTCGAATAGATTAATTATAGATTTTAGATGCTAAGCTGTGGTATTCATTCCACTAGGATCTTTTTGATAAATATTGCTGAATGGATTTCAAATTTGGTTAAGATTTGATTTATGTGTCATTTTTCTATGTTATGTAAATTTAATTTTATATAAATAATGAACTTCATACATGATTTCCATTCTGTCATCCATGTAAAGTGTCTTAGATAGTTAGCTTATAGTCTTATCTATAAAGATACTATAACTCTCATGTGACTGAGTGGCAGGGTTAGGGCGGGTCAGATCAAAACCGATATGAGAAATCATAGGAGCCGGGTTGAGAATTTTAAGTTAGGGTACCTTGTTGAGTTAAGAATACCCGTATGGAATTTGGGTCGGGTCGAGTTGAGGATTTTACAAGTTAACTTGACCTGACCCGACCTAACTTAATCTAAGCCGACCTAGCTAAAATAGATTTAAAATGTGAATCGTGTTAGAATTCGGTTTGAGTTGTGTTAGAATTCAGGTCAGGTCGGGTCGAGAATTTCGAGTTGAGAATTTTGATCAGGTCGATTTCTTGAAACCCGACCCAACCTGGCCTAAGGTGTAGCCCTATTTTTGGGCCGGGTTATGCTCTATGATAATTAGAGTCCACACATTAAAGTCAGAGCATGTCAGAAAGTTTATTAGGCTTTACAAAGTTAAAAGAATGAACCCATCTGTTCGGAAAATACTAGGTTCAAGTCTGGCCATTTAAGATCATAAAAAATAAAACCATTCAAATTGAAAGAAGACATGATGACTTACAAGTTTATCAAACTTGAGTTCACAACTCAATTTAAGCCACTTGATTTTAATAGTTAAGATCAACAATATAATTATCTTTGTGAATTTTAAGAAGGCTTGGTGACATTGACCATTAAAATCAAATAACTAAAAATTAAATTTAACCTCAAACATAGTTCACTTGTAGAGAAAATAGATTAGGATATATACATAAATGTAATGGCTAAATAAGCCAAAAACATGATATACTTTCACGGGCTTCTTGCAAAAGCCCGGTCCCTACCCTTTGTAGACCAAGTGTATGCTCAAACTTACTTGTTTGCAATAGATTCGGACAGGATCTAAGCACATATCGGGCTTAAGAAGAGACTATTGGGGAGAACCACACTAGTGTAGATAAAGTTTCACGGCCTTCTATTTTTTTCAATTTTTATTAGATGGGATACAAGGTTTTACAGTGTATGGCACTTTAATTTTAAAAATTAAATAAAAAAGGCTGTGTACCCACACCCTATTCATGCATTTCCCTACTTATTTCATCCAATTTTATAATCCATATATCAATTTTCAAGACATTCTCTACTTATATGCATTCTCCTTGGAGTTTCTTTAAATTATTGTTAGTTGATGAAAATATTTGTTTAATATCATTTTAAATCTTCACAACCTTTGAAAACTTCATTATATTTTTCAAATTTTTATATTAAGCAGAATGTGAGAATGGCCAAAATACCAAAAAATTCCACCCTAGAGGCAAATCAGAGCAAGTGCAGTCACTTCATGTTAGAAGTGGTATAATCTAAATTTTTTTAGTTTTACATCTTCACCATTAACTTTGAAAATTCATATTTTGAAATTGAAAATAATTAAAAAGAAGACTTGGAATGTTGCAGATGTAGAGATTAATGTTATTACCGTTACATTTGTCACATGCAATCTTTCTTTCAACTATTGAGCCTAAAAAATTGATATTGGTAAATCTGGTCTTACAAGGTACTAGAGGAGTGCTCCATGTCGATAGGAGTAGAAGTATTTTAGCATTTTCTGAGCCTAAAGGTGTTATAGAGTTTAACGAGGTGGAACCCAAATCTAGATGTTGTTCTTTGTGTCTTAAGGCATCTTATACCTATAATTCCTTTGCGCTATGTATGACTGAAAGCTATTAGGACATCCCTTGGAGTCTGGTCCCATTTGGAATGAAATAGATTCCATGTATGCCATCTTCTGAGCTAACAATAGGAAGGTTAAAGAAATTAGGAGTTCAAGTAGATTGGACGGAATCCCCTTGTCACGTACCACTCATTCGGCGAATAGCGTGGCGGATTTTCTGACTAAAATAAGAGTACAACTACAGAGGCGCACACTAGTTTTCTTTTGACTATACAGTACAAAACTCAGTACTTAGATACTTCCTTCACATACTCTTTTCATATTTTTGTTTTATATCGGTGCCTCAAATAACTCTTTTATTGTTGGTGATATTTGTACATTCTTATTCTTAATAAAATTCATTTGACACTCAAAAAACAAAAACAAAAACAAAAACAGGATTATACAAGACCATGCATTTTGACATTTTGACACTGTTTAAATTGGATGGGTAGAATTTATAAACAACCAATGGAGTTGATTATTCAAAAGACGGCTGAACCTGCCCTTTATTTTGAAGTTGTGGACCCCAGTAAGAAGCCACGTGGACAGCATGTAATTGTCCCCCTCGCGAAAGCGCCAGCCTCTCCCTTTCTGTATCTGCAACTGCTTTGGATTTCATGCGTGTTTGGTAGCTTCACAAGACATGCACGTATATTCGGTTTCAAGCTTAAAATAAGCAAACAAAACGCCAACTCTCTCTCTCTCTCTTCCACTTTCCCACCACAAGCTCGGCCGGCCTAATCCAAGCCCAAGCCCATCAACCCTTCAATAAATTTGGTCTGGAAGAAGCCAAAGAATATGAAGCAGCAGCAGAACAGATTACAATTGCAGATGGGTGAGGTTCCTTCTTCTGCATCCTTGTCTGAAAAGGAGGACAGAAGGAAATGCTCGTGGGGCTCTGGCCCCATCAATGGCTTCTCTAATCCCAACCAAGATAACATCACCGACCACTTCCGCCCATGTTCGTCCCTCTCTGTAGAATTGGGTGAGTCCCAGCTCAGGGCTGCTGTCGAAAGGACTCTCCTAAATGACAAGTCCAACACTTCTTCAGTGTCACTCCCCAAGCAAGGTGGGAGGATGAGAATTCTCTCCCATCTCAATGCCTCATAACTCTATCCTTCCTTCGATGCGCAAGGGAGCTGGAGAAAGGAGAAGAAGTAGCAGGACCAGAAGCCGAAGATCATCGGTCACTGGACTAAAAGGGAGAAGATCAATCGATGTGCTTGACAGCAGAGCAGGACCTTCTGAATCGACTTCTTCTGAAGACGAGGTTTCAAATTCAAGAGAAGTGGAAGATAATGAACCAACAGATGCCTGTCTCTGCTTCAATTCCAGAATTAGCCACCAATGCCAGCAGCAAGGAATCAACACCAGTATAAGTCTCAGTGAGAAGTACCAACCCAAGCATTTTGAGGACATTATTGGCCATGAAATCAACATCAAGGCTCTATGTAATGCCATCTACAAGGCAAAGATTGCGCCTCTTTACCTCTTCCATGGCCCCCGTGGCACTGGCAAGAGTTCCACAGCAAAGATCTTTGCCATAGCCTCAAATTGTGACTCTTCTCCCACTTCAATTTCCAATCCAAGGCCTTGTTGGAGCTGCAAAGGATGCTCCAGGAGCCTCTACATCCTGGAGCTCTGCTCTGGTAGTAGGAATTCTGGTTTTGAGAGGGCCAGAACGCTGCTCCAGAACACGGCGCTGACACGTAGTGTCTCCGGTCTCAAGGTCTTCATCATTGAGGAGTGTCATTTACTTGTGGCAGAAGCATGGGATGAGCTTCTGAGCATTGTCGACAGCAGAGGATACGATTATGGTGGCTCTGTAGCCTTTATCTTGATCACTGATGATATGAACAGTGTGCCAAGAGCCTGTATCATCTAGATGCCAGAAATTCAGCTTCCCAAAGCTCAAAGGCGCAGACATTTTTATCAAACTCGCAAGAATTGCAGTACAAGAAGATATAAGATTAGACAAGGATGCTCTAACACTAATTACAGCCAAGGCAGAGGGGTCCCTGAGAGAAGCTGTGAACATATTGGAGCAGATGGCCCTTATAGGATCGAAAATTACTGCTTCCATGGTTCAGCAGCTCGTGGGTACTTGCACTGAATGAATTGATTCCTCTTTTTCATCGAAATTCATGGATTCATACTCATTGCTGCATTCTCTCTCCTTCCCTTTTGCTAACAGGTTGGTTTGGTGCCGCATGCCAAACTTATTGGATTACTTGACATAGCAATGTCTGCAGATGCAATCAGAACAGCAAGATGCACCAGGGAGCTTCTTGCAATGGGAGTCCAGCCCCAATCCCTCGTATCCCAGTTGGCATCTCTCATCACTGACATCCTCTCGGGCAGTTCTTCATTGACCTCATCGAAAGATAGGACATTGTCAAGAAATCAATCCGAACTCAGGTTAAGTCACTAAACTCTAATACCACCACGTGAGACCAAAAAACAACATTCTCTGTTATTAAGTGTTACTGCCAGTGTGAAAATACAGTACAACTTGCAGACTGGTTTTCTTTCACTTCTTTGCCCCATATCTTCTGAGTAGAAACTTTTGCCTAACATTATGTGTGGAGCACTGGAGCCCTATTAATGTTGTAGGGTTCGTTTCTCCACTGAATTTACTGTGAAAATTCTATATCTGATGGGTAAAGGAGGGAGGTTCAAGGGTGATGATCAACATGAGCTGCTCAAAAATTCTCTCGTGAGCATCGGTTCTTTTTGACGGAGGTTAAAGGTGGGAAATTTCAAGGTGCCATGTTGATCTCTACTCTTATCTCTACCTTTGATCATACCAACTTCCACAGGAATTTCAGTGGGAAAATGATAAAGAGAATATTTCATCTTGATCATTTGCATTTCTGTACAATCCTATCTCAACTTTGGTTGCAATTAGTGCTTTGCGCACGAACTTCTTGAGTACTTATTTGAGTTGTTTTAATGCTTTTGCATCAAGTCATTGAATTCAGTGTGTCAATCAGATCAATTGTTTTGTCCATATTCGTATGTCTAAGCCACTTTGTCCAGGGAACTCAAGAGTGTTTTTTTTTTAAATACCATCAGAGAGCTATTGAGCAACCAGGTCACTGTCTTTCAAGTTTCAACCATGGACCTCCCTCTTACCATCATTGCAATTTTTGCAGAAATTGATAGATCCCAAAGGCTATGCCATGCCTTAAAGATTCTCGTTGATACTGAGAAGCATCTGCAGTCTTCAGGTGACCATGCTACATGGGTTGTTGCTGCACTACTTGAAATTGCATCAAGCAATATGTCCAGCATGATCTCCACTGACATTGTCTTGCCTAAAGACATCATATCAACAGGTATTCTTCATACTACCAAACTGAAGTTTCGTCATGTTATGAGAAAATGATTTATAAACTATGAACAACTTCCCTTGTACTAGAAGAGGACAAGACCAATATCAGCAGTGGACAAAATTCAAAGGCTGCAAACACAAAGGAACTCACTAACCTCGTTCATCAGAGCAGAACCAAGGGCCATCACTTGATGAATGGAATACCTGAGCAGCCTAAGATCAGTATTGGAAATGATGGAGACACTTCCGATAAAAAAATAGATAATGCAGAGGACTACTCAGTTAAAATGGGTGAGAAACCCAACTGGACACAGCTAAGTGATATGGATGACGTATGGCAGAACATACTGGAAAGAATTCATAGTAAACACATGAAGGAATTTCTGCTCCAGCATGGAAAGCTGATCTCTCTAACGGTCTCTAGAGGTAATGAACCTTCTCATTGATTGTATGATATTACCCTGCATCCATGTCAGTTTTTTTCCTGCTATCATAAAACACTAATAATTTTCCAATAGAGCTGACTCCTAATCTGGGTCTCCTTCCGACAGCAAATGCAATAGTGCATTTATTATTTAAGCGTCAGGAAGATAAATTAACAGCAGAAATGTCTGAAGAAACCATCTCAAAAGCTTTTGTTGAAGCTTTTGGCTGCCCTGTTACTGTGAATATGTCTCTCCTACCAACACAACTGGAAGAGAGAGAGAGAAAAACTGCCTCTTCTGGTAAAAATCAGGTAGCAGACCCAAGTTGGTCCAAGCAAGATACAAAACCATTTCTTCCAACATTTGAGCAACCATACAGCCCCGATGGCAAAGGGATTCTTCTGAAACGAAGTGCAAGCCATACATCTGCATCCATATCTCAGCTTAATTTTAGGCCCACAAGGCTTCAAGATGGCATACAGATATTCCAAGGACATGATGAGAAGATGGCCCAGAGCCTGCAGATCCCTACCTTCTCCAGTATTTTGGCACAGAGAACTAGAGATGATGAATGCATAGGGCAAGAAGGGTCGTCCATAAGGAACCTGCCCCATGCTATTACACCGGCACAGCTTAAGCATAGGTGGCTGTCTATATCATCAATTCAGCAGGGTGATGCGAGTGTTGAGCCATACAGCCAGGACTTACTGTTTGAAAATGCCCATATAGACGGACAACAGGGGACAAGAAGAAAACCAGAGAAGCTCTACAAAGACCTCTCAGTGAAAAAAGAGCATCATGAGCATGGTGAACCAAGCTTGTAAGTGAAAGCATATATCTAGCATGAAAGACTAGCTAATTAGTTAACTAACTTGAGTCAGATAAGAAAAATAAACTCTTCTCAACTGATTAGAGGATAGGAAAAATAAAAAAAATGCTATTCTAATGAATCATTTTTTTCCCACAAATAGTATACTTAGTCCACCATCGCTAGCCATTGTCATTGAAGTCTTGTACCTTCCATGTGAGGTTTCCCTTGGAGATTAAGCACATGATATAACTAAAATAATTTTCTCTCTCTGATACAGAGTGTTGCGTCAATCTTGGAGTTGCACAGGCATGACTTGCCGCGACAGAGCAATGGTAAGAAATCCATCACATGATTCCAATACAGAAATCATTTCTAGTTCACTGTTATATTGATAAATTCACTGTAAAAAAATGAAGGTAAAGAAAGGGCAGTTTGGTGGACACAATGAGCAATTTTGTACTATCTTTACTGGGATGGACACCATGCAAAGATTCCTCTTCAATACCAGTCAGTGAAGGTAAGAAGTCCCAGTTCCATAAAGGAAAATGACATCCACCTCATCATCATGTTCCATGAAAGAGGGGGGTCATAATGGATAAACTACTTAATGATCATGTCAATACAGATCCTTGCCCCTAGTTTTGTAGTCCCCAATTGAGTCCAATTTTTTCTACAATCTTCAGCTCATAAATGCCTAACCTGGGAATCCACGATAAGATGTTGTGTGTGAGATTGATGATGTAAACAGAAACCTTGAATAGAAGATTGCTAGCAGCAATATGATTGAACCAAGTTGTGGTCATGAACTATGAATAAAGGGTGATTAGTATTTTATATTTCACTCAGAATGAATTTTCAATGGAGCATGTTGCAGTAATCTTGGATAACAACTGTGCAAGTGATCTACTGTGATAATATTGTACAGTGACAAATATTTATAATTTGTTTAGGAGTTAGGTGTTGTACATCTTGTGCCTGCAACAGATAATAAAAATTATTGGGTGCAATTTATTAAAAATTTTAATATGAAAAAAAATAATCAATTCTTGGCTCTCTATATAAGCAAATTTTCAAAACCGAAAAGCAGATGTGGGAAAGAAGCATCTAATATGTAACATTTTGTCATAGAATGCAGGCATAAGCATGGAATGGGAAACAGAATGCTAGAAACATAGTAACAAAATGGATGTTTGTGAGATATGAGATGCCATCAATTACACTTGAAAGAGAACCAGATTTTACTAAAACACAAGCATTTTCCCCAAAAAATCCCATCTGTTTTAGACAGGACACATTACATCAGATATTCATGATCTTTGGCCCATCAAAGAACTGTTCACATAACCACAAATACCTTCCCTGCTAAGGAGAAAGACTGGATTACCTTTTTGCAAGTGAATCAACTGATGAGATCCCTCTGCAAAAAAAAATTGCAACCACTTATAACCTGATTTATTTACACTCCAGTGTGGAATCTCCAAATCCCAATTCACAAAATCAATTGATTGTTCCGATAGAGAGTCAACCATACATTTAAAAAAAAATCGCACAGTACAAAAAAAAAAAAAAAGGGTCTGTCAGCAGAACAGAGGAAATAAATTTCTTGGTGTGGAGACTGAACAACGGACAGAGGCAGCATCAATCTAGCAGTGCATGATTTTATTTATCTACTCATTTTTGTTTTAATCGTTTTATAATATATTGGCTAAATTCTCTATTAAGGTTGAGGAGAAAACCACGTTAATGAGATAATTTTCTTTTTCTTTTATTTATTGATTTCCGATTATGTGCGATTAATGTCTATGATTTTATCTTCATTAAATTACCAAATAAAAACTGTTTTTGTATTTGTGGTAGTTAATAATAATATTTGGTTAATCCCGACAACATTTTAAGTGATAAAAATATTTTTTTTGATCTGTTGTTTTTTATTAATTTGGATAGAAGCTTAGGAAAATCTATTTTTGAGGAATATAGAATTAAATGATTAAATCTTAAGAAAATAGTGAATTAATTAAAAGTGGACTGCATCAACATCTATAAAAATATAGATTCATCATTAAAACATAATCACTTCATAGGTGTAAAAAAATCTTTAAATAAACATATAGAAAATAAAGTATGTAGTGTATATATAAAATTTGGGTAATTCAAGTAGGTTGACAATACCACTATACAAAACATGGCTCCAAAAACATGGCTCCAACTCAGTGCAAATTAAAGTAGGTTAAAATCTTTTGGTTCAAACTAGACACATATTTTAAATATGTTAGATTATTCTATTCATATTTTAAACACATATGTTAGATTTTTCAAGCCCAATCGGGCTCAAAATCATGCTCAAGCTTACCATCTTAAACGGGTTCGACCTGGCACAGAACAGGCCTAAACTTGGATCAAAATTTTTAAAGATATTTGTAAATCTAAAATGATTACACTTTCTAGGCAATATGATATTGCAAATCAAATCTAAAAATTTAAGCAAATGATGGATGCAGTTGATATTACCACCATAAAACAGTGATGAATATGTAAGATAGTATTTTTTTTTTCTAAATTACTCATAAAATGAATATTCAGTTTTTTTTTAGTGAAAGGTTGGATTTTATTCACTCAAAAGCGAAAACAAAACAGCCCCGAAAATACAATATAAAGCGCGGAGCCTAGGCCAGGCAGATAATAGACTCAAAGAGCTGGGCCAGGAAAAAATAGAAATCAACATAGGAGCCCACACCCCAAGCCAGAGGTAATGTTATAAATCTAGCCCAATCCACCAACAAGTTGGTCACTCTTATTAAGAGAATGGTTGGTTATAAAAGATTGACCAATTCCATGTCACGGAGGCACTTCTTATCCTAAAATTACTAGCCATTATGGCTAGTATCTACTCCACTTATAAGTTCAGGACCTTCCTAGCACACATTTGACGTAGGACTTAACACGCCCCCACATGATAGGCTCTCTACTCCAATCCCTGACGTCCTCGCCAAGAGGACCCACACTTCTATCGTATAGGGCCAACATTTCAAGGGGATTCCCACTGCAATGCCCCCAAGTCCACATGACCTACTTAGCATACATCTAAGGTGGGACTCAACATAAGCTCACGTGACATCCAGCTTGCTTATTAGTAGGCACTTAAGTTGGGGTTTTGCTCGTTGAACGGATGAAGTATCTCACACGTGTGGCATCTGGCAATTGCCGGGTTGAATGATGACGGAGACAAGCCATTTTTCAATTCAATTTCAAACGGTTTCCTTGTCTCTAAGATTTAATAAATTTTCAATAAAGTAAAAATATAGTAGATGAATTTCATTTTACGAATTACAACAACCTAGAATTATATAACCTATGTCTTTTTTAATATCTGAGAGATGTTAAACTAAATAAAAAATTATATGTTTAAAAACATCGACTCAATTTAATATTCCATTCAATTGAGTCAAGTTGAGAAGCTCTCTATAAAATTGATCGACTTGAAATCCTATTGAGTGAACTAATTTGCTCAAAGTTTTTTAAGTTTTTAAATTATGTAATTTTTTTTGTGATAAGTAATAATTCGTTAATTTTTTAGAGTTAGAAAAGATTGTTGCCTGGCTCTACTTATATTGAGTGAAGTCAATTTGGACTAAGTCCCGTAAGTATTTTTTGAATTTTCAATTTTTTTTTTTTAGAATTACGAATTTTACTCTTATTACGATGTACAAGACTCAATTGATTGGTCTTGAAGAGTAGATGAGATACTAATTAAATGACTTCTCTTACTCACGAAAAAATATATAAAAAGATGTAATATAAAGATAAGTTTATTATTTTCCTAAATTAATGGAATAGGACCTTTAAAAAGTCTATTTGATCGCCACTAATTAAGAAATTAAGTGACGAGTGATGTTCTTGATGAAAAGGAATGGTTGCAGATCAGATATGTACAGTAAAATAATTGAAATTAAAAAAAAATTATGGCATAAATATCATTTATAGAAATTTAGATTTAGAATTTTAATTTACATAAAACAAATTCTGTATTGCTTAAAATTATTTAAAAAAATTAGATTCATTGTGTAAATGAAGCACTCATAACCCACTTATTTCATGCTAACAACCTCAATAAAAGATACAAAGAACATAGAACTTGTCAATGCAAGATTGTGATCTTAGTGAGATCAAATAATTTTTATAAAACATTTTTAATTAAATACTATTCTTTCATGAATATTTTTACTAAAATAATAAAAGAGGTGCACTAGTTTTATCAAGATAATAGTTTCAGTGGAAAGATTATTGTCTAAATATTTAATTAAAAAGTTGAAATTCAAAAATGAGTTAAATATAAAATATGAAGTAATAAATTATGAATTTTATTTTTTGAAATAATTGATGTTGTTTATCATTTTATTCAATATTTTTGTACAAACACATATTTTGAGATAAAAAAATCTAAAAATAATTATTCTAAAAGAAACTTAATTTCAACAAAAATCAATTATCTACCCCTAGATAAACTTTAAAGTAACTGAATAAAAGGAGCACAAACAAGAATTTAAACTAAAAAACCAAAATTAAGAGAAAAGTCAGAGTTTTGATTTCAAAAGGTCATGAATTATAATCAATGAATAGCATTCTATGAGTGTTTGAATCGGAGACTTGGGCTGTGTTTGGATGAGGGATAAATTTTATAGGGGTAATAGAGGTTATCCTTATGCAAGTGTTACTCTTATCTTATTTGATTATTATAGGGGTAAAACTAAAACTTACTCTAAGAGAAAAAAATCTTGTTTAGTAACTAGCAAAGATAACCTGACATATTAATAGTTGGTAAATGATTTTGATGCAATGTTAATTTAAGGTTCTAAATTATATGGATGAGAGATAAGTGGTTCACTTATGAAAAACAATTTGTTAATTTTGACATGAGGGCATAATTTTGAATTAAGTATGTATCAAAGAAAGTTTCTAATGTATATTAAAAAAATACAACATTAGGATGTAATGATGTTTATTGTTTTTAAAAAAAAAGAGTTATTTTATTAACTCTCTATCTTAAAAATAAAAAATAAAAAATGCTGAAAATGCAGTAGACCACTTATTACATTTATAAATATAAAAGAAGCCCTAGTGTTTATTTTTTTATTTGTGGGCTGCGACTCGAGTCGGGTTTTGGCCCAACCTGAGAAATCATGAGTGTTTGGTCAAGAATTTCGGGTCAACGGGTCGGGTCGGGTTGAGAAGATAAAAACCCAAATGAAATTCGGGTCGGGTCAGGTTGAGGATTTTACAGGTTAACTCAACTTGACCCGGCTAAAATTAAGATAAAATGGGTTTAGAATGCGGGTCGGGTTGTGAAATTTGGATTGAAAATTCGAGTCGAGTTCCATATATATCAACTCGGGTCGAGTTGAATTTTAAGGAACCCGACCCAGTCCAACCTCTGTTGCAGCCCTAACCATAATCATCTAGAATACAAAACTACAAATACATGCACGAAGGCAACCTCTTTAGCCAATAAGTATTCTTGCTTGCAATGTTTATAGTTTCTATTTCAAGTTATTTAGTTGATAAATAAATAATTAACTTAAACAAAATAATTTGTCAAATAAAATTTTAAACATTAATTTCAAATAAATAAACTAATAAAGTAAATAATTATAATCATGATATTGCTAAAGAGAAGAACCTTTAACATACTCAGTAAATACTTATTATTACAATCTTTAAATTATAAATTAAAATTTGATAGAAAAAATAACTTTAAAAATGAAAAATGAGTTACTCTACGTTAACTTTATATTAACAAGTCAGACGTCTATTCTTGTCTAGTTCCTCCTGATACCTCCTTATCATTTGAAACTTGAAAGACCTCAACATTCAAATGTAAGGTTTTCTATGGACCCACTTTGGTTGTCCTAAATGGTTCAGATTCATCCATCTAGAGTTAGAATTGCAGCTAGGATTAAATTATATTTGAATGAGTGATGGTGATGAATCAGTCTCAGGAAGTAAAAATTCTAAATTCTCATTTCATTTAAAAGGGACCCACTTTCAATAGAGTTACTCAATATGTAGGGCTGAAACTCGGGTCGAGTCAAGTCGGATTTCAATAAATCCAACCTAACCCATTTAAAAATTATTGAACCCGACCCGACTCAACTCAACCCGAGTGTTGTTTTATAGCTTGGTGCACTCGGATCGAGTCAGGTTGAGTCGAATTGCTTTTAAATTTCTTAATCCGACCAGAATCAAATTTCATGTGAGTTTATTTTTTTCCAATCCAATTCGACTTGAGATATACAAAAATATAACCTAAACACATTAATTTATCAGATCAGGTCATGCAGTTAATCCGACCCAAGTTTCACTCCTATCAATATGTGTAAATAAAAAAACTTATATATATCTAAAAAATTAGTCGAATATTCTAAGAAATTAATAACCTTAGTAAAAACAATTATGATTTTCTTTATGCCCTCATATCCTTCTGGTACTTCTATCAGCATTGTCAATTTCTTCTAACTTAAGTTTGTGTATATTTTATTTTTCAAATTCGAACACTCCAGAATCTTCTTATGACACCAATCAGATGGTCGGCAAGAAAAGGAGGAGCTTAGGAGTTAAGTCAAAGATCTCAAATATAGATTGGATAGTTGAGATTGTCTTTAGTAATTAAGTAAATTCACCAATGACATCAGAACCTTATAGGAAAGGAAATTGAAAAGTGAGACTCACATGGAATGTGTTGAATGTCTCAAAAGCATCTTCAATTATTTTAAAATAACTAATGAATACTTATCCCTTATTATCTTACACATTTATGCATAAAATCTATTAAATAAAGTGATTTATATATTTATGCATAATATCTATTAAATAGAGTGACGATGATCCATTAAAAAAGTTTTTCATTAAATATGATTCAATTTCTTTTATCAAATCAATTAAGACACATTTTTTAAGGCTATTAATTTTAAAGATTAAAAAATAACTAATCAAATTTTGAAGAATTTAAATATCATAGCTTAATTGATTCAATTAATATTATTTTAGGTAAATTATACTCCTTATGTTCCCAATTTAGTTGTTTGATATGTATTTTGAGTTGTCTTAAAATAGTTGTCTCATGTATTGATTCTTTCTCTTTCTATCTATCTACTCTGACTATCTATCTCTTCTTTATTAGAAGAGTTACAAGATTTTAGAGAGAAGTGTATAAGTTTTTTGAGAGCTTTTTCTTAAAAAATTCAAAATTTTAAAATCAGACAACTAAAATGGAATGGAGAAAGTATATTCGATAAGATATATTTCGAACAAAATTATCACTATCCTTAGGTATAGATTGTTTCATTTTTTAAGGATGGAATAAGATTCATTTAAAAGAGAGAAAAAGCAGTTCCCCTTCTTAAACAAAGAGGTAAACTCTCTCTCTCTCTCTCTCTTTTGTATACATGTCCCAATTCAAATGGCAAAAATTTAATGGGACTTTTTCTAGCGACACCTGAATATGATATTGCCCTTTAAATGCATGTTCACTCTAACATGATTAGATGTTAGGTGACGAAGGTAAAGTCACTAAGAATTATACTATCTTCATCTCAATTTAGTTATCTTATATGAATTTTGACAGTATTTTAAAATAATTTTCTCATTTATATTAGATTAAAATAAGTGTATTGAAAATTGATAATATCATATGGAGTACTAGTCTTATATAGAGAGTTCTTTAAAAAATATAAATGTTTCAAATGAGACAACTGTAATAGGACGAAGGGGGTATAAAGTTTTATTTCAATATGATTATTTTATTCATTAATTTTAAATTTTTAAAAAACAAAAGTTTATATTCACTCAAACTTCAAAAGCTAACACACTATCTTTTATAAAGCCCCTTTTTTATTTAGTTAGAACTCATGTTAGAGAATCTCACTGGACAAATCTTAACTAAGAGGGAATTGGCATGGCAGTTAAGAAGCTTTTCTATGAAGGGAGGTCTTAAGATTCATTTCACGGCTCAACACCTTTGAGCCATATCCTATGGGGTTACTCTTCATCACTTGAATCCAATATGTGTGTAGGGAGGTGTGCCTCATATTCTCTAAACGATTAGTCAGATAAAGTCTCCTACCGATGAGATGCGAAGATTCTTCCAAGTCAATTTTTTTTTTTTTAAATGTCTCTTTTCCCTCAAATTAAATGTCATTGTCATCATCCTCAGAGAATTTTCTCATTGTGATCACTTCTCCTTCATCAAAATTGAAAATACCTTTATCACTTATTTTAATTATCTAAATTATCTAAATTAAAAAAAAAAAAATATTTTCATCATCGTAAGCGAGGCAAATATCACACATGGTCAGATCGTACATGTGTTGGCAAATGTTACAGAATCAATTTGGTATTCCCTGGTTGCATACATAATAGGACAATTTTTTTAATAAATTGACATATTATTTTAGTCTCATAAATTATTGCAATTGAATAATGTTTATAAAATGTATTTAAATTTAAAAAATATTTAATTTTTTAATATAAGTTCATCAAATTAGATAAAAATAAAATTTTAATTAAATGCTTGAAGTTAGTGCTCAAATTCAACCATCTATTTTTATAAACTCATGTAAGAAAAAATAGAATATATTTTTATAAATAAATTTTTGAATGTTTAAATAGATTTAATAGATATAATTGAAATGGAATACATCGATATAATATTTGTCAAATATATTAAAAAAAAAATCTTAGCGGCCACGGCAGCACCGAATAAGGAAAAGGGCGGACGGTGGTGAAGGGGTCCCACTGCCACGTAGACAAATCGAGATACAGAGAAGGAGGAGTTGCTTTTTCTGAGGGCGGTCGTTGCCACGTTACATCCATTGACTTGAGCAGCGCTGGAAGTCTCCGTTATTCCAATCAAACGGTGTGTACACGCGTCTCTTCGTCTCTCCTTTCCGATACGCGCATACATCTACTCTCCGTGTATAAACACTTCCATACGCATGCATTAATTAACGTTCCGAAACGAATGCCAGCTATCTTAGTAAACGGCCTGCTTTTTAAGACGACGGTACGTCCATGTTTAAAGAGGAGCATGTTTCAATTACCAACTTCCATCTTGTAAATGAGGATAATATTCAACAATTCTTTAATTGATGAGATTAAAAACTTTTGCAAATATGTTACTTAACTCTTTTTTGTCTTATAGTGATGTGAAATACTATAATTTATTAGGCTTTCAAGAATGAAAATTATTTTGTCAAATCACAACTAAAGTTTATGGTTAACATTTTTCTTTCATATATTTTTTTCTTATTTTAAATCTATTTAAAGAAGTAGTTTTAATAAAGGAGAAGTATTGTTTATTATTATTATTTTTGGAGAAATCATATCCATAATAGGTTAGACTGGATGAATTTAAAATTTGATGAACGCTATAATTGAAAATAAACTCTTTCATCTTATTATTATTATAGTTTTTGCAATTTGGCATTATAAATTAATGACTAATAGCAATCAATATTTCGAAATTTAAAATTTAAATATTAAAAGATCAATTTAAATTTTATAATATACCCTTTTACCATTTTATATATTATAATAAAATATAAGTAGCTTCCTTGAAAGCTTAATAAAAATCTTCCTGGACACAGAAATTTTCAAGTTTTGTCGAAGTATTCAAGGTCGGGGAGGGTGGTCGTCCTGTCGTCCTCATAAGAGTTCGTTCAATGAGTAAAAGTCGCGTCAAGATGGCTGGTCCGAAACGCGTATAAATAAAAAGCAAACTCAGTAGTAAAGAACCTTTTCTCCTTCTCTGTTACCGTTTGTCGTCAAGGACTCAGTTCTTCTCTGAACTGCTGCAGCTCCGGAGCTCTCTTCTTCTCTACCGACCGGAAAGTGGGAGCTCCGAATCTCTATCTCTTTTGGATCCGGGTCTATCGTTGGAGGGACCTAGAAAAAAGGCGATGGTGAAAGAAACGGAATACTACGACGTGTTGGGAATCAGTCCCTCAGCTACGGAGGCCGAGATCAAGAAAGCCTACTACATCAAGGTTAGTAAGAAACTGCAATCGAAATCAACTCCATTTCTCAAACGGGCTATACCCAGATGCGGTTTTCGGTCCATTTCTGCTCTGATGTTCCGTCTACACTCGTTTAGATATCGAATTCGGCACTTCATATGGTTTCTTCAATCAATCTTGCTTGCTTTCAGTTCTTTACATTCAATTCGTTTTTGGGTATTGCGCGAATTTCTCCAAGCTAGGATCTTGATTGAGACCAGGCCCCGCTTCCAAGGGCGAGTATCTGTTTTTTTCTCCGCAATCAGAAGTTTAAATCTTAGGTTTTGATTCTTGATTTGAGCATGACTTGGGAAAAATTGATTTTTGAGTGTAGATCTGGAGAGAGGGATCTTTGGTTTTAAAAAGGTAGGGTTTGGACCCATGAGGCTGTGTTTTTTTTTTTAGCTGGGTCCCGCTTAATTAATAAGGGTGGTTCCGGTTGTCAAGGAGCCATGCTTCCCTGCTAGAGAGCACAGAAGTTGACAGATTTGGACATCTTTGACCTCTGCGACAAGCAATTACCGATAAGCTGTTTTCCGGTATTTAATCATTGGATTTGTACATAAATTTTCTTTTATGCTGTGATTTGTTCTACTAATCTTAAAACTACTCGTCTCTGATACTTTCCTCCATATTTGCAATTTACGAGTTTGTTGACTTTTTGTTGCATTAATTAGTACTAAATCATCTGCAAACAACAAACGTGTGGTGAAGTCCAACTCTAATTAGAAACTCCTCTAACTCTCTACGTACTTTTCTCTTTTTTCGTTACCTTATCCTTTCTATCTGTATAATCTTCATATATTTATTAGGGATGCTTTTCCTTCTTAGTACTTACCAAATTAATTTCCTCTGCACCCTATCACAAGCCATTTCTATGCTGATAATACCACCTGTAAAATATGCCTTTTCTTCCCATACTTCTCCATAATTTGTTTTGAAATGAAAATGCTTCTGTTCAGTATCCACTTGGAGTAAACCCAAATTGGTTGTAAACAATACTTAATTCTTGACTTTGGTGCTGTTGTACGACTCTTGCCTAATTCCTCACAGTATAGCTCATAAGCTTAATACCTCAATAGTTGATGCAATTTTGAACATTACCTTTGTTCTTATTATAGAGACCATATTGCTCTTTCTAAATACCAACATTTTTTCGAAGAACCTGGTTAACCACACGATTCTAGTTTCACCCATCAAGACCCATACTTCTATCGGGATATCATATGTTCCCAGTGATCTAATCTTCTTCATTCTCACTAATTCTATCTTCACTTTTTATTTCTAAGACTTTATTAATCGTCTCTACATTTGCTTCTATATGAATGTCCATGTCATTCAAAATTTCTGGTGTTCAATAGATTCTCAAAATACATTCTCCACCTTTCCTCTATGTCTCAAAATACATTCCCCACCTTTCCTCTATGTCTTTATACTTCGCTTGGGCCCAATGATTTTCCTCTTTATTACACACCACATGGTTTAGGCCTTGGTTCTCCTCTCGTTACCCTAGCTGGATTATGGAAGTTCTTTTCCTTGTTTTTCATTCCTAATTGGGTATATAAATTATCATAAATTTCGTATTTAGCTATTCTTACAGTTTTGCTAGCAGCCCTTTTTGTTACGACATATCATTCCAAGTCTTTTGGTGGTCTTTTTGTTTTTTGCCATATCCTATGTTGTGCTTTTTTCACTTCTATAGTTTCTTGAAAGTCCATGTTCCACAACCATGTTTCTCTATGTCTATGTCTATTGTGTCCTTTAGGTTTCTTGAGGACATCTTTGGCATTTTATTTAACACAAGTTGACATTTGATTCCACATTTTGTTAGGATCCATGTCTAGGTCTCCATCCCCATTTCTAGTAACTTTTCTTTTAGAGTCTGTTCATTTTCCCCATTCAAGCGCGACCATCATCATTCAAAAGAATCCTTATTTTCTCACTTGTTATCTTACATATTTTCATGTAAATGTCTAAGATCAACAACTTATGTTATATGAGTTTCCCTTAGGATGACTTTACCATTCTTATAAAACATGTTTTCCAGCATCTTAATAGAAAATACTCTATTTATGACTTATTATGTCTTACCCTTAAAAGTTACAAGGCCCTTCTTCTTTCTTTGTGAAAATATGTTTTGGCTATAGTAAAATAAAAAGCAATTGCAACGTCAATTGTTGATTCTTCCATTTCCATTCCTTGCTCCAAAACCATGCCTACCATGTAGATCTCTGTTAGCTATTGTTATTTTTGCGTCTGTTTTTAATGTCAAAATAACTTATAAAATATCTTAGTTATGTTTCAAAAGAGGAAAAGGCCTAATATTATTTTTTCACCTTGAAAGACCGTGTCCGAAAGTACTAGAGATATCCATGAAGAATCCAACATGGAGATGTGTTTGACATGCATGCATCAAAAGTTCAAAAAATGTGCAAATATGTGCTAAACTTTAAGAAAATAGAAGACATCTCTGTTTGTCTGCTGAGATAATGAGCCTTAAGAGTTGGTACCCACCCTTGTTTTTTAAGTTGTGAATGTGACAGGAGGAAATGGTCTATTGCTTTATCCTTTCATATCCAACCTCTTTAAACATTTATTTTTACTTCTCCTTGGGTTCAAGAGTTTCTGCCCCATTCTTTAATTTATGCCTCTGTCATTGTAATGTTTCTTTAAGTCCCTTACCAAGAATGCCCGGATGTTGAAATCTTAAAGTGGGCACTTAATATCTTAGTTATTCTAAATAGTGTTGTGAACATGAAAAGTTGAATCTTATTGCAATGATTCATTGCAACAATTTTTAGATTATGTTGGTCAATTTATATAATTAAGAAGTACATATTAACCACAGTTTTTTTATCATTACATTGCTTTTTTTTTCTGGTAGGCAAGACAAGTGCATCCAGATAAGAATCCAAATGATCCTTTGGCAGCACAAAATTTCCAAGTAAGTTTCTTTTATCCACAATATAATTATGTGTGTCCATAATCTGAATTCCCTTTTTTCCTTTTTATTTTTTAAGACATCCTTTCTGTTAATGGGCTTATTTGGCACTGTATCTTCCTTGACCCTGCTGGTTTAGTTGTTCATTATAGTTTTAACCACTTAGTTTCTGATTTCAGGCATTGGGAGAGGCTTACCAAGTACTTAGTGATCCTAATCAACGACAGGCTTATGATGCTTATGGGAAATCTGGCATCTCAACGTAAGTTTTCTATCTTACCATCAGGGAGTGATAGCATTTTTTTGAGGATTAACAAGAAAATGCTAGGATGGGAACAAAATATTAATGTCAGTTTCTATTAAAAGTGTATTAAGTCAGTTTAAAGTAGACTGATCTCTGCTTAATGATGCCTCTATGATACAGTGAGGCAATTATTGATCCTGCAGCAATCTTTGCAATGCTGTTTGGGAGTGAGCTTTTTGAGGAATATATAGGCCAGCTGGCAATGGCTTCTATGGCTTCTCTTGACATCTTCACTGAAGGAGATGACTTTGATGCCAAAAAATTGCAAGAGAAAATGAGGGTATTTTTCCATAATATTCTTTGACACAGAATTTCTTTGATTCTTACCTTCTTTTCTTATAGTTAAGGGCATTATATATCCATTTTAAAGGAAGTTTGCATTTGAATGCTTTCTTTTAACCTGTGGGAATATACTTTAAATACCTAGTACTCATAAGTCTACTTTGTAAAAAACCTATAATTGAAATAAAAGGAGTTAATTGGAATATCGAAGTTACCGAAGACTTGTGAGATCTGTATGCCTTCTTTGTCCTAGAAAGTCATTCAATTCTGAAGCTCTTGGTTTCTTTGGGATCAAAGTAATAAATGAAGAGCCAAAATCTTTGGAAATTATACCCCTTTCAAAGAACTCATAGACAAAAGCCTAAACATCCGATTTAACCAACCCCCAAAAGTGCTTGAAGAAAATGATAGGAAAACCATCCCGTTTAAGATTAAAAATTAATAAGTGAGAAAGAGAGCCTTTGATGCGATTGTTTGTAGGTTTTTTTTTTTAAATGTATTTCCTACTTCTTTTTGTTCTTTGGGCTGCACTCTCTAAAAGCTATCCCCTCTATTCGTTATGTCTTGTTTTCACTTCTTTTATTTTATCTAATTCAAAGGCACTTCCTGATAATATTAGTGACTGCACAAGATGCTGTAATTTTTGTGTTCTCTTTCTTGAATCTATATTACTGGTCTATTTTATACAGATTATTTTTTGCACAATTTTCAATGTTGACGTCTGTAATTTGAAGCTTTTTTTCATAATTATTACATCTAATATTCTTTTTCATTTTTATATATTTTTAATTTTTTATTCTGTCATGCCGTCTTTAACAGAAAGCTGAAATGGAGGAAATGCCAAAACATTCCATTCCTCTTTTCTTTTCCCTTTTACCCATGACTGAACTGCTAAGAAGACTATTCCTCACTGTTTGCTTGTCAGTGCATTATGACACTTGGTACCTATTGTAGTCTCTCTCCATTTGATCCTTAAGACCCTTTGTAAAATTTTCCTCCACTCAACTGTTCTTGATTGTGTACTTGTTTGTTATCTGGCTGCTCATACCTGAATTAGTGCCCACATTGATCTGTTCCATTTCCACTAACCCCATGACCCAAAGCCTTTTAAGAGCTGCTACGCTTATTGATCTGGTCTGTTTTGACAGATCAAAGTATTGTCAAATTTGTTTAAGAATCAGAACTAATATTGTCTGGACTCAGTAGTTCATATTGCTTATTTGAGTGGGATCAACAATTTTGATCATTTGACTTTTTCCCCCTACAAAAATTCTTTTAACATCACAGTTAGACCAAGTTAGGTTGGTGGTTGAATGGGTTTTATCTAAACATTACTCCATAGAGTTAGGGCTTCAATCTGATACAAAAAAGTGGTTCATACCATCGGGCTAAAATTAATGAAAGTTTGCATGCCTTTTTTTAATGATCTGATCCCATCCATTAATGGATATTAAACCTGACGAAGTGAGAAAAGTTAATTTTGTTAAATAATTAGTTCATCCATCTCTTCTAAATCGATCCATCATCATCACTGATGCCTTATCCCCATCCAAGGTCGGTTTTGTGAGTTCTACTCTTCCATTCAACCCTATTTCAAGCCATATTCTCCATTGCAGTGATAAAATCTAATCAGCAACCAGTCTTGGTTAGGGAAGGATAACATGTTCAGGGATTTTTATAGTCTTTGTTTCACGGCAGATAACAGTAATTTTGCTATTTTATGGAATATGTTTTCTTCTTATTCAGATGTGTCAAAAGGGGTTTTTCTGGTGAACAGTTTTTTTTTTTTAAATTTCTTTGATGTATCATCCCTATTTGTGTGGCTAGATATCATGTTTCTACCTGATTAAGTCCTAGTCGGGCTGATTCGTGGTCAATCCATTGATCTGTTCCATGGTTAGCAACTCTGGTTTGATATTGGATTGCATATTACACTCCTTTATCTATTTCTTTAAAATCTCCAGGTTGTTCAGAAGGAAAGAGAAGAAAAACTAGCTGAAATATTGAAAGATCGACTCAACCAGTATGTTCGGGGAGACAAAGAAGGATTTATTTGTCATGCTGAAGCTGAAGCATCGAGACTCTCTAATGCAGGTAATATTCAATATCTATTTCTTAATGAAATGTGACAACTTTTTCCCCCCCATAATTGGAGTTGCAGCAAGTATCTGTACAGTATTAGGGCACTAAATGTTAAACAATTCTGAAAAAGGTAGACACACGGTTGTCACTTGCATTATTTTCATTTACCTGATCTGTGTTTTACCAGTTTTATCACTGGTGAAGCCCTTGGTTCTGAAGTACCCGAATCAGTCATGTAAATGTCAAACATCATCATTGACCATCATAATTGATGCTATTTATCATAGTTTTTTTTAAGTTCTTACTCCAAGTCCCTGAAGGCCAACCATTTCTCCTTTTGTCCTTTCACTTGTAATCCTTTATTTCTTTGTAAGAAGGCTGTTTTTGGTGTTCTGCTTCTGTGACAAAACCATTTTAAACAACAATCCCTCGTAATTTCTTCTATTATTACATCCTTTAGATTTCATTCAATTTGCATATTTCAAATGCACTAACAAAAATAATCAAACCTAACCATGGAAAAAACGGACTTTGTGTTCGTTGTTGTAAAACATCTGGAAGACTATATATTTGGAGCCTGACGTGTCCAAAAAAAACAGATTATATAAGAAAAGTTTAGCCGACTGTCTTATTTTTAATAACATAAGACTTTGATGTTAGGAGCAGAATAATTTTGTCCCATTTCCACCATTGAACGTCCTGCTCTTGAAAACCATACTTGAAATTCAATGAAGCATTTTTAAGTGGACTACACATCTATGCATAGACCTTTCACTCCCACCTTTTCAGTTAGACATTTTATGTGTGTGCTCGTGTGTGTGCAACGCATGTCTCACATGTGCATGTGTATGGGTGCCTCATGTGTGGTTTATGCTTGTGCACATGTGCATGCATGCGTGGGGGCATGTGTTTATACATGTGAATGTGTTTGTGTGTGCAGTGCGTGTGTTGCAGCTTTTATTATTTTTTTCCATCTGTTTATTTTTTAAATATCTGCATCTAGCACATTGAAGAGTTCCATGTTTTTGGCTTTCTAGATTTTAATCTATTATTTCTTCTGCTATCGTTTTCAAAGAATTCTGAGCTATCCTTTTTCTACATTTTCCCAGCTTATGGAGTTGATATGCTGAACACTATTGGATACATATATGTAAGACAGGCTGCAAAAGAGCTTGGAAAGAAAGCAATATATTTGGGTGTTCCTTTTGTTGCTGAATGGTTTAGAAACAAAGGCCACTTCATAAAATCTCAAGTAACAGCTGCAACAGGTAAACAAACTTAAGATATTTCTCAGTCCTCAAAAATCTTGCTCGTTAGAGACTATACAGTGCAAGGTTGAAAACCTTGGGAATTGCTCAGTAAGAAAAGGGGATCAGCATTCATTTGGCCAACGTGAAATTTTGATCTATGTGGATCAGTGGGATGACTTGGGCTATTCATTCCTTCAAAACACTTTTTGGAAGTATATAAACTTCATATAGAATTTATAAATGTATTTATAAGTGCTTATGTAGTTGATTTTTAATTTTCATATTGTTAGCAAGTCTATGTAGCCATCAAGAAAATGAAAATAATATTGTGTAGATTGTCAGTATAAAATCTGTATAATTAGAAATGTAAAAAAAATGTATAAAACAGAAATGTAAAAGATCTTAAAATCTGTATAAAGAATGTCACAATCATCACAGCCATTTATGGCATTTATGTTGGGTTGACACATTTAATTGGATTTCGCAAATCATTCTGATGGGCAGATTGCCTATCTTAATGCCTTGCACCTTTAACTTTTCACATGTGTGAAGTTGCAACAATGAACACTTTATCAATATGTTGCAAGCTCCTGTCAATGCATTGTCTGGATAAGAAATTTAATTCATGGTACGATTCTATTTTCAACTAATCTGCAAGGTTATCAAGAAAATAATCAAGTATCGAAATTTAATTCATTCGGTTATATTTGTTGTTAAGACTTAAGGTTATAGATAAGTGATAAAAATTGGTTAGACTGTCTTGACAGGTTCGTCTAAGTTTCACTTTGACTTGGTAAAACTTGCAAATCTTTGATTTATCTTCTTGAATCGAGCAAGTCACTAATCACTAGGTCCTAACAGGTCGATACACTTCCAACCCAACCTGCTAATTCAATATTTGTTTTGACATTTCGACCCAATTAATAATTGGGTCAGATTTGGTAAACTCCGTTAATAACTGGGTTGGGCTCCAGTTGGTTTGGGCTCTAGTTGGGTCAATACGTGCTTCTTTTGATGGTTGTTTAGACCCAAATCTGACCTTTGTAGCAAATCTTAACATGCCCCACACTACCACCAATTTGACCTGGATCTGACCCAGTAATTTCTGGTTTGGATTTGCATTTGTCAACATGGTTTATTATCAGATTCAGGTTGATCCATTATTAAATAGGTCTGGTCAATACCTGTTATGCTTCCCACAATGTTGACTTAATAGCCCCAAAAATTGGATTGACTTGGTTATTTTTTGACTCGTCTTGCCAAGTCTGAATTGGTAGTTATGAGATCTGCTTTTTAGAACATTATGAAAGGAAATCTAAGAATGTGATTAGCAGATCCTTGACAATGCCATCTACAACCAAAGGGCATGTGGGTTGTGTGTGTGAACGCTTGTGGTGTGTGTGGGTGCATGTGCATGCATAAGTGTCTTTTTGTGTGGGCTCGCGCTAGAGAGAGAGTTCACAGGTGGGTTACAATGGCTTAACTGCAGCATGTCTCCCTTGGCATTAAGGGCTCCTGGTAAGTAGTACTCAAGCTGGCCAAATGTCAGAGCTATTTAAAAATTTCCTGTTTTTGGTGCTTCCCCTGTAGATTTCCAATGCAGATGTTTGGGCACATGTATAGGTCTGCTGGGACTCTCTGAATGCAAATGCATAGGGTTCCTTATTGCATGTGTTTATTTGTCTTGAGCATTGTCGAAAATTGCATTTCGTCTATTGCGAAGTGTCTGATGCTCAATGGGTGAATTTGTTGTCCTCCGTATCTTTTACAGGAGCTATTGCATTGATTCAGCTGCAAGAGGACATGAAACGACAACTTAGTGCAGAGGGAAACTATACTGAGCAAGAGCTTGAAGAATACATGCAGTCTCACAAGAAAGTGATGATTGATTCCCTTTGGAAGCTTAATGTTGCTGATATTGAAGCCACTCTTTCCCGTGTCTGTCAGATGGTCTGAATCTTCTTTCCTTTTCAGTTTTGTATGTTTATCCATTGGCCAATTCCAGATGTGACAACTAACAATTTCATATTCGCTTTCATATTTTAGGTGCTCCAAGACAATTCTGTCAAGAGAGAGGAGCTCCGGGGTCGTGCGAAGGGTTTGAAAACTCTAGGAAAAATATTCCAGGTGAAGTGTTGGAACTTCTTTCCTTTCATATATCATTCTGTTTCTTGTTTTTCGTTTGTGCTCGTGCGTTTATGCATGTGCATATGTGCCTAGATTGCACCTTTGTGCATTTAGGAGCTTAGACTTGCATTCCTGAGTGTATTTTTATCTTCATAATTAATATAGGGGGCCAAGTCGGCAACCAGTAGTGAAAGTGAAGCTCCATTAAATGGTACAATCCCCAAGCTGAATGGAAATGATCAAAGTAATGATGCCAGTTCTGATGATATGTCTCCGAAATCTCCACCCGAGGAACCATCTTGTACAACTCCTGTCATTTCACAGGTACATTCTCTTAGTAATGGCATTAAACATCTCTAGCTTCTTGAGACATTGATCAGTACTATGAAGAAAATTACCCTGCAGACTTTTTCAACTGGGTATACTGATCACTGTAACAATGCTCCAAAAACCGAATTGGAGGGTTCATTCCAAACTGTTCTAACCATAATGTCAAAATGCATTTTTTAAGGGACACAAAGTACATTGCCACTGAATCGGACTGCTGATGTTTCTATAGCGTTTGGTTTGGTCCAGACAGGAGGACCATGAGATGCTTCCACCCTGGTTCATTTTTAAAAAAACATGGTTTTATAAAACCTTGGAGTCAAAAGAGTCCTTGGAGTGCTTAGCAAGATCTTGTTGAGCACTTGACAACTCTGAAATGATTAAAACTAGGGGAAAGAAAAAGAAGCAGATAAGAAAGAATGTAAGCCTTCCAATATCAAATGTTTTAACCAAGTGATCATCTGGATGGTTGAGCCTTGGGTTTCTTCTCTCTCTCTTAACAAAGTGAAAAACTATTTTTCTTGTTACTGAGACTTTTTTTCTTTTTTGTCATCTGCGTAATATCTGTTCTAGAGCCCATATGTGGAGGCTCCGAAGTTTCAAGGCGCTCAGTATAATTATAAGATCCCGATGCCAACAGCACCACCCGGTGCCCTAAGGCAGCATGCATCGACAAAATAGTGTGGCAGGAATTTATTCTTGTGATCCAGTTGCTGAGTGGTATGCCTGTTTGACATGTATATTACAGTTTGGGGGTTGTGGAGATTTTATGTTCATTGGGTGCTTTGCTATGTTCATACATCTTAAGGTGGGATACATCATTTCCATGTTCATCAGGCATATATCATAGAACATAAGATGGAGAGGCCATAGAAGTCATTTGCAAAATTGGTTCGTCCGTTCATGGTTTCATTCATCTGCATGTGGGGTTGGGTTCATTCACAGATAAGTAGTATTTGTACATCTGAGCTTTGTGTCTGGGCGTATCTCTTTCTTTAAATATTTTGTATTAGATTTTTATAATTTATAGATGAAAAATGCCTTGTACAGATTTGTGTCTCAGTTTTCTCTCCAATTTTTTGTCATTTATCATCTCTAACATGCAAAATCAGCCATTTTCTCTTCTTTTTTTTTTTTGTGGATATGCTCAATCACCAGAGAGTTTTTAGGTTGATTGCAACATCTGAATTAGCTCTAATAAAATCAACTTATAAATATGATATCAAACATAGCTCATAATTGCAAAGCTCTTATGAAACCAAGAAGGGGTTGGTCTGACGGTCAAGAAGCTCCCTTATGAAGGGAGGTCTTGAGTTCGATCTACGTTCAACACCTCTATGTAGTTGTTTATCCGTGTGTTTGGAGTAAGAGGTTTGCACATATTCCAAGGACTAGTCTGGTTAAAATGTCTCGTAGTTTGGGCAATGCACATGTGAATCTACATAACCAGTTTTGGAAATTAAGCTATGGTCATTTTTGTTATAACATATGATATCCCTTTCGTCCTAAAATATTTTTGTCTATATCTTTTGTTTTACTTGTTGGAGAATATTTTGTGTTAAGAGGTAGAGTTGTATCTTTTGCTGAATTACGTAACTATCTTAGAATAAAAGTATCTCTAATTTATTGTTAAGAGCTTCTAAAAGGCCATTAGAAGAAAAGAAAGAGAGATCAAATGTTTTAGATTTAGGAGCAATAGTTCTCTATAACTATTTCTGTTTAATTTTTATTTTGAGTGATATATATTATTCTTTTTTTGTGTGTCCGATATAATTTGCCTTTTTATCTCCTTATTTCCTTTATTTTCTAACATTATTCTACTTTTAAAAACCCTCTTAAGTGGATATCACTTCAAAGAAATGACTTTTGGTCTTTTATTTTCTGATAAAAGGGTATTTTTAAGCGCAAGAGAAAAATTAGTTTAGGACAATCCTTAGTTTTCATATTATTTTTTACAATTTCTATTTGAAGCTTTTCTAACTTTGGGTGTTGAGAAAATGAATTCTAATGAAAAATAAAATTTAAAAGAACAAATTTACTTAAAATTAACTCGATAGGAATTCATTTTTTAATATTATAATTTTCAACATTAAATATTAATATTATCTGCCCAAGTAAAAGAAAGTTTAATAGATAAGTCTGGTATATGTCATATAAATTCATTTAAAATTTATTGTCAACCATTTATATTTAGGTTAGATAAACTTGTTTAATAACGTGTCAAAGACTCAAGATTGGTATAAGTTGGAATGGAGCGATCGTGTGATAAATGGTTGGAGTGAAAGTCAAATTGGTTTGACCAAAAGCTTGAATAGTTAATTCAAAAGGGGTTGTATCATTTAACAACGTATTGAAGATTACAACTTAAGTTAGGCCAGCGATCCTTCTACATGCATTTTGTATTTAGCGACATGAGTTTCAGTGTATTCTTAATTTTACCCTTCGCATGAACAGTAAAATTTCAATAGGCTGATTTTTACTATTCATGTGAATTTCGGTGAGCTGATTTGAAATTTTGAAGAGTCAAATTGCACCGTTCATGAATTTTGGCGAGTCGATTTAAAATTTGAGAGAGCCAAATTACACTGTTCATGAATTTTGGTGAGCTGACTTGTAATTTTAGTGAGCCGAATTGTACTGTTCATGAATTTTGACGAGCCAATTTGTAATTCCGGTGAACTTATTTGCACTGAATTTTAGCTAGCCGACTTGCTATTTCGACGAGTCGATTACACTGTTCATGAATTTTGACATTCTTTTTCTTCGGTACGACAGGTGGAGGGCAAATTGGGCATCACGGTAAAACCCGTCTGTATACACAAAATACCCGTGTGAGGATCGCTAGCCTACAAGTTAAGTTGAGTTGTTTAATAAGTGGGTGGGTTAATTAGACACAAGTTGGGTTGATTATTAGATTGTTTATGGAATAATATAAAGTTATCTTAATTAAACTTTGCTGGTTATTCCAATCAAGTCAATACATAGACCATGTATATCTTAATTTGACTTAAGATTGATTAAGTCAATCTATTTAATAAATAATTTTAATTAAAATAAGTTGAAATTTAATAAATAGTTTAATTTATATACAAGTTAAGCCAACTCTAATTTTTTGGTTAAAAAGATATATTTGATTGATCCATTTAATTTTATATTCTATGTTTGATGGTATTCCTTTTTTTTACTGTTTTTGCCGACAAATATGTAAGTAGACTAGCAAATCCGTTGGACATTTTGATATAAAACCCACTTAGTAATAAAATTAAATTGTTAAAACTGTTATTCTTTTTTAAATTTAAATTTAATCATTTTTTTATGTTCGTCTAATAATCATTATTGGATTGATCATCATAAGTAAAATGTCCAACATACTAATTTATTTTTTGTGTTAAAAATAAAAGACTATAATGATTGAAAGTGTCTCAGTTTAAAAAGTATTATATTTTTAATTATAAGGTAAGATCCATCTTCTTATATCTAAGTGATCTAATGAGGCGGAATTTTTAGTATTCGAAGAGCATTAGTTTTAGGGTC
The DNA here is from genome assembly GCA_013350335.1 of Chimonanthus salicifolius. Lineage (NCBI taxonomy): Eukaryota > Viridiplantae > Streptophyta > Magnoliopsida > Laurales > Calycanthaceae > Chimonanthus > Chimonanthus salicifolius. The sequence continues at coordinate 28,494,653 of CM023533.1, read as the reverse complement.
TGAATTAAGGGGGATTAAATTAATTATTAAGAGTGATTCCTCCAATGCTATTAAATGGGCCAGTGGGAAGAAGCATCCTCTTTGGAGGCTTATCAATTTGGTGAGGGGGATTAATGTGTTGTCTTTGGGCATGGAGGTCTCATTTTCACTTGTCAAGCGCTTAGCAAACGAGGTGAAAGACTTCTTCACTAAAAATAGTGTGGAGGAAGCTATCAAAGGCTTTTTTCAATTCTCTAGAGGACAGTGATTGCTTAATTATGTGCCTGTAACGTTCATTTGGATTTTATTGGGTTTCAGATCTTCTTGTATTTTTCTTGGAGCCTATAACTCTTAGGCCCCTTATATCTTTTTCCTTTCTCTTGTATGCTTCTCTTTTAATAAATTTATTTTCACCGCTCAGAAAAAAAAAAAAAAAAAAAAGTCTAGGCGTGAGTGAACTCCAAATATAAAAAAGCCCTTATTTTTTAACTTAAAAAAAGGATCATCTTTTTCTATAAACACGATACAAATACCACTACAATATTGAATAAAAAAAATTCACACCATGTGATTTATTCTAATGAGCCTACACAGAATATTTACACGCTATATGTCTTACAATCAAAGTAATAATCTTGGCCGATAAAAGTGATAACGAGATTTTGACTCCTGGTTACAATTATCATGCCTCCAATTTGATTGCAACCAGAGTTACATTCACCATTGAAATAAAAATTAGTTTTTACATCATCATTAACTTTTAAACCTTAAAATCTAAAACTAACGATCAAAATTTAAGATATTATTAATTTATAAAAAGCAACTTTTATTTAACTTGATTTCTTTAGTAATGTTGGCCAGAAGTGAGTCTTACAAAAGAAGACAGTTACTTGAGAGGTGAGAAGTCTTTTACAATTTTAGCCAAAAGGAGAAACCTTTTTAAAATTATAGAAAGTTAGAAGAATTTTTTTATTAAGACTTTATAATGATATACCGTCTAATGGATCTTGGAGTCTATAGTTATAGTTGAATGTGATATAAAGAGATTTGTATGAATATATTTTGTATAAAATTTCACTTCAATATGATCATTCTCTCTTTATTATAAATTTTAAAAAATGAATAATCTATACTCATTAAAATTTAAAGGTGAAGAATATATTCATATAATCACTTATTAAGTGAATTTAATTAGATGAGACCGTTCAACCATTTGATAGCATATCTAGGTAGATATGTAACTAAACTCAAAGTTTAAGGGTTTCTTTTAAATAAATATAAATCATAAGGGGATTTTTTTCCTATTCACCTACTTAGTTGAACTTCAAAGCCTCCCGAAACCGGTGTTGAAGATTGGCAGCAACGATTCAGTTCTGATTCTCGTATTTTCGTCCAAACTCCAAAACTAGCATGTGAGTTGCTCACTTCCTCCCATTATTCTTCAATTATCAAATCATCAAATGCATTCGACAGAAGGAAGGATTCTCTTTTTTTCTTTTTTCTTTTTGAAATGGTTACTGTATTAACGGAGGAAGCGCACCAAAGAATTACAAGAATTAGAAAGCAGCCAAGCAATTAATCAAACCAGTGTTGAAGGGATGTTATGGATTCTTTTACCACCCCCAATTCACAATCTTCTATTCCAATTGTTGCAAACACTGCATCGTCGTCATATCTAACACCTACCAACATCAACACATCCATATGCAAACAAGAGGAAGAGGAAGAAGAGGAAGAAGAAGAAGATGAGGATGATCATGAAATAGAAGAAGAAGGAGAAAGACCAACATCAAATACCAATGAAGAACCAGCAAATCTAGACCTCACTAACCAATACGCCCTTGCCTTCCAAACCCCCTCCTATAACTACATCTGGTCCAAGATCCACCAAGACCCCAATCCTACTCTCTCTCTGGGGCAACTCAATCTCCTCCAACCGGATCGAACCGCCGTTGAGCAGGCCCTCCAACAAACCGGTTCCACTAACCTCACCCGCCTAGTATCCGACTACTTCGACCGCAGCGAGCACACTTCCCGTCTCTGCCTCCTCCTCCAGCAGTCCATCGACCAAGCCCGCGCCCTCTACTCTCCTCTCCATGACCTCTTCTTCCTCTCCCCCTCTTCCTCCTTTTCTCAATCTCAATTGAATTGGGCCTTCGAAATCCTATCAGAATTCCACGCCCAAGAAAACCCAATTTCAATTCGATCCGATTTCGGTGACGTCCGCCTCTGCCTTTCCCAGCTCAAGCTCCAGCTCGACGGTTGCCTCCACAGGGCCCAAGCCCGTTCCCGCCTTGCGCGCAACTCCGCCATTTGCCTCGTTGGCACTGCAATTGGGGTGGCCTTATCTGCAATTATCATCGCCACCCATGCAATTGGTGCTCTCGTTGCTGCTCCCTTTTTTTCATTCCTTCCTGCCGGGTTTGCAACTCAGCAGCTTCGTCATATTTCACAGCTGGATGCTGCAGCAAGGGGGGCTTATGTTCTGCACAATGATCTTGATACTATCGATCGGCTGGTTGCCCGGCTGCATGAGGCAGTTGAGACTGATAGGATGGTCGTGCAGTATGGGCTACAGCGGGGGAGGGAACCGTTTACAATCATGGAAGTGGTCAAACAACTCAAGAAGAATCAACCCAACTTTGAACACCAGCTAAAAGATTTGGAGGAGCACGTCTGCCTCTGTTTTGCCACTGTTAACCGAGCACGCTCTCTTCTACTACAGCAGATTTTTGTACCAAACACATAGTTCACACTTCTTATGTTTGGATTAGTGAATTCTCTACCTTCCCCCCCCCCCCCCCCCCCCTCCCTCCCTCTTCAAATTCATCGCTCCCTCCCTACTTGCATTTGCACTGCCCCCTTCCCAGTTTTCACACTCCAAGATTCTTCGTACATCAGTTGTGTGAAAGCAAAAGTCAGTGCAATATTACTGCCTGCCTTCACTTTCCCTAAATCATATAAAACAGATAAAGAGGAAAAATCTGCCTCTGATATTTGTACTGTTGATTCAATTTCTTTTGTATTCTCTTGCTCACTGATTTTTCATGTAGTGATAATTACATTGCTCAGTTGGGCATATTTCTTCAAATCCAGTTTGGGAACACCTCACCAATGTGCACTTGGCAACCAATTTCATACCATTCACTGCTCATGCATTTGTTCAATTTTAACATTTTCTCAATTCAGCATTCTACGGATCTTTAAAACATTTTGACGGAGAAATGTTCTTAATTATGAGAAACTTTTTGTTAATTATTAATAGGTAAGATGTCTATTTGTTAATTAATTAATTGATTAATTTATTGTTCACTTTTGTAATACATGTGAGTAGCATACCAATGAAAAACGACAAGGGGAACAATACTAAAATGAACAAAATTGCTGCTGGGATTTCTTTACAGGCATGTTATCAATTTGTATAATGCATGGCATGAAAAAGTGTCGATGCCTCACCCTTCATACCTTTCACTTAAGATGATGGTATCTATAATTGGTTGTACATGTGAATGAATCATCTCCATTGCTAAATTGCTAGTCATAAGAAACCTATCTTACTCAAAATTGGCCGACATTGCGAACTGTGCATGTCTTCATGATGAGTAAACTGGCGAATAAACTCATGCTACTTCCAACCCATACTCAGCTTCATGTTTTGCAGAATCAGTATCTCTCTTCGAATGCCATTTCCTGAACACCACCAAAAAAATTGTACAAAAATAAACAATAACGTAAAAAATTATCATCACCATATGGTTTGCAGAAAATAGACAGTGGAGACTTGGAGAGAAGGGGAATATAACAATTCAGTTAGATCAAAACCTGGTCGCATATGGGGCAAGTATTGCTCCTTTCCATCCATTCAAGGATACACGAAAGGTGGTAATGGTGCTTGCATTGGGTGTTTATCTTCGGGTTATTTTCATCATAACCTGCCATATGAACCAACATTGTTAAGATCAGACATTGCACTCTTGACTAGAATGAGAAGTTTCATGATCAATTTGTTGCATATACAAATGTGAGTGAGATTCCCGAAGAGAAGGTTTGAATGATAAACCTCCTTAGAAAACCAGCAAGGTGGCTATTTATATCAAGAAGGGGAATAAAACCCTCCATTGTGGCTTATGAAAGCAGGTCTATCAATCACCACAAGATGGATGCAGTCATTTCAAGAATAATTTGGCTGCAATGCAGATGAGTGACTGTTCCCTATTGTTTCTTACAAGTCTGGACCAGATAAACCCTCATGTGCGTTGACATGGGCACTTGAAAACTGAGAAAATACACTGATCTCTCTAAGGCCGGGTACTAGAGCAATCATATCCAATGTTTCACCACCCCTTCCCCATTACAAATTTGACTTTGCTAAGTTGCAAAATGTGGTATATCCTACATATTAGAATTTTCTTTAACGGGATGTCTAGCTTGACTCACCAACCGTGCTATGTGCTCTTGTCAATAAAACCTAGCTATTGACCTCATAAAGTGGCATTATGAAACAGTTCTTCTCCATTGCCCCTTCTCTAATAATTTTGGTGTTTCTTTATGCCCCTTGTGTCCATGTCTAGGTTATTTCTCCTTCACTTTGTGTCCTCATTGATGGATCATTTTGGGGTCCCATTCAAGGGCTGAGGGAAAATCCTGATGAATGTTTTTTTTTTTTAATGGTGAAACGATTCAAACCCTCAAACTGCATGATTGCAACACTTGTACAACTTAACTGTGTACAGGCTATTATCATTAGGACCTCTCCAAAAAGTTGTCTATTCTTCCAGGTTTATTGCAACTGGATATTCATGTACACTGCAGTACATTATATAGATTATTTTCTTTTAGGAATGAGTGGCAAAGTAGAACTAAAAAAACCAGCTCTAATGGATGAGACATTAGAGGTAGGTAGATAAATTAAAGCATGAAACCATAGCAGTTTATTCATTTTTAAGCAAATGCAACCGGTTCAACTAGCTGTTTAATGATGTAAACTTGATATTGCAAACGTACCATCAAGACAAGTAGGGCAGAAATCATCATCATTGGTTAATGGTAGAAGTGATTCTCCTATTGTAGATTCTTCACAAGCATCCAGAAATTCAACTTTGTAATCTACTGATGGATTATGAGATGGTTCACCTCCCCGAGTTTTAATTACATCAGTTACTGCAGACTGATGTTCTTGGTTCCGTATGGGGACAATCTTGTTAGGTGTTGTTTGTTGTCGATCTCGAGTCTGTTCAATGCCTCTCAAACCTACACCCACAAATCTCTGAATGAGTAACACTCGGAAAAAATGTTCTTAGTAAGAAAGTCTTCTGTCCTTCGAAGTACAAACCTTGATTTGGAGATGAGTTCTTATTTCCCAATCTGTTAGCAGACTGCACTTCGACACAAATCAAACAAAATAGAGATCAAACAGAGTTGAAAAGCTCAAATGGTACTTATTTCTAATATTTTTATCATGAGCTCATATCCATGATTAAAAAGAAAGAGAATTGCTCTTGGAAACAGGAATACAACTTCCAAAGCCAAACATGAAGGGGCTAACTCCCCATTTTTGCATGTGGATGCGACCCACCTCACAGAAGAGTTTGTCAATAAGATTTGAAATGATTATGCAGCATACAATTTTGCATGCTTTATTAAGAGTTTGACACTAAATAGAAGACAGGACTTATTCAAATGTCTTGTGAAGTAAAAAAGTGTAAGATGGCGGTAGCACTTGGGCATGTGAGAGAGCCTAGGGTTGAAAAAACTTGCCTCTTCTGGCTTCTTTTGGATTGTGATGACTCAAAAGAGGATCTAATGGAAAGTTTTTGGTGTGAAATATGCTAGGCTCAATTGAGAATATGATTGCTCCAGACCTGTGCAGGGGAGTATTTAAAAATTTGAAGGGTGATCAGGAACTCCTTTATTTCTGGGTATCACCAAGTGCGACGGCAGGACTCTTGAGGATTTAAAAAAAAAAAGGCCCTCCAAATCTTCCTTTTTTATTCAATATCAGATTTTTTTTTTTTCCTCCCATATAGGTATAGTGAGTCCCTCCTATCAACTGTGGTAAAAATAAATAAAGATTCAACTTCTGATGCTTGCGATCTCTCAAACATCATCATCTGTATGAATTCTTGCTCGACCCTTCCCCACTCTTGATGATGTTGTGTCATCTCAATAGAAAGTTAAATCATCTTATGGATGTCCTTTCACATAAAACAACTTTGTGGTTATAGTGATGTTGTCCAAACCCACAAAGGGCAGATTTTTTCTTTCCTTTGTGAAATACTAAAAAAATTGTTAAATTGAAAAGAACACAGAGTAGCCCTTAGTCAAGTAATCCATGATTTTGCAGGCTGAGCGAGACATGAACAATCAATTCTCCTAGTAAGTGTCTACGTAGAAGCTAAGCAAGTGTTGAATGAATGAAATTAAATTATTGAAAGTATGGTTTCCTCTCTCTCTCTCTGTATATATGTATGTATGCATCTACTGAAATAGGAACAACAAAGGGACAGCATTTTCCTCATACCAATGGAGATACATAATGTTCTCATTGCCCCAAAGGAGCCATTGATTCAAAAACATCTCATCTTCTTTACAGAAAAGCATAGATGAAAGAAATATAGAATATGGATTCTCCATTAATCAGAGGCGTTATCAGGAGGAGGAGAGTCCTTGTCTGAAGAAAGAAAGAAACCAAGCAAGCAGATACATGACCGACCTAACATAGAAAAAAGATCTACATCGATCAGAGAAGTGTCCGGCCATGAAATAGGAAAATTAGAACTCCGAATACGAAGCCGCAAAACAAGAAACTACCGTGTCTGAACAAAGATCAAAACAAGAAGAATTATAAAGAAATCTCACCTGTTCTCTGCGATTGGAGAATTTCAGTCCATCTACTCTTGAGGAGGCCGAGCCTCTGCCATTGTCTTGGTTCAGAACACTGCAACAAGCTCCCATCTTCCCCAGAACTGGAAAAAACTTGCAATGAAGCAGAGAAAGAAAAACGAAAATCAAGGAATCCAAACAGCCACAAAGAACTAAATAATGGAAGAGATCTCAAATTCTCAACTTAATATCCGAAACAGAGACTCTTTCTCATGAATACGAATAATTTGGGTACGTAAAGAACGAAGGTAAGAGTTGAAGATAGGAATCGTTGCTTTGCTTCTTTCTATATTTAACTAATAATTAATAATTAATAATTAATGACATTTAAGATTATATTTAGTAAAATCTGATTGAATCCGATTACCAAATCCAACTTATTTAATAAACGGTCACAACCCATTTAATGAATGAATCTATCATAATTCATTGTCATAAATACCGTTCTTGCGATATTAATGACGATGAATAAATATTTTCAAAACAGGAAAATCTCTTGAAAAATATAAATAATACATTAGTGATAAGAAATTTATCAGTAATTTATCGTGAATTTATCGAGATATTACAACTTATTGTGTTTTCAACGTGATTTTATTGAGAATTTATTACAGTGTCGATAAATCTCGAAATATTAATAGCAATGATATTTTTGTGATAAAAACATGATAAATTTAAAAATACCACCGATATTTGTGACATTCTCGTAATCCATTTAAATTGACCCGACTAACCTCACATTCTATATTTAAAGTTTAAACATCATTATCTCTTAATCTTTTTTTTGAAACAGTTGAGAATATTATCATTAAGGAGAACAAATAATACAAAGTAGAAAACAAGAGGTGATGGCCTAAGAGAATTAGGCCCCCAACCCTGAGAAAGAACCATCAAACAATAAGAACATCCAACCAAAAAAAAAAAAAAACCTACAACCGGCTTCATCCCATCAAAAAACCTAGATGAATAAGCCGTTAACCGCCCGGGGTGTTGAAGATGCCACGAGTAGCCCCGTCCACCCCATTCTTAGCAAGAAAATCCGCTACTCCATTTGATGACCTACTAATTTGAGAAAAAGATACCTCCAAACCAACCATTAACTCCTTAATCTCCCTAAGTAAGGTAATTAATCTCCAAGGGGGACGCTTCAGACCCTTGGCCCATTTGATAGCGTTGGAAGAGTCACTTTCAATAATTAATTTCTCCCCCCTAAGTGATGCCCCTAAGGATAAAGCCCTCCTAATACTAAGAAGTTCTGCCTCATTAGACTCCTTGATCCCGATAGACTCCGAGAAAGCGATACGAGTAAAACCCAGATGATCCCTAAGCGCACCCCCTATCCCAGCCGGTCCAGGTTTGCCTTTGGATGCTCCATCAACATTAAACTTCCACGAACCTACAGGCGGAGGAACCCATCCAACCGTAGGTTTCCCCCTCTTGATGGAATGTCCCAAACAACCGTCCAAAGACACACACAAATCTCCAACTTTGAACTCTCTAAATTCCTTGTTAGCGCATAGCCACGAGAATAATCTCCATTTGGCGATTTCAAAAAACTCGCCAAACTCCAAACTACTTCCTTCAAAAATTCTAGCATTTCTCTCTCGCCAGATGGTCCACATGACCGCGGCCGGGATAGAATTCCACATAAGCTTGTTTCGAAGAGGTAACCGAACCACAGTCCAAGACTCCAGAAGCCCTTCCCAAGATCCAGGACTAACCCATGAGATTCCCAACAGATTGACAAAAGCACTCAATAATCTCCAAGCCACTGGACAACTTACAAAAAGATGGTCTAAAGTTTCTTCTGCCAGATGACAAAGGGTACAATTATGATCTCCATCAGAACCTAAAAGTCCTCTGCGCCTTAGTTCCATTCTGGTTAGGATCCTTCTCTTTACACAACACCATATGAATATCTGAATTCTAGGTGGGGCCAGATTGTTCCAAACAATAGCCTTAGAAGCTAAAGAGCCATCCATCCTGTCAGAAGTCAGATCAGACAATGATTTAACCGAAAAGACTCCAGAAGAGTTCCCCGTCCAAATCCATTCATCAGTACTCTCCAAATCCATCTTGAAGTCACCCAGTTTTGCCTTAAGGTCGTTTAAGGAATCTACTTCGAAAGTCCGAAGTTCTCTCCTGAAATCAAAAATCCACGAAATACCCTGCCTATCCATTTTGACCATATCTTGGACTAGAGTCTGTCTAGTCCTGGAAGCTCTAAATAATCTAGGGAAAGTGTCACGCCCCGACCCGACCAGTGGGCCCGGAACGCGACTGATTTTTTTTTTTTTTTTTTTTTGAAAGGAAAGTAAACTAATCCACAAGCACTCTTACTGGGCCGGATCAACAGTTAGGCCCAGCGGTTACACATCAGCCCGCTAAGAGGACTCAAACATGTACCATAAGCATGCCCCATAGACATAGCAAAACAACACAATAACATCCACTAATAATAAGATCAAACAAATATTAACATTGATAAATCAATCCATAACATCGTCTCAAATGGCAACATAGCCGATTACAATAGTCAAATACAAATTAAGTACCACATCCGGTACTTAATACAAAAATAACGGTTCCGAGAACCAACAGAAAGAGATCAGGGCATTCCGCTCCGGGGGAATCCCAAAACACTGCCTTGGCTCAAACGCCCTAAGTTTGAAAGAGAGGGTCCTCCTCCTCGGGTTCATCGCCTGAAAGGTGAGTGGTGTGAGCTAACAAGCCCAGTGAAGGATAATTAACAGTGCACATTAAGCAAATAGTAAAACAGGTTAACAACAGTTAATATCACATGCTTGATAACAGTAAGCATAATCTCAAATAAGATAATAACATCATCAACTATCAATCACTGCCTTTATCCACCGTAACGCCTGCCGACTACACTGAGACCAGTATTAAGTCCCGACACGGTCAAAATACATCCTTGCAAGTACATCTCCGGCTCTTAAACGTAACCGGTACTGACACCCTCAAGTCAGCAACTGACGACAGCATGGTCCGCCCATGGTCCAGTAGACATAAACCATCTCTCATATGGCCGATATTGGTTCAATAGCCCAGGTACGTGGAAGCAGTCTTACATACACATACGGTCAACACCGTAATATCAAATAATCACAGCACTCTTACCATAGTGCATTATGTATCGGCACATGAGTGGGTTCGTCAAAATCGAAACCACTCATTGCTCAAAATAACACCTGTTTACAAAATCTGCAGAGTTAAGTTCCCTCACCGTGATTGTGTGGTTTCGCGGTCTCTGTCAAACAGCATACAAGTGCTCAATCAATATATGTCAAATACGTACATATACGTAGGATTTGGAAATCATATATTTTCCTACAAAATATCCGGGTTTAATGGAATGAGTCTCCTATTTGGTTTCTATCCTCTTTAGATCATCCACAAGATAATAATATAATGAACATAAGGGGCTCAGTCCAAACTCATATTGTCTTCTGGGCATTGACTAGATTGACTTATTGAGTAAGGTCTAGATCCTCGGGTCACTTCTCGGTTGTCTTCTGGATAGGACCAGAGCTGACATTTTGAGTAGGCCTCGAGGTCACTCAGTGCCCGACTATAGTGTCGTCCTGAAAGTGAATCACTCAGTTCCCGACTAGTGTCGGACTGAAAGCGTATACGATAGTATTTACACTATAAATAATAAGAGGAAAAAGGGTTAGTACAATTTTAATTAACAGGGGGTATAAATCGTAACAAATAGTTAAACATATTAAACAAATAATAATCAAGATTAAAACAGTAATCAAACAATATTTTATCATTTTTCAAAACAGTGTTCCTCGGAGCATTACTTCGGAACTTGGGACAGTGGCTTCGGATCATCCGAACCACCTAAAACTGAGTCACTGGCCTCGGATCTTGAGGCCTGACTTCGGATCGTCCGAAGACTGGGTCTCGGACCGTCCGAAGTCCATCCGAACAGGAAAAACAGAAGTCTCGTGGGTCTGCAAATCTCGGAACGTCGAAGGCATGTCTCGGACCTTCCGAAGGGGTTCGGTCCTTCCGAGCTGAGCTCGGTCCTTCCGAAAAGGGTCTGGCTCGCCTCGGGCGGACTGGGCTTCGGATTGAAGCTCGGAACGTCCGAGGATCACTGCTCGGACCGTCCGAAGATCGGCTCTCGGACCTTCCGAGAGTCGTCTTCTCCAACTGTATTCAACAGTAGACAGTCATGGCGGAAAACAGGGTGAAATGCGATTCCAGAAAGGGAGGGCTTTCTGGATTCGTTTTTCACATCCGTCTGGTCTGATGGACTCCTCTGGGAGTCCTCTTTCCATAGGGAGAGGTTTGGAGCTCAAAAGCTCAAAGGGTCATCCGATTTTAAGGGTAAATCCTCACGGGTATATGAAACCCATGGTTTTCCTTAAAATTTAAAACTGGTTTTTCTCAGTGAAAACAAGGTCAAAATCTGATTTTCTTGATTCTAAATCGGTTAGAACTTAAAAAGGAAAGCAATGGATACCTTGGTTTTGATTCCTGGGTTGAAATTCAGATTTTTGAAAATCTTTGCTTAAGCTTACTGTTACTGAAAAACAGCAGCTCAGGGTCGGTCGGTCGGAAATCAAACAGAGAGCAGAGAAGAGAAGAATTGCTGGGATTTGAAACGGAAGAAGGGGCCTTGAATTTATAGGCTCCTCTCGCCGGAAAATCGGCTGAAATCCGATGGGACGGGACGGCAGAAGGTGATGATCACCGCCGAACGGCCAGTGCATGCGGCATGGCGTGTGCAGGCTGTTATGGTTTTGCAGATCAGTCCCCAATTATTTCCCAATTTGCAGAAAGGGCCTGGTTTAAGAAATTTTGATTTTTAAAACTAAAAGTACTAATTTAAGACCTCAAAAACTTAATCCAACCTTACAGATGGGTTGGGTTTTTAAACCCTAGGTCACCATAGAAATTTCAGTTTTTATCTCTAAATAAAATCCTTTGATTTAAACAAAAATCACATTTTACCCATAATTACTTAATTAAACAAATGTAAAAATAACTAATTTGTAAACCTTATTTTGAGATGAGATGAAATATCTAGTTCATTATTACAATGGTCTAACACCCAATACCATTTTCGAAATTTATTTCTTTCCCAAAATTATTTAAAATAATTAAAACTCTCTTTCGGGGTTCCGACGGGTGATAAATAAATATTATTTTCTGAAAACTAAATCATTTTGAAATAATAAATGCAAATCCTTCATTAAGGAGAGTATTATCCACCAATAGAAATCACCAAATCACACAATTTAGGGAAATATTCACAACAAGTGGCAAATTACCGAAATACCCATCCAGCTGAACGGGCTGGATCTCTGAGCTCACGAGCTCGGATTGGGCCTCGCTTGGGCTTTCCTCAAAGCCCTGATCGAAAACCTCGAGATCAACCGGTTAAACACGGAAATTAAGCGAAAACACTCCTAATCCGGGGCAGGGTATTACATCCTACCCTCCTAAAAGAAAATTTCGTCCCGAAATTTAGAACAAACCCTACCTTCTTGGCCTGTGAACAAGCCAGGGTACAGCTTCTGCATCGTCGATTCAGGTTCCCACGTCTCATGTTGCACGTCGCGATGTTGCCACAGCACTCGCACTAGGGATATAGACTTCCTCCTGAGCTCTTGAGTCCGACGTTCTAGAATCTTGACTGGCGTTTCTTCAAACGTTAAGTCCTCTGATACCTCAATATCTTCAAAGCTGATCACATGTGACGGGTCAGGCTCATACTTTCTTAACATAGACACGTGGAACGTACTATGCACTCTCTCCAAAGCCTGAGGAAGATCCAACTGATAGGCCACTTCACATATCCTCTTCAAGATCTCAAAGGGTCCAACATATCGAGGTGATAGTTTTCCATTGCGCCCGAACCGCTGCACTCCATGACGTGGTGCCACACGTAAGAAAACTCGGCCGCCAACTGCAAACTCCAAAGGTCGTCGCCTTTTGTCAGCATAACTCTTTTGTCTGCTCTGGGCTGTCTTGAGACGCTGTCTGATTACTTCAACTTGCTCTGACGTCTCACGCACTAGATCAGGTCCTAGTAGCGCTTTGTCTCCTACCTCTGTCCAACAAAGAGGTGACCTGCACAGTCTGCCATACAGAGCCTCGTAGGGTGCCATCTGCACATTGGAGTGATAACTGTTGTTGTAGACGAACTCGATCAAAGGCAAGTGATCTTCCCAACTTCCCCGCATATCCATCACACAAGCCCTTAGCATATCCTCTAAGGTTTGAATGGTTCTCTCTGACTGACCATCCGTCTGAGGGTGAAAAGCAGTGCTAAAGCACAGCTTAGTCCCCAACTCCTCTTGCAATCCTTGCCAAAACCTTGACACGAACCTCGGGTCTCTATCAGATACAATGGATACAGGCACTCCATGCAATCTGACTATCTCCTTCAAATACAATCTACTTAGAGTAGCCAAGGAATCCGTCTTCTTGATCGGTAGAAAGTGAGCTGACTTCGTCAATCGATCGACTATTACCCAAATAGCGTCGTTCTTCTTAGGAGACTTAGGAAAACCAGTTACAAAATCCATCGTGATATGCTCCCACTTCCATTCAGCCACTTCCAAAGGTTGCATCTTTCCACCGGGTCGTTGATGTTCCGCCTTCACTTGTTGACAAGTTAGGCACTTGGACACAAAATCTGCTACCTCGCGCTTCATACCTTTCCACCAGAAAAGTCGCCGCAAGTCACGATACATCTTTGTACCACCGGGATGCACTGCAAAGCGAGATCGATGAAAGTGATCAAGCACTTTCCTCCTGCACTCGTCCGATTTTGGCACGAACAGTCTATCTTTGAAAGTAAGACTTCCGTCTGCTTTGATCTTCCAGTCCTCTAGAGTTGCTCCTCCTGAAAGCTGAGTTGCCAACTCCTTTGCTTCTGGGTCGCTTTGTTGTCCTTCCAACACCAAACTAACTACCTCGGGTTGCAGAACCAAACTATGGATTCTTGCTGACCCGCTTCCTTCGATCAGCTCCAGATCGTACTCGGACAGAACTTCGAGCATCTTCCATTGCAAGGATGCCATCCTCGCCACGTCGTTATGAGACTTCCTGCTCAAGGCATCGGCCACCACGTTGGCTTTCCCTGGGTGATAGGAGAGACTAAATTCATAATCTCCCAAGTACTCCATCCACCTACGCTGCCTCATATTCAAGTCTTTCTGAGTGAAGATATACTTGAGACTATGGTGATCAGAAAACACATTGAACTTCTCACCATATAAGTAATGTCTCCACAATTTCAACGAGAACACAACAGCTGCCAACTCCAAATCATGAGTCGGGTAGTTCCGCTCGTGTCCCTTCAATTGCCTGGAACCATAAGCTACTACCTTCCCCTCTTGCATCAGCACACAACCCAAACCAAACTTGGACGCGTCGCAATAAACATCGTAACCTCGTCCTTGCTCGGGTATCACTAACACTGGAGACGTCGTCAACTTCTCCTTCAGTTCCTGAAATGCTTTCTCACAAGCTTCGCTCCACTCGAACTTGACGTTCTTCCTCGTCAGCCGAGTCATCGGTACCGCGATCTGAGAGAAGTGCGGGATAAACTTTCGGTAATATCCTGCTAATCCCAGAAAGCTCCGGATCTCGAACACGCTCTTGGGACTCTCCCAAGTCTTCACGGTCTCTACCTTTGCTGGATCTACCGAGATTCCTCCTGGAGACACTACATGTCCCAGAAATTGCACTTGAGTCAACCAAAACTCACACTTGCTCAGCTTAGCGAACAGCTGATGCTCCCGAAGAGTCTGAAGAATAATCCGCAGATGACGCTCATGCTCCTCTTCTGATGACGAATAGATCAAGATATCGTCGATGAAGACTATCACGAACTCTCGCAGATACGGTCGAAACACCCGATTCATCAAGTCCATGAACATGGCTGGTGCGTTCGTCAAACCGAAAGGCATCACAAAAAACTCGTACAAGCCGTACTGCGTCCGAAAAGCAGTCTTTGGAATGTCTTCCTCTCGAATCCGCAACTGATGGTAACCCGATCTCAAATCGATCTTTGAAAAACACTTCGATCCCCTCAAAAGATCAAAGAGGTCATCTATTCTAGGCAACGGATACTTATTTTTAATAGTTACCTGGTTAAGCCGCCGGTAATCTATACACATCCTCATCGATCCATCCTTCTTTTTCACAAAGAGAGCAGGTGCGCCCCACGGCGAGTTGCTCTGACGGATAAAACCAAGACTAAGAAGCTCTTCTACCTGCGTAGCTAGCTCTCTCTGCTCTGCCGGCGCCATCCGATAAGGTGCCATGGAAATTGGAGATGTTCCTGGCTGTAGGTCTATAACAAACTCTATCTCTCGGCGTGGAGGTAGCCCAGCCAACTGGTCAGGAAAAACATCCATAAACTCACACACCACCCGAGGAGCAACAGACCCTACACCACCTACATCTTCCCAACCCATGCTTGCCACCACACTACCGGGATACGCCCTAAGGCCAGAGAAAGTGACTCTCATCCTTTCATAGGGTACCAACTTCTCAACAAACCTCTCACCGGTTGAGGAGACCCCATGAATCCTCTTCTGAGGGCAGTCTATCAAGACTCCAAAAACAGACATCCAATCCACACCAAGGATGATGTCAAAGTCCGTCATTTCCAGAACTAGAAAATCATAAGACAACTCCACTCCGCTAATCTTCAAAACGTAAGATCTACACTCTTGGTTTGCCAAAGCCTTCTTACCCAAAGGTGAAACTACCATTAGCGGGTTAACTACTTCTACAGGTTTCAAACCCAATCTAACACAACAAGTTCTAGAGATAAAGGAATGCGAAGCACCGGTATCAAACAACACTCGAGCCAAAAGACTGAAAAGATGAAGGGTACCTTCCATTACTGCGTTCTCCATTGGTTCCTCCTTCTGAGTCCCTAAAGAGTAGACTCTCCCTTGAGGACGCCCTCGTCCTCTCCCCTGATCGCTCCGAGGTGGTCCGTTCCTCGGTGTCGCTGATCCTCTGGAAGCCTGCTGAGAATTTCTGCCGACAGATGGTTGCACCACAGAGTAGGAAACTCCTGCGCCTTGTGAAGGTGCCGCTTTACCAGAAAAAGGACAATCCTTGAACAGGTGCCCGGTTTGCTTGCAGTGAAAACAAGCTCTCTCTCCTTTGGATTGACAGAATCTAGAAGTATGCCCTGGCTGATTGCAGGTGTAGCATACGATTGGCCGAGAGTCGGACCGACTGGACTGGCCCACACTAGGTTGGCTCTTCCTGAAGAAAGGCCTCTTCTGCTGATTGAACCTTGCCTTCTTGTTAGAAGAAGGTTTCTGAGAGCTGTCAGTGCTCCGGTTGATAGAGTCCACCGCTTCTACCTTCGAAGCGCGCTCGATGATCTCCTCCAGAGTGTTGAACACTAGGCCGGCCACTTGCCGCTGCAGGAAGGGTCTGAGTCCGTTTTCGAAATGCTGGATCTTCTCCTCCTCATTGGCTGCAATCCACGGCACAAACTGCATCAGGTCGATGTAGCGCATGGCATACTGTGCCACTGTATCTGAACCCTGCTGAATGTTGAGGAACTCTCTCTTCCTTGCCTCCTTCACCGTCTTTGGAAAGTAACGGGCCAGAAAGGCTGCAGAAAACTCCTCCCAAGTCATTGGCTCGTGATTACGAACCAAGCTCTTCGCCTCCCACCATTCGTAGGCGTTCCCTTCGAGCTGATAAGTTGCCAAGGTCACACGTAAATCATCGGCGATTGCTAGGGTATTGAGGATTCGGCTAATCTGGGTTAGCCAGTTCCTCGCAGCGCTGGGGTCTTCTGTTCCCGAGAAGCTAGTCGGGTTCAGACGTTTGAACTCTTTCAGAGCCGAGGTGGCTCTCTCCTCTGGCGTTTGGACTGGCGGACGTCGCATATTTTCAGCTATCTGCTGAAATGCTTCAACCGCCGCTCGTATCGCCTCATTGGGTAGGTCACGGGGTGGAAGACCAGTCCTCCTCCCACGAAAGTTGGCTCGGTTTGCGTTGGGTCCTGACATCTGTTATTTACACTTGTAAATATCATTAACCAAATTTTAAATTTTTTTATCAAAGTAGAAGACACAAGTTGTAACAATTTCAATTTAGAATTCATTCAACAATTTCAATACAAGTACAAAGGTTAGTAGGGTGTAAAAACCCTTCAAAATAACCAAACTTAACCCTTATAAGACAAAACTCCCTGATGCCCCCTAACAATGATTGATCTAATTCCCTGAAAAAGATCCTTCTTCACCACCAAAATAATAAAAGTTATCTGGGCAGGTCTCAGATTTGTGCCCGTACACCCCACAAGTTAAACAGGGTATGATCCCCGGTCCTCCTACATAAGGACAATTGGTTCTGGCATTTTCATGTCCGCGGAGTCCGCAAACAGGGCAAATGACACTGGATGGATAGGGGCAATAGATGAAATTGTGCCCTGCCTAATTGCAGAGCTCACACATCTCATCTTGATATTCGTCCAATGGCGGAGTAGCCGGAACATACTCGGGTGATCCATTCTCCCCCACCGACTCCTCAGGAATTGGGACATCTCCCTCTTCCTCCTCAGGTTCAGCACCCACGTGGTATTCGGGGGATGCCACTACTACCTCCTCCCTAGGTGCAACCTCATTGAAACTTGGCGCACCGGAGTCATCTCCAGAATCTATGACGATAGGGTCGCTAGGTGTCCCCTGGAAGTATTCGGTATTATTGCTTGACATATCTGTATCACCAAACAAGGAAATGTCAATACAATAACAACACTAGGGCAAAAACAATTCTAACTAGGTAGTAACCCATCACAGTCCTAGAGTTGAACCTACGCTCTGATACCAAGCTGTCACGCCCCGACCCGACCAGTGGGCCCGGAACGCGACTGATTTTTTTTTTTTTTTTTTTTTTTTGAAAGGAAAGTAAACTAATCCACAAGCACTCTTACTGGGCCGGATCAACAGTTAGGCCCAGCGGTTACACATCAGCCCGCTAAGAGGACTCAAACATGTACCATAAGCATGCCCCATAGACATAGCAAAACAACACAATAACATCCACTAATAATAAGATCAAACAAATATTAACATTGATAAATCAATCCATAACATCGTCTCAAATGGCAACATAGCCGATTACAATAGTCAAATACAAATTAAGTACCACATCCGGTACTTAATACAAAAATAACGGTTCCGAGAACCAACAGAAAGAGATCAGGGCATTCCGCTCCGGGGGAATCCCAAAACACTGCCTTGGCTCAAACGCCCTAAGTTTGAAAGAGAGGGTCCTCCTCCTCAGGTTCATCGCCTGAAAGGTGAGTGGTGTGAGCTAACAAGCCCAGTGAAGGATAATTAACAGTGCACATTAAGCAAATAGTAAAACAGGTTAACAACAGTTAATATCACATGCTTGATAACAGTAAGCATAATCTCAAATAAGATAATAACATCATCAACTATCAATCACTGCCTTTATCCACCGTAACGCCTGCCGACTACACTGAGACCAGTATTAAGTCCCGACACGGTCAAAATACATCCTTGCAAGTACATCTCCGGCTCTTAAACGTAACCGGTACTGACACCCTCAAGTCAGCAACTGACGACAGCATGGTCCGCCCATGGTCCAGTAGACATAAACCATCTCTCATATGGCCGATATTGGTTCAATAGCCCAGGTACGTGGAAGCAGTCTTACATACACATACGGTCAACACCGTAATATCAAATAATCACAGCACTCTTACCATAGTGCATTATGTATCGGCACATGAGTGGGTTCGTCAAAATCGAAACCACTCATTGCTCAAAATAACACCTGTTTACAAAATCTGCAGAGTTAAGTTCCCTCACCGTGATTGTGTGGTTTCGCGGTCTCTGTCAAACAGCATACAAGTGCTCAATCAATATATGTCAAATACGTACATATACGTAGGATTTGGAAATCATATATTTTCCTACAAAATATCCGGGTTTAATGGAATGAGTCTCCTATTTGGTTTCTATCCTCTTTAGATCATCCACAAGATAATAATATAATGAACATAAGGGGCTCAGTCCAAACTCATATTGTCTTCTGGGCATTGACCAGATTGACTTATTGAGTAAGGTCTAGATCCTCGGGTCACTTCTCGGTTGTCTTCTGGATAGGACCAGAGCTGACATTTTGAGTAGGCCTCGAGGTCACTCAGTGCCCGACTATAGTATCGTCCTGAAAGTGAATCACTCAGTTCCCGACTAGTGTCGGACTGAAAGCGTATACGATAGTATTTACACTATAAATAATAAGAGGAAAAAGGGTTAGTACAATTTTAATTAACAGGGGGTATAAATCGTAACAAATAGTTAAACATATTAAACAAATAATAATCAAGATTAAAACAGTAATCAAACAATATTTTATCATTTTTCAAAACAGTGTTCCTCGGAGCATTACTTCGGAACTTGGGACAGTGGCTTCGGATCATCCGAACCACCTAAAACTGAGTCACTGGCCTCGGATCTTGAGGCCTGACTTCGGATCGTCCGAAGACTGGGTCTCGGACCGTCCGAAGTCCATCCAAACAGGAAAAACAGAAGTCTCGTGGGTCTGCAAATCTCGGAACGTCGAAGGCATGTCTCGGACCTTCCGAAGGGGTTCGGTCCTTCCGAGCTGAGCTCGGTCCTTCCGAAAAGGGTCTGGCTCGCCTCGGGCGGACTGGGCTTCGGATTGAAGCTCGGAACGTCCGAGGATCACTGCTCGGACCGTCCGAAGATCGGCTCTCGGACCTTCCGAGAGTCGTCTTCTCCAACTGTATTCAACAGTAGACAGTCATGGCGGAAAACAGGGTGAAATGCGATTCCAGAAAGGGAGGGCTTTCTGGATTCGTTTTTCACATCCGTCTGGTCTGATGGACTCCTCTGGGAGTCCTCTTTCCATAGGGAGAGGTTTGGAGCTCAAAAGCTCAAAGGGTCATCCGATTTTTAGGGTAAATCCTCACGGGTATATGAAACCCATGGTTTTCCTTAAAATTTAAAACTGGTTTTTCTCAGTGAAAACAAGGTCAAAATCTGATTTTCTTGATTCTAAATCGGTTAGAACTTAAAAAGGAAAGCAATGGATACCTTGGTTTTGATTCCTAGGTTGAAATTCAGATTTTTGAAAATCTTTGCTTAAGCTTACTGTTACTGAAAAACAGCAGCTCAGGGTCGGTCGGTCGGAAATCAAACAGAGAGCAGAGAAGAGAAGAATTGCTGGGATTTGAAACGGAAGAAGGGGCCTTGAATTTATAGGCTCCTCTCGCCGGAAAATCGGCTGAAATCCGATGGGACGGGACGGCAGAAGGTGATGATCACCGCCGAACGGCCAGTGCATGCGGCATGGCGTGTGCAGGCTGTTATGGTTTTGCAGATCAGTCCCCAATTATTTCCCAATTTGCAGAAAGGGCCTGGTTTAAGAAATTTTGATTTTTAAAACTAAAAGTACTAATTTAAGACCTCAAAAACTTAATCCAACCTTACAGATGGGTTGGGTTTTTAAACCCTAGGTCACCATAGAAATTTCAGTTTTTATCTCTAAATAAAATCCTTTGATTTAAACAAAAATCACATTTTACCCATAATTACTTAATTAAACAAATGTAAAAATAACTAATTTGTAAACCTTATTTTGAGATGAGATGAAATATCTAGTTCATTATTACAATGGTCTAACACCCAATACCATTTTCGAAATTTATTTCTTTCCCAAAATTATTTAAAATAATTAAAACTCTCTTTCGGGGTTCCGACGGGTGATAAATAAATATTATTTTCTGAAAACTAAATCATTTTGAAATAATAAATGCAAATCCTTCATTAAGGAGAGTATTATCCACCAATAGAAATCACCAAATCACACAATTTAGGGAAATATTCACAACAAGTGGCAAATTACCGAAATACCCATCCAGCTGAACGGGCTGGATCTCTGAGCTCACGAGCTCGGATTGGGCCTCGCTTGGGCTTTCCTCAAAGCCCTGATCGAAAACCTCGAGATCAACCGGTTAAACACGGAAATTAAGCTAAAACACTCCTAATCCGGGGCAGGGTATTACAGAAAGACTCTTTCAAAGGTCTATCCCCCAACCAGATATCTTCCCAGAAAAAAGTACGGTCCCCCTTACCCACCAACAGGCGAAGATTACCTTGAAACACACGCCCAACCTCAGACCCCCCTTGACACACATTCCACCAATCTCTGAGTACCCTGGAACCATACTGCATTACTTCTTCTCCCAAAGACCACCCATTTCTATTTGCTATGCCAAATTTAGCTGACAGTAATCGGACCCATAACGCAATTTTTTCTGAACCAAAGCGCCAGGCCCACTTACATAACAAGGCTTCATTTTTCACTCTAATAGGGACAAAACCTAAACCTCCCTTGTGCTTGGGTTTAGTTACCTCAGCCCAGGCCACCAAATGAACTTTCTTCTTCCCCTCAAGGTCACCCCATAAAAATCGCCTGAAAAGTTTCTCCATCGCATTGGCCACACCTATAGGGATCTTAAAAAGAGACAAGAAATACAATGGTATATTTGCCAAGACAGACTTGAGAAGAGTTAATCTGAAAATAAAATCTTCTATAGATGGCCTCTTTGATTTACGGTCACGATCCTTTATCAAATCTTCCACGTGTATATAGTTTAATATTTAGTAAGGTTACCATATTTCCATATTAACATTTCTATAATCAGACTATTAGCCTCCTATACATTAATCTATAGTTTTATTTATAGAAAAATGCAATAAATAGTTTAAAACTTTAAACAGTGGCAATAAATTTACCATCTACAATCAAATCTGATTTGAGTCAACATTATCTTACTCATTCAATGATTTTGATTTTATAAATTTCAAAATTTATAAAAGGTAATATGGAAATTCTTAGAAAAAAAATCTCAATATGAAAGTTTCACTTTCAATCGATAAAATTACAAACTTAGACTTTATTATAAAGATAATTGAATAAGTTATTTAATTGAAGTAGTTTTATGTTATATTTTAATTAAAATACAAGCTTTACTAATACATGAAAATGATATAATCTATTGCAAATTTAAATAATTTAAATTTATTTTCCTGCTAATTTTGATCATTGACCTTGGTCACGTAAGTAAACAGCAGCCGTCCGGGCCCATTAGGTGTGTGTCACCTATATTTTATAAGACAATTTGAAGAAGACCAAGGTATCTATTTTCAATTTGGAGATTCGGAGGTTGCAAATTTATCATTGAATCGGATCTATTTAGCTGGGTGAGATGGATAAAGGACTTTATAGATGATTAAACACGAGGAAAACTTTTCAATCCAATCAACGGAACCTTGTGAAATAGACTAAAAAATCTATATTTTGCACCAATCGATTTTCAAAATCTAAAATTGTAAAGTCAATATATTCAAATTAGGCTCAAATTTTACACACAGGTTGTCCTTGACATTTCCTACATAGAAAATATGTAGCCCACTTTAATACACTTTGATATATAAAGGTTTAAAAAACCGAGATATAAATAGTTTTTATAAAAAAAAAAAATTAGGAGTAAGAAATATATTGACTGAGATTTCTACTCCTGCTTTAATATTTAAAAAGCTGTCTCGAGTATTTTACTTTAGAATACAATCAAATTATATTTGATCGAATTTAGTCCAAAAGCACAAGAAAAATAAATTAGGCAACCAAATCAAGGAAGAAACGTACAGAAATAGCTTGTTTGGAATCTTGGTAAGAAGAACAAATGCATCAGGATGGGTAGACTGAGGAGGTTGGGAGGTTGGAATTTGCTTGGAATCTTGTAGTGTACCATGAAAAGGACAAAAGGAGCAAGCCAGGTGCACAACCTACTGAGTCAAATCGGTTTGGATTCTGAGTCGAGTTAGATTGAAATTGAGTCGAGTAAGCTATAGATAATAACAGACGTATTTTTTTAATTCATCTGACCTGACTAATCTGATTTTTTTTTTTATTTACTAACCCGATTCAAATACAATGTTATTTAACCCACCAAACCAAATCCAATCAATTTTTTTTATAAAATTAAAAAATAGATGAAAATATTATTTTATTAGAAAATGAAAGATAAGAAGACGAGGCATTGGGCTATGGGGGAAAAAGGCAATAAACAAAGATTTTGAACTTGGGTAAGGTACGTAGATGAAACCAATGGATAAAATAAAATATAGTGCTTAAATGGTATTATTTAAATTGGGTTAGGTTGCATTTTGATATGAAACTCTCTCTAACCAACCTAACCCAAAGTTAGTTTGGGTGGATAGGATGAAGTTAATAATTTTTTTTTTAAGATATGGATGACCTAAATTTGGATTTTTCAAGTCTAGTTGAGTTCATGAGTTGGGTCAAAAATTTGCCACTCCTAACGGAGGATAAAATTGAAATTGAAGATAATATGGTGTACCTTTATCAAAAGATTTGGTGTAAATATCACCACCCTTTCTTTATTATTGATTAGAATCTATAGAATTTTGTGCTCTGAGAGAATTTGTAGGGGGAGATTTGCTTGAGCACAATTAGAATTTCCATCTTTGTGCCTTCAATTTTTTTTACGACCAAGGAGTTCAGGCTTCTTAGAGCACCTGACTGATCCTCAGAAAATCTAACTCAGAACTCTAGATTCCTGAGGCAGAGTCCTAGCTATCACTCCAACCCGTTTGGGTGAAATGCCTACATTTGTTACACAAGTATGTTGTTGATTCCTGATTCATCCCATCATTTTATACCATATCTCACGAACTATCTAACATGGATTCAACTGATATCTGCACATTCATATAACAAAAGCAAAGTTGTTGAGAGCAACATGATTACAGAGCAAGCTCTGGCAACAAAGCAAGTGAGCCAATAGATTCCTGAGAAAAACAATTGGAACATGACTTACAGTAGAGAGCCTGCCAAATGTCATCCAGTAATTTATCAAAATTTCTGGAAAAAAAAAAAAAAGATGGAGTAATCTACTTTTATTTCGTCTCTATTCCCCATCGAATGGGCAAGATACCGAGGAACCGTAGAATCACAACCCTGTGAATGTCAGCATCTCTGCACTTCTCATGCTCCAGTTACTAGTTAAACTTTCACCACTCTTCTCAATTTCTTTTTCTTTTTCCAAACTATTGTTGTATCATATTTGAATCAACACAATCAATCAGATCATGATGTGCTCTAGTTCGAGTAGGAGGACTAGGAGGCAATGAACTTGCCAAATAAGGCCTTAAAAACTTTCACCACAGTTCCAATCATTAACACCCACATGAGAGCCCACAAGGCCCCCAAACATGAAACGAAAAGGAAACCATCATTTCTACCATCCCTCCTCCTGGGAGAAGCACCATCTACAGCAATACCTGAACTGCTAGCCCCAGTACGTGCAGTGCCAAAACTTGACATTCTTTCAAGAGCCCGACTGATCAAATTATTCTCTGATGCTGATGCTGGATTACTGGGGACAGATTCCAATAGAGAATGAATGGCTGATATGAAACAAGGATCCAAAGGATCACTTCTGCTGCCTCCTTCCTTCAGTGTTCCTTCATGGATATTTGCCAGACTACCATCGCAAATGATGCCTATACAAGTCATTAGGATAAATGGATGAGAACTGCAAAGATTAACTGTAACAGAAAGAGTAAAATCATTAATCCATGCATGTTAGGCATTGATCCAGAATCTAATTCATGTACCGGGTGCTGAAGGCGGCAAGACAACCCGATTTGATCCGGTTGGTGAAACAACATTGATTGTTTGTTCATGTGTCCACAGCTGACTGGTAACCTGAGCTGCAACGTAATGATTTTCGTCATCATAATCCAACTGTCTAACTACATCATCACTGAAACCACCAAAAAATGGCTGCAAAGAAGTCCCTTCTAAGGGAACAATTTCTTCTGGTAGAAACATGGGCGCATCAAAGTAAAGATCCCAGTCATATGCTCCATTCTTATTAAGGAAGGGATGCTCGTCACTCCTGCTGTCCAAATTTGACACACTTGGCTTTAGATCCAAGAGATCATTCAATTCCATGAAATCTCCATCTGTTAAGCAGCGTTCTTCAGGAGGTTGCAAGAAAGTGTTGGCTGGCTGTGTATTCTGAATTCTTGTTTGCAAATCATCAGCATGCTCACAAGGTTGCCATACTTTACTTGTTTCAGCACCAGGGGGCTCCCCAGGCAATGGCATCACTGCAAAATTTCGCGTGCCTTCTTCACCATCAACCTAAGTCAATAAAGTTGCACAACCATTGAATCCTTTTGTTCTAAATGCTAAGACATTATAAGTTTACAGCTCAATCCAGACTGCGAGATGATAATCATGATAGTACAATACAATTTTTTTCAAATGATGTGATAGTATAGTACTATTATGTATATAATGTTGACTCCTCCATGTAATTTATTGATTTACACACAAAATTTAGTTAGATAAGCAAATACACATCGTAGCACTGACATGGATAGTTGCTGGCAATAGGACTGAACTGTAAACTCGTTGACAAGTCAAACAGGAAAAAGCATGATGTTCCTATCAATAAAAAGTGTGATTTTGCAGTTTATAAAACCATGCATTACACTTTCTGGATAAGGTCTAACAAAGAACAAGTTTACAATAACCCGTGAGGGTTGGATTGGCGGTCAAGATCCCGCCTGATATGCGGGAGGTCTTAGGTTTAAGTCACACAAAATAGTCACTCTTCATAGTGTTACCCGATGTGTGCGGATAGGGAGGTTTACAAATGCCCCAAGGATTAGTCAAGTGCTCTAAGAGGACTAGAGACCTTGGTCTTCAAAAAAAAAAAAAGTTTACAATAGGAAAAATGTGGTTACTTACACAAAAGGAAAAAAATGGGGTACAATCAGATAAAAGAAAAGAGAACATGTCTGCAATTTTGTTTCTAACCCCAAAGAAAAAAAGTTACTTTGAAGCAAAAGAGTAACCTACCTTCGGTACAAAAGAACAGCCACCATGCTGTTCACTTAAATCTGGGTTATCAGCAGTTTCTAATAGGAACTCCTCCAAAATGTCAAGTGATAGACATTGATCAGATCCATTAGTAGGCACTGCTGGTGGCAACACATTTTCTCTACCTGTTGGTATTGTAGAGCCAAGTGATAGACATTGATCAAATCCATTAGTAGGCTCTGCTGGTGGCAACACATTTTCTCTACTTGTTGGTATTGTAGAGCCAAGTGATAGACATTGATCAAATCCATTAGTAGGCTCTGCTGGTGGCAACACATTTTCTATACTTGTTGGTATTGTAAAGCCAGTATCAAATGCGTCATCATCACTCCATTCATCTTCTCTGAAGGGTGCACCATACTGTTCACCATTTTTTGGACCAGGTCCACTCTTCTGAAAAATTTTGTAAACTGCGTAGGATTCCTGCAAACATAAGAATTGAACATGAGAAATCCTCACTTAACCGCACGCGTGAGCACACATACACACTGAGAGAGAGAGACAGAGAGAGAGAGAGAGAATTCCTCAAAACTTTAAAAAGAAAAACAGGAACAGAAATTTTACTATCCAGTCCATATACCTGCACAGTATCATAGTTCTTAAGTTCCTCTTTGACTATGGTATACTCATGCATCACCCAATCAGTGCGTTCTCCCCTGGGAGCACGGCCTTTGTGAAATACCAGTGTCTTTTTCATGCCAACTGTCCGGGAATTCCGGGAAATACTCCTATCCTTTCCTGTAGCCTTCCAGTAACCACATTTTGTTCCTCTGTTTGATCTCACTCCATTGGCGTACTTCCTGTCTCGGGGGCTGAAGAAGAACCATTGTTTGTCACCTGTCTGCAGAAGTGATTTCCCTGTATAACAGATTTCTGTTAGATACAGAAGAGGAAAACAAGATTTCTCTACTATAGTAGACAACCCACTGGATGGCCCTGGTATTCTACATTCCAAAAATTGCATTGCAAAGTAAAAAAGAATAAAAATGTGTTAAAACTGTTAAAGAATCTATTTCTTCCATATTCCAAGAGTTGAGGTTCAAATTCAGGATCAACAATTAAATCCACAGTAGAGGTCAAGGCATGGTTGACCAATCATGTAGATATGTGTGAACATGTTCATTTCGCTGGTCTAATTTGGACTCTATAGCATGAAAACTTGAATTCTCAAGTTACAAACCATGGTTACACTGACGTATGTGTAACCTAACACACATCCAAGAGAATGCAGCAAGTCTGTGAAAGCCCATCAGTCCACAGTGCATATTCTGTAAATTGTGGACCCACACATACTTCATCTGCAGGTCTCTTTTACTTCATCTCACAATTTAATTTGATAGATCAGAAAAAGAAAGAATTCTATGGTAAAAGGAACATCTCTCTCTTCATTGACACTTTAAATTCATAGAGGCTTACTAATATGCACCTGCAACCAACCACATGCATGCTATTTGACCAACAAGACTCATGCTAATTGTCATATTTTAAGTAGATTTATGTTGAATGGTAATAAGTCATCATCCAAACTGCATCCAAAGCAACTAAGATGGAGAGTTCAAATGTCCACTCATCTCTAACAATCAAGCAACTGGCGAAGAATTACTTATCAGACCAACAATAAAGGATACAGTGCTTAGTTCTCCATTTTTTCTTAAAATTTCGCTTATTGGATGCTCCACAGTTACAATAATAAAAAATGACTACCATTACAGCAGTACACAGTAGCATAGAGACAGTGGAAGTAACATGCATTAAAAGGATGGACCGAGAATTCTTTAGCCATATATGTATCTATCACAAGGAATAATGTATTGGGAAAACATGGGAGCATTGAGATGCGGCAGTTCCATAACAGATAATAAGGGGAATCTAATCCTACTGTATTCTGGGCAGATCATCTGCAGAACAGAGAGGAAATCATCTCTCACAGGAGATAAGATTCTTCATAATTCAAAGGGCATGTTTTGGGAAAGATGTTTAGTAAAGAATTCTAAGCACACCCTCTTATGTGTGGTAGAAGCTGCCAAGACTCCATGGAGGTTCTTTTACATTCTTATGACGATCAAAGAATGCTGGACAGAAGTCCAGACACGTCTTTGGTTCCTAGAGAGGCAAAAGGCATGGTTGAATATTTGTTCAAACTATTATTTTGTGGGATTCAGTTTAAGAGTATATTCAATCTTCTTTATCAACGACAAATTCGAGAGACTGATATAATATTTTCTTAATGGGATTGAGGATTTGTGAATGAAATGTTTATCTTAACATTCTCAGATTTACAACTTTATCATATCCAAATATAAACATGATTTCAATCCACTGACTTTCATCCACAAGATCGTGAATCACATGGTGTTTTACAAACATAATCCTAGTAATCAAAAAGCGGAATAATATCATAAATAAATCAACTAAACATACCCGAATCCATTTAGCAAAATCGATTATCCCATAAATATGCAATCAGTGTGTCACTTTATGTCCCTAGCTGTCTTGTCTTTCTTCTACAGTCTGTAATCCAAAGAGAAGAAAACAAAATATGATGTAGAGTGCCTTTGAGTATCTCTCTCTTCCTCTTCCTCAGTCCCTTTGCTGTCTTTTCCTTAGGTGATGGTGTGTCTCAATGCAGAGAGAAACCTTAGGAGTAGAGAGGAGAACCCATTGGCAGTTTCAAATACATTAACCCTCTTCCCATCAAAAAGGGTAACTGACCCATTATTCCTCTTAACCGTTACCATGCAGCTCATGAATGTGAGACCCCTCATTTTGAATTCAAGATGTGTGGGCCACATCAAGGAGTAACAGTTTTATTCTTACATTCTCCCACTTGGCCCACATCATCATCATCATTGAATCTAAAACAAGCTTAACATAAGGCACGCACATAATTCACATTCAAATAATCATAATACGGTTATCATCATTATGTTAATAATAAACAACCACAAATGCGAGCAATGGCGGTTGCACATCATTTTGTCCGACATGGTCCCTTCCATCACTACAACATAAGTGACTCATTTAGCATAATCCTTAAGTGAGAAATTTCATAATGGTCCACATAAGTGTCTGAATACAAAGACTATTCCTTTCAGTGATAAACAATCACACATAATGTATACAAATAAAATAAAACAAACATGAATAAAATATCAAAAACGATATCCTGAGTACTCAAGTGTCAAATATCACATATAAAAACACAAAAGCAGTCCAAAATACATCAATAATATCAAATACATCATGATGAGTTACGTTCAAGACCCATTCTATTGGCATATTCTTTAAAGGTCTTTATAGGTAATCCTTTTGTCAACGGATATGTTATCATAAGCTGAGTGCTGATATGTTCAATAGACACCGTTTGTTTCTGAACCTCTTCTTTTACTATAATGTATTTCAATTCCATGTGTTTCGATCCATTAGAATACTTGTCGTTCTTTGAGAAGAAAAGTGCTGCGGAGTTTTCATAATAAATTCTCAGCGGCCTGACAATGCTGTCAACAATTACAAGTTCTGAGATAAAGTTCCGCAACCACATTTTTTGAATAGTGGCCTCATAGCATGCCACAAATCTTACTTACATGATTGATAGTGCAGTGATAGTTTGTTTGGCACCTTTTCATGAGATTGTTCCGTCAACCATAAGAAACAAATAACCAAACGTTTACTTTATACTATCAACACATCCAACAAAGTCCAAACCCGAGTAGCCAATAACCTCGAGATTGTTGGACCTCCTAAAAGTGATCATAAAATCCTTAGTACCCTGTAAATCTCTCATAACTTTCTTTGCAGCTTTCCAGTGATCCATTCTAGGGTTACTTTGATATCTGCCCAGCATACCGATGACAAAGCTAATGTCTAGTCTGGTACAGGTCTATACATACATAAGACTACCTACAGTAAAGGCAGAAGGGATTTCCTCCATTTGTTTCTTTCAAGTTCATTGTTAGGACATTGCATTAGACTAAATTTATCTCCCTTTTGAATAGGAGCATCCTGAGGGGAACAATTCTACATACTAAATCTCTCTAAAATTCTTTTTATATATGCTTTCTGAGACCGCCCTAACATACCACGTGTTCTGTCATGAATATTTATATTCCAATCACGTAGGATGTCTTTTCCATATCTCTTATTTCAAAATTACTAGAGAGTAAACAGATCATGGTTGCAGATGGGTAACTAGTGCTGCAGCTTCATACAAATTGGATTGATAAAAGGTCACCAACAATATTAATTCATCATCATGGAAGCCATTATCCATAAAAGGTCAACTTTCTAAGTTCTAATTTTGCACTTAATCCTATCAAATGTCACGTTCTTTTTTACTCCACAATAGAGCCATGATGATTCAATTGCAATATTTGTATAAGCAGATTCCATTTATTCATTTAACATCTCATAAATGGATGTAGTTTGGCAATCAATTGTAGAATTGAATTATTGAAATTGACTGCATGAGTGGAAAAAAAAAAAAAAACGTACCAGGCAATTCCCAGGGCTCACACTTGTAGACATCGACGTCACCAATCACATTACGCTCCATCCGGCGGCGACATACCTTCCTTTTAAGATGATACATTATAAGCTCCTCATCAGTTGGATGGAAACGAATGCCGGGTGGCCAGAGCCTTGACTTTTTTGACGTGGAAGCAGAAGCAGAGGCAGAAGGCCCAGCCCCAGCCCCAGCCTCAAGAAGAGAATCCCAAGCAAATGAATTACACTCACTCATCTCTATCTCAAACCCCAAAAACCCAATATACCCAAAATGCAATACAATCAAATATATCTGATACTAATTGCCCAAATAAAAACTCCTCAGCGACCAAAGACTGTGTAAGATGGTGGTGCAATCAAACTTTAAAAAAAAAAACTCTAAAATCCTCAAAACTACTCAATGCTCAAAGAAATGGAAACAAGGGCAGTAAATCAAATAAAACCCAAATCAAAACAACGAAGTGCACAGATAAAGTGTGAAATGGAGACAGCTCGGTGCAATCAAACAAAAGAAATAAATAAAATCTAATACCCACAAAAACAAACTAAAACTAGTTAGTGACCAAAGAAAGAAAAAGACAGAGGAAATTGAATCAAATGGATCTAATACACGAAACTACTCAGTGAACCAAAGTAAAGGAATAGATGGGATTAATGGAAACAAGAGAAAAAACCCAGGTGCGTGATCGAGATCAATAAGAGATAGGCAGAGGAGAATTTCTTTCTCGCCCAAACGAAAACAGGAAATCCGATATCTTCTCTCGCACTTCTCTTCTCCCCTCCCCTCCCCTCTCCTCTCCTCTCAAGCCTGGCTACAGCAAGTCGTTGCTTTATTAGTCAATTGAAACGTGTATGTCGCGAAAGAAGCAACTTGGAATTTGCAATCACCCCCCTATCACATTGCCTTAATTGTTAAAAGACTCCTTTTTGTTATTAAAAACTAAGAATAGATGATACCTACTTTATTATCATGACCCAAGGAGTCCAACCGTCTCACTCGACTGTTTATTTAGAGTATTTGAAAATCTTTCAATCTATATACACTGAATAAGTCTATAGAAAAGTATCTTTTATTGGAGTTAAGCATGAATCAAACTTAAAACCTCGCTTTATAAGGTAAATGCCTTGACCCTAAGGCCAACCCCTTGAGTTTCATTAGATGATACTTTTAAGCGGGAAACAAATATCGGCCAATACTATAGGTATTAGTATACATATATAATATCAGCCATCCTTTATTGGAGTTAAGCGTGAATCAAATCCAAGACCTCGCTTTATAAGGTAAGTGCCTTGACCCTAAGGCCAACCCATTAGATGATACTTTTAAGCGGGAAACAAATATCAGCCAATACTACAAGTATTAGTATACATATATGATATCAGCCAATATGACCGATATATTGGCCAGATATCTTCTCATTTTTTAAAAAAATTGATCAAAATCAGATGTGAGCCGGCCAATATCGTGTTGATATTGGTGCAAATATCGGTCGATATTTACAGTTTATTTTATGTTCAGATTTTTTAAATAAAAGATGTTGTTTTTCATTTTTTTAATTCAAAAAAATCTAGCCGATATTATTTTAAAAAAGAGGTGAGAGAATGTTCTCTGCCGAGATTTAAACCCCTGCTTTTAAGAGTTATAAAAATTTATAAATTAAAATTAAAATTAAAGAAATTAAATTTTGTTAGTTTGACAATAGTTTACATGATCTAATAAAAGTGATTTTAAATGAATTTCATGTTCGAATTTATTATTTCCAACAAATAAATCACTATCATCACTGTGCATCATTAATTGTGTGAGTGAGTTTATTTTAATAATAATAAAACATGCATTTATCTTTTGTGTCAAATATAATAATCTCTTTCACTATTTAAATGGCTTATAATATCACTGATATATGCACATTATTTTAAATTAAATTTTATTCTTTTTTATAAAAAAACATTTATATTCTACAATAAAATCTTCCAATAATTATATGATTGGGTGAAACAATTTGAAGAATATGGACAGAGGAACAAGAGACCATTTAATAGTGGGATCAATCCAAGCTCTAAATTTTTTTTTTCCAAATTTTAAAAAGACATTTTTCTCATTTAAATAAAAACAAAACTCCACAGTCATCAATAGGTGATTAGAAGCATCTAATTGGTCTTAATCCAAATTCCTATGTAAACAAATGTTAATGCATATTTTTTAATATTTAGATGTTAATTATTGAAAATACAGTGATTACTATAATTAACAAAAGTAGGGGATTTTTGCAAATTACACCGAAGTTAACTAAGGTGAGACAGCAGAACTCAACCATGATTAAGGCGGCCGGAAGTTTACAGGATTTGCCATTTTCTTAATGTGACGTTAGAAAGTCAGTCAAAGAAACAGGAAATTCCCATTGATTCCAAGAACCATCGCTGCATTGCGTCGCTCTCCCAACTACCAATCTATCAATGCCACGTGTCTCACCATTCCATTTCAAAGTGAGGAGGTTGAATATGTCAAAATTTATCGATTCTAATTGGATCGGATTTGACTCAAATTATTCAATCCAACTTAATTTGAATTTTTTTATTCATATTATTTTATAAATTAGTGCACTCAAATAAGATCAGAATTACATCGAGTTAATTGAGATTAATTTTAAATTTCTCAACTCAACTAGACTTCGACTTGAAATATACAAATAAATAATCCAAACCCACTTGATTTCTCAAGGTCAGGTCATATGGGTCGGATTAAAACCTGATCCAAGTTTCGCCCCTAATTGACTTAATCTATTTTATTGACAAATTTGAAAATATTCAATGAGCCGGTTTGACTTGATTTGATAAGTTTTAAATTAAATAAATTGATAATATAAATACTTTTCTTGAGTCAAATAAAAAGATTTACCTAAATTACTCAACTAGAAAGTTGAGTAACAAATCTTGTAATTCGAATTACTCTGATTCAATAGAATTTCGAATCAAATTTGAGTTTTGTATTTTTAAATCATGATTTATTGGTTATCAGTAGTAGCCTACATTGTCATTTATGTAAATTTAATTGGGTCAAGACCTATTTTTAAAAGTGAAATGATGACTCATAGTGTGCACAATATTAACTCATACATTTAAATATGGAACACATCAAATGAGGTTTTGATAAGTCTTTTAAAAAATTTTTCCAATGTATTCTTCATATAAATATATGGAGTTATACCAAACACACGAGTGTGCAGGTGATGAGGTGATCATACTTTTTTTAAGTAATTGGATTAATTAATAAAAGCAAATGATTTGATGAGGTCAAGCAAATATAATGATCTAATAAATATTCGCAAGGTATTTTGTGTAATCCGACACAAGTTTCACTTACCTATTTTTTCCTTCGAATCGGTTTGCTGAACCCTTCACAGTAAATGATTGGAAGGTTTCAACGAGCCGATTCGAAGGGTAAAGTAGGTCAATACAGTAAATTCTATGTAGAATTACACAAAATATTCGTGGAAAGATTATCTTACTTTATTATCAGATTCATTTTTCTCCTAAAAATATAAATTATAAAATAAACTTCACTGTTGATGAGAAAGATATCTAGAAAAGCTGTTCAAAAGAACATGAGAACCGAAAAGTAGAAGTCTTCTCCCGAAGCCCAAAGTCTCTCGAAGACTCAAACACAGATACCAGGGCTAGAAATATGGGCTCAGCCGATATATATATATATATATATATATATATATATATATATATATATATATATATATATATATATCATAATATTGTTTCTCTCCTCTCTTTTTTTTTTAAAAATAAAAAATAAATCTCGACCATTTATTTTATTTTATTTTTCTGAATTAAAAAAAACTGAAAAACAGACCTATTATTGTAAAAAATAAAAATGAAAATATTGGCTGATATTTATCCGATATAAACAAATATCAGCTGAGATATCGGTGGGGGCAACTTCGAGAGGATTTTTTTTAAATGCAGATATTATATATCAGCCAATATTGTTATCAATGATAGATATTACCAAATGAAGGCTAACTTTAAAATCTATTTTGAATATAATTAGTCCAAGTGATAACGTTCTCCGTATATGGAATTGGTGGGACCCAATTTTTTGTACATATAAAATTTTAAAAAATTATAAAAGTTCATAAATTTCGACGTGGCAATGTTTTCAATTATTCACTTCAAAATCAGGCATAAAAACAATGACCACTATCAGATACATTAGCACAAATATACATGATAATTTCAAATTTATCATATTTTTATCAATAAAAGACCGGTCACCATTAATATCTTAAGATTTATTAATGCTGTGATAAATTTCTAATAAATTATCAATAGAATCTTGATAAATGTTAATATCGTGAATTCGCATTATCGCAATAAAGCCGAAGAAGTTCGCATTCAACGGTCATAGCCGTCTGTGTAGACTGTTGAGCACCGTTGACTGAATTCTTCCTCACCACCTGCTACTCTGCTAGTCTGCTACCACATGATCGTTTCTAGACCTAGCTAGCAGGCATCATTATTTATTATAATACCTGTTTTAGAAATATATGATGGTATGTCTAAATCTCGTTCGTCAAAAAATAATAATAATTTAATTAAGAAGAAAATTAGTTGACTTAGTTTAGAACTAGAGAGATAGATGTGTATAAATAAATAGTGATGACAACTAAATATATAAATAGTATAAGACTTATTTGTTAACTTGGATAGTGATTTTTGTACTATTTTTTTTTTTCACGGTGCACTATCGAAAATTAAATTTTACCTTTACTATTGGGAAAGAAAAATATGAGCAAATTTTCTTTTCCTTTTTGTATTTTATTTCTTAGCTTTTGAGATCGAATTATACGATTCATATGTCTGTTTACGTATCGATAATAAAGTCTCACTGGTTTACTCTTTTTTAATGTGATTAATAGAAAATTGAAATTAATAAAATTAAATAATACCATTAAGAAATATGGATCAACCAACAGGGTTTTGCCCCTGTTATAAAACTTTTCTAAGAAATAAAAGCATTTTTTAAGGACAATGATGTATTAGCTGATTTTTCTCAACCATTCATTTTACTCCTCAAAGGCGTTTACTTGATGACTAAGATTTTCCAACTAGAATGGTATCCATTCTATACCCTTTGTCAAAGGATTCCCTTCTTGATGATTGATTTGGATAATTTATTCACAGTATATTTAAATATTTTTACAAAGTGGTTTTTCTATGTTATAAAAAAAAAAAGAGGATTTTTTTTTACAAAGTTCATCAACAAAAGGCAGGCACTCTCTATTTTTAAAATTAGATACATTCTCTATTCAATGGCAAGTAATTAAGAATAGTTTTATATTTACATAATAAAAATGCTAATTTTTCAATAGTTTGAGTATAAGGACCTCCAATATAAAAAAGAAAATAAAAAAATTGATTTTGAATTCCATCTTTTAAATTTTAAACTTTTATAAAAAAATTATAATTTTTGTGCTTTAAATATCGAAATCATACAATTAAAATGACGTGTTGGTAGTAATACCTCATAAATCTCGTGTTCATGCAACTTACTGTACATCACATCTATTTACGTGAAATTAAAAAATTAAATGTTTTTTATATTAATCTCGATAAAAATCTCACTTATTGTGACCTAAATTAGAAGGGCCCACAACCTAACTGTTTCTTACGTGTACTCTTCTACAAAGGTCACGTCTGATGTGAGGCTGCCACTCGCATGCGCGTCCAGTCGCCCTCCCAATGAGGAGAAAGGATTGAGTCCTTGCCTGGGCGGATAATCACTTCGATAATCATATTACTTTTTACTCAGGTTTATTAAATCTATTTAAATATGAAAATTATTTTTCAAAAATATGCCTCATATCTTTTTATATAAAGATATAAAAATGAGTGGCTAATTTTAAAAATAATTTTTATACTTAAAAGAAATAGTTGTAATCTGAGTCTTGATTCAACCATTCAATTTTATATCATAAAAATAAAATATATTTTGTAAAATATAATTTTGTATTTAAATAAATCATGGTAAATATAATTTATAAATTCTATCCTGAAAGTCCTCTGACCATACTAAAGAACGGGACTGAATCCGTTCGCCAACGAGACCAAAGCCAGCTATTCAACCTTGCTTCTAGTAAGTAGTAACCATACGAAAGAGTGTCGTGTCACATGCGTCGACCAGCGTTCGAAAATTCGGCTGAACTTCGTCTCTTTCTTCCAATTTTTATATTTTGGAAATTTCGGTAGTTTTTTTCTTAAAAAATTTCATTTAAAAAAATTGTTTAAATATATTTATATATATATATTATTTTTTGAAAAATATATATCGATCGAGATGCATCGGCTGAATCTACAACCGATATTCTTATTTTTTTAAAAAAAAAAAAATCAGTTGATATTCAACTGATTTTTTTTTCTCTGATCAACACAGGTGGACCACATCCACGCGTGGTACGGAGTATGGACCATTGAGTCCATAGTGGTGTAGAGTCCGTCTGGTTCACATATTTCTAGTCTGGGCCCCACGGTTCCATTAAAAATGAGTTGGATCCAACTCTGAAACAATTCTATGTTTGCTACTTTGCTTACGTTTGTTTCTCCATTTATTGTATTTTATTTTTTTCTTATTGGATTTTTACGAGGAGCCAATGTCTGAATCACCATGAGCAGATATAAAATTCAGTATCGATGGATATGATACGATTTAGATATCGGCCGATATTTGTACTCCTGACCATAAGTATCATTTATATTTGATTATATAATATAAAAATAGTATGATGAAAATATAAAATATTTTAAGAACAGATACATGTAATTAGTCATTGAGTTTCACTTTATTTAGTTACAATGTTTTAATATTTCATTTAAGAAATTAGAGTTGAGGGTCATTTATTTGCTCCTCATATTATTTAAATGCATTTGAAAATTGCTATCTATATCTAAACTTCAATTTATCTAAATTGGGTGACTAGTAATTAATTTTAAAAATGATTTTCTTATGATAGAATATTACACAACTATAATTTTAAAAGAGATGATAACATGTGCACTCTCCTCCTGTGGTGAGGAGTCAATTAAAATTTTATGTTTAAAATGAAGACTATCTAAAGTCACTTTAATTTAATCAATTATGTCATGGGATTTAGACTCCAAAAGTCATCGAACATCTAAAATTAGATACTATTTTGAATTTATCTCATGATTTTTTCCTTCAGTTTGAAGGATTTTCATATAAAATTTTGTGTTGTGGTTTGGTGTATTGTTATTTTGACTTAATATATTAATCAAGAAAGCATCATATTTCTAATACTTTCAAGACTTAAGATAAATAGTAATGTTGAAGGGTTAGTTTGATGGTTAATTCTCACCCTTATTTGTAGGAAGGTCTTGGGATTAAGCCCCTTTCAACATAAAAAGGGTTACTCGTCTTAATTCAATACTCGGTGTGCGTGGACTAGGAGATTTACACATGCTCTAAAGATTAGTCAAGTGAAACATTTAAAAAATTCAGATTAGACGCTTGAATACCTTGGTTTTTTTTTTTAAAAAAAAAAACTTATCTTAAGATTTTCTACGAATTTAATGAAAAGAGCAAGACTCTACCCCAAATAATAAAGGTAATAGCTTGTTCTAAATTTATTAACTTAAAAAGCTTAGGTAAAGAAATTAATGAAAAGCAAAATAGGAGCACCTAAAACCAGGGGTTAAAAAAACGGTGCGGCCGATATGGATATCGGCCGAGAAAATTCTCTCTTCCGATATCGGCATTTTCTCTCTCCTCTGATATCGGAACCGTGAAAAAACCGCAAAAAAACCTTGATGAACCGTGAAAAACCGCAAAAAACCGCCAAAACTGTCAAAGCAGTAAACCCTAAACCTTTAAAAACCGTGAAGAACCGTTAAAAACCGCTAAAAACCGTGAAAGCAGTAAACCCTGAACCATTAAAAACCGTGAAGAACCGCAAAAAACCGTTAAAAGCTGCAAAAAATACCAAAAACAGTGTAAAAATCGTATCGGTGTTTTAAAAAATAAAAAAAATTAAATACTGATATTTATGAATATCGGCCGATATTTGGACCGAATATCGGCCATATCGGCCGATAATACTACTGTACGGCTGATACATATCGTATCGGCCGATATTGTTCAGTTTGAAAAAATCGATATATATCGACTGATACGATATGTATCGGTCGATATTTGGACCTATGCCTAAAACCAAAAGAGAGATTTAACCTCAATGCACATGCAATGGGAAAAGCTAGTTCAAAGGGCTGCTGAAAACTTTGACACACACAATAAGTGCTGATGTACTATATGCCACGTATGATTTTGATTTATTAGAGTTAAAACTTAAAAGATATATTGCGAGTAGAATTCAAATATTAAAATTTTAATCTGAAATACGAGCAAATTTGCTTGTGCTTTTTTTTTTTTTAATTAATTTTTGTACTAATATTTGTTTTTCAGTAACATAATATACTCATTTTATCTTCATCTTTTTACTCATTTTATTGGCACGGATAACTTAGTTGATCTAAGATTATAGAATTAAATTAGAGGTCTTAAGTTCAAATCCTCTAAAATAGAGGTTGAAAAAATGGTATTGGTCGCTATATCGGCCACGAAATTATTATTTTTACTTAAAATCACTGATATCTGACGATATTAGTGATATATCTATTGGCTGATATATATCGGATATCGGTCGAATATCAGTCGATAAATATTGTATCGATCGATATATATATATATATATATTTTTTTTTTTTAAATCGATATTGAAACCCCGCTCCAAGAAGTTTCATATATATGTAGGATTAGACTCACCTACAATGTGATGTGAGAATATTTATATAATCTAAAAAATATATATAATAAAAATATTATTATTTATTAAAATAAAATAAATGAAATATTTTATATAGAAAGTAGGAAGGCACAAATTATTATTTTTATTTTTATAATCTCTAAAATCACTAGCTGAATATCCTTGTGCCAAATTTATGCTGACTTGGTGAGACGAGTAGGATGAGAAGAGAAGAACCATCCAAATTTTCAACGATTCGTGTCAAAGAAATCCGAAACGATTCCGCGTTCGTCTCTGACGATGCAGACATTTTTGTCAACTCCTATTCATAAAATATTATAGTTAATGAGACTGAGTTACAGTTGACTAGTTGAGTCACGGTCGAGTTCAAGTCGGGTTGTTTCCTTCCAATCTGGAATGATTCAGAGCTATTGAAATTTGTGTTGGTAGTAAGTATTTAATCAACCGTTTAATTATAAAATGTAAACAGATAATTAATAGATGATTTTTTAATCAATCATCTTTTTACGATTTTGTGATTAAGTAATTAATATTTAATTTTATTTCTCTCAAATGTCATTCAATTATTTGACTAGTGGGAAATTAAAAATCACAATTAGATTATTTTAATGTGAAGTCCACGTAATGTAAAAACATACATAGATTAACTATAAGTGTAATTTCATACTTTTCACTTTATCAAATGAACCATATAAAGTTAATGGTTAATGACACCA
Organism: Chimonanthus salicifolius; assembly: GCA_013350335.1. Classification (NCBI taxonomy): domain Eukaryota; kingdom Viridiplantae; phylum Streptophyta; class Magnoliopsida; order Laurales; family Calycanthaceae; genus Chimonanthus; species Chimonanthus salicifolius. Next base: position 28,454,716 of record CM023533.1, on the reverse strand, counting down.
TAATTTTAAAGGATCAATTTAAAAAATTTAACATGATTAAATTAATATATAATTTAATTTACATCATATTTATGTAGTTTCATTTATTTTTCTAGTCACTTTTAAGAGGTATTCTCTTTAGCTCATTTTCTTTAGTTAAAATATGGATAAAAAGTTTATTTAATAATTAATTTTAGAGAAGTGATTGGTGCACTATTACTTTTATCGTAAGTGTACCAAAAATAAGTGAAATATTTATTTTGTCTAAGCTTTTATCTTAGGTTACTAAAAGACGGGATGGAAGAAAAGTTATATTTCACTTTATTTTAGTACATTTACAATAAAAGTAACGGTACAAAGATCACTTTCCTTAATTTTAGAGTTAAAATTAAAACTTATATAATTGATAAAATTATTAGATGGACTAATAATCCACATTAATCTTTATTATTTATCTTTTTAGTTATATTATGTTAAAAGGTTGAGACCGGCTCTCTCAGAGATGGCGATGGCCATGTAAAAACATGAGCTCGTCGGCCGACTGTCGTAGAATCGTAGAAAACAAGAGTGGAATTTTTCCATTTAACCAAGTTAAGGAAAGTGGGAGGGAAAGCACGTTCCCCTGTGAGAGAAGGACGACTTTTTAACCATGGATGGAGGAGAGGAGAGAGGAAAGAGGAGGAAGAAACCAATGAGCAGAACCTCCTCTCTTACTTGAAATATTCAAAGAAAGGGAGTCGAAAAAGGAAAGCAATCTAGGCACCGTTTCCGTTTCGTCCCCCTCCGTTGTCGACCGTACTATCTTCTTTATCTCTGCAGAGCTTTTTTGTTTTGGTTCTTGAATTCAGGGAGGAAGAAGAAGAGGACAATAAGAAGAAAAAGGATGCAGGGCGAGAAGAAATCGCCCGTGTCAGACGTGGGAGCATGGGCCATGAATGTCATCAGCTCCGTTGGCATAATCATGGCCAACAAGCAACTCATGTCACCCAACGGCTACGGTTTCACCTTCGGTCTGTACCCCTCTTCAGATCTAACATTTCTCTGCTCCGTTTTTCGATTGTAAACCATTCATTAGCATTCATCCGACATGGGTTTTGAATAAATTGATCCCAATTCAATAAAAAATGTAGCATCTAATTGTCTGCGACCCAATTCTCTCTCTCTCTCTCTCTCTCTCTCTCTCTCTTCCCCCTTCAAATTCTTTTGTCTCTTTTCTCTCCACACTGATATCCCCGAAAGAAGAAAATCTCGCTTCTCATTTTGCTCTGTAGGCACTGCTTTGGATTGTTGTAAAGGAAAGCACTTCCCGAAAACGTCCATTTGTATACTTTTCAACCAGATATGGTTGAAACCATTTCTGGAAATTGTTTTTTTTTTCTAGGAAAGTACTTTTCACTTATCTAAAAAGAGTCTAATCTTACGGGATTTACCTTTAAATGAATCTGGCGTGACCTGTTTTGGAATGTAATTCACTCACACTCTCTCAAACTGACATTTCTTGGCATGAGCTTTGTGGAATCTCATAACAAAATGAAGCTGATATGCCGGGTATCATTATATCATCAGATCTGACAACTTATTTCTTCTGTTCTTCTGTAGAAGCTAATTTCTGCTTGTGAATCCATCCTGCTATGATGATAGTACAAGCTTGCTGGAATTCGCCCTTTTGGGGGATGCCTTTCCTTTTTTATGCATGAATTGTGCCGCTAATTATTAGGAAATAAGTCTTCAATGGGCAAATCTATGGAAAACTATCCCTTGAGAACTTACATTGAGAACTCGATGAAACTTTTTTTTTCTGGGGGCACCCCATTCACAAGCACTCACTCATTTCCTCCTGTCAATTGGACTCCTACCACATGATTTGAACCCATTTTAAGTTACATTTACTTTTGAATTATTTCTCAAAAATGATATCATTCTGATAGATTGATAACTTCTTCATTGTTAGCTCCATGTGAATTTCTGCGTCTGAAGTTGAGATTCTCTTCATTGCAAGTTGCTTCAGATATTGTTTTCTGATGCATCCTGAAGTAACATTTCTCTTGGTTCAGTAATAAAGCTGGTTCTGCATTTAAATTTTAGTTTCACAATGATTTTTCTGCAAGCTTTCTTTGGACGGTGGAAAGGGAGGCATTCACTTGGAACATAGCCAACTTTGACCCCTTTTTTGGTAAAAATTGGTTATTTTTTTTGTTAAAATATGATGATTTTACAGGAAAGTACTTTTCTTTCCATCCATCTGATTCAGCTTTGTTTCGAGCCCTTTTAGATGCATCTTGCTTCAGATTACATTTAAATGCATCTTAAATTTTTGTTATCTTGGTCTCTGATCTTTATTCTGGATTTGTATAAATCCTTTTATGGGTCAGATGTGTGATAGTCTTCATGATTCTGCATACTATTAAGTTTAAATTCTGGCAATTAATTATTATGTACATTTTGCAAATTTTAAGTCTACCTTTTAATGGGATATTAATTCAGGTTTACTTGTCATTATTTGCACAAAATGTTCAGTCATAGTTCTTATATATTTTCTCTTTCCTTTCTATTTGACCTTTGTACAGTTTTATCGGCATCTATTGTCTATCTTTTAGCCTTTATACCTATGTTAGATGCATCTATACGTTTTATTAATTGTTTTGTGCAATTTGCATCTGCTATTCCCTTTCCAAGAAGCATTATCTATTGTCTTCTGATTTTACATACAAGGTGCATTATACAGTTTTTTTTCCCTGTTATTTAATAGCTATACAACCTCCCTTTGTCTCTACTTTTAAGTCCTTATCTGCATGGATTTCATACAGAGGGTTTTTGCAGTATTCCAACTCTAGTTTTAGATCCTTCTACTTGTCACACTTCAATTTATTTTTTTCTGTACAGGGCTGTTTCCAAGCTTTTATGATTATGTGCCTGAACGATTTCAAACAGCATCCCTTGATTTTTGTTGCTATTGAAGCATCTGTAGATCTCTTCTATTCTCATCCTTGAGCGTGTTCTTTCTTTTCACTCCACATACACGTCACATTAATACTTCAGCCACATAAACTCTGTATCTTGTCATGAATTACCAGTGTTTAGTTCCATACAGTAATGAAGGTCAAACTATTTGTCTTGTAAAAATGCTCAATCCAAGTATTACTAAACGATTGTGCAACACTTCTCCACGTTTAACTTTACCCACCCTGCACAGATCCCATCTGTGATATCATCTCCAAGCCATCTGCATTGTTGCTCCCAGATAATTTTTCGAAAACGATTGTGCAACACTTCTCCACGTTTAACTTTACCCACCCTGCACAGATCCCATCTGTGATATCATCTCCAAGCCATCTGCATTGTTGCTCCCAGATAATTTTTCGAAGTGTTTATATCTTTCAATTTTGGTAAATGTCTCAAAGTTTTATTGGATGTCATCTTTGCTGCATGCTTTTATTGTTATCATTGTTATTGGTATCATCATTATCATCACCACTGCTGCCTCCACCATTATTAACTTTAGTCTTATTTTTATCTTCCCCCAGCCACAACTTTAACTGGATTCCATTTTGCGGTGACCGCATTGGTTGGTTTGGTCTCAAATGCTACTGGTTATTCTGCATCAAAACATGTTCCTTTATGGGAGCTACTATGGTTCTCAATTGTTGCCAATATGTCCATCACTGGGATGAACCTCAGTCTTATGCTCAACTCTGTTGGATTTTATCAGGTTTGATCACTGGACAAATTTTAGCATCTTTTGGATGTGCGTTTGCTGGCTGGATCTGTTACTTATCATATTTTGGTTTTATTTTTTTTATTAAAGATTTCAAAGCTGAGCATGATTCCTGTGGTGTGTGTCATGGAATGGATACTTCATGGTAAGCATTACTCAAGAGAGGTCAAGATGGCTGTCGTTGTAGTTGTTGTAGGAGTGGGGGTCTGCACAGTAACAGATGTAAAAGTGAATGCCAAGGGTTTTCTTTGTGCCTGCGTAGCAGTCTTTTCTACATCCTTGCAGCAAATTGTGAGTTTTTAATGAGCATTTCTATTCATTAATTTCTAATGAGGCTCGAATCTCTGTTACATTAATGATATTCTTGAGTCAGATTTCACCATGGTTTGATAATTGTAGACAAAATGTTCTATTTGCTACTTCTTCATAATCACTATGGAATTGTTTGTCTGTTCGCATGCCCCATTTTTTCCATTGAGCTGTTGTTTCATGTGTATGTGCTATTTTCCCAGTTAGTTGTTTCTTCTTGTGTATTTGTAGAGGGTGGGTTTATTTGAAATTGGAGGTTTCAACTTTGATTTGATTGTGAAAATTGTCATCCTTGTTTTTGGTGATGTGGACCTATTCTTGTTCAGTAATCCCTTCATCCTCTTTGCTCAACTCCAAACACAGACACACTGTTTGGTAGCTTGAAGGCAGTTTAGGCCTCAAAAATTTCAATCATCGCCTGTGAAGTTATTATCTTGTAAGTTATTTAAAATATTGCCCGAATATCTCCTTTGTAATAGATCTAGCGGAGGACTTCCCTTGATTACCGGCATGAAAATTCATCCTTGCCTGCTTCTGCAAGAAATTCCTATTGACCACCATTACCAGGAGTTAGATTCTCATGTGGAATGCCTTCTAACTCGAGAATTTCAGTTAAATAAATGCTTTTACTAAATTAGATCAAAAGCTTGGAGAACCAAGAAATCAATCAATTTGTAAAAAACATTAATGGTAGGAGATCGAGATTGCTTTGGTTTTAATATTGGTGATAGCACTATGCATCCAGAGCTAGATATTAATGACACCTGACAACTATGCCAATTTCTTGATTGTTATCTGAGGTATTTATTAAGTGTTTCCCTAAGCACCTATGGTAGAGCCGACCAATTGCGGTGGTGATGGGTCTACTATTGGAAATGTCCATGCTTGAGTATGTATGGTCCACCAAGAATCACATTGATTGTATCAGTCAAGCTAAATTTTTTAAGCTCTCCATATCAACAACTTCAAGTTGTTTTTTATTTCTTATTTTTTGGAGTATTAAAAACATAACTTGATTGATCTGATTAAAGTGATTTTGGTGGATTCTATATTCATACTACACCTTCTTAGCAGACCCATGACATGGGACTAAAGTAGCTCCTACATAGGGGTGTGTAGATGTTCTTCTCTCTTTATCACAAGCAGTAGTGAGTTTGCGTGGCTAATCTTTTCTCTTATCACAAATGGCAACTGAGTGCGTGTGTGTGCGTGCGCATGTGCGCGCTTGTGAAAATAATAGCAGCTGAACATTCTCTTCATCACAGACATGGAGTTATGTCTCTGCCACAGGCATGAATTCTTGTATCTTCGTGAACTCAATCACTGTACGAAGGATGTATGCTCTGCATTATGTGTTATACTCACGTGGCATGTCTTTCATTGAAATGCTTCACTCATTAAGATTTGAGTTAAAAAAACAAAGCAAATATGGACACAAGTTGAACAAATGTTTGGATACTGTAAGAACCCAATTAATTCTTCCAAAGCACTGAAGCTTGGGAAAGAACCTAGAGACCACCTAGGTTTGTCAACCTTGACACTGTTGTATCACTTAAAACTACTGCATGAGTCGACACGATAAGTTGCACAGTTTGCATATCTTCTATACAACCTGCATGTTGATTGATCCTCATGTCATTTCAAACTTTTTTCATTTTTCTCCAGTATCTAATTGGCTACTCTCTGCACCCTTTTCTTTACAGTCAATTGGCTCCTTACAGAAAAAGTACTCAATTGGCTCTTTTGAGTTGCTGAGCAAGACAGCACCCATTCAAACCTTATCTCTTCTTTTTCTTGGTCCATTCATTGATTTCTACCTCAGTGGTCAATTCGTAGCAGGCTACAAGTTGTCTTCTGGTGCATTTGTAAGTCCCTCTTCACTACATAACCTTGATTATTGTCTGCATATTGTTTATACTGATGCTCACGTTGACTGCAGGTCTTTATACTCCTATCATGCTCTCTAGCGGTGTTCTGCAATGTGAGCCAATACCTCTGCATTGGACGATTCTCAGCAGTTTCATTCCAGGTGTTGGGCCACATGAAAACAGTGTGTGTGCTTACACTAGGCTGGCTGCTATTTGATTCACAACTATCCCTGAAAAATATACTTGGGATGTTTATTGCTGTCCTTGGCATGGTAATATACAGCTGGGCAGTTGAAATCGAAAAGCAAGCCAATGCCAAGAATTCCTTTGTGAAAGAGAGTCTGACAGAAGAGGACATTGGACTGTTGAAAGATGCAGTAAAAAATGCTTCTGTGAAGGATGTTGAACTTGGGGACGCTAAATTATAGGTGTTTCTTGGGACCAAAAGTGAGTCTATTTTCAATTTGGCTTGGTCCAGTGCGATTTAGAGAATCTGGTTCATAAAGTTTGTTGCCGGTTACTGAAGATTCTTTCGGTGCAGAGGGGATTGTGAAGCTTTATGTGAAGGTGTAAAATCATTCAGTTCATTTTATTTCCTTATATTACATAGCAATCTCAATGTTCTATATTCTTTTCATTGCAATGCCTCCTGAGTAGGGCAAAGCATCATTATTTTTACATTGGAATAACAGTATGAAAATTAATGGTGATTTTATTCTTTGTTTACTTTTTCCAATTTCATGTGTTTGATTTGTTTTCTAGATGCCTCTGCTCTTTTCTGATGTTGTGAGACCATACGGCTGGCCTCTTAAAAGTCTATAATCTTTTGGACATGTATGCTGATGCATCTCCACCTAGTTCCCCTAGCCACCACTTTGAATTCGTGAAATCCCAACACTGTTCTCTTAAAAGAGTCGGATTCAAGTCCATATTCCTATCGAATTTCTGACCACTGGAATGGTCTTAGCATGATCAGGAACCATCCAAGAATCTTGAGTTGGTATCACTAGATTTGGTTTCTTGCAAGAGAAATGACAGGAGACCTAACCATAATATTGTCAGGTTCAGTGTATCCAGGTTCCATTGAAAACCACTTTATAATTTAAAATTTAAAATTTCACCCGTCATCAAGTCTCTTCTCAAAAACAACTAGAATTGCATTTTCAGAAAAAAAATTCACTTCAATTGTCTCTTTTTCTCCATTGAACCCAGATCCCTACAATTCTTGTGTGGAATTTTCGCAAGTGATTAGAACATTCTCCTCTCCGAAACACTCTCTTCCATTTTTGCTCCGCCATTCCATCCTTCCATTTCCAAACACTATCTCTTCCTATTCCTGCTCTGCATCCTCGATTAGAATCAGAGCTTAAAAATGGGATGTGCATTGCACTGTGTAGCAGGGTTTAAGATTTGGCCAAGTCAGTCTCGGACTCAGAGTAACTGATTTTGTAAGCTGGGCTGCGACTCAATTGAGTCTGGCATTTTCAGCTAGATTTTTTGGCTGAGTTTCATCTGACTCGACTTAATCAGTTTGAACTCCCAGTAGTTACATTTCAAAGTTCAAAGTTCAAACACTGCCGTTTAAGGTGGAATTTTTCCCTTTTTCTGTTCAATTTTGATTTTCATTGTTTGTCAATTTCCAACTGATAGAAAGTTCAAAGAAAATGAGACCCTTGCATCTTCTTTCATAAAATAAGGTTTCTTTACTGAAAGCATTTGAAGTGACTTTTTCTGTCTTTTTCACAAATCCATTTCCTAGATGGGAAAATTTAATGAGGAAGAAAGAGGTTTTCTCACTTGGTGATAAAACATCTAATTCATGTTTCGTGAAACCAAGTTTTTTTATGTAAACAACATAAACATCAATCTTTCATGGCTGACATTGTATCGGATTTCATGGGTATTTGTCGATGACATATATCACACTCCAAACATATTTTTTTCACACGGAATTGATTTCCAATTCTATAAATTCCATATAATGACATCTTGTTTTGAGTTGACCGTTCAAATTCAAAATCTCCATGTTTTTTTTTTAGCACCAACGGCAAAACTTTATTACTAGAAAAAGGAATACAAGAGAAAATTAACTGCGAAAAAGAAACTAAAAGGTCTAAGAGAGTTAGACCCCGAAAGAAAATCAAAATGAAAACATCAAAAGTGACAAGATATACCACAACAAAACAACTATTCTCCAGGTAATTTTAAAGAGCCACGGATCCGTCCTCTGACACAATTTTTTATAAAGAAATCCGTCACTCCATTGGTTGATCCGCTAATGAGGGAAAATGATACCTCAGATCCTTGATCTCCCTCACCAAAATGATTAGCCTATATGAAGGGCGCTTCACCCCACTGACCCATTTGATAGCAATGAATAGGCGAAAATACTCACCACTATACTACAAGGACTGCCTCATGTGCAGCTCATTTTCTATTAAATCTGACTCAGTGTTTTCATTTAAATTTAGATCTAACTTGATTTATACCCATATTATGCATCTTCACCATTGGATTGATGATCATAGTTAAAAATACTCATGCAATGCTTTTATTTAGATCTTGAAAAATAAATGTTAAAATGATTTAATGGACCTCATTTAGGGCAGGTAGATAGAATCTCTTCTCTTATCCATCATACTAAAATTTTATTAAAATTGCGATATTGCACTTGTGTAACCTCGCTCGTTTATTTTGAATCTTTAACTCAAATTGGAGAATGGGTTAAATGGGTGTCTGTACAATATTTCTGTTTTCAGAATTTTTGAAAAAAATAGGGTTAAAGATGGTTCTATTTATTTAAAAACTATTATTATTACTGTTTATTTTTATTCTTCTCTTTCATTAAAAATATCATTTTTCATTATCTTCAATCATAGTTTGCAATGAGATTTTCAGCTTTCCTTATTTTATAGTAATTTATTTTAAACATATTATATTATTAAAATGTTATACTAAGTGACTGACGACCTACTTCAAAATAGTTCAAACAATTTAACTAAAAAATTAAACTTAATTAAACCAAATTATTATTATTATATATATAACGACTTAATTAACGTGGTTTAGTTAACGGTTCGATTTTTAAAAATGGACAATTGGTCTATGTTGGGCCAGGGCTCTTAATCATAGTCCCTTGTTCACATGCCTTCCATTTGGGAGTACTTTGAAATTTGAAGAGAATTAGTTTCTAATAATTTAAGGTTCAATGAAAGCGATGCAAGTGGGAACACAAATGAACGTTGTGGTGGGCCCAATTTGTGAAAATTAATTCGTTGACTTTTGACTGATGGAGCCCCCACCAATCTAGGCAACATAAGCGGCCTGCATATTCCTTCTAAATTTTGAAAAGTATTTTATTCAGAATTAAAGATTTAATCCTATTATGGTTCATCCTAGATTTTCTATTTTTAAGTCTTGGAAAACTTTTTTAGATTTTTCACTAAGTTTTGACTATAAAAAATTGGATTTTTTTTAGGAAAGTAGAACATTTATGAGAGAAATGGGTTTGAAAAAAAGTATATAATATTGTTGGTACAATATATATCGAGTGATAAATATAAGATACATGTTACTTTTTACTAATATTTTATTTTTTTGAGAAAATATAAAAAAATTAAAATCCTATTGTGAGCATATTTTGATTAAATAAACGGTCTTTTTATTGAATATTAGACTTTTGAGAATCGAAATTTTGATACGAATAAAATATGTATTAAATAATTGAAAAATGTAAAAAAATATATCCTCAATTTTTTTTTTTTTAAAAAAAGAGCGAAATTAGCTATATCAGGGGTTAAAAATACGGTATCGGCCGATATTTTTCTCTCTTTTCCTTTTTTTTTTTCTTAAAATGGCCGATATTGCCGATATTCACTATCTCCAAAACCGTTTCATATCGGTCAATGCAATACGTATCGGCCGATATTTGTACCCCTAGGCTATATAATAGTTGACTCAACCAATATATGGTCGTTAAATGGCTCGTACTTGCCAATCATGTTATGTATGGACAATATCTTGGCCGTTCCGCATGGGGTAGCTCAACAGGTAGACATTCCGGCTCAAGAACCAAAGGTCTCAGGTTCGAATTTCATCGTAACTCGATGCGTGTGGTTTGTAGAGATCGGTGTGACTTCATAGTTTTACCCAACTCCCTTGTACTTGAGTAGTGCCACTTCAAACCTTCAAGTCCACTTATTAAAAATCAAAATAACTCATTAATTTTTAAGTGCTAAAATATTTATAAGAGTTTTTTTTTTTTTTTAATTTTATAAAATGACATAATCCACCGTTTAATGAATCAAATAAAAGGAATGTCACAAACTTTATAAGTTTTTGTAATCTAATCAAGTACTTTTCGTATGCTAAAGACTTAAAAAGCAAAAGATATAGTTGACATATTGAATTGAAATAGTTATATGGTATTAGATTTCAAGCTTAGATTAAAAACATGTGTAGTAATTCAATTAATAATAAAACATTATTTACTTATATATTTTATTAGTAAGACTCTATAAAGTATGTATATTCACATAAAAATATTTAGCCAAAAGAAATTCTTCTACGACAATAATATTTATTATTGATGTCATCTTACAAACATTTACATTTGCTTAAGAATTTCTCTCTCTCTCTGATAACAAGTATAAAACGAACATTATATAAATTAAAATATAATGTAACCAGGAAAGTGGGAGATTGCGGTTTGACATTCCATGGACTAACTTCGGTGTGTCGTAGGGTAGTGGGCTCATCCGTGAAGATTTTACGCTTGGTGTCCTACGCTTTCCCATGTGTAAATTTTTTTTTAAAAAATATAATGTAATATTTTAAAATATTCTGGAGGTTCGTACCGACATTTTTGTCCATACCATACAATGATTATTAGGTGCCAAATTTACAGAGCCATAAAATATATGAGAACAAGCAATAGTGATGACCTATTTTATTAGTTTCTGACCATAATATATTATATTAAAATTGTTATGTACTCTTGTGTACGGGAACTAAGAAAATTTATAATAGAAATATATGAAGTCATTTACTTTTTTATTCAATGACAGAAGGAAGGATCTCTATCTCCTTATTTGAATTTTGAAGGTGCTTATATAATAATTGAATATTGTATTATATTAAATCTTTTTCTTAATAACAAAATGAAACTCAAGATCTCCATCTCTTCTCGAATACAAGGGTATGAGGTAAATTCTAAATACTCGTAGCCCCAACAACAACGGGTATTAGATGACCACGGGACTTTAACAGTTTAACTTGAGACTTCTTATTCTCAAGTTAAGTTACTCTATACGAGATAAAATAATAAATCTTGGCCGTTGCACTATAAGTTAAGTCTTAAACTATCCACTCATTCTTAATTCTTAATTCTTAATTATAGAGTTTAAAAGTTTTAATGGTCTTAGAAAAATTATATTAAATTTAAAAACAGATATCTTTTCCTAATAGAATTTCAAAAGATTTTAATGATAATTTAAAAGAATGTAGGGTGTGGGGAGAGTTAAAATTAAAATAAAGAAAAAACTAGATGAAAGGGAGTTGCACTTTAAAAACATTTAAGAAATAAACTTTTTAAAAAACTAAATTTTGCTGGAAATTAGATTTTATCTATTTATTCTGTAGGTCTATTTCTGCAATTAATTATTAAAAAATACTATTTTTTTGATAGTACTGACCTGACCCAACCCGTCTAAAGTTAGGCTAAAATGAGTTCACAATGAGAGGTTGGGTCAGAATTCGGATTAATTTGGGTTAGAATTCGGGTCGGATTGGGTTGAGAGGTTCGGGTCGAGTCAAATTCCATAAATATCAACTCGGGTCGGTTGGGTTTTAAAGAATCCGACCCGTCCCGACCCGAGTTGCAGCCATATGATTTTTTTTTTATAAATGTGATAAGTGTACAATTATCCTTCATTCGCTTCTTATTTTGCTGGGAAATAATCAAAAGACTGAGTGTTCAAATCATATGCACGTTAGATTGACATTCAGCCTATAGAAAATCATTTACTAAATTTAAATAGGAGCACCAACTCCTTATAAATTTGATAAATAAGTCCAATAATGATCATAAATTGAGTTTCAAAAGTTCTGAATCTTTGGCTTTATATGTGCAAAAACTAGAGGCCCTTTGAAGTTTAGTGCCGTAAGTGGGCTTAGAATTTTTGAATTACTGGGCCAGGGCTGGACCTGAAAGTCATTAAGTAAGACAGGCAGGTCTAACTTCAATAGTTCAATCTCAAAGCAAAGGATGCTCCTCAGTCCGAGTCTGGCCCAAAAAAAAACTATGATTTTAAAATATTCCAAAATCAACAATAAAAATATGGACAATTTTGAATGAATTTCAATTCAACATTGAGATCAATTCAGGATAGATTTAAATTAAGTAGGAATCTAATTCAATGAGTAGGATAGGATGTGGAAAGGTAGGTGGAATGTAAGTGGGGCCAGGTGGGCCCTATTTGGGTTTTGTTGCCTATGGGCAATGTTGCACATAAGAATATATATATATATATATATATGACCTAGCTTGTGTTTATGAAGGGTCCACCAAGCTCAATTGTGTTTCATCTATGTACTAGTATTTATATTCTCTTTCTCTAAGTTTTCTTCAGCTCTAATTATTCTCTTGGGGTAATAGAGGAAAGAGAGAAAAAGAGAGATCGAGAGGAAGAGCAGGGAGAGACTTAATTTGTAATCCTTATAATTTGTCCAATATATTCTTCTTAGTAGATTTATCACGCTATGTGAACCACCTAAAACTGTGTGTTCTTACTTGTTCTTGTGTGTGTGGATTAGATTTTGTGATTTGTGTGGATTAATTTCACAACAATTATATATATATACATGCATAACTATTATTTATATTAATACTAATTCTATTAAACTTGGTGGGTTAATGAATTTGAACTTCACATAATTTGCATCCACATTTCCAAGTTCATGCAATATTCAAATTTATATTCACTTTATATTGAAGGTGAGACTAATTTTACGAATATGTGTAAAACTCTTAATGCGCGTGTATAGCTTTACTGTTTCCATTTTCTAATATATTCAACATAGTTGGAAGGAAGAGGGGAGTGTGAATAGAGTATTGTTTTTGTGGAATAGAGATGAATAAATAAGCATAATAAACAAATGGGCCACTGTTTGGAGCAGATGAATTGCAGAGATGTGCACATGGGATGGGAGAGGAGAGGTGGCTGTGGATCACTTTCCTTCACCGCCTTCTCAAATCTGAAACCCAATTACGAATCCACCCTATTAATTCCCTTCTTTTACGCGTTTTTCTAGCTGGCTGGACTCGTGCCAACTCTCACCTTCATACCCTATTAAAAGTTTTCATCCTCATTTGAAGAGTTTAAAATTCGGTCACCAATTCTTCAAAAGACATTTTGTGTTTAACGACATAGGTTTTAGAATATTTTCGATTTTACCCTTCATATAAACAGTAAATTTCGATGGGTTGATTTTTGCTGTTCATGTGAATTTCGGAGAGCCGATTTGCATTGTTTATGAATTTTGGTGAGCCAATTTGCAAGTTCGGTTAGTCAATTTATACTGTTCATGAATTTTGGAGAGCCGATTTGCAATTTCGAGGAATCGATTGCACTGTTCATGAATTTTGACGAGTCAATTTGTAATTTCAGAGAATCGATTGCACTATTTATGAATTTTGGCGAGCCGATTTGCACTGTTGAGGGCAAATTGGGACATCATGGTAAAACCCATGTCTGTATACACAAAATGTCTGTGAGAGGATCAATGGCCTTGACATTAAGGACATATACTCATGTAAACTTAGAAAATCAATATTATATGATTGAAATGATTAAACGGGTGATGAAACTTTATACAATTAATATTCATGTAATTATCTATCACAACAGTTAATCACTTTTATCATTTTCATCATCCCACTGTTTATATCATCAGTGATGGAATGACAGCAGCAAACAGGACTCAGCTTCGTCTCTGTTCACACCGACTTGTTTCTCATTCTCTCTCTAATCTTATAACACTTGTATCAACAACATTATCCTTGAACAGACGTATTGACCAATCATTGTTCATTAACATATGATAAAATAACATCTTATTCTACTTTACATGTACTTATCATGTGACTAACAACGACAAATTCAAAAGTCACAAGGACAGAGTAACATGAGAGAGTCGAAAATCTATACTTAAGGATAAACTGTAAAAATGATGAAGAATATGAATTTTAATAATGATTTAAGCACTGGATTATTTATACAGAAAGTCACTTTCTTTATATTTTGTATATTCTACTATTTAATTGTGGAATGTATGAGAAAGAGTAGTGAAATGGTTGATGATGATTATGATACTGTATCATTCGATTAGAAAACCGACATCAATAGTGCCTCAAGAAGTGGGAGTTTCAAGTTTGATTTTCACTCAATCTTAACGGACTACTATATGTAGATTTAACCAGATGCTTGAACATTAGTCGAGTTCTCTAAAAGGCCTGGAGACTTTGATTAAAAAAAAATCTTTTTATTCTCAAATGTCTCGTTCATGAACTAGCCTTCAGTGTGATGACTATTTACCTTGTGATCATCTTGAAATGTTTACATATTAATACAGTCGTTAAGGAGTTGGACAGCTCAAGAGGGGCTATGCTTTGAAATAAAAATAATCCAGATACATTTGCTTTTCTAGGCCTGGCTCAAATTACGATCATGATTTTCTCTCTTTTTTGTTTTATTACTTGGACAGAAAGGAAAGGAAGGACCAAGGTAATAAAAAAAGTACAATCAGAAGAATAAAAAATAAAAATTTAAAAATGCAAACGCGGCTTGTCCAAATGGCAAATGGGATAGGAAAGCACCCCCAATCTCTTGTTCCTTCAATTTCCTCCTTATTTTATTACTTTCCACTTTCTATATTAACCCCTAGTGTCCAAATCAAAGAGAGAACAAACAATTTCAAAAATTGGTAGAAGAAGAAGAAGAAGCAGCAGCATTACTAACAAACGCCACCAAATTTAGCCTACAACAGTGGCAACAGCAGCAGCAAGAGCAAGAAGAAGCAGCAGAGGAGCAGCAGCAAAAGCAGAGGAAACCAGACCCAATTATCCATTTTCCATATAAATGATGATGAACATAAGTGGGGTTGTGAAGAAGCTTTTCTGCTGTGGAATGAAGAGATTGAAGAACCCATCTGAAGGGGAGGTGCCCAAGGAAGGACATGTTCGAGTTTATGTAGGGAAAGATGAATGTGAGTTCCTACTCGATGCCAATTACTTGAACCATCCACTATTTGAGAATCTGCTGCAACTCTCCGTCGATGAATTACGGCTATTCCTACCGGGGACCTCTAAGGATAGCTTGCGAGTTCGATCTCTTCTGCTACCTCGTCGACCTCTTGAAGAGTGGAAATCCATCTGCTCACTACATGCAGCTTCAAGATCTAATTTCAAACTTCTCTGCATCACAAGCCTCACTGAAATGAGCTGTGGTTGATCCTTTTTTTTTTGTTGCTGTTGTATAGGCAGATAAAATGGCCTTCTCCTCTCTGTTTTCCCTTTTTTTTTTCTTTCCCACACTGCTGCCTTCAATTCTTTTTATGTAGGAGATTCTCCAAAATGGGAGAGACTGAGTTGTAGACTTTAAGATGAGATTGGATTGTTGTAAAAGCCTGGTCATATTCTTTCAAGAGAAATAAAATGATAGAAAAGAAAAAGGAAGTTGACACCTTGAACCAGCATTCGCATTTTTAGGCAGCTAAACTATTGCTAACATCACCATTAATTGCCATGAAATATGAATCACAATGAATTTATGTTTTAAAAAGCAGGTGATGCTTCTTCATTCAGCCATCCCAAATGATGTTGAAATCTTGGAGAGATCCATGTTGAGGGGAAGAATCCTCATGCAAAACCGATAAGGAAAAATACGAGAAATGCATACTTATTCTTGGATGATTAGTTAAAAAATGATCAAAGAAGAAAGTCCAAGAAAGAAAGGAATTCAGATCCTTCAAGTGCTTTGTCACCACCCGCCCGCCACCTTTAATTTTTCAAATTTTTATGATGAAGTTGTCTAGGCCTCTTAAAGCACAACTAATTTTTCAAAGTATGTCTAAGCCTTCCTACCCACACACTTCATAATTCCACGTGAAGTAACTTTTTGGGGTGGAGTGGAAATCAAACTCAAACGAGTTCCTAGTAATTCCTCGCGAGAAACGGCAACAGTCCCTCCCTCTTCTCTCTTGTTTCTACGCGTTAGCGTCTCTCTTCCCGCTTGTTCACATGCAGAAGTAGCAGTCCCTCTTCTTCTTATTCCTCTAGTTTGCATTACCTCTTCCCTTTTCTCGTTTTCCTAACTCTTTTCCCGCAACGGTTTCTCTCTTCGTATGCCTAAGTACTTGGTGGGAAAGCAAAAGTGAATCAATTTGCATATATCTACATTCAGGGTACTTTTGGCTGGAGTTTCACTGGCCAGCTCCATCCATAAGTAGATTAGGCCAGCGGCTAAGGCCACCAAATATATAAGAGTTTGTTTAGGGTCCCTGAAATCTCAAAGCGAACACTGGAGCTCCACGGAGGATTGTGTTCCCTCCTTTATCCCTTTATCTTCACATCATCTCCATCAAACATATCTGAACACACTTTAATATTTTCATTTTAATTAAAAGTGGAAGAATTTATTTGGACATATTTCTATGAAACCTAGCTACTTGAATGCCACTTGAATTGTCATATGACTTGATTCTATATTCAACTCTTGTCTTTAAATTAAATCAAATTAAAATTTTGTATTGAGTATTAATTTAGAAAAAAAAACAAAATTAGTTTTGTTAAATAATATGAGAATTTGATCTATCGAAATCATCGTATTGACCTTCAATTAAATTCAACTTCAAATTTTGAAATTTAAAAAGTAAAAGTTTTAATAGACTCCTTTATTTTGTTACGTTAGAATTAGAAATCAATCTTTTATCTAAAATAATAAATAATGAAGACTAACTTTCTATTTATATAAATCAAATTAAATTATTTTTATTATTGTAAGGAATTGGGGTGAGGAGTGAGGAAGGGGTTAAGTGTCCCCACATAGAGCCAAGTG
The DNA here is from genome assembly GCA_013350335.1 of Chimonanthus salicifolius. NCBI lineage: Eukaryota > Viridiplantae > Streptophyta > Magnoliopsida > Laurales > Calycanthaceae > Chimonanthus > Chimonanthus salicifolius. The sequence continues at coordinate 28,437,731 of CM023533.1, read as the reverse complement.
GGCCCTCTCTCGATTGATCGAGGCTGGAGCGATCATCTCTCTCGATCGAGCTTGCAGTTGCCGTCTCTCTGTCTTTCTGTCTCTCTCTCTCTCTCAGAAGAGACTGGATCGCTCTTCTCTCTCTCAGCAGAGGTTGGATCGATCTTACTGTTGTCGTCTGTGAGCTGGGCGGCGAAGCAGACGATGGAATCTTTGAAAGGAGAAGGAGAGGAGGATTTCGGTTCTCTGTTCGAGGGCATGGTCCTCATAGATCCTTCTTCTCAACTTCCAGTACAAGAAGAAGAAGAAGAAGAACAGCAGCAGCAGCAGAAACCACCACAACGACAGCAAGACCCACCTCTTTCCACTACATCTACATCCCAACAACAACCCCTCGACGAGAACCTCTTCTCCGATCTTACACTCGTCAACTCCCTTTCTCCCGATTCCCTTCCCCATACCGAGACACCCGCATCCGCTACTACTACCACATCCAGTGACTCTCCTCCCTCTCTCCCTACCCGACAGACCTCTTCCAGAAAGAAGAAGAGAGCGGGCATTCGGATCGGATACGGTCGAGAAACTCCAGACCCGGACCCCATTCCCCTGCCCATTACCAGATCCTCCTCTTATTCTGCCTCTCAAATCGAAGTCTTTGACACTGATGCTGGGTCGCCGGAAAAGGATTCCACTTTGCATGAAAGTCCCAATAAAGAATTCAATGAGCAGCAGACCTCCCTTGCCGACTCCAATTCCAATTTGCATTCCCGACTGCCAGTTTCCCATGAGAAATTGGACTCATCACCAATTCCTGTTCCCGATGCTGACTCTCAGCTTCCCACAGGTGTTCATCATGTAATCCAATCAGAAAACGAGTGCCCAGAAAAATTCGATGAAGAGGACATGGTTCCACGTGAAACCGCCTTAGATGGCGATATCATGAAAGAGAAAGATAAGGACTCGCAAGAAGAAGGTGAAGACCCCAGCAGTTTGATTGAGAATAAATTGGTGGCAATTAGAGAGCAGATTTCTGAAAAGTTGGAGCGAATTCGGATAATGGGATCCTCTGTTTCTGCTGCTAGGAAGGAATCGGTAAGGAGGAAGAGGAAAGCAGCAGAGAATGTGAATTTAGCATCTGGCAAGTACAGGGATCTGGAGAAGGAGCTGGAGGAAGCATGTGAGGCTGAAGATTTCGAGAGTGCAGAGAAGGTCAGTGAGGAGCTCGCTGCTGTGGAGAAGGAGAAGGAAGCATTTCTCAATGCACTGAGGGAGGCTGAAGCAGAGTGCGATTCTGTGGATGCAAAGATGCAGGAGATTCTTGAGCTGCAGATTGCCGCAGAGGAAGAAGCTGCTTCCAAGCTCAAACACTTTGCAATGGTTAGTAGGTAACTCTTTGCCGAATATGAAGAGATGCATAGTTCTTAATTTTTTTACCTCTTCTAAGCTGTGATGGGGATTGGGTTTGCTTGAATTATTATAGCTGGAATTCTCCATGTTTTCGATGCCCCCACTTAACCACTCATTTGGTCCATTAATATGCAAGACATGAAGGAAGAATTTACACTGTAAGATATGAGATTGGCATCTGGATACCATCCCCAAATTGCTGGACAAACTAAAGTCGTTAATAGGAGTGTCGGGGATCTGTATGTTGTTTGTTGGGTAACCATGTCGGATAGGTTGGAATTGTATTCTCTTTATGGCTGAATTTGCCTTTAACAGTTCAGTCAATCAGTCTACAGTTTATAGCTCTTTTGAGATAGTCATAGGATACTAGCCTTGGAAACCTATTGACTTTATACCCCTTTAACATGCATTTAGATCTTATGAGTTAGGTGAGTAATTTGCTAGATATATTCACCATTTGCATGCTAATATTAGAAGAAAGATCTATATTAGCAATGAATATTGAGTGTTTCCCCTTGGGGACCATGAAGAAGTTGCATGCCTGAAATGCAGGTCCTTTTGAAGTGCTTAAGAAAATTAGTGCAAATGCTTATGGGCTAGAGTTGCCTTTAGACATGAGTTAGCCACTTCTTCAATGTGGAAGATTTAGTGCTTTGCAAAGGCCACTTTCCCTCGAAACTCATCACCACAAAACTGTACTGATTCCATTACATGTTCGACCTTGCTCACCCTTTGCTTGCAACCTTGGCCATCTCCACCCAAGGAGGAGGAGAAATGGAAGACATCTTGGATGAGCAGATTGTTGCTACTAGGAGTGGGAAATACCAGAAATTTCTTGTGAAATGGAAAGGTTGTTCAAAAACAAATTGCACATGGATCACCATTGAAGAGTTGTAGAGACACTACATGGCTCTGTATCATAGATACCAAAGCTTATTTTAGCCAGAGGTGGTGAACTCTTCCAAGGAAGGGAGAGCTGATGAAGATGTTTAGGGGCCCATGTGTAAAGGGAAGTGTCAGAATCTATTTGTCACCTCAATATGGCTAGATAATGATCTTTTGCCACCTACTATATGCAACAATGGATAGAGACAAGTATGACTCTAGATAGCCCAGATTATACATGGATCCAACAGTGGATTTGAGGACTTGGCTCAATCCAACCATTTATGTCATCCAAGTCATCGTTTCATGAATTGGATAAATTTGACCATTGATCTAGTGTCATCTAGGCATCTGTTTTCTTCTTATTTTTTTAATGTCATATTATTTAATTTTATATGTATTTCAATATTTTTTTGAATGATATGTATTTCAATATAGTTATGAACATATTGTCCTTTATAGTTTAATTTTTCCAAATGCAGCCTTCAGTCACATTTGTCTAGAGTTTGCAAGCCTTATGTTTATTAATATTGATGTAAAGGCATTCAAGAGAAAATATGGTATATGAATGAAAGTTTCATAGTATCTTTGCAAACTTAGTGTATCATCAAAGATCCTTGTGTGAAACAAGGTACCTTCTTCCCTTTTCTTTCTGTCTTCTTTCTTCTCTTTTCTTTCTTATTTCTGCATTTTTCCTTCTTTTCCTTCCTTTTTTTTTTCTCTTTTCCTCCTACTTTCATAACTAACCACCATAGGACCCTAACCATCTAATCTAAGAACCCAAACCACCCTAAACCCTTATCGTCCATACAAATTTCCATACAAGTCCATACGACCATAGGAACATACCATTTTGTCCCTTTTTCACTTCCATACTGGTGCTATTTATTTTTGCACTTAGGTTGAAATAACATGCCCTAATTCCTATATTGAAACCCATGATGCCTAGGCACAACATGAATACGCGAGGGACACGCCATTGATATGGTAGGAACATAGATTTTAACCCAAAAGTTGAAATGTTCGATATGGACATGTTGGTGTCGAACTTGGATACGTTGCCTACATTGAAGTGTTCATTCAACATAGGTGGAAACCCTATGTGGTTAGTAAGAACCCGATTTCAGCCCATTGGTGGCTGATCCATAGATTTCAACGCCTAGTGTTAGTGTTTGCTGGGTCTTAATAGCACGTTTGAAAGCCCTAAATTGCGGGATAGTAAAGAAATCATTGAAGGCTTATGTTTGCACACCTTATTTCTTCTTGATAGCTTTTTCATTCCATGTAAGTCTATGAATTATTTGTTATATTTATTCCTTAATGGTAGTTCTACTTTCCAACTTGAGCACAAGAATCATGCATAAAGTGCATATCATGAGTATGTCATTTGCATGCATTTGGTTTTAATTCTTGTACATTGAAACATCATAATAGGTTAACGTTATTCGGACCTACCTTGTCTCACATCACACTTTCCTCCTCCTGCTTTCTACTTGTAGCTTTTCTATTCTTATAATGGGAGTGAATTTCAGTCGTCTACATATGTGACTAAACAACCTTAAATGTCTTTCCCTCAGTTTTTCGTCTACTGGAGCTACTTTCAAAGTCTTTCTTTTGCCATAATTTCTAATTCTATCTTTTTAAAGTCACCATAAGAATCCGTCTTATTTTACAGTGAATTTTTTTATCAACCAACATTTCATTCCATAATATGTCGGTCTAGTAATGGTTTTGCAGAATCACCCTTTTAATTGATATGTACCTTCTTTGTCATACAATACCCCCTTAACCTACATTTAGCCCATCCTGCTCCTATCTTACAAGTAATGTTTAAATCCAATTGCCATTTTATTCAATAGTTTAGCCCTAATATCTAAACTTATCACAGTGTAACAGTAGGCTATTTTTATATGTGGGAAACTCAGACACAGTCCTACTAAAATCCCCACGGGTGAGCCCACTACCCCTAAGGCACACCAAGATTAGGCCATGAGGGCTCGAACCCGCAACCTCCCATATCCTGAAATAACATTAGGTTATTTCCTGTTATGATTGGCTCATTCTCAACTTTCTCCATCCCACTAAGTTTACACTCCATATATTTTGTTTTTGTTCTACTAATTTTAAGGAACTTAGTTTTTAAAGTTCCCCTCCACTTCTACAACTTCCTATTTAGTTTATTTCTTGTTTCTCCAATCAAAAACTACATCCTATATAAATAACATACTCCTCAACATTTTCTCTTGGTTTTTTGAAGTTAGGTTGTCAATTGTTATAGCGTATTGATAGGGGCTTAAAGTAAATCCTTAGTGACACCAATTCTTATAGGACGCTTTGTTGTTACTCATTGTGGCCCCTTCTTAAGTATCTTGTGAAATTTCAACATAATTGTTTGGGATGCATTTCCTTTTCTGTGTTTGCCATGTCACTTTTCTTGCACCTTTAGTCAATAAACACCATAAGTAATCTTTCCTTTTCTCTGTAAACCTCTTCATGAGTTGTCTCAAATAAAAATAGCTTCTATTCTTGACCTGCATATCATAAAACCAGGTTAGTTCTTAGAAACATTTGATTTGTTGCTTAGATGTTGCTTGATTACTTTCTCGTAGAGTTCCTAGTATGACTCGTAAGTTCAATACCTTGATAATTTGCATTATCTTGAATATCCCCTTTATTCTTATAAAATAGGATCATTGCATTTTTATGCTTTTCTTTTTGTGCTCTTCTTGGTGCTAGTATTTTATTAAACAACTGAGTTATCCAACTAACTCCAATGTCACCATGTATAGTTGAAATCTCTATAGGTATACAATCCAGGCCCGATTCTCTATGTACCTTCATCTATTTTGTAGCCAACTTCACTTCAACTTCTGATGCTTTGTTGACCATTCCTGCGTATGCCTGTAGTTCCATGTGAACTTTGCTCTCATGTTCTGTGTCTAAAGGACTGCTAAAGTAATTTTATATATGTTCGACACTTTCAGCCTCCCTCAAACATGAGGAATGGTCATTGACAACAGTGTGACTATTGCTTCATAAATGGTCTGTTAAAATTTTATTTACACCCACCAACCGTGCAAATGCAAGAACCTGGGTGGATTTTTCCACCACCAAATTTTCGTCCACCTTGGGAGTAACATGAATACTTGCTGAATGGCTAAAAGCTGAATTACGATTAAATTCTTACTTAAAACACCTAAGTTGGTCTTCCTCCTGTTATGATCTTTCTGTCTGGTCTAAAATTGTTTTGCTGCTCATGATTTTGGAAGCGGTTGATCATTTCTTTCTTCTTCCTTGAGGTTATGGATTTCTCCATTCTTTATAGGAATTTTTTTCTCTAATACCAAAATAGCAGAGAGCTAAATGGCACTAGGCATTGACATAGCATGGGTTTATATGTTGTCTTGGGAGTTATTCTGAATGGAGGTGGGCTTAACAGAAGGTTGCAAATGCTACTTGGTCTCATTAAATCATTTTTCTACACACATGTATTCTTGTCAGTTTTTGTTTGACTTTGAAGCATCTCATCAGATCCACTTGTGCTGCATTACAACTTCATAACAACCTCTCAGCAAAATATATTACAACTTTATAACATCTTATCTTGTTATCCCAGGATGCTACAGAGAGTGCAGACCTAATTCTGAAGAATGTGAAGGAACACTCTTCTAAAGAAATGGAAGACTGGCTGTTATCAACTGAAGATTTAGAACTTAAAAAAATGGCGACAGACATAGAATTGCATTTAATAAATGAAGCACGTTCAGGATTGAAAGATTTCATCGAGAGCTCAATTGAGGTTGACCTGAAAGAAAAAGAGCTTCTGAGTGAAAAACAAGAGATCTTGACAGATGAATTGGATAAGCTTCTTGTCTTGGTAAGATTAAAGGAATCCGAGATTGCAGAAAACACCCTCAAGATTGAAGGAGTCGATAAGAATATCGCCATTGTTGTGTCTGAGTTCCACAATGCTCAGTCAAGTGTTGATATGAAGTATGATAACTTGCAGAGAGCCTTTTCTGAGATAAAATCTAACAGTGAAGCTTTATCCTTGAAAAAGAATCAAGTTGATGAATTCATGTTAGGGATGGAACAGAAGATGTTGAAACTTAAGGAACTTGCAAATGCTTCTGCAAATGAGGCAAAAACATCCCTAGAACTTGTTGACTTGAGAAAGAGTTTGGCAGCTTCTGTTTTGAAATCCAGGGAGGATAAAGTGAGGCTGGCCAAGACTGAAGACAAAATTTCAGAGGATGTTCAAATGCTCAGACAACAGGTCTCTGCAGCAAGAGCTTCTCTACAGGTTAGTTGGTCCTGTCTTGTTTGGTGCAGGTTTTGTTCTGAACATGAATAATGGCTACATCCTCTTGAAAAATAAGCAACCTATAAATTTGAAATGAACCCTCAGAAGTTGGCTGCAACCCTAGTTCTTCTAGCACAATTTCACAAGATTTCTTTCAACCCCCCCTCCCCTTTTTCCTTTCCCAACGACACGCCACACATACACAGATGATAAGGTTTCTTCTAAACCAATTATTAAAACAGCATAAAATACTAAACAAGTGGCAAATGGGCCCCTTATGACTACATACCAATTTCCTTATGTATATCCATCCTTTATTTGAGCACACTATTCAAACCTGACCCAAGTTTCACCCCTAATATATTGAGACGTTTCTGTGGACATGGATGGCTAGTGTTCAGGCCTTCTTATTAGGTCAAGTGCTTTGGAAGATTTTCCCTCTTGTTATAGCTTGAGTGAGATGGAATAAGGGAATATTCCTACATACAGCAGTCGTTGGTTCATTGTTCTGTTTGATCATAATACTAGTGATCCAATGGAGCTTATATGAAAGAGATGAGGGGTATGTCAAAATCAGACCTCCAAAAATTGGCATGACATTCTGCACATTTTTTTGAAGTTCTTTTTTTTTTGGAGTGGGAGAGAGAGAGAGAGAGAGAGAGAGAGAGAGAGAGAGATGCTGCATAATTAACTGTTACAGAAAGACTATCTTGTTGGTATTATACTTTTTACAACTTTACACTCTCTCAGGACAAACGGAATTTGTATGAAAACATTTTAATATTGATTAATAGATAGCATTATATCTTGAAAGAAGCAATTGAATCCACCTTCATTCAGTTTGGATTGGCAATCGGTTGAGTCAAGTCGCATTTGGGTCAGGTCTCTAACCACAATCCTGCCCCAGTTACCTACTCACCCATTAACCAATCCCCTCCTCCACCCAACCAAAAAAAAAACCCATGCCCCTTTAAAATGAGCGGGTCGTGTCTACTTGAGCCCATATACCCATTAAATTAAACGAGTTGACCCCTTAAGCCAACCCAAGCCCATGACCCATTTAGCCATTTAGTTCATTTAAAAAATCACAAAAAATATAAAAGTACCTACAATTTTTTTAATTACAGATGTACCAAACAATGGATTCCCCATATCCCTACAAAATTAAGATTCCAAGATAGGATTTGCAATATTAGGCACAATAAAAGTACAATGTGCAAGTCAATCTAAATATGCCACGTCACCATTTGCAAAGTAATTTACAAGTGAGCAAGTATAAGTCTCCGAAAGCATGTATATACTCCAAAAAGAAAAAGCATCAAAACACTAAGTTCACTAGCAAGTTGAGTTGGTTTATAATTGTTTGGATCTGTAGTTGTGACAATGAGGGTATTTTGGCTTTGAGCATATAGGCATGTTATAGCTGACCACTCATTATATGGGCCTATTGGCAGTCTATTATACTTGGAAATGACTCATGATCAAAATTACAGAAGTTAACTTCTTGTTGATATTATCTTTACCAAGCTACACTAACGAGACTTTTCTAGCGACCCACGTAATACCAACGCTACTACTTAAATGAGTCTTAGACCTCATTTAGCTGGATGTATTGCATATAGGCTTAGCAATGTGTTAGGAGGATCAGTTCAGTTGGGTCAGGTTGAGTGTCCAAACCCTTCATCATTTCCTGTTGGTCGACTCAACTTGTTTAATAGATGCATCAAAACTCTTAGAACTAATACCCTTTTAAATTGTTCAGCTAATTTGGGACCCTACGAAACACAAGTTGGGCTCCATCACTGCCAATGGGTATCTGCAGATTACTATTGTTTTTCCTCTTATTGGAATTACAAGCTTTAGTCCACTTCTTCATGTATTCATGCATGTGGCAGTTAAATGGTTCTTACTCTTTAACTTGCTCCATGAATGTAATACCTGTAAACAGACTTGTTCTCTAGTACCTTACTAGTAATGAGTTTAGAAATCTAATAATTGTACCAGCCTTATCTACTTATGCCTCTCATGTTTAAGCAGAATGAACCAGGAAGGCCCCATTTACAGCTCTTTGGTGTTAGTGATGATTGCAATTATCACTAAAAAGTTGGCAGTATTTGCAGTTACCTCTGAATGTTGCACTTTCTCCATTCATGGTCATGCTTGGAGTATTCACATATTTTTCTTAAAGAAGTGGAGCAATTCATTATCTTTTGTCATGGGCATCCAAAGTGAAATCCTCATCGACTTTCTTTCTTTTTTTCCCTTGTAGGAACTCTCTTCAACCAGGGCAAGCATCCAGCAAGAAATTGTTTCTGCCAAACAGAGGATTAGTTTCATAGACAAAAGAGGTCCAGAGCTAGAGGCTGAAAAGAAAGTTGCTGCTGCTGCAAGAAATTTCAAGGAAGCGGGGAGAATAGCTACTGAGGCGAAGGCACTTGGCATGGAAAAAGAAGATCTACAGATTAAAATGGAGAAGGCCATTTCAGAGTTGGAGAAGGCAGAGGCAGAGATCAAAGACACTGTCAACAAACTGGAGGAGAGCGAGAGGCTGATTTCATCCAAGGAAAAGGAGGCAGCAATGGCAGGGTGTGAGAGGCTGCGATTAGTTGCAGCTGCTGCCATGGCTGAGAGAGCTGCTGCTCTCAAACTGGGCGATGTTGAAGAAGCTGAGGTCTTACTTGCTGAGGCTGAAGCTGCAGATATTGAAGCATTGAAGCTTCAACAGGCCTATGGATTTGAGGTTGAAGAGATTGGAAAGACAGCAAACCAATTCATTTCCATGGCACTCATCGCAAATCTTGCAGGGAAAGAGTTGGATGAAATTGCTGCTTCTGTTCAGCCAACTGTAGTATGAGGATTGTGACTCTTATCCATAAAAGTGGGAATGACCATCAGACTCAACAGTCAACGCTATCCCAAATCTGCACAGAGGTACCCAGAATGTTCTAGCATGCCCAATGTTGGTTACTGGAAGTAGCAGGAATGAGGGAGGGGTTGGGAGTGGACACCATATATTTCAAATAAGCTGATGCCTTACGGGCCTAAGCAGCTAAGGATCAGGAGTTTTTCATTTGAAGCAGCTCCTGAGTGGGAGAAACTGTAATTTTATGCAGAGAAGACTTACATGTCACCATGTTCAGAAATTTTGACTACCCTACTGCCTTTCTTCTTTTCATTTACAACTAAGACCTCAACCCATTATATTGTCCATAAGAATGTCACTCTCTCTCTTTCCTTTCCTATCCTTTTTCTTTTTCATTTTTTACTTGAACAGCAAGCTGGGTTTTTATAGCAAAAGTTGGGTGTGTCATGTGTGCATGAGTATTTTGGCTACTTGATTATTTTTGTTCTGTAATTTGTGGGCATTCCACGCACAATCTTATAATTATTGTTATCTTCATTTACAAAAAACTTGCAGTTTATTGGAGTTTGACGTCTTTCTGCACAGGCCACAACACAGAATATCGAGGTGGTAGGAGGAAGGGAACAACCTCTGAAATGATTTGATTCATTGTGGGGCAGTCAAATAGGCATCAGTATATGCATATATTTTGCCAAAACCATTAATAAGTTATATCAAACTTAAAGAAATATTTACACATGATTATTGAGAAATGAGCGACATTTTGAGCATAAAGCTTCTGATATCAATTTAAACGAGTGTCATCAAGTGTCGCTTACAAAATTCAGCAAAGGAATCAAAAAGAAAATGTGACTCATTATGGATGACTGAGAACAAGTCCTGTGTTTTATTGCTGCATCTTGCTCGAAGGAACTTCAGATGGACAGCAGCAGATGCGCCCGCCCAGGTCGTATTTCATCCTAAAGACACTGTTGCAAGCAAATACAAGTGAACATTCCTGCGGGCATTTCGATCATCAGTAAGGAGCGTCGAGGCGTTTGAAAACATGACAGGACAACCATCAGCATCCAATTGCAAACCATCTCCTGCATGCATGGTTGTTGTCGGGCCGCTTCGCTTTCTGGTTCTTGAGGGGGGCTTTATTTTCTCCTGCAGCAAGGCCTTGTTTCTGTTCTTTTGCCTTAAATTTAAAACAAAAAAGGGAATAGAAGTGAGTAATGCAGAAGATGTTGCATCTGCATCTTCATATCACTAGTTTCTCTGGTTCAGTCTTTACCTTGGAATTGGATTTTCGCCCCTGATGTGAAGGAAAACTTTGGTGAAATTTATCGCTCGATTTGTCGGGTCTTTTATCCAAGTCAAACATCTCTCTCTTCCTGTCTTGAGTGTACGGAATCCATTCAATCTCATCTATTTCTTCCATTGAGGAGCTAGCTGCACTGCCCCTGTCCAATTCATAGGTCAGCTGCAATACAGAACACCCCATTAAAAGCTGTAATCAATGAAAACATTCTTGGCAAATACTTTCTTGGAGATAAATTTGTTATCCATCACTTTATTTGTTACTCATCGTTTTATTTGTTCAAGTGGTTGGATATTCTCATCTTGTGTGGGAGATCTTGCCCTCTAACCTTTGGGGCACCTAATTTGACCCATAGGTGTTTGGATCTGAGGTTTTACATTTGATCGTCACAAAGTGGCGTTGGTGGGTTTCAACGTATTATTAAAAAAATCCATTGAAAAATCAATGGTTTGATGGTGTGGGAGTCATTCCTACATTACGAATTGTAAATATGTTGATTCCTTTTTTTTTTTTTCGTTCTCCTTTTAAAGTAAATAACCAACGTTTCAAACATGTAAAAGGAATATTAAAGTGAAGTCACCAGGTAATTCCAAAGAGGAGAATCACCACCACCCAAGTGAAAGATGGTTTTCTCTTACTGTTGAAGCCTACTTGAAGGTGATTCTAACCTAAAATCACCCCAAACAGACAAACTCTCCTAACTGGTTAAAGGGATTTGACTGCAACGTTGAACCTAATTAAATCAAGTCTTGATAAAAAATAATAATTTAATTAACGATTTAATTTTTAAAATATTGATTTAACCTGGAAAATCCGACTCTCGATAAGCCTGAGACGGTCCATGAGAGTGCCTTTGAAGTGGACTTCTCGAAGGGCCGATGTCAGTGACCGGCAATGTGGCTGACTCTCTGTCTGCTGCACCGATCGATTCAGATCTCTCACAAAATAGCTTTCCGGCAATCTCTGCTTTTCCTCTAATTGCTTCAGCTGTGAATTTATTTTAAAGAAAAATTAAATGTTGAAAAGATTGAATCTGGCTCACCCAGAACACTAGACTGGGTAGACTCTAAAACTTTAAAAAAAAAAAAAAAAATCATTGGATTACTAAACTGGATTGAAGTTCAAGTCAGCCCATGTTTCAAATCTCTAAAATTTAAATTACAAGCAGGGGTTAAAATGCTGATTGGTATACACAGTGATTTTCAAGAAAAATGATCTTCTCTTTGGAATAAAGTGTCCAAGTCTCATACAGCATTCGACTAATTCTCAAAGCATGTACAAGCCTTCCTACCTACAAACATCGGATAAATTTAAAGAAGTAATCCTTTAATGTAGTGTGGAAATCAAAAGAAAAACTTCCACTTCTCGAGACAGATTCCTGACCTATACCAACAGTTTGATAACAACTGTATATGAACTATTTTTCTAATGATAATCGGTCAATAATCATAAACAAGCTGATTTTAAACCTACGGTGACAAGTGGATGCAAATTGCATGTGCATGCATGCATCCATTTTCAGATGGATTCTTCAGTGTTGTAGCACCTGTACAAAATCATGAATCTTTACATTATTTGACCCATGTAGGTACTTAGGCCAAATGACCTAAGATAAAACTCATCCAACTATTCATGACGTTGTGAATTCTGATAAAACTTATCGATGATTTATTACGTTTTCAGTAGAATCAAAGTCAAAATATGAAATTCATAGATGACTTGTCATGTATTTAACATGTATTTAATGAGTCAACTTAATAAAGAATATAATAAATGATTTAATTTTTCACATTCTATCAACTCTTTAACTTTTGACAAATTAATCAAGTCTCTAATGCAGACAAACAACTGTGGGTTACACAATACTAACCCTAGAATCAAGCTTATCCAATCTACGAAGAGTAGCCTCAAGAGTGGGTGTCGTGGAATTCTCCATTCTCATCAGCTGCTTGTATTATGAATATGGTTGAATTGTAAAGGGTTGGAGAGATGATGGAGTTTTGTAGCTCCGACCAATCAAAGGTGGCATAGAAGCCGAGTTTGTTGTGCAGGATTTTGGTGCTTGACTTCCACCACATCACTGGATCATATATTCATGTCCACATCTATCGGGATTCACAACTGAGTCGTCTTCTTTTACCAATTCTCTTGTGAAAATTCATCAAAGTTCGGCTTCTTAGTTTTGACCATGGACCAGTTTTCTCCCCGATTGAGCCTTGAGCCTCGGCAATGTGGGTCTATGCTTGTGCGGCCGTACTCATTCAGTATGATTTGATGGCCAATTCACGCTCAACTCCAAACGGTTACTGTCTATTGAATTCATTCAATCAAACAGGCTAAATTGAGTTAAATATTTTGATCTCCACTTTAATACATTTAACAAATAGATCAGATTAAATCAACTCATTTAAGTTTAATTCCTCTTCATAATTGATATAAAATATTTAAGAATGACCACGATGGTATATAGTAATATTATAAAGACTGAATATCAAACATTTATTTTAAAATTCAGATTTTGATCAAAGTAGACAATAAAGATGCAAGCCCAAGTCTCCATTACTGAATTCAAATTCGAGGAAGAAGAAACAATGATATAAAATATAAATATTAAAATCTGTATTGAGTTGACAAAATTTACTAAATTCGACCATGGCCAATATGACCATTGAGTTTCGGACTCGATTGTATTTTCTACTTTGAGTAGGACTGACACCAAAATATCTCTTTGATGGGCCAGTGTGAGAATTGTGTCTAAGGAATTAACTTGTGCTGAAAGTCATGTCCAAAAGTTCACCAATATTTTTGTAACACACATAATTAAGCATTTGTTCATGTAAAAAACCCTAAATTTTAAATATTAGTTAGATACTAAAGTATTGACTTTTAAAATTTCTGATAAATATCTATCAATATTTTAAATATAAGGATCAATATGTCAATATCATATTATCTATGATCATTGTAGAATCAATGTACCATATTTTATGAGATGTTCATTAGTAAATTTACCGTAATATCTTTTCTTCAATATATTGTCCACCAATATGCAATTTGATCAGATTGATTAGCCTTCTTTTTAAAAGTTATATTAACAAATTTGTGAGACCCTGACCTGGCTCAGACGGCCGAGTCCATTAAGGTCAGGCCCAAGTCCTGAAGAGTGGAAGAGGGAGTGTGTAGTGCGGTAGAGTGGGAAAAGGGAAGTCCCACATCGGAAATTTCATATTTCCGCATGGGGTTTAAATGTGATCACCCCTCCTCAACACAGTGGATGCATTTTGGGCCGGGTATCTGGACCTGGCCCAAAGGCAAAACTGTGGGGGCTAGTGCATGTGCGTGTGCACGTGTGGGCCCAAAGAGGACAATTTCCACTGAGTTGGACCCCAAGCCGGGTCATTACAAAATTAATTTAAAATAATGAAATTTTGAAAGCTTTAAAAAATATGGCTTGATCAATCCAATCAATGTGATTTTTGGTGGACAATATATTAAAACAATAATCATTCTAACGGGCCTAACACAATCCTATTTAGTAGGCCCATGCTGAAGTGCACACGATTATAGTGTACGGATCAACATCTCATCTACAAGTATTCAAGAATATCTAGAAGGTCGGCCGATATTTAAATCTAAATTAGATCAAGACTAACTCATGTAGCTCTTGGATCGATCACCGAGTGGGCTGGATTTGGGTCGGCAGGCCCATGTAGCCCATATTCTTTTGATTTTAGAATTCCATAGGGGTCAAAAGTGGAATTTCCTTAAAAAGTTGATTAGGGTAGACCAGGGGTACATATATCGGCCGATATGATTCGGATTTTAAGTCCCTTATCATATCGGCCGATACGTATTGTATCGGCCGTACAAACTTCATATCGGCCGATATGGCCGATATATCGCTGAATCATATCGGTCCGATATCGGCCAATATGATTAATATCGGTATTTAAAAAAAAAAACAAAACGGTGATGGGCCCGAGTCCATATATCGGCCGATATTTACATTTTTAATTTTTTTTTTAAAATAGTTTCTTTTTCGATTTTTTCATATTTTTTAATTTAGAAAAAATAAAATAATAAAATAATACAGATATTTAAAAAAAGAAAAAACAGGAGAGAGAAACTTGTCGGCCGATAATTCGGTTGATATGCATATCGGCCAATATTTGCATATCGGCCTAATTATCGGCCATGCCGTTTTTTACACCCCTTGGGTAGACAAAATTTTTTCTTCGGTTCACCGTATTTTTTAAATTTGTTATTTTATTTCATGTAGCCAAATGGACCACAAATTGTCAAGCCCAACAATGCCAAACACGCTGACTCAGTGAGTAGTGATTTTTACTCAAAGTCCCTCACTGCCCACTCTTCCTTATCGACACTCAATAAGAAAGAATTGAAAGACTTCACTTATGAATTAAAATAGGTAATAAAAATTGGCAAGTAAACATGTGACTGTGTGACCAACCATTTCAATGGATTATTGGGATTGTTTATCAATAAGTAGTGATTATTATTTTAAACCTTTATTTTATGATTTATATCGATTTTGTACTTCATTTAGTGATAAATCTCACTTATTTTTAGAAAACATTTTATTTCTATAGTAAACTTATTTTTAATAACTAAAAATATTATGATTAAGTTAAAGTAATACTGATTAGACTATTAGAGAATTCTAATTTTTCAATAATATAATTGTGTATTTATATAATAGGTACTTACATAATGTGATTTTAGTTGTCAATATTTTTTGGTTTGTGAATGATTATTGTTGAATTTTGTGAATATAGATAATAATTGTGTAAATCTATAATTTATACATATTTTAAAGTATTTAAATGAGTATATATAGTAAAATTAATCTCGCACTTAAATATTCATTTTTCTCTTTAAGCTCTAGGACTATTGATTTTAGCATAATACATTAATCTTATTATTATATTTAGACGAGGAAAATATTTTTTGTTTAAAATCTTATTTAAATTCATCAATTAAATATTAATTAATAATTTAACAATATTTATATTAATGGCACAAATTTAATTGAGTTTGACCGCAGTTAAATTTTATTTAATCCAACCTTAAAGAGACGGTTCAATTGACAGTCCACAACATGTTGTGATAACGTGGGTTCTAAAATCTAAGTGGGACAGCCCAATTGTTCACTGATATGTACCATAAATATTCTTTCATCCTGTTCTGACCCTGATTTATGTCATGTATTGTGCAAGTGGCAGACCAAATCAGATCCAACCATGACCAAACTGCGCCCAACTTCTGTAAAGATCCACATAATCTGGGCCCATTAATGCATTGCCAACCTCCCCAGTTTCTTTTGACAGCTGGGAGTATCCTTTTACAAGGTGAACTGAAGAGCTCAATCTTACTATAATAAGAAAAAATAATTCACCATTTCATAAAAAATTATGAAGGAAATTGATCTGTTCTGCTTTGCCTGTTCACTTTTCTAATTTATTATAATAAAATGAAGAGTAAAATAGAATTATGAGTGGTTTCTTTTATATGGAAAGATTTATTTTTTTTTAATTTATGTGTGGAAAATTGTGGGATACCTAGCGTAAAATCCTCACAGATGAGCTCACTACTCCTAAGGCACATCAAGATTAGGCCATAGGGGCTCGAACCCTCAACCTCTTACTTTCTGAGATGGGAGATAACTAGTTGAGATTCAAGACAAGGTGAAAAATCTTATGATAATCGAAAAAATTAATAGAGGTTTTACATTTTCCAATATTTACAAAAAAATGTAATTTGATGAAACCATAATACAGTGTGTTCAAATCACTATCTTTATTTATTTATTTTAATTATAGACAATTTAATATTTAAAATGTAAGATGTTTCTTGTAGTATGATTAACTAGACAATTAATCGACTTAATTTTAAGTAAACTTAATGTCAAATAGAGTTTCGAGACAAATCATTTGAAAATCAGTATCGCATCAGAAATGAAGAGTATTAGTTCAGTAGAGTTGACAATAGAGAAAAGAAAACACTTTATCCAACGTGTGCAGGTAGAGAGGTTACACATATGTTGAAGATTAATCGAGTGATCTAAGAGACCATGGACACCTCAATCATAAATATTCAAAATTGTGGATCTCATTTTAATAAAAATAATATGATAAGGACACAGTAAATGAAGCACAAAAAAATATCATAATTTTATATAAATGGGAGTATAAAATTGATAGCAAACTAGTAGAATACCATCAAACAAAGGCCTTTCCACCGAGAAAATAAAATACTAACACCAATGCTATATATAGAGTTAAATAGTGAAGAATAAAGGAAGGCAAGTTAAAATAATAATGATGATGATAGAGACGTGTTTCTTAAGATAGATTATCAAAAGTATTGTAAAAATACCAAAATTAATATGGGCATCGACACTATAGCCTAACAAAAATCCAGTGGAGGAGATTGAATTCACCTAATTGTTAATTGTTTTTTATTTTAAAGCCACAAAGATGAATAGTTTGTTTTATTGGAAACATGTCTCAAACATACAATATTTATTTTGACCCTTAATTTTTTTTTTTTTAATTTACGTGTAGGAAACCACGGAATACCCAGTCTAAAATCCTTACGGATGAACCCACTATCCCTAGATCACACCAAAGTTAGACCATGGGGGCTCTAACTTGCAACCTCCCGCTTTTTGATGCGGGAGACAACCAGTTGAACTGCTACGAAGACCCTTAAATTTTATTGTGTCGTCTAATAGATATGATGTGAGTTTAAGGATTCGTTTGCCAATTTACAACTATGAAAAATGTAATAATTTTATATCCTTTCAAAAAGTTCATTTTACATATTGTCAGCCTTAGATACTCATATTATCAAGCTCAGAAGAACTTTTAATTATAGAGTTTGTTGTTATAAATGTCAAACCCTAAATTAATGAGAACTAAACAATATAATAATAAACAAGATAGATCATTTTTGGATCCAAAGAATATGCACGAATCCAAAATTTTCTACTCATGTATATTATTTATTACTTCCTCCATCTCATTTTAATTGTCTTATTTTAAAAATTGAAATTGTTTAAGGGCGGACTCTCAAAAGACATATTATATTAGATATGATATATAGAGAGAAAATCAAAATGACATATCAGACAACTATTTTGGTACAGTCCCAAAATGCATATTAGACAACTAAATTGAAATTGTCTCAAAATGCATACTAGACAACTAAATTGGGTCGGAAAAAGTATTTTTTAACATAAAATGCCATCATGCCACATTATTGTATTCTCATGTGTTTAACCATCCAAAATTCCAAGTACACCCCTCTGAAATGCTCAAAAAACCTACTGTTTGCAATAAAAAACCATCCAGCCTTCTCCAAATCCAAGATTCAAAAACATTAGAGTTGTTCCAAGGGTCAAACAACAATTTTTGAACACCCCATTGGGCTGAGCCCGTCTAAATTTTTAAACCCATTTATATAAATAGTTCAAGATTTTAAAAGAAGCCCCCATTATATGTGAATATGCATGCACCGGGCCAGTTTTTATTTTTTAAAAATATATATATATATTTTGAAATTAATTAAAAGACTGATCGTTCAAAAAGCTCCAGAGGAACTAAATTTGAAATCAAAACTCGACTTTTAGTTACTTGACCTTAGAGATCAATTCATTACACCACTTTAAGAATTACCAAGACAATGGCATCTAATAACTTTAACAATTAAATCAAATAGCTAGAAATTAAATTTTAAACTCAAATTTGATCCACGTGTAACTCACTATATCTATTTTCAATCTGAATAGTTGAATTTTTAATGGTTGCAAATGCAAAGACTGGCTTAGTTTTTTTTCCAAACTGAGACTTTAACCTAGAAAGCCCGACAAGCAGGCTCAAATCAAGCTGCCATAGAGTACGTAACCCGACCCAAACTCTGCCCGTAAAACCCCCCTAGAAAACAACCCATTACATGGGTGAATGAGAGTCACTTGTTGGAAACTTTGGAATGTAAAAATCTCGGGTCAAGAGAAGTGAGTAGATTAGAGAAAGTCGCAGAGAAAAAGGGTCCTCAAACAAGGTAAAACCTAAGGTTATTCATTGCAGGACCTGTTCCAATAATGCAGAGTTTTATTACTGCACTGTTTCCTGTGTACAATCCACTCCAATTCTTCTCTACCCTACCAACTCGCATGGGCACCTGGCCACCACCAACACTTGCCAGCTCGCTCGCTCTCTCTCAAAATAGAACACAGACAAGTGTTTGCTTGATTGATCTCAGCAGGCTCTCTCTCTCATTCCCTCAAAATAGAACACAGACAAGTGTTTGCTTGATCTCAGCAGGCAGCAGTGACTATATCATTCAAGGCAGGATTCAGTCATTTACTAGTACTAGTACTGTCCCACCCACCAGGGCAGGAAAGGGCCCCCTTGACAACTCAAAAGCAAAGATCTTACAGACTCTGCCGACAGGACCATTTGATTAGCTAAATAAAAAAATACTTGGGTAAATAGGTTTCTTGGGGGCAAGACTCAAAGACAAGGACCACTCTTTACTTGCCTTCCAGAAGTAGAAAGAGACCGCCTATAAAGCAATAGAAAAACAAAACACCATTTACTTGCATGAATAAGAAAAAGCCTTCATGTGAATCAAATGAAATCACTGCATTGTAACCCATTTCACGTGCAATGTGAAGGATCACCTACCGTCAAAACAATCGCCCTTCGTTGCACGTTCCACATCATATAATATAAATATTCAATGCTTAGCTCTCATTTTTTCTAAGGTCAAAAATGTCAATAAAAAAATATGCAGCCCACATGATTCTCGACTGTTTTTATTTAAAAAAACAAAGATGAAAGATGCAATACTATCACTGGCCCCTTGAAAGAAAAGAATATTATGCCAGCCCTTTACCAACCTATTGTAGTTTGTACTTGGGTAATAAACAGAGAACAAGCTATAAACGCTAGATTGTGAGCTTTACAAATGCCAAGACAAAGAGCCACTCAAGAGAAGAAAAAGAAATGCAAAGCCATAGGCCTAATCATCTCCAGGTTGCATCTGGATACTGCTATTGCTAGTTGGAAAAGGATTCATTTGCCTTTGTTTTCAATGTAGTCTAGAAACATTCAAGATTATATATAAGAGAAAAAAAGAAAGAATGGAAATCTTGTTATTGGACAAACTATGATGAGTCTGCTCCAAAGCCTCAGATGGAACAAATGCAGAGATACCATCCAGTACATAAATAGTTTTTGAACAAAAGAACGAACATTGTCTTATTACAGTACACACATAAATTATCGGAACTGGGGGATCACACTCTGCATGCATTTTCTTTTTCAGTTAAGGGCAACATCATATCATAACCCAAATTTAGAAGATCCCCTCACTCTCTAGTAAAGAATATCTCATTTTTTAACCTTTCCAGTGGAAGTATTGCTCCATATTGTGGGAACAAACATGCAGTCACCAATGATCAAACAGAGTTCCCCATTTTCTGTAGGAGCAGTGAATGCTTGCCTTATTTGTGAACAAATCAATAAACATACCAACTGCAAGAATACATGAACAGAGTCGTTGATACTCTCCCACTTGAAACTAATAAAGAATTATGGAGCATTGTTGCAACTGCCTACCTTCCACGGATAAACTACACATGGAGAGCTCAACCTCCCTATTCCATCGCCTGAAGCAGTGAGGTGGACCCACGCAACAAAAAATGCAACTCAACTGAGTATCTATCTACAGATTGCAGGATCACATCAAAGCTAATATAGAATCCACAGATAATCTTGTCCTGTAGTGTCGAGGCAGAAATATTCAGATATGCTCCAGGACTACCTGAATGTAACCCCTGTTGAATTCTTTCAATCGGCTAATTACAGTCTAATCCACATTCCTCTAGTACTGGTCCATCTGACTTAGCCAAGAAAGGATCAACCCGAACCCACAAAAGGGAGAAAATTGATGCAAGGAGGATCGACCAAACAATAATAATGGTAGGCGTCCTGTTCTGCCGGCCCAACATACCTTTGAGGAAGGGATAGAGGTGTACAATCACCCAGAAGGCAAAGAAGAGCTTACCAAACAAAGGTCCCCACGATTCATAACCATTGTTGATGGCATTTGAAACACCGGCAACTACACCAATTAGATTTATTATCAGCAAAGTTGTCGGAGGGATAAGCAGTGTGGTCCACTTGAATGCATACAACTCCGAGAACTCTTCATCGTCACCACCTTTTGATGTCACTGTGAAATTGGTATCAATACCAGCAAGAACTTTCAACAGCCCCTGAAAAACTGCAAAGAGATGAGCAGAGACTCCTCCAATAACCCAAAACTGTTCATTTCTCCACCAATCATCTAACCCAACTCCACTCCATCTCATTTCCAGAATACTTGTGGCAAAAATTAAGATGAAAAGTGACAGAAACCATAAGCTAGCTACATTGCTAAGCTGCAAAACACAAACGTAAGTTTGTATGAATCAGACAATTTGCAAAATAAATAGAATTAAGTCCTCAAATATAGAACCAATTTGTGAACTTCAATACCTCTGGAGTGATGAATTTTCCAGTGAGCAGGCAAACAGCTGGTAGTGTACAGTAAGCGAGCAAAGGAATTGATGTCCACGGATATACTGTAGCATTTATGTATGAGAGTCGCTCCAACCATTTCAGACCACCCCCATACCCATACCAGAGAGGGCAATGCCTACTCAAGAAAATCTCGACTGATCCAAGGGCCCATCGAAGAACTTGGTGTAGACGATCAGAAAGATTAATTGGAGCAGAACCTTTAAATGCTGGCCTTGATGGTATACAATATATAGATCGCCACCCATGGCAATGCATCTTAAAACCTGTCAAGATATCTTCTGTAACTGAGCCATAGATCCATCCAACCTAGAAGAAAGTGAAATCAAGGTCAAGGGAAGTCCACCAAGATACAATGAGCATTTGTGTTCAGTGACATTGATAGAACCACTGAAGTTACCTCCTTTCCCCAATCTGTCTTATCTTCATAGCCACAGCTGATGACATGGATGGCTTCTTTAAGAAGGGAAGCTGGACTGGCACTTTTCAGTGCACCACCATCCTCAAGCAGTGTGGATGCAACAAACACAGGAGACTGTCCAAATTTCTTTTCTAGCTTCTGCTCAGACATTAAAGCGCATTTCTCATTCTCAATCCCTGCAAAACAACTCAATACAAGTTAGAAGGATGAATTGCAGGTGGGACTTCTGAAGCAAAATACCAAATGAGAGCAAACAACAGCTCATATTATCGTTATAGTTGTTTGACACGTACAACCACACAAGTAATAGTGAACAATGACGTTAAACATTGGCATCAGTATATTGACTAAGTATGATTATAAATCCAATGGACTTTGAAGTCAAAGGAGCCAAACAGAAAAATTGACATAATATCTAAATGGGAATCCAATGGTTTGTACCTAATGCAAGGAGCCAAAGCCTACTCTTAACATCAGTAATTTTCAGGACCATTGCCGATTACCACTCTCAGATATCACAGAACACAAGTTTTCAGGAAATCAGATACCTTAATTTGAGCAAATTATGCATATATTATCCTTCACAACAGTTTTCCCACTGTAATTTAATGGATCGGGAATTATGGAAAATGTCAATGATCCAGCATTCACTGAAAGCAAGAAAAATTACCTTCAATTCCTTCTTCAATACCTTCCAAAGCAAACACAGGTGCCCCTGCCTCACCCCTCCGAGAATTTTTCTTCTTCTTTTCTGTTTTAGGTTTGGTGTTCTTCTTCTTCTTCCTCCCAGAACAGAGACAGCCACAGCAGCACCACTTTGGCAAGCAGTTACAGGTCCTTGTGGGTGGCTTCTTTGTTTTTGGAGCATCAAAACCATAAAGTGCCTGTCTCCTGAACACACATCCAGTGCCGACATATATGGGTCCTTGGATACCGTCCAAGCCTTTCATGTTGATCTGTACAAGGCAAAAGATTTATTGTTACTCCATCACAGTCAGTCTTCAGGGCAGATCAACATGACGAAAAAGCACCAAGCATTGCAGGTATTGATTCAAACTTACATCAAAAAACACAATGTTGCGATTGGCATAACGATCATGTCTGTCAATACCATCAAACCTCTGAGGAAACTGAACGTAGCACACTTTCTTTCCCAATAATGGGTCCATCATAAAGCACATTGCCTCTCTTATAGCCTTACTATTGTTGATATAGTGATCACAATCCAAGTTCAATAGATAAGGTGCATTTGTAAGTACAGCAGAGACTCTAACCTGTTGAACACAATGAGATATGAGAAAATGATAGGTTTTACACTTCACATCATACATTAAGACACAATTTGCGATATGAGCATCAGAAAACAATAGATGACATAATATCTACATGGCAAATGGTTATGCATTGAAGGTGTAACTAAGCCAAGATGTATGAGCATGTACACATAAGTTTCTCAGAATCCAAGATGGCGACATGGGTATGAGTTCTCTTTTGGCATTTCCAAAACATAGGATTTGTGCACTCAAAATGGTACTGGAATGAATTTAACTGTATTTATCTGTTTATTTTAACATAAAAATACAATGAAATCACATACACTTTAACTTTTTAGTTAGACTTCAGAAATGGCATGACTTGAACTGGCAACCCTTATAGTTTCAACAATGATGACTCACCAAATATGCCACAGCCTCTTGCCAACGTGAAAAAATAGAATATAATGTCAATGCAGTACCAATAAAAAAAGGCACTTGAGGAATCAGTGAAGAATCCAACAAGGGGGCACGTCTAACCTGGGTAGTTGCCCTTTTCAAAGAATCCATGTTATAGTTACTAGGTTGTAATGTCACAGAAGTATTAAGAAAACATATCCAGAAAAAGAGAGAGATACCTTCACCTGTTGGGAAGAGAACTCCATCAAAATAATGCAAATGATGAAATTAAACGATGGATCAAAATGTTGCACAAATGGTCACTTGAAGAAAACCAATATAAGCACTAACGTCCAGTCCAGCACAAGTTGGTATTCAACGTAAAAGGCATTTCACTATAGATAGTAATAGAAATTATCACAATAAAAAAAAAAAATGAAAGAAAAAAGGTTTGCAAATTACCAGAGCATTCATAGCACCAGCCTTCTTGTGGTGATTGAACCCAGGCCTTTTTTCCCTAGAGACATATACCAGCCGTGGTAGTTCATTGCCTTCTGTGTCATGCCCCCCACTTTGGCCTAAGAAGACCTGAATTTAAAAATAAACATAAAAGAGCATGTCAAAATGAAGTGCCAGAAGAAAACTTAAAGGATCATAAGTAGGGAATTGAAATAAGTTACCTGAATCATCCCAGGATGATCTCGAACATTGTTCCCTGGCCAAAGAGTGCCGTCTTGCATTGTCCATCCTTCTTCTGGAACCTTCTGAGCTTTCGCAACCAAAGCATTTATCCGAACCTTAAACTCTTCAGTACTCTCTCTGCAAGAACATCATCTTCAAATTACAAATTGAACACAAAATGAATAAGCTATTATAGACAGATGATTATAGCAGCAAACATCTACCTTCATGGCCCTTCGCTCCTTAACAAACGAAGGTAAGACCTTATCCTTTAGATAATCTATCTTTTGAACAAAATACCACTCTGGAGCACGTGGCTCAATATTGAACTTCTTGCAGAAAGGTACCCATTTCCTTGCAAACTCTGAAGTCTCTGATAATGCTTCAAATGTAAGCATTGCAGCACCATCATCAGAAACATAGCAGGAAACTTTGTCAACAGGATAGTCCACAGCAAGAATGGAAAGCACCGTGTTAGCAGTGACCAATGGTGGTTCCTTTAGAGGATCCACAGTACTCACAAATAAGTCAACTGCCGAGAGTTGAGAAGGCTTGCCTTCTTTTTCATACCTGAAAGGACAAAGCATAAGGAAGGTTTCCCAATAAAATAAACAGGAAAATTGACAGGCAGGAAATACCAACCTCAAAGACAGTCGATCAAGATAAGTTTCCCTGTCAATTGGTAGCCACTTTGGGAACTGATCAAGAATCCAAGAAATGGCAAACCAGATTTCGCAGATCACAGATATAAGCCACAGTGCATAGGCATCATTCACAGGATGTGTGACTCGGTAATGAAAGAAGAACCCAACGACTACAAGTCGTATTGCAATAATCATTCTGTATGGATTGATTTGGCTTGATGGAATAGGCAACTTTCTTGACAATGGTTGTCTGGCCTCATCCATTCTGATTAAGAAGAAGTGAAAAGAGAGCAATGTCAGAATCTCATCATTAGAAGTTCAACTAGACACAAGCAAAAAAAAAAGAGGTTAAAATAACTAAATTGTAGGCATATCTCCATCTAAGAAAATTATCAACTGCAATAACAAGACCACATTTACCATTCATGTCATGACAAAATTCAACAAGATCACTACAATTAAGAGAAATATTTGTCACAGTAACATATTTATTTATTTTTAAAAAAAGAGGCAGTAGCTCTTACAATGAATTTGTCAACTAAAACAAGCACTTGAACTGTTAACAGTTTGCTCATAAAGAAACACAAATCATGATTCAGTTAATTATCCACAATCTCACTACGTATCAGCAATCCATCATCTGCCAGTCGTTAGCCCAGCTAGAGAAGGAGAGGGTGTCAGATGGATAGATAGCCAGAGAAATTTGCTACCAAGTAAATATTTTACACCAAGATATTTATGATGACTTGTATTTAAAAAGAGGGTATCATTCCATGATGTATTATCAAATAATCCAACTCCAAAAATGAAGCATCATAAATGGCATGAATACCATCAGATAATCTATCCACTAGATTCTAGAGAGGTTGCAATATCTTACAAGGGTAGATCTGGTCCATCACCATCATCATCCCAATCTTTTCCACCATTTTCATTCCTCATCACCTGCAATTTATCTTGCTTTTGCTTCCAATTTTCTACCCTCTCCTTCCAAGCCACACTTCCATAACCATAAGCAGCCAAGTCCTTAGAAGGATCCATAGATCTGGGTTGCACTGCAGAATGAATGGGAAAGAATTGAAACCGGTAAGAATTCACCTTTCAAAGACACCTAGAGAAATCGCATCTCAAAGTGAAGTGCAAATGTAAGTGGTAAAACATGCAAGAAAATAAAGAGCCATCACACGTCCAGAAACCTGGAAAACTGGGATCTGGAAAAGGAAGTGGGTGAATCCTTTTTCCTCCACCACCCATGTAAGAAGGCACCAATGCATGCTGTTCGGGAGGAATGTCATCAACCTACAAGCAAGTCATCAATTAGAAACCAATAGACAAGAAAAAATGAATCACAAAAATATCCAGAATTTCCACGGAGAACATGAATTACCATCTGGCCATTGGTGAGCAAAGGAACATGAGGCATGGTGTGAAGTACTTGAGGCATGTCAGCATCACCAGCACGCCCATAGCTCATGTGACCCTGCAGCATGGCCTCAGCAACATACTGCATATCCTGCTTGTCCCTTCCCACAAAATTAAACTCATTCTCAAGATCATCAATATCATCTTCTTCTTCATCGCCCTCAACTCTTGCACAGCCTGGGGAAGAAAAGAAAAGCACGACATCCAAACCAATTTAAGACACAAATGAAAGAGAAAAGGAGCTAAAAGAACAAGTTGGGGGGGGGGGGGTTTTAGACCCAAATTTTCAGTAACTGTCAAAAGCTCAAAAGGAGAAACCATCTGTCATCCAAATCCAAATAGAAGAATAGGAAATCTCCCAAGTGTTTAAATTATTTATAGAATTATTAAAAAAATTCCTAAATTATTTCTAGAAATCCAAAACCACAGAAAAAGGTGGAACATGAATTTCAAGAGCAGAAGAAGAAAGGAATTAGATCTACCAATAGAAGGCAAAAGAAGAAGAAAAGCATTACCCTTAAGACGCTTGAATCTGGTCTTGCACTGAGGGCAGACCTGGTTCCCTTCTCTACGCTCGTACTCATAGCAAGTTCTGCAAATAGGAAATGCACACTCGTTGCAGGCAACAAACAGCTCCCCATCAACCGTTAGCCCAACATCATCACCACAAATCTGGCAGATTTGCCCACTCAGTGGCCGCAATGGCTTCGGCTGCAACAATAGACAAACATCCAAATGATAAAGCTTCGAAAGTCTTTCACAGCAGAGTTCAAATCATACAATGCAAAGGCTATGAAACCCAACAAAATCATCAATTCACTTTACAATTTCAACAAACTGATTGGCTACAAATAATATTGACCAGAACATTAGTTGAAGCCTTTGTGTTTGTTGAAATTCATGAGTGATACATGTAAAACGGAGAGTTCCACCATCTCCCCAACAAATTCAATCCCACCCAGAAATAGATCTTGGACTTACGCCAGGCTCTCCTTCGCTACGGATGACAACAAGCTCGTTCCTGTTGTGAGACCCTGCAACTAAACCGGCACTCGCCTCCATTGCTTGTAGAGGAGACGATCACACGGAAGAAAGGACAGGCACTCGAAGAAAAACACGGTTCCTCGCCAGATCTGTCGATTTTCTCAAGAACCTAGATCAAAGATCCGATCTTTTCACGTCTGGAGACAGACCCAGATGCAGAAACCCAGTAAACTGCTACCAGTCATCTAAATGTCGCTCCCCCATCACAAAGTACCGAATGAGATGGGGGAAGCTTTATGAAACACCACCACCGACAGCTCTCTCCTGCTCTCTATCTGTCTCTTATTATTCGCTGCTTCTTACCACAAACGGAAGGAAAAAGACATCCTTTCAGTAAAAAATTCCAACAGCTTGAGTGCAAAAACCACCCCAGAAGATAAATAGGAAAAGAAAAATCTTAAAAGAAAAAAAAAAACCCAAACCACAACACCACCAACCCAGACCTTTCTTTCTCTCTTTTTGTGATTATCATCTACCACTCGTTTCTAACCTTTATCACCCCGCCGACACAGCTAATGCGTCAAAACACAACTCATAAAGCCTGAGATAATCAACAAAACTCAAACCGACAGAGACGTAGAGAGAGAATTAACAAGTAAACAAAAGATGGCAAGGGCAGTTGATCAAAGGGTCAAAACTCAAAAAGACCCTAAACCATAAAAATTAAAAACAGTGTAAAATGGTAAAAAAAAATAAAAACGTGGAGAAGAACGGGAAACCACAAATGGGATTTGTTTATTAGAGAAAAAAAAATCAAGGGGTGTGGAAATAATAAAAGAAAAATGAAAGAGATGGAACATTACAGCTCTGTACATGTGGGTTCCAGCGGTCCCATCGCGAGAGGCGGGCACTCCCCCACAGCCATTGCTGCTACTGCTACTGCCGTTGCTGGCTTGCTGCCCCGTTTTTTCTTCCTTCTCGAGTCTCGGCCCCACCCCCAACACTCCATCGCTAGACTCATCTTTCTATTTTTGACTTCTTTTCTGCTACTGTTAGAACATTTTTCTATGGAAATTCTCCTTCTTTTTAGTTTTTTTCTTATTTATAGGTGTGTCAATATTTGAATTATCTCGTCATTTGTTATTTTAACGGTACAGTTTACCTCTTCGCATACTATACCTAAATTATCACAGTAAAATTTCATGATAATATTATATTACAATATGAACTATATATACATCGGAAAATTTGTCCATAGGTAATAATCATATAAAGTGCATCTAATAATATTTTTATTTTTATATATAATTAATAAAATACTTAATAATTTATTAGTTAAAATTTCAACAAAAAATTAATTTGTAGTTATTTGATCTTAACCATCAAAGTTGATGAATGTCATTAAAAAATTCAATGTTATCGGGTAATTTTGATCATTAAGATCAGAATTTAGTTATTAGCTAAAATTTTAAATGATTATTTTTCAATCTAAGTGGTTAGATTTTCAATTGAAAAAAATAAAAATTAAAAAAGAAGATAAATATATTGTAAAGTCCAACCAAGAGTCTAAATATCGATTGATACCGAATTTAAACTTCTAAGTCCAATCTTGTGACCAATCTAATCTAATGATATAGACATTAACCTAGTCATAACAAAATAGTTGAGAAGCTTATAAATATTTCTTTCCCGTTATAATTTTAATGGTATTTTTTTTTTACACGGGCAATTTATTTGATGGTAAAAATAGTGAAAGATCTGCCATTAGAGAGAGAGATGGCTTTTAGCTTGTTTTTTTTTCTGATATTATTCTACTCATATCTCAAGTAACAAATTAAACAACAGTAAAATAAAATCACAAAACATACTTCTATAAGTTAATATTAGAAAACTCAAAATTTAGAATCTACTCAAAACATTATCGTCAAAATATTTGGTTAAACTTTTAGAAATTTTGTAAATTTTAAAAATACTCTTGAGTTGTTTGATACGAAATATTTTAACTCAAAGAGTACAATCTAGTTCTTAGAGTGGAGAACTTGTGAATTGAAGCACTAGGTGGAGGAGACCTTCCAAAAGATTGAGGGAAAATAAGAACTTATGATATGGTTGTAATATGGTTATTTAGAAATGAAGAACTCGTAAGATCGACTCGAAATAGATGAGATTACTTAGCGACGATGATGATATGGGATCACTTTTTGGGCTTTTGTTTTTCAACTAACTTGGGATTTAAAAGAATTGATATTTTTTCTATAAAAGTTCTCATTTTACTTTGCTTATAATTAAAAAGTCAAAGTTAATATCGTTTTTTACTATAAGACAACTTATTTGATAGATAAGTTGTAGTTTATTAAATATTTATTTTTATTATTTATATCATTTATTCTGAATCACAAGTTCAAAATATCAAATGAAACTAAAGGGATTCGAATTTGACACATTTCGAATTCTAAAATGAGATATTATAAATTAAATTACACCCATTTTCAGAACTCCACAAATTACAGTGGCTCCCGCAGATAGAGAGGTCTACAATCTTGAGTGGGGCCCTGTGTTCTGTAGCATGAACTTTTTTTAAATCTATGGATATAATTAACGCATAGAGATTAGCTTGACTTTAATAAATGGGACCTTCCAACACAATTCCGCCGTGTGGAAACAGCTGTATTTCTTTAGTTTAATCGACACAAATTACCCCACGATTTTCATACGTTTGCCACACGAAACAATTTTTTTGCCCTTTCCACAGAATTGACAGCTCTAACTTTGATCTGCAGGAAGTCTGATTGACTATTTCAAAGGATGACACATCTTATATTTGTCAAAACAGCCTTCACGTAGACTTTGAAAACTGACTAAAATACTTTAAAAAATACTCTGATAAAAACATATAAATCTCAATTATTTTCATAAAAAAGTTTCTATTTATAAAAAGGGAAGTGATTTCTGCACCTCCTATTTTATCCATGGTGCACTCCTTCAATTTTTTTTTCAGTTTTGCCCTCCACCCACCTTTTCTCCAGTTCCATCATTTTTTAGGTGGGGGGGGGGTAAAATTGGAAAAAATAATTGAAGAAGTGCATCATGGGTAAAATAGGAGGGTGCACAAATCATTTCTCTTATAAAAATTACCATCATGAGATGTAGGAGTGAAACTTAGGTTGAGTTTTAACCAGACTCGCATGACTCGACTTAAGAAATCAATGAGTTTAGATTATGTTTTTATATATCTCGGAATCGGGTTGAGAAAAATTAAACCCACATAAAATTCGGATTAGATCTTGTTGAGAAATTTAAAAGCAATTTGATTCGATCAGACCCAAGTGTCCCAAGTTATAAAACAATAATTGAGTTGAATCGGATCATAAATAACTCGGGTCAAGTCGAATCGGGTTCAATAATTTTTAACATAAATTAGGATTGGGTTTATTGAAAGCCTGACTTGAGTTTCAACTCTAATGAGACAGTTTTTACTCGGTGGAGCTACAATTGGATGATTTTTCAATATTTTTGGAGAACCTGTTGATAATTTAAATCGTGTAGATACTTGTACAACATTTCCTATCATAGAACTACACCTACCTGCTACACTAAAATTAGGTGCAGAGAATCAACCAAACTAACCTAATGGATAAATTATGAATAGAGAAACAAAAACAACAATTAGAGCATAGAATGCAATTGCATTGTAAGGTCTTAATTGAACAGATAGGGGTAAATTCAAATTACCGTGAAATCGATTAGTTCGAAAGCATTGTAGCAGGAAATGAGAGTCCTAGAGTTAAATTCTCACTCTATTTTAAAGGATCAATTCCTTCATAATTACCTCCCGATCTACATTACTGAATAAATCGATGAAAAATAACCACATAAAAAATAATTAAAAGAATTTAAATGTGAATCGAATTCAAGATCTCTTATATAAAAAGATCTTTTTAAGTTTTACGGAAACTCTCTAATTTTATTTGAAGAACACTCTAGTTTTATTTAACTAATGTTTATTCGGTGAAGTCATCGTATCATGTCCACATGTTATTTGTCATGTGATGTCTTAAAAAATGTCACAATTTTGTTAAATAGAAAACAAAGACAAGTGGCCCCAATAGAATGGCTCGTGCACAAGGGTCCAATTAATGGCATGTTGGCAGGTCCTTTTGTATGGTTTGGGATTGTCTAGAGCCGATTGAAGATAATATCAAAAATTGATATCTATTTAATTGGTTGACTCCGAAATTTATAGGTTCGAGCCCTTATGGTATAATCTTAGTATGTTCTAAGAGTAAGTGGATTCACTTGTGGGAGTTTTACACTGGGTATCTCACGATTTTCCACTCATAAATTCAAAAAAAAAAAATCAAAAATTGATAAATTTTTAGGAGGTTTAAAATGGTTGAAGAATGTGTTAATTTTAGGAAAAAAAAGTCTAAAATAAAAAAAACTACGACCCTTGACACTGACATGGGCGAAAACAATTAAGATATTATTTTTCAATTTATTTTATATGTTGTTTTAATGAGCTTTATAAATTATATGATTTGAATTTATTTAAATAACAGATTAATTTAAAATTTATATTATATTTTCATATATAATTGCAAAATTGAATGATTATGTCTGAATTAAAATATATTTTACGTTAAAAATCATATTTTTAGATTCAATTATCCAGTTTTAGATTATTTCAAAAAATAAAATATATTTTTAAAAGATTCGAGTCTCGCAGAATCTTGAACTGAAATACATGGGTGGTCTAAACCCACATGTTAGAGAATAAAGTCTTGTATAATCAGAACAATTATATTATCTGATAGATTATTGTGGGAGAGATATCTTATCGTAAAAAATATAAATTAATAGTTTTTATATTTTTAAGAATAAATTATTGAATAAAATTTATTATCTATCCTAATCAATCCAATACTGAGAATGTATCAATTGAACATTACAAAATCTTAGATCTAGATTTAAAAAATAATAATTTTAATAACTTAGTTTTATCACAGATTAAGCACTACATAAGCTTTGTCACTGGTTGCTTAAAACACTCACTCATTTTGTAGTTCTCTGCAAAGTTATAAATATCTATCGATATATATTGTATCGGCAATTCGATATATATATATATATATATATATATATATATATATATATATATATATATATATATATCTCGGTTGTACTGTAATAATATTGGCCAAATATCGGCCGATATTATTAATATCAATGATAAAAACAAAAAAACCGGTGCTTCTCACCCATGGTATTATCAGATGAAATCAGCGATATCGGCCTATATTTTTTATTCAGAATTTATTATTTTAATTAAAAATAACTTAGACTTGAAAAAAAAAAATGAGAGAAAGATATAAGCTGATATCTTGGCCATACCGATATTAAAACCCCTGATACTCCTTCTCCTATTATGCCCATTTAGAAATATATTTTATATTTAAATTTAGTTAATATAATTTGTGAAATTTAATAAAAATTACCTTTTTAAAAAAAAGTAGATACGGTCAGGAGAGGGACGGCCAACTCCTCTCTTAAATTGAGATGTTGACCATTCCTGATGGTAAGTGGTAACCCACAGATGGAAAGGGTAGATTGCATTAGGTATTAAAGGGAACCATCTTATAATTGCATGGCTCCATCATAAAGACAGATGTCATATTGTTTACAAATTGCTAAATTGTATGTCATACAAATGAAATTTAATCGGACGAATATAGGTTGATATTTATATTTTTTATTTTTTTTAAAAAAACAGCCTTTTTATTTTTTAAATGATTTTTTTTTTAAAAAAAGTCATTAAGATTTCTGAAAAAAAAAATTTGAAGAGAAAAAAAAAAATTCGACCGAGATCTCGGCTGATACGGTCCGCCGACTTTTCAACGTAAAGACCAAAATTAAATTATTGCAGATGAGGGGTCAGCTTTGTTGGATTTGATTCGGTAGGAGAATGAGTCCAAGTAATCTCCAACAATGAGAAAGACCCTTGGACGTAGGAAAACCTGCAATTTACAGTATAATCTAGTAGTTTTGTGGGTAAAAAGACTGTCATGATCAATCAAAGTATGCTTCAACTTCATTGGAAAAATAAGAGCACCGACAATAGCAAGTCAGCAACTAAAGAAGAGAGTCGAATGTGATGCTTTGTCTGTATTAATGAGATGTTAAAGAGGTATCAGAAAAGGGATTTGATCACACGGTGCATTCAGAGTCGGCCTTGAAATCTCTTAAAATTTCAGGTCATTCAGAGACTTTAGATAGAGTGAGATTTTAGGGATCTTTTGTAATTGGTATATTAAAGAAGTTAAGTGTGTAGGGGCCCTAAACGACTGTCTACACCGCCTTTATCCAAAGCGGGCCTTGGGTGCATTGGATGTTGTCTATTCCTTTGTTATAGATTCATGCTTCTCCAGTCCTCCTCCTTTCACCGTCTACTAATTAATTAGCTGGGCCTCCAGTCCCCTTCTTTCTGTCTACTCCTCCTTTCTCTACTCATTAATTAGCAAGGTTGATAGCACGCAGGCTCTCTCTTTCTCTCTCGCTCTCTGACAGATAAAACATCGCCAACTATTCTATTCATTTAGGGGATATCTGAGTCTATATACTGTAGGTTTGGAGACCTAGTCTGATACCACTATTAGGACTAAACTTTTAACCTAAAAGACTAGTCTGATTGGTGAAGTGATAGAGTCTTTTATAAGTGTAATCGGCTCCACTCACACTCAATTCCTCTCAATACACTTGCTCTCTCTCCACTATAGAATATGGTAGACCACCAGTAATCCATTTTTCTGTTGTCAATCATATGGTTAATTATGAGCCAGCCCAGCCCATCATTTCACAACCCCTACAGTGCCACGATTTCATGATTTTAAAAATCAGATTAGTTTGATTAACTGAGTCAACTCAAACACAATCTCTATCATCCTTCCACCTATAAAAATCATCCAGTTTTCAAATCAAATTTTATTTATCCAATGTGAATGAGTCTCTTGTAGAGATGACCTAAGAGTTTAAAGAGATTGTAATATATATATATATATATTTTTTTTTAAGATCCAGGAGAAACTATCAGACCCACCTCAAATAAATAAAAAAACATTTTAGAATACTTAACGCATATAAATGTTTAATATATATTTTAAAATTATAGTTTTGTTGTCCATTGTGATTAAGTCTTTTTTAGTGATATCATAAACCTCATTTGTGAGTTTACAAAGACTAATTCAAAGGTGTTTAGTGGATTTACAATAATTAATACAGTGGAGTAAACCACATGTAGTGCACATTCAATCACCGGTTTTCACTCAATTTCTAATCTGACTTTGCTAGTAGGACTTAGACGACTTGGTGTGTATTGACCTCAATATTTAAAACCTTAAGTACCCTCCTCATCTATAATCTAACCCAATGGATCCAACTATTCAAAAGTTTAGATCATCAGATCCATTGTAAATATTAAAATATAATATGTGCATTATGGCCAAACATATTTGATATCTAAATCACATATATAAATAGACTAAAGTTTTGATGTCTTATTAATTTGAAAGACAATGAAAAAGAAAAGAAAAAACCTTTTATAGTTGGGGAAGTCTCGACATGAGACTGAAAATTCATCAGAAATTAGGTCGATTAATGAAAAGCTAATATATATTGCTTGATATTTTAATTTATATAACAATAATTCTATAGTGTATTTTATACTACCACAGTATAATCGATGTACTAAGTTTTTCTCGTCAGTATATAATTTTTTTGAGAAATACCTCTTGATAAAAAGCTAATATGGACTGATTTTTTATTAGGACTTAAACTCCAGTGGGTTGAGTCAGGTTTTAATAAACTCAATTCAACTCGTATAAAAATTATTGAGCTTGACCTTGACGCAAGTTGTCTGCCCGACCTGATCAGAGTTGTTGTACCTGACAACTTGACCCCTTTTTAGCCTAAATTTGGAGAAAACGTTTTTTTTATATATATATTTCCTTTAACTCAGATTGGATCTGGTCAATTTATGTTGGATCTGATTGGTTTTAAATTTTTGAGCTCAGTGCAATCTAAATTTTATGTGAGTTTTTTTCCAACCCGAATCAATCCTAAATTTATAAATTCATGATCCAACTCACTAATTTCTTCAATCGAGTTAAAACTTGACCCAATTTCAGCCCTATTTCTTTTTATCTAAAGTCCTAAGTTCCTTTCATTGGTCGTTAAAATTGCATTAATAAACTAATATTCAAAAGGTAATAATAATAATAATAATAGGAATAATAATAATAATAATAATAATCTCAAGACGTTTCACACAAATGATTGGGCCTCTAAGATCGAATGAAAGGTTTTTTTCACTTTATTAAAAAAAGAAAAGAATAAAGAAGGGATTACAGATCTTGGAAGAGCACAACATAAAATAGAAAGTACAAATGGGAATCAGTGAAAAAACATATTCCAAAGTGATGAGATCTTTGACTAATTCTTAAATATACCACCACAAGCAAAGCAAAGGGCAAATTCTTTTTTATTGTGGCAAATTGTATAAACTAAAATTCATCATGACATTCATTCTACATAATTGGGATAAATATTTATAAATATTCAATAAATTATGGGTGTCCATCTTAAGACGGGCGTTATGAGGCATGAGTTTTAGTGAACTTCCCATTTTGCTCCTCATCCATTCGCAGAAATCGGTTCACTTATCAGTGCACAGGACAGGTGCACCGACTGGATCACTTGAAAATCGGTGCACCGATTTCTTCAGAGTCCAAATCGGTGCACCGACTGGATAATTTTACACATAAATCAGTTCACTTTTTAATGAATCGGTTCACTCATCAATGCACCAGATAGTGCACCGATTCATTGAAAAAGTTAACCGATTTCTGCGGATGGGGACAAAGTGGGAAATCCGAAAAATCCATATCTACTAAAATAGTATGTCTGTGTTAGAATGGGAACCCTAAATTATTTTTATATATTAATTATTTCTCTGACGTCTAATATATTTCCAATCCATAATAATGTTTAATACTAAAAAGAAGTACTTGCCATGGAGAAATTGGGATGTCTATAGAAGTTTGATTTTTCAAAAATGCCATTTAATTTGTAGTTAGAGAGGTTGAGCCTGAATCAAACTCAATATCTCACTTCTTGAGACAAGTATGTCATGCCAACTCTAACAGGTCAGTCAATTAACTCAAATGGCAAGTAATATATTATATTTACCATTAATAAGTGTCATGCATTAAGTGGATTTCTTCTTCTTCTTTTTTTAGAGTTTTCTACTTTGAATAATATTTACTAACTTTATTATTAAAAAAAGTTATACAAAAGAAAAACTTTAAAATTTATCTTCAGATCTTCCTACTGTACTACCTTAAAATTAAGAGATAGTATTACAAGTGAAATATAAATTTTACTTCTTACAATTATTGACTTTTATTATCTAATTTGACATGTTTTGTATTTTTTTTGCATTTTCTTTCTTTCTTTTAGGCATTAAAGTAGTTTTTTGGAATTATTTTTTTAAGTATTTTCTTCTAATTTTCATTAATTGTATGATTTATGAGATTTAGACTCTCTTTGGTATTAGAGCTTAAATATTTAATTATTTTTATTTTTCTTCTATTGAAGAAAATGTCAAAATATTTAGTTTTGTAGAATCTGCATCTAAATCCGAATCTAACAATATTAAGCGGATGAAGATATGGATCTTACTTCTAAGAATTCGACATGATCCAAACCCAATTAGTATTCGACAATGTTAAGCGGATCTTGATATAGACCATTACGTATATGCAATCCGAATTTGACCCGTTTGCATCCCTACTCTATGGGCTTTTAGCATGCTCTACAAAATGTCGTGTTTCAATATTTAATTTAAAATTGAAATTTATCAAAAGGAGATTTATGTGGCACTTTATCTTGTTAATAAGAGGATACTTTTTATTTTTTATTTTAAAATAAAAACATATTTGATTAATTTTATTACAAGATATATATATATATATATATATATATATATATATTTTAGATTAATGTGTAGGAAAATCAAATACAATCCTACTAAAACTCTCATAGATGAGCCCACTACTCCTAAGATACACCAAGGTTAGGCTATGAGAACTGAAATCCGCAACCTCCTATTATCAATTTAAAAGAACATTTTTGTCATTTAAATCAAAATAATAATAAAGTAGATATGAATCCTCCATAAAAAATGACAATGTCTCTACCAACTCCTTAAAAATAGTATAAATAAATTGTATTATTCAACATGTATATCCACTACAACCAGGATAGATAATTTCAATTGGACTCAAATAAATTATAAAAAAAGGTGAAATAAAGTCATATCAAAACTTATTTCCCTTTTGAAATGCCTAACTTTCTATTTTATTATTTTAAAATATATTTTATGTGTCTAGGTAATATTATTCAAATTTACAACATAGAACATTTCAAACAATCCATCCTTACCACTTCACCTCCACTCCACATCTATTCTTCCACCCTTCAATCATCTGATTTACATCACTTGTTATTTTTATTTTACTACAGATAAGGAACCCCCACCTAATGCTACAGC
Organism: Chimonanthus salicifolius; assembly: GCA_013350335.1. NCBI lineage: Eukaryota > Viridiplantae > Streptophyta > Magnoliopsida > Laurales > Calycanthaceae > Chimonanthus > Chimonanthus salicifolius. The sequence goes on along the minus strand of CM023533.1, from coordinate 28,399,977 downwards.
TTTGGCTTTTTGAATTTCCAAAGAGTTAGGCTACTTGATAAGTCATCATGTGGATGTAAAATATATATAAAGTTTCACTGTCAATTGATAATTCAAGTCATAGAATTTTGACTTTTAAATTTTGATAATTATGAGTTATTGATTTTTAGAAGTTTAAAATTAATGAATATGATGATCAACAGAGGTGAAACTTCGTATAGAACCTATTCATATTACCCTCTGTACATCATATTCAACTATTTAGACTTCAAGATTCATTTCAAAAGAGTTTGACTGAGAAAAGTTTCAATAGATTTTTTATTTAAAAATGACAGTGTCTCCTCTCCAATTTTAATAAAAATAAAGTGCTAGAGCCAATTATGTTACTTGAAAAGCATATCAGCAACCTAAGTCACTAATTAAGCATAAGATGATTAATGTAAAGAATCAACATTAGCATTCCTTCTAACTAATGAGTATTTTTTATACATTTTCTTTGCACACCACAACTGGAGAAAGAGACACCCAAACTAATAAGGGAGGGGTCTCTTCACCCAACACCCATGCCATTGCTCCCTTGAAAGTTAAGCTTGTAATTATGGATGCATTTAAATTTGGCAAAAATTATTCAAAGGGTTTTTTTTTTTTTATGGAGAATTCTCTCTTCGTCTATTTGTATGAGGAAAGTAATTTTATATAAAAAAAATTATACTTGAGTTCTATTTATGTCATCTAATAAGTGTCATTGATCGAATCTTATATCGGGTCATAGAAAATTGATATTCTTGTTATTTGCATCAAAATCTCTATTTTCATTACAAATGAAATGTTGATCTCGATAAAAGAAAAAGTAAAATCTTTTAATAGAAATATCTCTTTTCTTTACATTCTCTTAATTTAGAAAGACTTCAAAATTCTATAAGAAGATCCAAAGCAATTCGATTTGCAGATCTAGTTCTGTTGGGCCCACTCCAGGTCGTGCTTGAATTCATTTTTTACTGTTCATCCTTTTACTCTCTGTGAATCGTATCATTAACTAATTTCATTCTATCTCAAACTTGTCTTAATCAAATTCCAACTCAAATTCGATTAAAATATCTTTCTAAGGTGATCAAACTTTTGGATTTTTAAAATTATACATCTAATCAAAATAACCCATCAACTCTAAAGGGTTGGTGTGTTGGTGAGGAACTCACTTTAGAAAATGAGAGTTCTGAGTTCGAATTTCATTCCACCTCAAAGAATCACTCTCCGTAGCGTTAATCAGTTTATGTGAATAAAAAGATTTGCACAAATAACCCATCCCTGTGGACCAGGTGGGCCCAAGAAGGTTCTCAGACTTTTTCAGTAGAGTCCAATTGAAGGTATAATACTCATTGCCTAACCCCACCCACCATCAACCCAGGCAGTCTGTGGGCATTTATATCTTGAACACAGTAGATTTATCAAGCATGGCCCCATACTAACTAATGAACCTGCTATACTGTGACAGGAATTGTGGATGGCACAGTAAAAAAGGTGCACTAGTCAATACAAAATGGTCCTTTTATTTAACTCTGCATTTAAAATCATAAAACCATTACAGGATAGATCATGGGTCGAAAAATCAGCCTTGTCGAGCTTTTTTTTTTGCTCTTCCAGGCCTCAGTGCCTTACTATGTGCAGTGCAACCAACTTTTATTCTGTTTATTTGATGAATAAACAGTTTTGAGCCCGGCCCAAAAGCTTATGGGCTTTCTATGATATTCCAAGCCCTCTAAATCAGAAAAAACATGACAAGATTAAAATGATGATGAAGAAGTGGTCACTCGATATCTGTAGTTTGCGGAAGTGTATTTAAAGTTTTATCAAATGCTCTTGTATTTGGAGAGAAGTGTGGGTCTTGAATTTTATTGTCATAATAAAAAAAATTGATGAAGACGAAGAGGATGATGTACATGACATTTTATGCATACGATTTAGAAAGGTCCATCTCAAAATAAGGTCTTTTTTTAGAAAAAAAATTCATATTAAAAGTGTGTGCTTCATATTTATGAATTATATAAAAAATCAACTTATTGAAGTGTTCATCTAGTTTTGTGTGGAATATACATATCTTTTATATATGTATTATTTTTGAGAATTGCATACAAACTTCTATTTATAGAATGGTACATACAGTATACACTTAGTAGACCATTAGAATTCAATGGCTTTGACCTAAAATATGATAAAAAGCTCAATATTCAATAATAATAAAAATACTACAAAATAATGGTGATCAAAATGTGAAAAAATGGATATTTATTGTGCTAAAAAAATATAAAATTAGAAATAAATGAATCAAAGAAAGTTCAATAGTTACTCCAATAGAAATACAATGAAAGAATGCCATCTAAAATGGGTTAAAGCATGTGAATTAGAGCAAGGAAAGGTTGGTGAAGATATACATGAATGTGGTAAAGAAAGACATGATAAAAAAACATATAGCAGCAAAAAATACAATGTTCATGATATTAAGTGGAAAATTAGATCTCTAATTGTGTGTATATTAAAAATTCTAATCTCTTAAGATATAAAATTGTCAAATAATATACTAACATTTAAAATTCATTGAACTTCTAACCACGTGTAAAAAATGCAGTCGATACATTGCATATCAGCCGCAACGTATCGAGAAAGTGAAGACCGGCATGTATTAGCCGCAACGCAGAGTCCAGACAGATGACGGGCAAGTGCAGACGAATGCATATTGACCTCTTGCAGCCAATACCTATCGATTCACCGATACAGACATAAAGGTCGCTCGTATCGGCAAACGAATTTCTTTTATCACAGCTTCTAAATCTAACCAAAATCGAATCAACAACAGCCAAGTCTAATCCACAATCAAATAGAGATGCTTACCAAACCTATGTAAATAATCCAAATACAGAGATACCTACTCTCTTTCTCTCTCTAAATTGAAAAATGAAAATATATCCATCTATCTAATCTATTCAGGGCATGGCATGATTAGAAGATAGGAAGGATAATTTTTGAAGACATCTAATCAAAGGCATAGGAATCAGGAAGGGTGACATTGAGAGCCCAACACACAAACTGACAAGTCTTGCTATTAAAAAACCACTAATCAAGTCACCAATCATTATCAAATTCCCAACTTCTTCTTTAATCCTTTCTTTAATCACTGTTCTGTGAATACAGATTAATGATAAGCTTGTCTTTCTTTAAAGAAAGAAATACCTGGAATGCCCCTTCTACCTCTGTCTAAACATTTAAATCAAAGACTGTAGTAGTCTTAAGAAAGTAAGAAACAAATAAAACAAAATACATGTGTTGACTTTTAACATGGATAGATACAGATAGAGGAAACAGTTCCCAATTTAAGGGTGAAATGTATGATCCAAACTTTCAATTTGATGGGTGTAATTAGGGTTTAAATTGAGCTTTTTTTTTTCCAATCTAATTAATAACTGAGTTGATTTTGAATTGTCTATTTAATTATTAAATTGGGCTAAAACTAATGTTTATTAATCTTATGGGTAACTAAACTTTTTTGGAATTAATTTTGATGTGACCTGGAAAATGAAGTTTGTTCATGGGTTTAATTCTGACATTGAATTGCATCCTATTTCAGTGAGTGGATCTGACTCATGACTTCAGCTCGAAATTTTAGAAAAGCCTATGAAATACGCTTAGTTTTTTTAGGGTAGCCATCTTAACACGGAAAAACTCTTTTAGAAGTCACGGGTTTTTAAATTTCCCACTTTGTCCTCCATCTATCTGCAGAAATCGGTTCACTTTCCATAGAAATCGATGCGTCAATGAGTGAATCGATTCATTTGGAAATGGAAAGAGTTCAAGTCGATGCACTGATGAGTGAACTGATTCATTAAAAAGTGAACCGATTTCTACAGATGGATAGGGGGCAAAGTGGAAAGTTCACTAAAACCCGTGTCTCCTAAAAAAGTATGCTCATGTTAGGATGGGCACCCTTTTTTTATCCTTTTAACTAATTGTATATATATGTATATATAAATGTATGTGAAACTATGTATATTATCATTATTATTATATTATAATCATTAATTATTTTATATGTATTATTTGAAATTCGGCATTGGAACTTGAAGTGGATTTTAGATTTATTGGATAAAAAATGCGTTGTGTCAATATATTTGTATTGGTGCAACACAACATATCAACTTTACGAACTTGGCTTTTCAACTATCTAAATAGATAGACTGACTTAAACCTAAAAGCCTAAAAAATTATAAATAAACATTAAAGAGGTTTTGAAAATATAAATAAGCTCAAACTTGAATGGAAGAAAGCGTGGCCCAAAATAGGCCCAGTGAGTTTTGCTGTCATCATGTTTGATAATTGAATTTATATTCATGCTATTTATTTAATAATCAGACATTTTGAATCAAATCTAAGACTTGTCATTTTCGGGAATGAATCTGAACTGTAACCAATCTAATTAAAACATGGTCCATTTAGTGTAATCAGAACTTTCAAAGCCATGGCCATGGTGGGCAAGAAGTATTAAAATTATTTATTTATTTTTGAGTGATAAAGAAGAAAATTCATTAAAATCAACAATAAGATACAAGAGAATAAATACAAAGCAAAGCAAAACAAGAAAGAAGGCTCAAGAGAGAGAGACCCAAATGCAAGCAAAATAATAAAGAAGGAAACTAAACAAAAGTAACTATTCTCCTGACAAATGGAAAACTCCTAAGATCGGCCCTTCCACGCCATTTTTAGCAAATAAGTCCGTCATGCTATTAGCCGATCGCTTGATATATAAGAAAGAGACCTCCAGTCCCGAAGATAAGCCTTTTATCTCCCTAACTAAAGTGATCAACCTTTAAAGATGACGCTTAATCCCCTGGCTATTTTTTATTGATTTGATTTGATGACGCGCAGGAGATTGTAAACTTAAATTAATAAATGTATTGAAATTACCAGCTTGAAATCTTGAATTTGATGGCTTGTCATGTCTGATGAGCTATCAAATCTAGGAGATTATATTATTTGATTACATCTAATTAGGACTTAGGAGGGATTACCCTGATTGTATCTCTCCCTGGATGGATGGGGCTATTTTTTTTCTTTTTTTGAATTTACGAGCAGGTTTATGTAAAAATCTGAAGACTAAACTGTTCTTTTTATTGACAAATCCAGCTCGGGCGGGTTAGGGCTGGATATTGAGCTATTTCAGATCTGGGCCCGAATTACAATTAAGGATCCGAGTCTGAGCATAAGACTAAGCCTGGGATTAGGCTGAATTAGTCAAATCTGAGTGCCTTGCCTTGTATTCGTGTGGCTCAAGCCCAGTTTCAAGTCTAAAATATATTTTTAGGTTTATCTGGGCTTGCACTTCTTTGGACCTAAAATGGAATTTCTCTTGCATTATTTTAATAACATATAAATTATATTTTACATAATTTTTTTTATCAAAATCAACATCATCATAAATTATGGGCTTTATAAGTTCTTCTTCTCCAAGTAACCCAACATAAATCACACCATCACTCACTCGACATTCAAGAATGTCCCTTTTTATTTATTCCCTCTACGTTTTTGAAGATCAGGCTCTTCTCTTAGTGCCTTCAATTCCTAACCTCTCCATCTTATGTACTGGAGTCGTCCTTGATTTTCTACTAACATGACCAAATCATCTCAAACGAGCTTCTCTCAATTTGTAATCTACTGGAAGTATCTTTAGACTATCCTTAATGCATCCATTTCTAACTCTATGCTTTAGAGTGAAAGTACTTATCCAATGTAACATACACAATTTTTTATCAAAATAATAAAATGACTTAAAGAATTAGATTTTATAAGATATAGTTCAAATTTAGACTTTTGGGTCACTTGAACTTTCATTTTTTAGGGCCCATGTCTGACCACAATTCTAATTCCAACATGATACTTTGGGCCCAAAAATGAGCCTGGCCTGAGCTTGGGTTAACTTGAATCCGAATTTTTGGTTTTTCTCATACTAACATACAAGCTCAAGTTAAGCCCAGCCCAAGTTGCACCCCTCACTAGCGGAAGAACCGATGGTGGTTGAGTTGACTTCATACTGTATTTTTTGGACCCAAATTTCATCTCTTTTTAAGAAAAAAAAAAAAAACTAATAGATATCTTCGTTCCCTATTGAAGGTGAGACTAATCCCATCTATTCTTATACATCTATTTTTTTACATCTTTTGGGAGAATAGGTTTTAAAAATAAAAGTAAAAAAAAAAATCTCTAATTTCATATTATAAATTATTTAATGAATCGAATCATTCTTACTAAAATGAATTAAACTAACTCAGTATTATACACATTCCTTATATGAGAGGCCTAGTTCTTAATAGATGGTCGAGCTCTATAATGAAAATTAATATCTTAACCCCTTTAAAGTTGTGTTTAATAAAAATTGGGAGCAACCTCAGAGAAGCTTTCTCATCATATAACAACTCATTAATTTCTATAAATATATTCAGCCCTATTCATATCAGGTAATCACTCTATATTTGAAAAACATGAAAATCTAAACTATGTAGGAAAGCCCAGCCCAGCCCAGCCCAGCCCATCTGTTTCCTTTGCATCCTGAAATTGCTAACCCAGTCTGACCTACAACAATGGGTTGTATTTCAAAATCTGGTTTGGGCCAGCCCAATTGTCTTACTAAAGGGGTTTATAATTCCCTGGACGCAGAGATAAATTCTTAAGTGAACCAGACTATTTCTTCTTAATCCGAATTCAAACCCGTCGATATTTCAAAAAGATCCCAAATTTATGATGGGGTAAGAGGTGGGTTGGTAGGGTTTACATTGAATCAGGCATTTCTTCAACCCAGATCCTAATTATCAAATTTGACCCATGAACAGCGGAGAGGCAAAAGCCCACATAAAAGGAAATTGGATCACTTCACAGGCCTTTGACAATCCTGACTCCACTCTTTGGGCCATTCTTATACCCCAAGGCCCAGATAGAGGAATGGAGTAGTCTTCTCTTGTGAGTCACATTCCAATTTGACAAACCACATTGGTGAGAAAAGAATCCTCCCCTTATTAACAAGAAACTCAACTGAGTTTTTGAATAAGAGTTAAAAAAACTCACACGACTTGCTGAACTCAATATCGTGTAGAGTCGAGTCGAGTCTAGTCAGCATTGTCTAATTTAAGTGAATTTTTTCCTATTTTTTTAAATCATGATATAAACATTCCGTTTTCTTAGAGCATCCAACAAATCTTCGAAACATTTGTAAGCTTCTCTACCTACACTGGATAATTCTACATGGAGTAGCCTTTAACAATTTTGGGTTAATATAAACATTTTTATAATCTTATACTATTTTATCATATTTTTATTTAAAAAATATACAATCTTTAAAAAAAATTAAAAATAAAACAACAAGAAGATAGAAATGCTTGAAAATTCTACTGTAGAGACAAAATTAAAATTAATTCTAAAATATATATATATAACAACAAAGGATTAACAAAGCTTAAATTCAATAAATAGGAATCAATCGTGCAATGCAACCATAAATGAATAAAATCCACTTATTATACATAAGATAACCCTTTACAACAAGAATTAGTATCAGTAAAACTCAATGAAATCAAACCGCAGAAAGTTTGTGAACTACTCAACTGATTGATTGATCATCTCCCTTTAACCTCACCAAGTTGAGCAAACATCTCATTTCCCACGTTTGAATCAGAGTTATCAATCACTTGGTTGCCGGCCACAGAAGTTTCCGTCGAAGATTGATCGGTGGGGATGGCCGCGATTGAAGGGGGTGATACTTTCTCTTCTTCTGCTTTTCCCAGAAGAGAAGATTCTTGCAGCTGCAATGCATACTCCAAATTCCATAAAACATCTCCCATGGATGGCCTATCGACGCCATGCTCTGCCAGACACTTCTCGGCGGCCTCTGCGAACTTCTTCATAGACTCCAAATTGATGTCCCCGGCGACGATTGGATCAATTATCTTCTCCAACAGCCCTTTCCTCTTCCACTGCATTGCCCACTCAGCAAGGTTCACTTGCTCTCTTGGTAGAGCCGGATTGATCACCGGCCTGGCGCACAAGGCTTCAAGCAACACGACGCCAAAGGAGTAGACGTCGGACTTGTCGGTGAGCTGTTGGCGACGGAAGTACTCTGGGTCTAGGTATCCAAAGCTTCCCTTCACCGCCGTGCTAACATGTGTCTGCTCCATAGACGGTGCATCCTTGGACAGGCCAAAATCAGCTACCTTTGCGACGAAGTTTTCGTCCAGCAAAATATTCGTCGTCTTGACATCGCGGTGTATGATGCCCTGTGCGGTGCCGGTGTGGAGGTAATGCAATCCACGGGCGGCGCCGATGCAAATTTCGAGCCGTTGTTTCCACGATAGAGGCGGTAGGTTCTTGCCATACAAGTGATCTCTGACAGGCCCATTTGACATGTACTCGTATACAAGAATCATCTCTGAGTTCTCATCACAGTAACCAATCAATGACACCAAATGCCTGTGCCTGAGTTTGGACAACATTTGAATTTCTGTCTGGAATTCATTTATTCCTTGCTCTGATTGTGGATTTCCACGCTTCACTGCAACCTTAGTACCATCTTCAAGTTCGCCATAATAGACATTTCCAAAGCCGCCGACGCCGATCACTGCCTTTTGATCGAAGTTCTTGGTTGCCTCTTGCAGCTCATAGAAAGAGAAGTATCGACCCAAACCGAGCGTGGATGAGTAGAAGCCGCTCTTGTGAGAGCCCAAATGAGATCCCTTGCTCGACGACATGAAGGTGGAGTGGCCGGCGTGGACGGGGAGAAGCCAAGAAGAGAAACTGTTTCTCTTTTCCCAATCTTGAGGCCTCTTATGCCACTTCATCACCATTGCCCCAAGTCCCACAAATGCTCCGAACATCATCGCAAAGCCGACCGCAGCCACAGCCTTTCGGTTGGTGCTCCCTTCAGAGGCACGGGAGCCATCTACACCAAACTCACCATCTAGACTTCTAACTGAATTGCTCATTTTTAAAATCTCCACACCATTCAAGAGGGCATTCACCATCCCTGTGTCTTGATTCAAAGGCCCAATTTGAACTCTAATTTGATCCGAAGCCATCGAGGCATTGACAACAAAATCTTTGTAGTATGGAACAGACAGACCCCCTGTCAACGACGACAAATCCAACCCGGAAAGTGCCGTCTTCCCATTGATGTACACATTGAAGTAGAGATCATTGAGTGCCTTGCTCACAATGTCGCAGAAATGGAGTCGAACCATGTACCCAAATGCCAAATCCACACTGAAATTCCACGTCACATTGAAATTGGGATTGGTGACTCGCGCATCCGCCATCTCCATCGCGGACGCATACACCCAATTTGGAGCTATCAATGGCGTCACCTTTTCTGGGTACTTGATGGAGCTTGGCGTCACGCTCACCACCTTGGCAGTGGACCTCGTGTGGAGATACCCTGTGTCAGAATCCCAAGTCCGGCCAAGCGTGTCATTCCTCGGCGTGATTATCGGACCACCAACATTGATCCTATAAACAGTCTGGAATGCAGTGGTCGAAAGGCCGGAGAAGTCCCCGATAGGGGCCAAGGTGGTACCAATATCGGAGATGAGAATGTCAGGGGCCGAAACGAATTCAATGGCATTGATATATGCGCGGGAGTTCCTCATAGGCTTCAAATGGATGGACATTCTCTCCGATGTGACATTGACGACATACTCCTTCATCACCCAGACGGTCGAGTTGCCGATGTTGAAGTTATGGAGGAGGACTAGTTGATCGGTGGAGACAGAGAATGTAGCTTTGGTGAGGTCGAATTGGGTATTAGTCAGAGGGAAGAAATATAGGCGAATCCAATGCCAGCCGACTCTGGAAACGGGGAATGTGAAGGTGGCATCCTCTGAGAATATGCGGGCGGTGAGATACAGAGGAGAGGGCAGAAGAGGGGCGTCTTTGGCATCGATGGAGACTTCGATATTGTCATTGGAGGAGAGGAAAGAGGAGGCTTGAGTGTCAGACTTGAAGGTGCGACCATCGGGCAAGGGAGAGGAGGTGGTGGCGCCACAGTCAATGAGGTAATTGTCGGCCAAGGGGAAGGAAGAGACAGATGGAGGAGGGGCGAAAGATGGAGAGGGAAGGAGGAAGAAGATGAAGAAAAGAACCGAGAGGAACGAAATGTGTATTGTCATGGCTTGGCGCCCTCTCTCGGATTCTTTCTCATCGGACGAGAGAGAGAAATGGAAGTAGAAGAAGAAGCAAAAGGCAAAGAAAAGAAAGGTTTTGAATATAGTTAAGAATAACAGAGGAGGAGCGAGAAATGCTCCTTTGGATGATTCTCAAACTTCCTTTTTACCGAATTCCCCTCTTCTCCAATTTCTTCTCTCTCTGTTCGCCATACATCACTCCCAATACAGCCTGCCACATAAGATTTAAATTTGGCAATTAAAATTTACAATTTTCAACTCATATACTTTTTAATATTTAATATTATTCTCAATTAATCAAAATAGTTTAAATCGTATTAAGGGGAAAAAAAGCAAAGACAAGGAGGTACGCAAATTTATTAGTTCAATTCAACTATCCATTATGGTCAAGAAGCTGCGCTCGTGAAGTAACATAAATCCTAGAGTATTTCATTACATAAGATACTTTTTCCACCTCTTTGAAAAAATATGTTTTTAACCATCACGAGGTATTTCACTTTAGACAAGAGATGGAGACTATTGGAAGAAGAGAAGGACAATAATATTAGGGTAGCGATCCTTATACAGGATTTTTGTGTAATTAGACACGAGAATGAGTGGATTTTCTATTTTATCTTTTCACTGTGGAATAAATTGGATCATTTACCGAATCACTGAAATTTATCCAAGTGTGACTATTTTTTTCATACAAAACATCAAATCAGATCACTGACTGGACCATTGAAATTTTTTTAAATGCCTTTGTACGACGGTGGAAGAGTAAAATGAGCAGTACCTTAAAACACATGTCTCATTACACAAAATACCCTGTGGGAGGATTGCTACCCTAATATTACTATAATATTTCTATTGTTTTTTCACTGAACCGCAATCATATATATAGAGTACTATTAAAGATATTATTTTTTTAATTCAGATATTATATAATCTCTCCCTAAATCTATCACAATCAATCATAAGCTAAATCATATCTTAAAATATATTAACATCCGCCCTCAAAACTCAAATGAGTTCTCTTGAGTTTGAACTTATTTAAACTAAGGATTTTGATGGAGTGATAATATATCTACGGTTAAGATGTGATGCATTATGGAGTATGAGATCAACAAATTTGGGTAATCTCATTCATTATAGTTACACAAAATCAAAATTTCATATATCAAATTAATTTAAAAATAGTAGTACTTGAGACCGCTGCTCTAATAGTAAAAGCCAAAAAAATTATATCGCCAGTTACTGTGAGAAAGGAAGAGATGCTTCATTAAGAAGAAAAGAATAATATTGGGAGGATGGCAAACGGAGGGTATTTTTGGAAATTCAGTTTAATACTTGGATATGCTAAATCTTAACATAAGACTCGTTTAGGAATTTCATAAGATACATGACATCATACAGAATCCAATGGCTCTGCTAAATCTGATTTGACACAGAGATATATTAATTATATAAAAATTACATTTAAATATCTTTATTTATTAGATTTAAGATCTATGAAATAATTAATTTAACTGAGACAAAATCTATACACATTGAGTGCAGTTGCTCATCTAGACAGTGGACACCTAAGTTACATGTGAAGGTAACGACTGTTCATGTCATTTAGAGACTCAGATTAATTTTTGAGACATATGTAAGTCTCTCTATCTAAACCGTTAAACACACTGGATAATTCTATAGAGAGTGGTAATTTGGAATAGAGTGAGAGTTGAACTAAAGATTCTCACTCTGAGGTAAATTTCTGACCATCACTCCAACCCCTCTAAAAGTTTGAAGTAGAAATAGATTTTTCTTCTACAGTTAAATTCACCTTTAATTTATGTAATAGTATTTCATATAGTGGGGCCCATTCCTTGATAGGGATCATCACAGCACCTGAGTTTAAAGGTTTGTTTTCAGTGAATTTCATTTAGCTCAATTGATTATACAAGAATGCTTTGTTTCCAAGGCTGCAAACAAGCCAAATTTCACCTGGTTGATTAGGTTTGTGTTCAAGTTGGATTTGTAAATAAAACTAATCAAATTTAAACTAGGCCTCTTAGAGCTTGACTCAATTATGTTGAAGCCTGTACTCACTTTGTGGTAAGTTAAGTTATGGTCCTGTTAGGCTTTGCTTCAAGTTGAACTTGTGGATTACATGTTTGAATGTGTACTTGTGTAGTAAAAATCAAGTGAGGTCTTGTTTTTAAAAGAAAATTTTAGATTTTTTCGTGTGAGACTCACGAGAGCTCGTTCGGATGGATTAATTGGAAGTTTGAGCAAAATGTATAGAAAAAAAATCACCTTAATCAAATTACATGTTTAATTTTTCGAACAATGAAAGTTTATGTGACGATATGTAATTGAGATTGAAATCAAATTAGGTAATAATTCAATTTACCAGTGATAAGTAGATGTGAGGGCAAATTGGACTATAATGGGCCTTGGAGATCATCACTAATATATGTGTACATATTCCTAGTGTAAAAATTAATATTTGTATATACTTTACTTTCATATTTTATTTCATGTTACTCAAATCAAACTTAAACTATAAATAACTATGCTTGAGTTGATTTTTAATCAAACTCTAACTTAAATGCCTAAATAAATGTTGAAGTTTGAATTTGCCTCAGTCTTAATGATTAAAGTTAGGGTTCAGCTTGAAAAATATTTAAATCTAAAGTTCAATTGATCATGGCATCTTTATATTGTATATTAATATAATTTTTTTTATTTCAAATATTGAAATAGTTTTCATAAATGAATAGAAAAATATTGAGTATTTGCAAATTATTCCATCTTTTCAGGGTGTAAAGGTCTTTCTTTAGGTATTTTGAAAATAAAACATATTTACACATCAAATGTAATATTATCAAATAAAAGGTGAGGCTATAAATTAGTTGCACATCAAAAGTGAATCAATATGAAGCTCTTAACACGTGATGGTAGACTATGAAAAAAATTCGTAATGAAATGACTTCTAATACATAGTTGGTCTAGAAATAGAACCGAATTAAAAGTAATTCAATTGAGTTGGAAGATAATCATGGTTTAAAAAAAAAAAAAAACTAAAAAGAATGGGCACAACTACAAAATATTTAAATTCTTGTATGTATTTTAATGACTTAATTTACGTGTGAAAAATCGTAAGACTCTTTTAAGAAATAGGACGAAATATGATAAATGAGTACCGGGCACGAGCCATAGGATGTGATGGAATAAAGAAAATGGTAGACATAGACAGATAAAGATCAATTCCCAAACAGACCAAACACAAGCAAATTAGCTCAAATCCACACCCACGACACCACAAAATATACATCAAAATCGTGCACCTCAATTTTTACTTAAATAAGGTTTTCTTTTTTTATTTTACTCTTTGTTTTCGTTGTTTTTGTTAAATATATTAGAATTAGTATTTAGTTAAAATCATTAGTTTGACTTAATCTCTTATTAAGAAATATGAATTGGAATAGTCCTAGAGTCGATTAAAGGCTATATATATAATATTCTTTAATGAAATACAATTTTCATATGATTTCACATTGAAATTCGAAGCGTAGTTCAGTTTAAAATTAATTGTTGATTTAAGTAAAAGTTAATATGCACGAATTAAAACCCACATGGATGTTTAGGATTTTTCTAATATTAATCATTTTTATAGAGTCATAAATAAAGGCTGCCCATTTAGAGACCAAGCTTTTTTGTCATCCGATACCAGTTTTCGAATTTTCAAAATAAATTACCATTTTACTCTTCTGTAATTTATCCTTCAGATTCTTCAGTTGATTTTTCGGTCGAATCGTCTGCGAATGAATCACGGCTGATATGCTAGTGATGCTACATTGAAATTCATTTAAAGTTATTTTTTAAGCACTGTGTATTTCTAAAAATTTTCAAATTGAATATCCAGACTAATTACGATAGACTAATAAAAATAATTTAAGAATTTAAGGTCGTTTGACACTCCCAAATGCTTAAAACATAGTATTTTACAAATAAGGGTATCCCTCGACTCGACTGTGCCAAAAACACATTTGGGAGTGTCAAAAGACCTTGAAGTTTCAAAGTATTTTTATCAAGTTATCGTAATTAGCCAGAATACTTAATTTGAAAAATTTTGAAAATACACAGTGGTTAAAAAATAACTTTAAAGATTTAAAGGAGATTTTATTATTTAAAAAGTTATTTTTTAAGTGTTGTATTTTTTAAAATTTCTTAAATTAAATATCTAAATTAATTAAAATACTTTAAGAATTTAAGGACCTTTGATACTCCTAAATACTTAAAAAAATATTTTATAAGATAAAGGTATCCTATCGCAAAAACATATTTAGGAATGTGAAAATTCGAAAATCGGTGAAAAAAACAAAATCTGGTGTCTAAATGGCGGCCTAAGTAAATTGATATTACACGTATGCCACGTGGAACATTTCCTCGTGAACTAAATCCCATTTGAGAGAGGAGTGAGACAGAGAGAGACTAAAGAAAGAGCAGCAGCAGAAGAGAGGAAGATACAGAGAGAGGAAGAGGATTGCATCTGAAAACACTTGAGCGAAGGTCGCGGACCTTAGAACGTGAGAATAAGAAACCCACAGAAATTTCTCAGAAACTCACTATTCCCCATTCAACAATCTTCCCCACTTCTCTCTCTCTCTCTCTCTCTCTCTCTCTCTCTCTCTCTCTCTTTTTCCCAGATTTTAGCTTTCCTCGGTTTCCAATTTTCCAGAAACTTCCTCTTCTTCTCACAACTCATACCTCACTGATTGCATTTCCTCTCCGATCGAATCCATACCCTTTTTTTTTTCTTCTTCTTCTGCTGCTGCTGCTACTACTGTTATAATATAATTATAGTTGTTATTGTTTTTATCTGGTTCTCGGTGGAGGAAAGGCGATTTCTGCTTTCTCCATTTTCATTGGGAATTAGGGTCTGAAAATGTGAAGGAAGCTTGGAAAGAATGGCAGGAAATGGCAGCAGCAGAAGCGGATCTTCTGAGACCAGATTTCCTCTGCAGGAACGGGTATGAGAAGCTACTCCTCTTTTGATTTCTAATGCGCATATACACTGGCTTTAATTGCTTCTGATGTTGTTTTGGATCTGTCGATTGTAAGTGATATTGCTTGGTGATTTGGATAAGGATCCGTATGGATGCATGTAAAAGAAAGTATTTTCTTGACAAATAGCTATTTATGGAAATGGTTAAAAATGTTCTTTCTCCGGCTCTCTTTGATTCGTGCAAATACTTCTTTTTTTTTGGAAATTACCATCTTAAAAATAAAAATAAAAAATAAAAAAGAGAAACCGTTCGAACCATTTTGGTTAAAAATGGTTATTTCCAATAAAGTATTTTGCTTTTCATGCATCTCAACAGGAGCATTGGGTTATTCACTAGATCTGAAGAAATTATTGCTGAATTTGTTGAATTGGAGGACTTGCAGCTGTAGTTTTCTCGAGTCTATTGTGATTTGGCTGAATTCCAGTGGATTTTTTCGTGATTTTGACAAAACGGGGTTTCAAAGCAGTCAGATTTGGAAAAGAGTGGGATTTTGTGCAGTTTGTCATGATTAAGGTGGAATATGCTGTTTTGATAGGGAAGAGATCATTCTCGTCTTCTTTCTTAAATGTCTGAACTAGTTGAGAGGAAAGGTTGCTTTTCATTTAGATGTATGGAAAGGAAGTCGTTTCCTGTAAAATAATTACTTTTAACTAAAAATGGTTCGTCTCATTCATACTTTTAGTTGGAAGATGGATATTTTTCAAGAAAGTACTTTTCTTTCGATTCACCCAAACGGAGTCCTATTTTCAACAAACATAGGAGCTGCAACTACTACCCAATTCACTTGTTGTTGTTATGGTGCATTGCCAAGTACAAATAGCTGCAGACCTTCTGTTTGTTAAAATTCTTGAAGTGATACACAGAGCGAAAGAGTTCTGCATCTCTCCCCAACTAATAAGGGATTTAGATGTAGAAGATGGACATTAAGCTTTCTTGGAAATTGGTTTCTCCACTGTTATCTCATCTGTGTACAAGAATCTGAATTAGTTTTCTCAGCTGTTATTGTTTGATATCTAACCATTTTCTGATGAGATGAAATAGGTTTTTGAAGAGTAGTTTTACTGGATTTACTAGGGTAGTCTCCATCATGTGCCTGTTGCAATGTGCATGTACTTTGACGTGGGATTCAGCCTGCATTTGTTTGACTTGAAAGTTTTAACCGTCATTGCCAGCCTCCATGTTGAAACTACATAGGATCTTGTTTGCTTACTATCACCAGATATTTTGATTGGAGATGGACCTGTCTTTATGAAGTTGAGTTTACATCTGTGGTATATTATGTGTTCTGTAATCACACATTTTATGCCCACATTGTTGCCTGATCCTTGCTGTACTCAGTGGCTCTTGTTCTCTACACGAAATTGTTGCACCGTATAGTGACTAGTGTACTGTGATTTAGCAGATTGGGAGTAATACACTACTAAAGCTATGAGATGCTAACTATGCATATACATAAATGGCAATTTAGTTTTGCAGATGAAGCAATTACACAAATTTCACAATACCCTGTAATTTAGAATCAATTTTGATACTTATATCATTGTCACAAATTAATGATATCTATGGTTTGATTACTGGATTTCAGTTTCAAATGTCAAATGATGACAATGAGATTGGATTATGATGGGAGAGGTTTCTCAAGTTGACCTATGAGTTTTAGAGATACTGTGGACATTCTAATCTTACAGTGTGATACAGATATGCATTATCCATCGATAAAACACTTCTAACTTTATCATTCTGGAAAAAAAAACCATTTCTATTTTTTAGATTCGGGATGTTGATGCCTTTAAATTTTTTCTATCCTATATTACTAATTCTTGAAGTGTTACTAAACACTTATCAACCTAGCCGATGACGGTAAAATTATTGTCACACTTTTGGAGCTAAGTAAACCTTTGTGTGGCTTCGAAGTATGGTTTACTGGTCTTCTTGAACTTCATGAATGTGGAATGGATGGTAGGAGAGTTTCAGTTAAGAGGTGAAAAGAATGTTTACGCTTGATTTGCCACAGGTATGTTCCACTGAAGAGAGCTGTGTTACTGTATTCGGTGAACAGGAAGAATTCAATTGAAATTATGCTTCATTTTGTTGAACTGTAATGATTTCCTGCATTTGTTAGTGATGCATCTGGTTAGTTTATCTTCTTCTTTTTTTACTGGTGTGATTGGAATAATGGTATTTGTCTGAGGTTTAACTTGTAGTTGCATTCTTATCTATTCTGGCAGCGGAGGAGATGGGGAGGCTGCTGGAGTGGGTTTCCCTGTTTTGGATCTCAAAAAGGGAAACGTATTGTTCCATCTCGTATTCCAGAGGGGAACACAGCCACCAGTCATGCAAATGGACCTCAGCCTGTTGGGAATTCCAATCAAGCTACTTCAATTGCACCTTCTCTTCTTGCTCCGCCATCTTCACCAGCATCCTTTACAAATTCTGCCCTCCCTTCAACTGTTCAATCACCAAGTTGTTTTTTGTCATTGTCTCCTGGTGGACCTTCATCGACCATGTTTGCCACTGGACCATATGCCAATGAACCCCAACTCGTCTCCCCTCCTGTCTTTTCTACCTTTACAACAGAGCCATCAACTGCTCCACTCACTCCTCCACCGGAATTGGCCCACAATACCACTCCTTCCTCCCCAGATGTGCCTTTTGCTCGTCTTCTCTCATCTTCAATGGATCTTAACACTTCTGGAAGAGATAAAGGCATGTCATTCATGTCATCAGGTTATGTTTCTGGGAGTGACCTTCAAGCAATGTATCCACTTTATCCTGACAGCCCTGCTAGCAGTCTCATTTCACCTAGATCTGGTACGCCTGGTGATGGGATGTCTTCTCCATTTCCTGATCGTGAGTTGCCTTCACAATGGGGCACTCAAGATTCTCACTATCCTAGCAGTGCATCATCCAAGTTATTTGGACTCAACAACTCTGGCTCCCATAATTTCATGCTTCCTCAAGGATCTAGCCTCTTTTGCCCTGCCACATGTGCACAGTTTTATCTGGACCAGGCTCAGCAGTCAACCTCATCTTATCCTCATTGTGAAGGAAGGATAAGTCTTTCTAGAGAAACAGATATTTACACTAGCAGTGGAAGTTCACATCAAAATAGGCATGACAAAAACTGCAAAACTGATGTGGAGGAGATTGAAGCTTACAGAGCTTCATTTGGGTTCAGTGCAGATGAAATTATCAGTACACCGCAATATGTGGAGATTTCTGATGTACATGATGACTCCTTCTCTATTGCCCCGTTGGCTTCCAATAAACCATATGCGGAAGATTGTGTAGTATCTGCAATTCAGAATGGAGGGGGGAAGATGCAGACAGCACAATTGAATTTCGTGGATCTCAAAGGCCATCATATACCAACACCAAGTCAGGTTGTCAACGGCATGGGCAGTAAAGCAGAGGATTCTGGTGATGGTTGTGCAGGTAATTCATGTTGCTAATATGTAGTTGTACCAAAAATGCTGTGGAGAGGGGCACAGTCCCAGTGGTCATACAATAAGTTCTGCCTTCTTCCTATTTCTTGTGGACCATGTTTCTTGCTTTGTTCACCTTAGACCATGAATTATGTAAGCGAATTGGATGATTGTCAAGTGCCAGACTGACTCTGTAAGCTGACACTTAAAAGGTTGCAGAGAAGTACCTCTGGAAAATACCCAGTTTGCTTGCATTTCAAGAATTTATGCCCAAAAAGATTGATATGGTGAAGCTAAGCACAGTAGGTTCCAACATAAATCCTATCCATAGTTGAACTTAGCCTAGCAATTGAATTTGTACTGCCAGTTGAGTGGAATGCAGAACCTTCATCATACATGATAAACACAGCAAACATTTGTGGGTCTACATCCTTTCATCAGTAGGCCCACACCATGGAATTTTAGTTTTTTTTGTTGCCCAGAATTGCAGATCATACTCCCATGTCTTGTATGTAATTGTCGTGTTTCCATGTGCACAGCCAACTTGTTGGGCTTGTCAATTGTTCTTGTGGCATTCTTCTTCTACTCGTGTGTGGATCATTGTATATGGGCGATGATGTTTTGAAATTCTCTTACTGTATATTTTCTGAGGATAAGACCTCATAGTTCCAGAGTCAGCATTTTTACATAATCTGTGATCTTTATATTGCCATACAATAACTTTTTATCTTTTTGTTACCACAGATCTTAAATCTTTTAAGCAGGCTGGACACAAATCTGCACTGAATGGTTTGGGCAATTATACTCTGAACGGTGAAGAGGATCTCATTTCAAAGACAGGAGACATTAAAATAGGACTGAGGAGTCGGTCATCAGGCTTATCAGTCTCAGACACAGAAATTGATTATAGAAGAGGGAGAAGTGTAAAAGAAGGCAATGGACATTTTGGTTGGCATTAAGTGACGCAAATGGTATTTGCCTACCTGTACTAATTTGATGCTTGTTTATCAGTATGTGGAGAATCATGTTGTGATTTATTGCCGAGTGCTAGAATAGCTAACTTCATCCGTGCAAAAGTGTACTTCTTGCTACATTCTGATTGCTCTGTCTGTTAATATATGATGAATGCTGCTTACAATTTCTTGCAGTTTGTATTTGATATTTTGAGCTGATCTTGTTGCTGTTAGATTGTTCTAACCTTTCCCCCAAGATATATATATATATATATATATATTTTTAACAAAAAGAGAAATTATGGCGTGTCTTTTGTGCTTGCATTGTCTTCTGTCGCCGCTATTTGATCCCTATATTTTCCTGTACATTACTTTTCTATTGCTGGCTAAAGCAAAGGCAGCACTCTCTTGGTTTTCCAATGCAAAGTTTCATTGTTCATCAATCACTAGTCCTGGAATATGATCGTCGGAATATGTCGTTAGTGTCTGATATTGTAAAACCTTATTGTTAATTGTTGGGAGGAATAACGTACTAGGCCATTAAATATTAGCAATTATTGAGTTTATTATATTAGTGGGGCCTACTTTGGGGCTACAATGAAGTGGTCCAAATGCAGTTATTGAAGGTCCATCCATCATGAATCGATTCACAAAAGCTCCCCTGCTCTTGGTAGAAAATAGGTGGTGTTTTCAATCACAGATATAACCCTGTTGGTGTAATGTTGTGTCATCCTTGAACTTGTGACATAGAAGAAGAGATCCTTTCTCTATCGCCCTCAGAAGGCCTAGAACTTCTTAGTATGTCCATCCTCATTCATGAAACAAACACCTGGATGAAGGGTTATCCTTAGGGCAACTTCTATTTTCTTTATAGGAAGCATTGTTTGTACATTTTTTACTGTGATAAAGGGAGCGTCACTCTTATATATATAAAAAAAGAAATGTCTCAATCACTAGCCTTTGAAAATACACCCCACTTTAAATTATGAAGGAATACTAAAGAAAAATCACCCGGCAATTCCGAAAGGAGGAGGCAATCTTATTGAAGTGAATATTCAGGCTGAAGATGCTTTTGCCTGGTGAGGGAAGGTGCAGATTTTTCGTGGAATGTTTTGCAGGCTTGGAGATTCTTGGTACATGGGTTCAACTTGAAAGCTCAGTCTTAATGGGCTACCGAGTTGAGCAGCTCAGTCTCGTTCTCCTCACTGATTCAATGAGTCCAATTGGCTGAATTGACAGCCTAGCCTGTAGACTCATTCAGTTCATTCTTGTTGCCGCCCCTCTTGCCTTGGATGAGTCTGGCCAATTCGAGTTCATTCTCTCTGTTGACTTGTCACACTCGGCCGAGTCACATCCGAGTTCTTAAAACTGGTTAATGGCTATCACATTCGACCATGTATTAGTAGTTACTTCCGAGTTTAGGCAGTAGCCACAATATAGAAATATTATATTAAAGAGGGCCCACATGTAAAAATGGGTTCATTTGGGCGGTTGATTATTCTCCTGGGCAATCCAATTTACCATTTTGTAGTCATTTTTCTGGTTGATGAGCGAGTGGGCCATCTTCATTTTCTTGGCTTTCTTTCAAAAGTATTTCCCCTAGGCACGTGGAGACTGGCGTGCCATTTCTTCTCAAGAAAAAAGAGTAATTCAAAGCATAGGGTTCTGAAAGAAAAGTAAATTTTGGCTCATGTCATCTGAAGTCGTATCTACTTACTAGTCAAGACTCAAGAGTCTTCTTTCACCCCAAAAGAAATATGCAACTTTATAAAGTTGTAATTTCTTTACCTGTATAATTCAACTTTATAGTCTTTTCTAGACTTTGAAGGTCACTCAAAGATAAAGAATAATTGACATATTTTGGATCTTAGCTGGCTAGATTTAGTGAATTTAACTTTTGGCAATTGTCATTTTACAAGTAAAGAAAGTCCTTTGCTTGGGACATTCAAAGGAACATTGTTTCTGTTTCGCTTAAATACTCTTTTTTGTGGCAGTTATCATTATTTTTCACTCTTTGAAGTCTTTGGTGTGAAAGAAATAATCGAGTGTTCAAAGATACTAGTGAGTCCAGTGAGGCCGTTGGGAGTGGGGCGTTGGCTAACTGTGCTTCTTTACAAGAAGTCGGAAATATTTCTATGTCTGACATTTTGCTCGCCTGGAAAGAATGTGTTGATCTTGTTTAAAGCTTGAATATTTCGTTTTCTTCCAGTGCTTACTGTTTATTTCTGTATCGTTTTTATTTCTTTATATTTACACTTCTGATGTCTCTTTATCTACTAATATATGAACTATTTCAAAAAAAAAATTCTATAATCATCAGATGGGAAAAGGGTTTCAGATGAGCCATTAAAAAAAGTTTCTAATCGAGCAAAAATGACTATCAGGTTCATCTAAACAATTCTTATTTGTGCCTTATGGGACCAATGGAGCCTACTAAGATCCTACATCATATGATAAAAGGGCATTAAATTAACAAAAAAAATAAATAATTTAAGATCACTTATCCAATTGGTTGTCTTTATAACTATAGTCGTGGCATCGACTTGGTTCACCTGCATTTTAATTTTAGTCTGATTTGTTAACCACAACTAATGAACTAAAGCCATGTATTGTTTCAACAATTTAATTGGATTCTTACTTTATGAACCTCCTACAAGAAATCACCTATCAACAAACCTAGTTGAACATTTTTGTCCTTGATGTCAATCGACTTATTGTTAGACCTCTTATGTATACAACACTTTAGAAGAATCAATAAATAGATTTTTTTTTTTTTTTGTGGTAACATGGGTATCTTTATCTTATATCGGTGATGAAACTAATCACACAAGTATATATAAACCTCTCAATTCACACACATTAGTTTAGTCAATGGAGAGAGAGTAACTCTATGAATGGTTGAATATGAATCGAATTCAAGATCTCACTTTATAAATTCAATATATTGACCGTCACTCTATATTTTACTACAATATTTATTTCCGATCTCATCAACCAATAAAAATCAAAACATGCATGACATCTACTAATACCTAAGAATTAAAAAAAAAAATTATAATCTTAATTGCTGTTAGATGGTCAAAACTTCTTTTTAGAAGATTATCAAAAAGTTTAAATAGCAATACAAGGACAATTTCATGAGTCTCTTTTCAGCACAAAAGTGTCTTGCACACTTTGATGAATTTAGAAATGCTCATGGCACATATGCTCATGCCAGTGCCTTGTTGTTTGTGTTTCCACTTTCACTAAAGGGAGACCCTTTCTCTTTCAGTAGGCACAGTTGGTAAACGGGAAACAGGGCATCTTCTTACATGGGCTTACTCTCATTCCTCCACCTTTAAAGGCCTCTGCCTCTTGATCCTTTACTTCCTTCGAAAGATATTCTACTATTGTGCTTCTAGAGATGTTGGTTCATTAATATTTGAGGGTTGACTTGGCAGTCAAGAACTCGATTGAAATGCGAGAGGTCTTGAGTTCAAATCACTCTCAATACAAACGGTCATTTCTCATAGAGTTATCCAGTGTGCATCGATAGAGATCTGCACCCTAAGGATTAGTTTGGTACGCTAAGAGGCCTAGATACCTTGATTTTGAAAAATGAGAGTTATAGGTTCATTATATGAATATTAGATTAAATATATAGTTAATTTATAAAATAATTTATTAATTTCAAATATGAGTGTCATAGATGAATAAGTGGCTTAAAAAACTAAAGAAAATTATACTATTGTGTCACTTTTTCCACGCTTGCAGTGGTTAAATCCCACCTTGTAAATTTGAGTCACTTTGTTTAGATAATGCCACTTATTCAAAATAAACATGTCCTTCAGATATGATTGATTTTATTGTGAGGTTGGTTATCCATTTGACTACTCACATAGGTGTCTTTCAAGTGGTTGACTCTCGTCTCAAAAAGTGGGAAGTTACGAGTTCGAGCCTCTATAGTCTAATTTTGTTGTGTCCTAAGAGTAGTGGACTCAATCATAGGAGTTTTACGCTGGGTATCTCATGATTTTCTACACGTAAATTCAAAAAATTTATCCATTTGACTGAATTGTGAATTATATAACTCTAAAATAAGAAAGAAGAAGAAGCAACACTAAGCAAACAGTGCAGCATTGTATCATTGATGTCCAAGTTTTCATTTGATATCAAGTGAAGGGTTGTGTTTTTATTTTTTATTTTAAAATAGCTATTTTTTTCCTTGAATAGAAGAAATATTGAGACCCGAGGAGTATCTGGTCAAAAAGATACAAATCCCTTATCCTGTAATTAGAGAAATGTTACTTTTCATTAAGAAAAAAAAAAACTCTACAAAAGAAGATTTCTCTAGTTCCGAGGAAACTTTTTAGAGCAGACCATAGAATCTTGGAATCCTTGAAATCTCCTTCACATCCCAGTAGCTCTCTCTCAATATTTCTTTTGGCATTATCGTTGTTTGGTCAGTGAAATTGGCTTTTCGCCAGGAGAAACAGCGGAATCACTGCTATGGTGATCTAAAGCCTGGAGAAAATTGTTAGCCCACTTGACCTCCAGTTTTACGTTTCTGCTGATTTTAGAACCACCTACCATACTAGACAAAATCATCTATTACCTGAATATTTTTCCCTTAAGGTCGAAAAGGGGATCAACCAGTTAATTGTCAAAATATTTTCATGTGATCCAAACATAAAGTATGCAAAACAACTCGACTCTCTCTCCCATGTATGCAAAACAACTCGACTGTCTCTTCATGAAGCCATGGAAATTATGCTAATTTGTTGCAGTCTTTCGCACTCTATGTAGGTAGTTGTTTAAGGTAGACCTGCCAATGGTCTTGTCGGGTCGGGTCGGGTCAGATTTAGATCAGATCTTATTCGGTTAAGGTCTATTTGCGTTCATATTTATTTTTGGCTTTATTAAATGGATTAAGTCGGTTGTGGTCTATTTTGAATTCGAATCAAATTTATCAATTTACTTGATTAAAGAGATTTTTCTATCCAAACTACTGCTTAAATGGGTGCAAACTTCATAGGCTCATACAATTGTAAGCTTTGCACATAAACATGGCGATAATTGGGTCAACCCACTTATTTTTGGATTTGGGTCAATTCTATCCATTTGTAAATGGGTTCAGTTCGTTTGGTCATCTTTTAAACTAGTCGGATTGAGTCAGATCAGATTTTGTCAAGTCTAATTTCAAGAGCCACTAGTGCTCCCTCCATCCCAAAATATGTCATTTTTCAAATTTTTTTATTTCTTAAAGATCGTTTTATAAAATATTATTTTTCAGACGTTGGTATTTTATTATTTAAACAAGTCAAAGCTTATAAAAGAAGGTTGTCTTCTTGTCACGTTAGTATGCGATTTGGAGCTGAAAATAAATGAATTGAACAATTCCAAAATGTGTATAAGACAAGTATTTTAGAACGGAAGGAGTATATTTTAGTGAAAAATATTGGCAGACGGGCCAGATTCTGGGCCTGTCCTAGTCCATATGATTACTCCTAGTTTGAAAAGCCCATTCTTTCTCAACCTGACACAATGCCAAGTTCATTAATGAAGCTTGATTCCACGCTTGAGCCCACATCAAGAAGCCCAAAGTAAGTCCTCATTTACCTCTAATTAACCCAGAATCAGCACCTTATGATTCCAAATTATCCCATCAACCACGTTTCTACAACCTTTGTGTTAGGTTTATAGTTTTAAGTTTTATTTAGGGCTTGAGCAGAGGCCCGGGCCACAAGAAGCTGAGCTGACAATTCAGGGGTAGAAAAATCGGCCGGGCCGAGATCTCAGCCGATTTTTGATATCTCGGTTCGGCCAATACTTTTTCTCTCTCCTGCCCGTTTTTTTTTTTAAAATCCAAATAAATTACAGTAAATGCAGATAATTATGGGCTTATTGAAAATGTAATTTTTTCATAAAATATCGGACATTTACATCTTCTAATATATTTTTGAAGTTACGATAGTTGGAAATTATATAATTAGTAATAAAATAGTGAAAATTACAAGGAAAATGATATAAATGAGGAAAATTTGTAGAAATAATTTCATAATTTATTTTCTTAGTCAATGAGTGTTATTTTAAGTTTCATATATTATTTTATAAGCTTTACCATTTTCTAACACTTATATGTCATAATCCATAGTTAATGATGAAATAATTACAAAAAGAAAGAAAATAAAAGGAAAAAATTGTATCCCTGTAAAAGACGTTAGTATACAATAAATGACAGCAAATAAAAAAAATTCATTTATTATTTTATAGGTTTTACCATTTACTAACATTTATATGTCATAATCTATAGTTAATGATGAAATAATTAGAAAACGACAGAAAATAAAAGGAAAAAATTGCGTCCCTGTAAAATAAGCTAGTATACATTAAATAACAGTAAATAAAAAAATTTCATGTATTATTTTATAGGTTTTACCATTTTCTAACATTTATATGTCATAGTCCATAGACAATAATGAAATAATTACAAAAAGAAAGAAAATAAAAGGAAAAATTGCATCCTTGTAAAAGACGTTAGTATACAATAAATAACAGCAAATAAAAAATTCATATATTATTTTATAGGTTTTACCATTTTCTAACATTTATATGTCATAGTCCATAAATAATTACAAAAAGAAAGAAAATAAAAGGAAAATATTGCATCCCTATAAACGAAGTTAGTATACAGTAAATAACAGCAAATAAAAAAAATTCATGTATTATTTTATAGGTTTTACCATTTACTAACATTTATATGTCATAATCCATAGTTAATAATGAAATAATTAAAATAAAGAGTAAATGAAAGTAAAAAACGTTGCTGTAAATTTTGACATGTTAGTAACAGTAACTAAGAGCAAATGAAAAATGTTCATCTATTATTTTATAGGTTTTATCATTTTCTAACCTTTTTTTTTCATTTATGCTATTTTAGTTGAAATAGTTAACAAAAAGGAATAAATAAATGAAAAAAAAAATAGTAACTAACAAAGTACACAAAAAATAACTACAGATACATTCAGATGGAAAAAAATTATAACACATTTATAAAGCTTTTATTTACTACATATGTTATTTAAGTTCAAGCATTTTTTAACAAATTATAACACTTTTATTTTTTTTTGCTGAAAAAAATTTAAATAAAATACAGATAAATCGAAATAAATTACCAAACTTACAAGATCAGTAGATCTATAAATGAAGAAAACTTTGAACGGTCTGGATCGTTCACTTTATCGTTCACTTTCAACCAAATCTGGGTCCTTTAGAACTTAGTTTAATCAAGTAATGAAGAGAAAAAAAAAATTCGAAGAGAAATGGTAAAATCTGGTTTTTCCTTGAAAATAAGGTGTAAAATTTGAAGTGTAGGTGAATGGTATTTATAGAAAAAAATTGGACCCGGTCGATTTTTCAGATTTAAAAAAAATAATAAAATATTCACGCATGCCGGACCAGCCGAATCCTGCAGTCCGCCGTACATAGAGTGAGAAATTGGTTGAAAGGTGAGATCTCGCCCGACATCTCTCCCGATATATCAAGCATGAGATATCGTCCGATATATCGAAAAAATATCGCCGGACTTGAGTTAGGCCCAAACCCGACTTTTACTGTTTTTTTATGGAAAAAACGGTAGATTCGACCCAGATTCGGCCGAGATTTTGACCGATATGTCGGTGATCTCGGCCGATATTTTTTTTTAAAAAAAAAAACTTTTTTAAAAAAGAAAATTACAAAAAACCGATTTTTTAAAAATTCGGCCGATATTTCGGTCAAAAATTCGTTCATATCCGTCGAATTTTTTTTTTTTTTTTTGTACGGCCGATACTATACGTATCTGCCGATATAATTCGGTGGTCAAAAATCCGATATATATCGGCCGATAAATACAGTATCAGCCGGTATTTTAACCCCTAGCTGACTTGACCGATGGGCCCAAATGAAAAATAAATGTTTGTCAGGTGGGACGGGCAGCCATGAGCATTGTTGGGGTTGTGCTAAGCTGATTGAGCTAACTAGATAAGCACTTCCATCTCTAAAGAATCCATAGTATTTGGCCATCTAAGCTGCGAGCTTAGGCATACTAGTGTAGGACTGTAGGCTGGCCATTTTTAACTCAATCCATTGACCCAACCCAACTCAATTCTAAACCTTAAACTCTAAATCTTATTTTTCAATATAAAAATTACAATTTTTTTAGTTTAAAAACATTAGAACTATCAATTCCCAAAAATAAAAGTTAAAAAAAAAAAATTACTTATGCGAAAATAAGTTCCAATTCTGTTCGCTGCACGTCCAAGCAAAGTTTCTAAAATCAACTTCATCTGATTGTCGAGGTATTTTCACAAACTTTCTTTTAATTTAACAAGATCTAAAAATAAATTATTCATTTTAAATATATTTTCATCAATTTTAATCACTTTGACTTATTTTCATTAAATCTTTCTAGTTTAATTCAAAGATAATCTCAAATTTTGAATTTTTCGTAAAAATAATTTTATGAAATAACATTTAGTGTTTATATAATTCAAAAGAGATGTAGACACATGACATCCAATTTATTTTTCAAAAAACATTCTAAAAATTTAATAAAAACTAAAATTTGCAAAAAGCATTTGCAAGTTTCTTGTTGGAAAAAAAAAATGAATAAAATAAATTAAAAAATTTCAAACCTTCAATAGTCTAAAACTTCATACTTGCTCACCCTAGATTTTTTATTTTTCAATTTCTCTTATTTTCTATTTTTTAAAACAAAAAAAAAAAAAAAAAAGAGATGCATATTGATATAGCTGATGCAGTTGGTTATTAATAAAAAAACTCCTATGCCGCTGTGAACCCAGCAGCATTGCTGCATCAAAAAAGAACATTTTTTCTTTTTCTTTTTTTGGGTAAACAATAAAGAAAACTTTCAGTCATAATGGAAGACATTTACTCTGCAATCAGGGTTCTGTGACTCTACAACAATACAAAGAGATTTTCATAATACCAAACGGTAAGCCTCTTGCAATAGCACTAAAAGATTTCATATGTCAAAACAAATTTGCAACAAGAAATCCAATTAAATATAGAAATCTAATGCAGCAAGTAATAACAATACTTGTTCTTCAAAATTAAAGACTACAAACTATAGAGACAGGAAACAACTAAAAAATAGATCAGCCCAGTATGCCCTTTCACAACATCTATGGCCATAAATGCAGGTGTTCACTTTAGAGGAATAAACCTGGATGAGTGCGTGGCACCAATACCGGGCCTCCCGTGCTTCACGGGCTTATACGAGATTGAGAATTCTGCCAAGTAGTGACCAATCATCTCGGGCTGACAGAAAAGGTAATCAATAATTAGTGATTTTATTTTTGAGAGAAATGTGTCTGCATGCGTGTGTTTCAGAGAGAGAGAGAACAAAGTAGCACCAGCAAGACCAACAAAATAATACTTGCAATATGAACTGAATGACCTTAATCATTTAGGTTTCAATAAGAGGGAGAAAAGAATTAATGGATTTGATGAAATTGGGCCTCACCGAGGTCCAAATTCATCGATTCCCTTTATTCTTAAAACCAAGTGGACCCTTGCGATGCAAGAAATAGCAACATGGTGAGATCACATAAATATTTGAGAATATGAACTCAACGAACCCAAAACATTTACAAAAGTGCATGCACATAAAATATATTAAATGGCAAAATGCATACAGCAAATACATGCAGTGACATGGAATCCATGAACAAATCAATACCAGTAGACATGCAGTGACATGACAAATCAATACCTTGATTTCAACTTGGTTAAAAGTTTTCCCATTATAAACACCAATAATACTCCCTATCATCTCAGGTACAATTATCATGTTCCGGAGGTGAGTCCTCACAGGTTCAGGCTTCTCACCAGGGGGGGCCTCCCGCTTCTGCTTACATTCCAAGAGTACAGCAAGGAGTGAGCATAAATAAGATCTAATATAAATCTTTCTCTAACAGAATAGTTGATAATGAACTGTAATGAAAAGTACATCCAAATTCAAACAGAAACTGAAATGATAAGAGGAATAAAAAATATAATGATATTATTTAAATGACCATTATTTTAAAGAGTAAAAAGTTCAAGACTTCAAGTGATGTGTTGTGTTGACATGGCATTTGAGACAGCGCAGCCCCACACCCCACCCCAAAGAGCACACGCAGGGAGAGGGGAGCAGAGAAGAATAGTGAAATATATCTGGATACACATCTTATTCAGAAAACATCTATGAATGCCCAGTCTGCCCTAGGCTCCTTGCAGACCACAATGTACCCAGCCATAGTTTCAATCCAATAAATAGAATGGTTGGGCTTCAGCTGATCAGGTCCAGCCAAATGACACCTCTTGACTCAGTGAGCACACCTCAAGGAATTGGGGTTACAGTTCACCATGAGATGCAGCTTCACAAACCTATAACTAAGCAAATAAACATAAATATTCAAGAGAAACAAAGAATGAGTACACTCTTTCTTCATTTAAATGCTCTATTTAAGTATCTGATCATGTAAACATGAAGACTTCAATTATCTAATGTTTTAAAGAGAGGAAGATGAGGAAAAAAGCATCCAAATCTAAAGTACCCCTCCCAAACATGTCGTCCAAGATGTCAACTCTAACACATATAACCTTTCAAAAGGAAAAAAAAACACTCTAACAAAGATATTCAGTGAAAGGACTGAGATCAGGGATGGGAACAGGGATTGAGATCAAGGTTGTTCGTAGGCCAGGTTTTTTATGTTAAAGCTTGCCCACCTGTTTTTGCAACTTAAAAACCCAAGCCTGTCCATTTAAGCCCAGCTGAAGACAGTTGAGCAGGCTCATCATGTAAAGCTCACTTGAGTCCCAAGTTTAAATTTAAACATAATTTTTGTATCCCGGTCATAAATTAGTAAAGAATCATAACTGCAGTACTCACTTGATATTATTGATTATAAAAAGCATAAAGAGTGGTCAATATGACAAAGAAAGAAATACAAGCCCAAAAGGCGCAAACCACAAAGCCGCCCCCTTACTAAACAAAAGACCATCGAACACCCAAGACACTGCTAACAATGACCAAAAGAATCATATAATCATCCAAAACTAAAAGAGTAATAAATAATAATAATATTTTTTCGACAAAAATTATAATTATTATTATCATTATCAATGACTAAAAGAAAATTCCAAGTACAACCACATGAATGTACATAATTTTTGTCATTAATTGGTCATATAGTGATGTCAAATCACCATAATCAACCAATGAAAAAATGCATGAGCATAAATATGCATGTACACCCAAAAGGCCTTTAATGACTCATGGTAATCATAATGACACGTGCCTATCAACACTCATTACAAGACATTATGGCCTCAAATAGAATAATTAGGCCCAATGTATTAATGATGTTAAAGCTTAAGCCTGCCCATTTTCGCAAATTACAAATCCAAGTCCATCCATTTAAGCTCAATTGTAGACACCCCAATATTTCAATGGGCTCATCATGTAAATCCCACTTCAACTACAATTTCAAATTTAAATAATATGATCTTTGTGTCCAGGCATTTTTTTCTTTTTTGAAAAATTAACCAGTGAAGACTTTCATTAATATAGAAGATACAAGAGGAGGATACAATATAAGAGCTAACTCCAACCTTCATTACAAAGAAATCTGGAAAATCAAGCCATAATTACACCAAACCAACAAAACCCTCTTGTCACTCACCTTCTTTAGCCAAGAAGTCCTCAACCCCATTAACCAAACACCAAACATGATGAAAATAAACACCTCTCCTTACAAAAAGGGATGACATCCCTGGCAATGTGCAAAAATATCAAGGAGCTCTCTTCTTACGCAAAGCCTAAACACAATTCTGCCTCATTGGTGATCTCCAAGTCCTCTGGGGTCAAAAACAGAACAGGAACATATCACCTAGCTGGTTTTTTAGCACTCCCCCCACCCCAACTAGGACAAGATTTCCTTTGGTTACCCCATCCACATTGGATTTTAGAATACCCTCCGAAGATGGAGGGCACTTCCAACTAATCTTCCTCTTACCTCCTGTATCACTCATAGATGCCAGCCACATGCTAATAAAATCATCAAAAGCTAGACCTCGAAATTCCTTGCATTTCATTAGCCACAAAATTCCTTGCAATTCATTAGCTTTATATCACTTTGTTTACATTAATATGAGTTTTATATTCTATGGCCATTTTGTGACTATATGGGAAGTGGATTAGTGTTATCTCTTTAAAATTCTTCCAGTTTATTTAGGGTGTTCTTTTCTAACATAACATTTTTAATGACTACTATGTTGAAAATTGAAATGCCCAATCTTAGACAATAGAAATCCTATTCAGGCTTGATCTATAGAAATGAACTCATTTGAAGTTGAAAAACTTCATCCAACACCCCCCATCATGGGCAAGGCAAAAGCTAAAAATATAAATCAAGTAAAACAAAGTATGCATCCATCACCCATCTTATACTTCTTTTTTCTTTTGAGATGATTATTCATCTTATACTTTTGCAGGTACACATTACAAATTAACTTGTTACTATGGCCATCACTGGTCATATTGTTATTAATATTGTTGCTAATACTAAGTATTTATATATATATTATTGTTGTTGCCAATAGTCTAAGACTCAGTTTCATTAGTTTTTTTTTTTTCATAAATATTTACTCAATAAATTAAGTGTATGTCCTTGCATGACAGGCTAAGCCAAATTTGGTGAGATTAAACCTCAGCAACTAGCTCCCCCATAAATTAATGAGCCAACAGCTTCTAAGTTAGTTGAGCATACAACTTGGCTTAAAAGAACCACCTCCACACGAAGGCTTCAACAAAAATATATCTAAACCGCATAGAAATCTGTTTGACAAGTAAAACATCAATGGTTGTAATAACCTTATCCAATTTCTAGTCGCCAAAACCACAGAAAAGCATATAATACAACAACTACTTACTAGGACCATAAGCCATGAAAGGGACAGAATCCAACAAAAATGATAAATAAAAATATAGAGCTTGATATCATGTATGATCCATACCGCCTTGCGCAGCTTCTTAATGAGAGCCATGGGCTTCCTCTTCAAACCCCGCTGGAACCTAAGATGTGGGAAGCACAGAGAAATACAAAAAAATGAGGAACTGAACACAGTGGCTGTATTTTACAAAAAAAAAAAAAAAGAACATGCAGACCTCCGGCGAGCACGGGCATGAAATAGCTTGACCAATTCGTCGGTACCCATGTCAAGAAGTTGGTCCAGATCCACTCCTCTGAAGGAGAACTTCTTGAATGTCCTCCTCTTCGGCTGTGCTCCCCCAACTTCAACATCTGCGTCCGCCTTATTTTTAACAATCCAACACAAACAACAACAACAGCGATATCTCAGAGAGTGATGCCTTTGAAATCAAACATAGACGATTACTCACACAACAACCGCAAGAATTCAGACATTGACGTCTTCACCAATTAACAGGGATAGAGTTTATGTAGATACAATAGAAATAAAGGAATTGGGAAACATAAATGCATCTTACCATGGCAAAAGCAGCAGAAATTCTCTCTCTGGATTCGAAGACGAAGTTCGGGTGCCTGGCTTTGGCAACCACTCTGCTAGGGTTTTGAATGTGCGGCAAATACGATTTTATAGTAGATGGCTGCCTTGAGTGTGGGGCCCTCCATTCATTTTTGGGCCTATAGCTTGTAATTGAATAATTTCCGAAGTTGAAATGATATTTGTAGTTATTTAAATCATTTAGATAATTTTTCAATTAAGTCTAACCATTTGTTTATTTTCTAAATAAAAGTACGTGATTGAACGTCGGTAAATCAATTTATGCAGTAGAATGATCGATGATATGGCAAAATTGAAAATTTATAAATGTATGTTAATCCTGTCTAATTTATTTAGATTCTTTCAATTGTCATAGATCACTTACATCTGTAGATCATCAAATCAGAATTTGAAGTTGTTCATTTTAATTTATCATGAAAATTTATACTTTTTTGTTAATTTATGTGTAGAAATGGTGGGAAATCAAAGTAAAACCTCCAATATCTATAATCTTTAGAACACAACAAGTGAGGCTATGAGAGCTCTAACCTGACAAATCTCGCTCCATGTAATAAGAGATTACCGATTGAGGTACAATCATGAAATTTATACTTAATCATTTATAATAAAAAATTATGTGTTTATCTAATTCTGTAAAAAATATTCATATGCTCCAACACCTTTGATACAATAAACTTTTATTTCTACGATTCAAAAAATTTAAAATTATAAAATTTCACTTAAATGAAAAAATGTATTTTGGGCTCACTTCTAGTTAAACTATACAAAAGCAACAATTGCTGTCACCTCAGATATTGCAATCTCAACTATGATAATAATAACAAACTCGTAACCCATGACACGTAATATGTTATTGGATTTTTATTATATTGAAAATATAATTAAAAATTATGATATATTATAATTTTCAGATAAAAATAATCATTGATCATTTATGTGATACCCTACCCCTTCGTGAACACACCACCGATGTGGGGAGTCTCACGTCGGTAGTAGAGGTTAAGGAGTGGAGGTTTATTTGAGGCCATCCCCTTAACTTTTGTGTGACACCTTTTGGACCGGACCATGTGGGCCTAGACTTAACAAATCCGTGTGGACTCGCTTGTGTCCTTACAATTTAATTTAAAGGCATTGAAATTGACATCTTTTGATGAATTTAAATTTAATGAATAAAAATGTTTTTTATTAAAAATTTTAATTTTCAAATATCTATGATAAAAACATTGATGTGTCAGACACATTGGCCCACAAAATATGAAGTTAAAAATTTATTACTTAAACATTTTCCCTTTTAATCACGTTATCACATACATAAAAAACTTACACAAACCAACTTCTCTAGTCTGATCACATTATAGTAAAAAAATTAATTTCGAATTTTTAAATGAAAAATATTTACTTTAATTAATTTATTGAATCAAAAGAAAAATTCAAGTTACTTAGAGAATACTCAGGATGCGTTTGGATGAGGGGTGTAAAGGTAATGGGGTCCCCGATACCTTTATTTGATAACTAAGGGATAAAGATAAAAATTCAAATTTTTACTCATCGTTTTTCATTTTTGAACATCCGCTTTTTTTAAGGGATTTTCATATTATTTTAGGTAACTCTGTAAAATTTACCTCTCATCCAAACGTAGCCTTAAATAGAGTGATTGGGATACCGTTATTTTCAATGTTTTAAAAATTAGCCTGTGAATCAATTTTTTTTTACATGAATACAGTTACACACATAGGTTTAGTTCAACTAGTTGACTTCCGCTCCAGAAAATAGAGAGTTTGTGAGTTTGAGCTCCCGTGACCTAATCTTGATCCTGCCATGAGTAGTGTGTTGATCCGTGAAAGTTTTACGATAGATATCCCGTATTTATCTACACGTAAATTAAAAAAAAAATGTTGGATTTGATAGTTCTAATCAAATTTTTACCATTGTCAAACTCATTCACCTGTCACGGCATCACATCCTATAATCATATTAATTAACTAATATATTAATTAATTAAAAATAGCTAGAAGTATAATAATATGTTAATATATATAAAATATCAAATACAAAACATATGAAATATAAAATATAATAATCATATTTTTTTTATATAAAATGTCGCATTCACACTAATTATAATTTATAAATAATAGAATAGAACAATACTCCAATATAGTTAGTTCAAATCATTTTTGAAGTTATCAAGAGTCAATTGTACTAAGTCTTTTTAAATAGTGTATATTAAAGGTTTTTGAGGGTTTGAATTTTAAAAGTTGAACTGGATTTAGATAGAGTTTTAAAACATCAGTTGTTTACTGACCAATTTATTTATAGAGTAAAGTTGAAAAATATCAAAATTTTAACCTTTAAATAATTTATACGAGTGGGGGTTCGTTTAAAAGATCCCTATAACCTTTTCCAAAGATAGACGCCCCTAAACGAATTCGCGAGGAAATAGGAAAACGGTTGAAGGGTGGATTTACTTTCAATTTCGTTTGATAATTGCTTATTTGTTCTTACTGCTGTCCATCTTTCTCTTCGATGCCACCCTAATCTCTCTGCAAATTTGCTGCGCTGGTTTGAAGAAACAAGATCGTGTCTAAGGTCTACCCATCAAAAGGGGCGAAAGCAAGAACTGAAGAAGTGGGTGATATGGCCGAGAAACAGTTGGTCGTGGCTGTTGAAGGCACTGCGGCCATGGGTCCTTTTTGGCACACGATCATTTCCGATTATCTTGACAAGATCATCAGGTCCGTCCATTTTTTTCTCTATGACTCTGTCCATATTCATATCTATATCTCATCAGAAGCAGGCAATAAAGGGAAAAGGGTAACATTTGAGATCAACTGCCCACTTATTGAGACACGAAATTACTTGGAAATGATAACGGAAATAGTCATTTTTTGAAGACCTGAGCTCTTGGCTGTTTAGATAGTCAGATATGTGAAGTATTTGGCGACATTAGAGCGATCCCATATGGGCTTTCCCAGCTAATAATATATTCCTGTATTTACTTGCGGTATTAGTATTACTTTTTTTTTCTGGGCTATTTACTCGTCTTTACAAACCAAATGTTATGTATTCATATGACATTGTTGTGAGTTGTGATCACTTGGCATGAAACCAATTTGATACTCAACAACATGGAATGGTCTCTTCTGGGACGTTGCCACTTTTAATGCAAAGACGTGCACAAGCTCATGCACCTTGCTCATTACTGTCGCTGTGCTCATTGCCATTTATTATATTAATTAAAGCTTAGTTAGATGAAGATATCTGGTGTCTACAAGTTTTAAGTTCTACAGGGAACTGCTTGTTTTCCTTTTTGGATCAACATTTCAGATGTGTTTGGACAAGGACAATTAACTGGAAAACTTTATGTTATTTAGTTAATTCTTTTGTCTGAATGCAACGTTATAGCAAATTCATGTTAAGCTCAGGTTCCTCCAAAAAGTGTACTGAATTATGGAGAATACGTACTTATGAATTCTCTTCATCTGAACATATCTTAGAGGAGAAGTCATGTTTTGCTAGGACCCAAGTTCTCTTCCAAGTGGAGAACCCGAGAACCTACTTCTCCTAGGTGTATAGATGCTTAGAGTGCTTTCACTTATGGCTCCTCTCCCTTTCAAATTAAGTTCTCATACCAATAACTTCTCCAGTTCATAAAAGCAGGAGAAGTGAGAGGACAAAAAAAGAGAGCAAAACTCCCACTTTCAAATCTGCTATCCACAAGAGAAATCGCAGTGTTCAAGTTCTTGATCTACAAGAGAAACTCTCATTTCAAGTTTTTTAAGAGAACCCTACTTTTAATTTCTCATCTGACACAGTTTAGAGGCATTTGGGAATTGTTTTCTGTCAAACTATTTTCGAAGTTCTTCAATGAAATTAATCTTCAAAGAGGTGGTTTGTAATTTCTTCTCGATACTGAAAGCAAGGGCTTGAGACAAGATTTGGAAATACATAAACAATTTGTAGTAAAAAAGTCAAAATATCCAATGTAGTAAATAGAGTTAAAATCAAACATTCTACCACTTTTGGTGTATATATATATATATAGAGAGAGAGAGAGAGAGAGAGAGAGAGAGAGAGAGAGAGAGAGAGAGAGAGAGAGAGAGAGAGAGAGAGTTGCCAATGGTTTCATCATTGCCAAAAACAGTGAAGTTGTCAATGGCCCACTATTTTGCTTCACCATTGATGTGTTAAACTTTGATTATCCAAATAGTTGATAATCTATATTTATCAATTGACTCCAAATTGATTGGCCATGGTACTTGTGCAGGTGCTTATATGGGAATGAGGTGACTGGTCAGGTATTTTTGTTTTTTGATTTGAAATGATGGATCACTTGTTCCATTTATTTAGTTTCTAACTGAGCAATCGTGCATCACAAAATTGTCCATCTTGTATGATAGCTTCTTTATTGTCATTGAAAAAAAAAAAAAGAATTGTTTCATGGCTTCTGCTTGATAAATTTCA